>CAWUFW010003101.1:0-1200000 GCA_963921515.1 Calotriton arnoldi | reverse complement strand
GGGTATCCAGGCGCTGAAGTGAAATGGGCAGTGCTTAACAGGTTCAGATATCTTTCAACTAGAAACGTTTCTTTGTTCAAACCTGCATATTACACAGCAGGTGATCGGTTATGGGGTAAATGTGGCATTCCACAATTATGTGGAAAAAGCACAAAGGTCACAAACATGGAACTCAAGAAGCCCTGATTATAAGTAAATAAATGGATGGAGAGCCGCCTCTTAGGACGGAAGGGAGGCTTCTGCGCCGTGGTTATAACAGGTGAATCTTACTATTTAACTGGTGCCACACTCTGATGTACAGTACTGCGTGCAGATACCACAATAATGCACTGGCCTTTGTGTAGCTAGTTCGCGACACGGGATACTACATTGTGCTTCAATCAGTACACAACTCATAGCACTAACCCTCACTTGCTAAATTAATTAATTTATTTTGCATTTTTTTGTAGTACGGGCATTACCCGGAGGTGTTGGAGCGCTTTTTCAATAAAACAGGTTTCGGTACAAAAGATGCAAAGTTACAAGCAATTGCTGGTTACGGTCATTATATAAGGCACAAAGTGGGAGGTAGAAACATAGGGAGCTTTACTCATTTCGATCGCTACAAAGGCACTGACAGATTGTTAGAGGTTGTAGGGGGTACAGGTAGTGACAGCAAGGTTAGGTGAAACAGGTCGCACAGTCAGTGGGGGGGTACATTACCAGGGGAGGTCGGCTAAGTGGACAGCTGGTAAAAATGTCTTTATGGAAAAGGGCTTTCAGCTCTGTATTGAAGATCAGCAGTGAGGCGGGGGTTGTAGTTTCAAAGGGGGGAGTTCCCTATTCTGGTCGCACTGCCTGAGATCGATTGCGCCATGAGTAGTCCCTTTGTAAAGGTTGAAGGCGCTAACAACATAGCTTCAGCATTTAGTCCGCTGCCTCCCGTAGGCTTCGGGGTTCAACAGGTAGCGAGGACCGGATGTATGCGAGGCCTGGTGGGTGATGCATGCATTTCTCCTATACATCACCCTGGCTTCTATGGGGAGCCAGCTAAGAGCGACAAGCATAGGCGAGATAGGGTTGTTTATTTTCGCTCCGTAGAGGAAGCACACACAGGACTATATCTCCCAAAATGCACGTGTGCCTCCCTCAGTAGACACTACCGTAATAGTAAGTCCCACGTTGCAATTTAAACAAGGAGTGCACTTACTAGAAACAGCTGGCAAATAGGGTGCCTGAGCCCTCCAGTTGCTGGTAGTGCGCCTCCACCAATCGCTCGTTGCCCCATACGGCTATAAGCGCGTTAGTTTCTGCTGGGGTCCAGGACATGCCGCGACAAGCGGCCGACGTGGAAAAGGAGACTGAGGGCGACGAGGCAAGGCCCGGACCACCAGCGCATCCCTCTAGAGGCGACGAATGGCTTGGGGTAGAAGGCGCCGACAACGATGGGCGTCCATCGCTCAGCCCAGGTGAAGTAGGGGACATAGCCTCGCGCTTTGGAATCTTCAGTGGCGGCGGAGCGGGATCGGATTGCAGATCCGACTCACAGGGCGCAGCCATGTTGACTCCTCGGAACCAGCGGGAAGTTAAGCTGAAGACACGCCGTGAGCGTGCGCATCGGCTGCCTGGACAGGAGATGTGCACGCGTATGGTGCGAGCAGGCGTTGTGATAACGCCGCGAGCCGTACGCGTGCATATCTCCTGTCTGTTTAAGTTTCGGCACAGACAGTTGATGTGCACGCGTACGGCTTGCGGCGCTATTACAATTCCTGCTCGCACCAAGCGCGTGCACATCTCGTGTCCCGCATCGGAGCAAAAGTCGGCAACAATAGATCTCGCATAGCGAGCAGCGCTTTGCGCTGCATCGCTAGGCGAGACCTAAAAATGGGTTGCTCAACCTATAGATCGCTAAAAACACTGGGTGCAAATAGAAACCAAGGCTTAAGATGTACACCAGAGTGTCAGATTATAATGTTACTCATTAGGGAAAAGACAAATGTAAGCAACGGATGTCTCTACAGAAAACAATCAGAGAGCATAAATTCTCAACAGCTCATTTCACTGCAGAGACAATTGCATGAGTCCTTCAGACAAATCATGGAAAATCATTGGCATACGATGTATATTTCAGAACAGGAAACAACATGCCCCATGTTCTGTACATTGTACAAAACAGGGAAACATGGACGGCCATTTGGTGACATGTTGCGGGATGTATTTATGCAACAACTGAAAGGATTGAATATGGGCTGTGTTCTTCACAGTAACAATCCATGGGCTGACATTTTAGACCACATAGCGTCAGGCATGAGGGAAAAACTTACAACGAATATATTGGAAATTAATTGTATAATATGCAACTGATAAATCAACCACATTTGGTGGAAAATCGGTTCTTGTTCTGTGCTTGTCTGCTGCTGTTGCAAATGATTACAATGTGCTCACTTTTTTTTTTACTTACTTGAACTTGATGTTACCACAGCTACCAATAACATTTCTGCTGTTACTGAATGTCTACTCAAGCATGGTTTTCATGAGGTTTCATAGGGAATGTTTGATTGCCTTGGCCTGTGATGGTGCATCTGTTATACTTGGGAAGCAGACTCGAGTTGTAATGCAATTTCAAAATAGCTATCCAAGTTTATTTGTTTGGCATTGTAGAAATCATTAGTTGGAGTTAGCAGTGGGAGTTGCTATGAAGGAAATTTCTGAGATAAATCACTTTCAGATTTTCTTTGGTGAGTTATATTCTCTGTACCATGCCTCACCTAAAACTCAAAGAGAACTGAGGCAGTGTGCTAAGGAAATGGAACTGCATTTTTTTTGTGATTGGATGGACTTTTTCCATTTGCTGGGTTGCTTGCAGCGATAGGAGTGGAAAGGGTGTTTGGCAGAGCTTTCATTCACTACACCAGCATATCTCACACGCTGCTGCTGACCAAAAACGTGATTCTAGAGACAGAGAAATATGTGCTGACCATGACAATATTCTCACATCATGCTCAATCTTAAAGAATGTTAGGTTATGTTGGATACTCTCGTAGAATTGAGTGACTTTTCTCGCCAACTTCAACGCCAGACTGCAACTCTTTCAGATGCTTGGAAATTGCTGGCAAGGGCAATCAGGATATTTGATTTGAGCCTGCAGCAGCCTTACATTCAGGAGTGTGGATCTACATGAAAAGATCACATTTCCAACAATAAATCCAGCTCAATTCTCCAGGAGACTGGCTGAAAACTAAAAAAAGATTTTCCACCACAAACTCTTCCTATGTCATCACTAAAGTGGTGGGCACTCCTCAAGAAAACAACATGAAATTGTTTATACAGCACATAACACTGCTTTATCCAGAAAACTGGCCACAAGATAGCATTGATTTTGACTATCGTGGCAAGGATGTGAGGCAGCTGTACCAAATCTTGAGAGTAAATGTGGTGGATAGTATCAGGAGATTTAGAGAGTACAAGGAGTGCAGTGCTGCCTACATATCTCTTCATTTTAAAACTTTGATGAAAGTTGTTGAAACCATTGCTGTGTCCACCAGTAAATGTGAATGTATTTTTTTTTTTGTAATTCTTTTTATTAACAGATTCGAGTCGACTTCACAGGTTTCAACAAGTAAGGCAGAAACTTAAAACAAATATTGTCATGATTACAGGGCACATAGATAGTTCGTGGTAGTTAACAATGACTTTGGGATATTCAGATCTTCTGGCTCTGGGACAATGGGGGGAACACAAATATTGCCTCTGTATTCGTTCCATTTACTCCAAATGGAAGACCACTTTCTGGGGCACCCACGTGAAACATATACAGTTTTTTCACGGAACCTGCACCAATCCATGTCTGTCTTCCAAGATGCTACCTTGGGCGGCTCTCCCACCCCCCACATTTGTGCAATATTCCGCTTGGCCACCATCTGACCCAGTGTGACCCAGATTTTGTCTTTACTGCTGAGATCGGTGGGTTCCCATATGTTCAATAGGCATCTTTTAGCTGCCAACCTCAAGGCAGCCCCCAACACCCTGTTCATGCAATCATGTATTTTCGACCAATAGGATTGAATATACTCACATTCCTATATTATGTGTATAAAGGAGTCCAGCAGTCCACACCTTCGTCTACAGTTGCCGTCCTCTGCTTTCCCCATTTTAACTAGAGTTGGTCCAGTGACATATATTCTATGGAGGATTTTCAACTGTACAAGACGGAACCTAGATGAGATTGCCACCTCTCTTGGGGATGCAACTGCCTCCTACCATTCTTCGTCTTCTATTTCTAGTCCGTCTCTCTCCCAATGTTGCCTGAGTGGCATCAGAGGGTTCGGAGAATTATTGATCAGTTTTTTATAGGTCAGGGATATCGCTTTGTCCGGCATATACCCGTCCAACAATCTGACCTCTAGTGGCAAAGAGTCTGGTAGGGTTGTACCGCTGGGTATATTAGACAGTAGTGCATGTCTGACTTGTAGGTAGCGAAAGTGCTCCGTGCTAGCAAGCTCATGGCTCTGTTGCAGAGTGGCGAAAGTGACCACCTCTCCCTTGTCCCATAGATCCCCAAATTTTGAAATTCCAATGATGTCCCACTTGTCGAATCCCTTTGTGGTACCTAGTGTGCCCAGCTGTTCCGTCTCCCATAGTGAGGTGGCTTGTGTGAGCTTCTTATCCCAACCCAGGCTTTTGTTGGCTGTGTGCCAGACTAACACTGAATGCTTGGTTGGACCCGTCAGAGGATATCTCTGTGGCCTCGAGTAGAGAGCCCTGTGATAGGCCCCCCTGGGAGCAGCCATTTGTCTAGTCTGTATGCCGGGTCCACGTCTTGGCGGTAGGTGCAATTGTTAATCGCCGTCAGGTGTGCTGCCCAATAGTACTTCTTGATGTCGGGCAGTCCAATACCCCTGTCGTACCAACTTAGGACCAATTTCTGAAAGGCTATTCGGGGTCTCCCCTCCCACAGTAAGTCTCGCTCTATGCTCTCTATCGCTCCAAAGTATCTAGCTGGGACTATGTCTGGGGTGTTTTGCAATGCGTAGAGGAAACGCGGCAATGCCATCATTTTAAACAATGCTGCCCTTCCTATTAGCGAGAGCGGAAGCGTCTTCCAGGTGTCAACGTCTCTTTTGAGCCTCTGTAGTAGGGGGAGCAGGTTTCGCTCGTATCTAAGTTTGGGGTCCGCCGTTATAAAGATACCTAGGTAGCGGAAACCCTCTTTCACCGTCTGTATGGGGCAGTCTCGGGGCAGGGACGGGGGATCTCCTCTTAGTACATACAACAAGGACTTGCTCCAGTTTATCCTATATCCGGAATACTTTCCAAAGTTCGTAAAGATATTGAGGACCGCGAGGATGGAGGGCTTTGGGGAGGCCAAATATAGAAGGATGTCATCCGCGTACAAGGAGATGCGGTCCTCCCATCCCACCGCCCACTTGAGACCCCTGATGGAGAGGCTCCAGCGGATCCTAGCCGCCAGTGGCTCCAGGGAGAGGGCGAAAAGGAGGGGGGATAGTGGACAGCCCTGTCTGGTTCCCCGGCCCAGCCCAAAGACCCCAGATTTCTTGTTATTGACCACGACTTGTGCCAAGGGCTCCGTGTATAGGAGTTTGATCCATCCTATAAAGACAGGACCAAACCCCAGTTTGGTTAGTACAGCGAATAGGTAGGACCACTGTATCGTGTCAAATGCCATGGTGGCATCCAGTGAGACCACCACAGCTGCCTCCTGAATTGTGTCTAGTCCACCCAGCACCCCGTGGAGGCGGCGTAAATTTAAAGCCGTATTTCGGTGAGGCATGAAGCCGGATTGATCAGGGTGTACTAATTTGCTGATTACTTGGATGAGGCGATTTGCTAGTACTTTGGCTAAGATTTTGGGCTCTGAATTGAGCAGAGAGATGGGTCTATAAGAGGAGCATTTATCCTTGGGTTTACCTTCCTTATGAATTGTTACTAGTGTGGCCACTCTTTGGTCTTGCGGCAGCAGTCCCTTTTCCCGGCTTTCATCAAACATTGCCCGTAGGTGTGGGGCGATAGTGTCGGGTTTTATTTGTATAGCTCTATTGGTAGGCCATTACGGCCCGTGGCCTTGCCGGCTCGAAGGTCTCTGATCGCCTGTGCCAGTTTGTCATTTGTGAGGGCGCTTTCCAGCATGTCCCTGTCTTCGGTCGACAGGGTCAGCATCTGGATATCTTTGAGCAACTCCGCGGAATCTTCCACGGAGTTGGTGGAATTAGAACAATAAACCGAGCCAAAGTAGTTGGCAAATTCATTGGCTATAGCCTGTGGGTCGGTCACAGTTTGTCCTCCATCAACCTCCAGTTCCGGGACCAGCCGGCTCGCTAAGTCCTTTTTGTCCAGCCAGGCGAGCAGTTTCCCGGCTTTGTCCCCCAGATCGTATATTCTACCCGCTTTGTCCCTCCCCATTGCCTTGGCCAGGTCAGTAGCGATGCTTTTGTATTCGTCTCTCTTGAGTCTCAGGTTGTGGAGGGTCTCTTCCGGGGTCTCTTCCCTGTCAGTTCCCTCAAGGCGGAGAATCTCACTCTCCACCTGTTCAAGAGTTTTATGTTTTTCCTTCCACGTGCCGGCTATCGAGGAGAGTGCCTGTCCTCTAATCACGGACTTAAATGTCTCACATGTGGTTTGGGGGGAGTGGACCGAGCCCACATTCTCGAGGAAGTAATTGTCTATAGATTGCAGAAGGGAATCCCTGACTACCGGGTTCCGGAGTTGCCAGGGGTTGATGGGTGCGATTCTTCCCACTTGTTTTCCGCCCAGGACTACCTGAGTCCAGACCGGTGAATGGTCCGATATCCCCCTTGCCATATGCCTAGTGTCATGCATCTCAGCGATTTGAGCTGCTGGAACCAGCAGATAGTCGATACGGGAGAGGCTGTTTTGGGCTCCTGAATAGAAGGTGTGCTGGATAGTGTCTGGATGGTATGTTCGCCACGCGTCCACCAGGCCCATTGCGTCTAAAAAGTCTGGGAGCCACCTCTTAGGGGCGCCAATGTCTCATGGAGGGTGCCTGTCTAGGAGCCCCGATACCACTGAATTGAAGTCTCCCCCTACCACCAGTCGTCCCTCCGGCAGCGCGAGTAACAAGGAACCTAAATCCTTGAACGTGCAACTCTGGAGTCCAGGGGGGACATAGACCATCACCAGATTAAGGGTTGAGCCCTCCCATTGCCCGGAGATTGCTGCATATCTGCCCAAGTCGTCTAACCTTGTTCGGTGTATAGAGAATGGGAAAGAGTTTTTAAGCATGATACCCGCCCCTCTGGATCCGGTGGTAAAGCCAGAGTGTGCCACAAGTCTATAGCCTCCTCTGTCTAATGCCTTGCAAGAATTACCCACGAGATGGGACTCCTGAAGGAGCACCACCTCTGGGGATTGTCGTTTACTGTGTTGCAGGACTATGCAGTGCTTCAGTTTGTCCCCATCCCATTAACATTCCAACTTAATAGTTTAAAGTGTCCCACTTGGTGTGTACCTGACATGATAACCTTTACTTGCATTTGTTACTACCTGTACAAAATATAGTTTAGTCGACATAACAAATAACGATAATGATTCCTCTTTTCCCACCCAACTTCCCCCCACCCTGCTCCCCTGCACTATGGGTTTTAAACTGCCCATCTAACAAACTTTGCAGAGTGCCTGTCGCCCAAAACGGTTACTAACTGCAGTTAACTTGGGGGCAGTGAGGCTCTATCTTCGTGAACTCTCCCTGTTACAGGAAATGGTCAGCCCCCAGTGTCGGGTCCCTGGTTTGCAATTAGATTAAACATTAGTATATAGATCCGCCAGTTGGTTGTATGCCCACCCGTCTGGCCCAAGGAGCCCACCACCCCCCCATCAGTAGCATGAATACTGGCCCACGACATATGCTGCGATATATCTTACAGTTTGGTAGTCTGGACAGTTCTGGGCCAGGGTAGGATCAGTCATCTGTAGGTCGCATGTCACTCCCCTCTTCTCCGACCCTCCAGCCAGTCCGCGACATCCTCCGGATGATCAAAGAACCATGCTTTACCATCCACCTCTACCCGGAGACGGGCTGGGAACAACATTGCATACTTGATACCCTTTTCTCACAGATTCTTTTTTACCATGAGAAATGATCTTCTTTGCTTCTGCACAGCTAGGGTGAAGTCCGGGAAGAACGAGATTTCCGAGTTCTCATATCGAAGAGGTGGGGCAATCCTGGCGTTTTGGAGGATGACATCTCGGTCGCGAAAGTTCAGTATTCTTGCCAGGATCGGCTGAGGTGGTGCTCCTGGCTTTGACTTTCCCCCAGGGACTCTATGCGCCCTTTCTATCACAAAGAATTTGGACAGTCCCTTTGGCTGGAGGTGGGTGAGTATAAGTTCTTCTACGAAGAGGTCAGTTACCTGCCCCTCCGCCTTCTCCGGAACCCCAATAATGCGCACGTTGTTGCGGCGGGTGCATCCTTCATAGTCATCCTACTTGTCCTCCGCCAGCTTATGGAAGGTCTGCAGATCTCTGATTTCGTGTTGCAGCTGGGAGGTGTCATCTACCAGGCTGGAGGTAGTGATTTCCATTTGTTTCACTTTCTGTCCAATTTTTGTTAAATCTGCCATAATTAGTGTCACCTCCGACGTAATCGCATCCATCCTTTGTTCCAGGGACGTCCGAACCCCCGATATAGCGTCCATTACGTCTTGGAGCGTTAGTTCTGCGGGGCTCCCTTCCAGACTCGTCTTGGTGGTAGCCACGTGTTAGAGTTCTGGCAGTGCTGATTTAGAGAAAGTGTATTTGTCCAGCTTATTTTGTTGCACTGTTTTGTGGTCTCTGGTCCCTGACATCCTTCCAGTGGTGCCCCTGCCTCCCGAGCCCAGGGGGGCAATGGGCTCTGCAGCGTTTATTCTCAAGACCTGCTATTCTGCCGGTACAGGGACTGGGCCTCCAGGCTGCATTGTAGTCAGTAGTGGCACTGTGGGCGAGGGCCCCGAGTCGGTGGGTTCCAATGTGGGACTCCTAGGCGACTATGGAGTGTGGGGGGAAGGCGGTTGGTGCGCTTCCTTTTGTTCATTATACGTGCCTGCCGGTGCGCTGCCTTCCATCAGGCCACCGGGTATCAGCCAGTGCCCCTCCGTTATTTCCAGAGGAGGCGGGGGATATGCTGCCCTTTCAGCTCGGGCGATGGTTCACTCACTTTTCTGTCCCCGCCGGAACACTCCGCTGTTGGACGCCTGCCGCCCCCACCCCTGGTTAGTCTCTCCTCGCTTTGGGAGGGCTGCCCCCAACTCAGGCCTGGCGCAGTAATTCAGGGAGTTTTCAAAGGCCAGTGAGGCAGTTACCATGGCCGGCCGGGGGGGGGGGAGGTTTCCACATGCGGGGGGGTGATTCAACCAGCGTCTTTCACCTAGCCTCAGGGGTGGCGGGACGCCAGCCCCATCCAGGTGGTGCGGCTCCCCGGGCCGATCTCATGTGTTCACTACGGGCCCAGTCCTCCAGGATCTCCGACAGCAACGCGGTCGCGCTCGCTCACCTTTGCAACCGTGCGCGCCGCCGGAGGAGTCACAGCAATTCTCCCCCGTTGCAGCCGATGCTGCCGGGTTCGTTCCTCGTGCGGGATCTGGCATGCGCCACGTCTAGCCCCGATCCAGGCCCAGGCCTCGGCTGCGGACTTGCGAGGCAACTCGATGTTGCACGTCGCCCCGCCCTACACTCAACACCAGAGCCTCCGGCTCAAGAAGCCACGGGACGCCGCAGTTTCAGATGGTCACCGCTCGACCGGCGCTGGGTTCAGGCAGCCGATGAAGGGCTCCGTCGTGGCAGCAATCCTCACTCCAGGTAACCCGTAGCTTGGGAACCGGATTTATGGTGCGGATGTTGGGAAGGGATTCACGGGTGCCGGAGCTCCTCTAACTTGCGGCCATTGCGCTCCGTGGCTTAGACACGCCCCGTGAATATATTTTTAGCTGTAAGAACGATCTGCTCACAACAAAGAGAAATTGTCTTTTCACAAATTGTCTGTCATCCATTCTGTTTTTGAAATACCATATGTAAAAACATGGCTAAATTTGGGAAGGAGAATAGCTGATGAGATAGCTTGCTACTCACGTAATCAGGTGGAAGAAAAGCCTCCCTTCAAATCTATGTGGACCCTTTTTTGATGTCTGTTAACAATCACTGCTGATTTATTTGTCATTTCCTAGCCCCCACATGGAGTCAGTCCCACAACCTTTGTTTTGTTTTAGTACTTTAGTCCACTGTACTTTCTTAGTTTGTTGATTTTTAACTAACTTGTGTCCTCTCAGGTGAATAAACCTTAGTTTTTACAATTGATCTTAGTTGAGTGAGAATTAAGGATTGTACTTTCAATTAACCAATGCCTTTGACAAAAAGGGAAATATCCTAGTTAACAATGTGTTAACTAGTATTGTTTGGTAGTATATTATTGTCCACATTTGTTTCTCAATCTGCTACAATTGTGTATAGTGTCAGAATTAAATTGTCATTCATGTGCCATTTGTGCAGAGGCAATCTTGAGATATATGACAGAGATTGCCAAAATGTATCAGTCATCACTCACACTAAGAAATTGTAATTTTTTCACAGCTGCTCCAACCCCTGGCCCCACCCCTAAACCTGCCTCCTCACCCCCCCCCCCAGGCCACAGCTCAATTTGGTGAGTACCTGTACTTTTCCCATTTCATGAACTGCCTGGCACCAGCCTGTTGAAGGTGGTGATTCCAGGCTCCTGCCTAACCATTGGGGTTACTTTACACTCTTTTGCAGCATTTCTTGTGCGCCCTGCTGCAAACAATCCCACAGTGTCCCTCTCTGCTTAATCCAAGATAGTGAAACCTTTCTGCCCTTGTGCGGAGCCTATGTGCTAACCCAAGAGGTGTGGCCAGGGAAATGAGCTTCCCCGATTCTGTGGTCACTTCAAGACAGTTCTGGGGGCAGCTCTATCCCCACTGTGATGTGATAGAGGCTGACTGACTGGACATACAAAGAAGGGGCATGTGCCTGTGGAAGCCCCCTAGTGCCCCCCCTGCCCCGGGCACTGCTCAAATGGCCATTCTGCCAGAGGAACAGAAACACCCCCCACACCCAAGCCTTTGTTCCTGCTCTAGGAACAGTTTCGCGCTTCATTCAGGGTTAAGCACTCAGAGGGCTGCAGCTGAGGGATAATGCAAATTAGCCTCCAGGGTCTTAAGACAGGGAAAAGGTAACTTTCTAAAAGTACCTTTTTCATGATATTTATTCAACATCCAACTTCACCAGTGAATTGAGATTTTAATAAGTATTATAAAGAGTCCAAGAATGAGATTTGTAGTTGGTTCGTAGCCATAGATCCAGTATTTCCTATGGAACAGCCATCCCTGCTGCAGTAAAAATAGGTTTTGGGGCCTTTTCACTGTAAGTACATGTGTAACAGTAAATTTCTACAAATTCTGCTTTCCAATATAAGACACCCTGCCATACGGACAGCAAGGCCTAATTAGTGGTGATTTATTAATATTTAAAATAATGGGTTAGACCTGTCAAATGGTTTGACAGGTTGAATTACAGTTTAAAAGCTGCTTTGGTCAGCCTACAGTGGTAGGCATTAAGCCATGTTTTACACTGTCACTTTAGTGGATGGCACAATGGGTAGGGACATTTAACGTACAGGTCTTGGGTGTATTTTGATCCACATACTGGGGACTTATAGGTAACTTAAATATTGCAGGTAGTGGTATACCATTGTCATCATGTTGAAAAAAGAGCACATGCACCTCTGGTCAGCAGGGGTAAAGTGCACAGAGTTCTGCAGCCAGCAAAACACTTGGAGCAAACATCTGGGGATACACCACATAAAAGATGACTATTTCTTACATGGGTCTCCTCCAGCAGAAGGTGGGAAGAACTACCCACCCCAATGGGAGTCCTCATCGCTAAGGCAAAAAACCAAGAAAGACCATCAGCATTGGTGTGATGAGTCCTAGGGAAATGTTCCACTGTGAACTCCATAGCCTATAAGGAGATGGAGAACCTCAACAATTTAGGATTTTTACCCCACATTTGCATCAGCCATCAGAGGGGTCTGTGGTCTGTCTGAACCTGGAAATAAGTCCTAATCAGGTAGGGTTTCAATTTCTTCAGTGCCCAGACCACTGCAAATGCTCCTCTCTCAATTGCACTCCACCGCTGCTTCCTCTGTAGTAGCTGCCTGCTGTTGAAGGCTACAAAATGGTCTAGGCCCTCCTCCTCCTTCAACTGTGAAAAAACAGCCTCAATACCATGCTGTGAAGCATATGCCTGCTCAAGGAATTATTTACTGAACCAGGTGCCTTGATTACTACTTCTGAACACATGGCTTCCTTCAGGATGTCAAATGCCTTTTGACACACCTCTGTCCAGATCACCTTCTTTGGCTGCTTATTAGAAAGCAGCTCTGTCTGGGGGGCAACAATAGTGCCAGACCCATTTGAAGACCTCCTGTATTAGCAAGTGAGGCCTATTAAGGCCCTTACCTGGGTCTGTGTCTTGGAGGTTCCCAGACAATGATGGTCTGGATCTTGGGTAGGAGAGGTTGTACATGTCCTTCACCAACTTTGTGAACCAAGTATACCCACAGAACCCTGCCCAATCTGGCACTTACTGGCTTTGATTGTCAGGCCTGCCTGCTTCAGCGCCTGAACCCCTTCATTCAGGTGGTCTTCAGGTCTTCCCAACTGGAGCTGAAGTCAGCTGTGTCTTCCAGGTAGAGGGCACTGAGATCTCAAACTCAGCCAGGACCTGGTTGACCAAGCTTTGGAATGTGCCTGGGACATTTTTCAACCCAAAGGTCATAACCTTGCACTGAAAGAGCTCTTCTTGTGTAGAAAATGCTAATGTCTCATTGGCTCCCTCAGTTAGGGAAATCTGCCAAAACCCTGACATCATGGCAAAGTACTAAGGGGCATATTATCAAGCCCCAGCGACAATTATCGCTGAGCGCGCTTAGCGCGCTTTAAATTATTGCCGGCTATCGCTGGAATATATCGCCAAGCTAGCGCTGTATTATCAATGCTTAGCGCTATGGCGATAAATATTCCAGCGATAGCGGGGTTTTCCATGGAACATCGCTGGTTTTCCAGCGATGTTGCATGGAAAACGGCGATAACGTGATGATAAGGCCCTGTGGCCTTAGCCCCACAATCCACCTCCCATGTTAGGTATGCCTTAGTCAGGAATTTAACAGACGTTAAATTCCTGCGTTAAGGCATAGTTAACGCGATTTCAAATATCACTACTCCTCGTTGATAATATCGCGAAGCTGGGTTAGCGATATTTTCCCATGGGGTTTTGTCAGGCACGCCTCCTTTGCATCTCATTAACAATGCGATGCGAGGCGTGCTGACAACGGGCGCTAAGGCAAGGAAACACGCGCCAGCGTGTCCTTGTTAATAAAGCGATAATATTATCGCCGCTTTTTGCCCGAAAACGGACGCTAAAGCGACGATAATGTTATCGCGGCCCCTTGATAATATGCCCCTAAGGAATTTGGCAGCCCCTAACCTGTCATTGAGCCCATCTGCTCTGGGTTTAGGATGTGCATCAGTTTTGGTGACTGAATTTAGGCCCCTGTAATCCACACAGAACCTCAGTTCTGGGGTGCTACTCAGTGGGGCAGCTTTGGGTACCAGCACCAGTGGGCGGGACCAGGCACTACAGGAGAGCTCAATTACCCCCCCCACCCCCACATCATCTTGGAAATCTCATCCTTGATAGTGGCTGTTACCTTGTCAGAGAGCCAGTAAATCTGGTTTATGATAGGCATACGGTCCCCTGTATCAATATCTTGTGTAAACTGATTGGTGCACCTTGGGTAAGAGAAAACAATGAGGTAAACTTCTACAGCAACTGGTGACAGTCCCTCTGTTGACTTTCTGTCAGTGTGGGGCAGAGAGGTACTCACTCTACTGACCCATCTTGCTCCTTGTATGACTGGAGGTCTGGAAGGGGTTCACTTTCCTCCTCCTTACCATTATCTGTCACCATGAGCATTGTCACTTCAGACTTCTTAAAGTGTGACTTTAATCTGTTCACATGGAGAACCCTTAAAGAGTTTCTGGGGGTCTGCATGTCCACCAGGTATGTGACCTCCCAGTTCCGCTCTTTACTTCATTACATCCGGTCCATCGGTCCTGGAGAGCTCAGGGCTCCACGGACTCCATAACCCACACTTTCTGGCCAGGTTGGTACTCCACCAGAGTGATACCATTTTTCATAATTTCCAGACTGGCTTCTAGATTTTCGGTGGCTTTTAATAGAGCACCCCATCTTGGCACTGCGGGCTAACATGTAACTGACAACATCTTGTGGGGATTTCTTGTGAGCTTGCTCCTACACCTCTTTTTCAAGACTGAAAAGTCCTCTTAGAGGGTGACCAAACAGAAGCTCAAAGGGGAAGAAGCCCGTTCCCTTCTTGCATACCTCCCTGTATGCAAACAGAAGGCATGGCAACAAGACTACCCACTTAAATTTTAAGGGCTCAGAGAGACCCATCATCATGACCTTCAGGTTCTTGTCAAATCTCTCAACAATTCCAATGGTCTGGGGATTGTATGGTATGGAAAATATATAGGTAACCCCACACTCATCATACATGACCTTGATGTTTGCTGACATGAAGTTGGTGCTTCTACCAGACACTACCTCCTTGGGGAGCCCTACTTGGGTAAATAACCTCATTAGTGCCCTGGCCACCATGAGCGCAGTCACTGTCCTGAGAGGAATAGCCTCAGTGTACAAGGTGGCATGGTCCACCAACATCAGGATAACTCTGTTCCCAAGGGCTATTGTGGGGGATAGAGGCCCAACAATGTCTACACCCACCCTCTCAAAGGGAGTTCCCACCACGGGGAACTTCTGGGTGGGAGCCTTACGCTTTCCCCTGACTTTCCAATGGCCTGAAAATTCGCACAGGACTTGCAGAACACATCTGACTTCATCCTCATCTGGGGCCCTTGGAAGTGGGTGACAAGGAGCCAAAGATTATGACTTGCCCCAGATGTCCACCCATGGCAATTTGATGAGCCAGTCCCAGTAGGAAGGCCCTATTGCACTGTGTGATAACCAAAACGCTGGTTGACCCAAGCTCAGGTGTCTTAGGCTCACTATTCAGGAGACCATTCTTCCAGTAGATGTGTTATCGCCATTTTACTGAGCCTTAGCATACCGCCGTAGACCATCCAGAGCAGGGCACTCCCTTTGCACCTTGTAGAACTCTGCTTAGGACAGTAGTCTTGCAGCTTGCCATCTGGCCAGCTCAGGCAAGTCTCCCAGGGTAGATTCATTTTTCCTCGTATATACTGGGGACTCCACCTCAGGATCAGCCTTTTCCCAGACAGGGGAACTTCTGGGGCTGGTTTCCCACACCACCTTCCCTTTCTATTCTGGCAGGCACCTAGGCAATTGTGCTGCAATGGACCATGTATGGTTATGAGCACCAATTCAGGCAATCCCAAAATTTCAAGATGTAACCTGAGCTCCACATTCTTCCAGATTATGTGTTCTATGTCATTCCAACTGGAGTGACGAAGTGAGCTAAAGAACGATGATGAACTAAAACCAGATCTGTGACTGGGGATGAGTGACTGAAAAGTTTCAGTGCTCCGCCCATCACCGCCTTGTTTTTGCTTTCTAGGTCATTCCCCAGCTGACAGTCTACAGGTATGGCTGGGCTCACAGCTACTTTCAGAGAACCAGAGACCCTGCCCACTCCAAGCAAAGCAATGGCATGGGATAGTGACTGGCCTGGTTGTCAGCTGTCACACCTTAGTGGGCAACATCAGAGATAACTTGCTCCACAGACATCAGATGACACCTGACAGTAGTCAAACTAACTCCTGTGTCTAAGAAAACATATTTTAACACTTTTACTATCACAGTAATAGTGTTTCAAGAATTCCTTCCAAATATAACTTGTAATCATTTTAGCAAGTATAATGTAAAAGGTGGTTCCTGATTAAAATCATAAGTGAATTGCAAAGAGAATAGCTACGTCTATCGACAGTGGTAATATGGGTATAATTCTGGTTGTTCTTTCATCCTCTTCCTCTTCATCTGCCATTCACATTTTGCTTATGCTCATCTGAGCATACAACACAGCATTTTTAACTCATAATTAAGTGCACATATGCCCTAAAAAAAAAAAGAGCACTGCAGTGGCAATTCTTGACTTTGCCAGATCTATTTTTCTTATATATATATATATATATATATATATATATATATATATATATATATATATATCAACACTCCTCTCTTCCATACGGAGACATTACTCAGACGCCCGTGTATGCTTCAAAATAGCCAATTTAATGACATTGTCATTAAATTGGCTATTTTGAAGCATACACGGGCGTCTGAGTAATTTCTTCGTATGGAAGAGAGGAGTGTTGATTTATGGGTTACCCGGTAACCTAAACTCGGACCGCCCACCTAGACAGCCTTGCAACGAACCGGGACTGGTGTTTGTAATATATATATATATATATTCACTGAAAAAGCCATAGGTTTCAGGCACGTTATAGTTAGAAATTAGCATTTAAAAAACCTTAGAAATTCACTGGAAAAACCATAGGTTTTAGGGACAGTTATAGTTAGTTGGACATTTCACTCGTACAAAACCATAGAAATTCCCCCGTTATAGTTAGTTCAGCTAACTATAACTCGTGCCCCCGCAATGCACTGCTGATGACGTCACATATAACATCACTCATGACATGGTCAGTGACATCACTGATGACATCTCAAATGACATCACTGATGACATCATCCAGTGACTGTGTGTTTCTGTAAAGTTTAAATATGTTTAATATATATAGGGAAAGGAGTATTGAGGAATGAGTGGATGTATAAGTGTCTGAATGGATGATTTAGTAGGTGCGTGACTGACTCTATAAGTGAGTGATTAAACGTATCTTACTGAATGCATGGGTTAGTGACTAAACTGTGTGAATGTCTGTATCCGTCTGTCTGTTGGTGTGTAAGCGGCTGCATGGTTTTGCGAATAGCTACGAGTGTCTACATGGGTTATTGATTGGTTGTCTGAGTATCTGTATGGGTGCCTGAGTGTTTGTGTGGGTGGGGTGTGTGTGACTCTGTACATAGATGCGTGAGTGGGTGATTCACTGGGTGCATGGTTTCAAGAGTGCATCTGTGATGGACTGCATGGGTGGGTGAGTGTGTGTATGGGTGTGTTAGTGAGTGAATGTATATCTCAGTGGTACATGTGTGAGTAACTACATATGTGAAAGGCAGTATATATGTGTGTTGGAGTACATAAATGGCTATAAGTGAGAGTGTGTGATTGTGAGAGTGGCTGTATGGATGAGTGTGTACTTGTATCAGTGATTGTATAAGAGCGTAAGAATGTGCTAGTATTTGTATGAGTAGGTGAGCTGGTGTGTGTATAACTGTGTATAGGTGAGTAAATGGCAGTGTGATTAATTATTTGCATGACTGACTAGGTGAGTGAGTACCTCTATGGATGAGTGGCGGTGTGTGAGTGTCTATGTAGGTGTATGAGTGCATATGATAGTCCTGTACTGAGTGACCGTAAGTATGAGTGACTGTACGGGTGAGTGAGTGGATGTGTGTGTAGACCTAAGAATCAGTGAGTGGGTATGTAGTTATTGGTGTTGGAGTGTCTATGGTTTTGAGAATGGCAGTCTGTAATTTAGAGTGGGTGTATCAAAGGTTATATTAGGGTGTGAGAAGATGCATCAAATTATCACATGGATGATGTCATCAGTGATGTCATCAGTGATGTCACTGACCATGTCATGTGATGTAATATGTGACGTCATCAGCAGTGCATTGCGGGGGCGCGAGTTATAGTTAGCTGAACTAACTATAACGGGGGAATTTCTATGGTTTTGTACGAGTGAAATGTCCAACTAACTATAACTGTCCCTAAAACCTATGGTTTTTTCAGTGAATTTCTAAGGCTTTTTAAATGCTAATTTCTAACTATAACGTGCCTGAAACCTATGGTTTTTCAGTGAATTTCAAAGGTTTTGTAAATGCTAATTTCTAACTATAACGTGTCTGAAACCTATGGTTTTTTCAGTGAATTTCAAAGGTTTTTTAAATGCTAATTTCTAACTATAATGTGCCTGAAACCTATGGTTTTTTAAGTGAATTTCAAAGGTTTTTTAAATGCTAGTTTCTAACTATGCCTACAGAGGTAGGACATGTGAAGAAAGAAGAAAAACTCACAGGAAGAAGCAAAAGAAATGCAGAAAGAAGCAATAGAAGTCCACAAAGACGAAGAAAAGAGCAGGAAGAAGCAAGACATGTGCAGAAAGAACCAACAGAGGAGCAGAAAGAGGCCTTGTTTCAAAATCATCCTGTGCCCAGAACTTTTTCAGACGGGTACTGGTGGTAACTGACTCGGACTAACCAGGCCTAGAGCCAGTGCTATGCTAAAAGACACTTAGAATACAGTGAAAACACCTACATACACTAGGGAACACTGCGTTGGGGTACCCCTGTCATTAGCATGACCTCCTCTGTAAGGCCCTAGTACATAATAGGGCAGGGGGATTAAAACTCCCTCTTAAAACGCGCCCCGGGGCGCATTTGCACAGTGGTGAAGGGAGGGGGGGGGCCTGAGGTGACATGTGTGCAAACAAGCCCTGTGGCCGTTTTAAGTTGGGAGATTAAGTCCTTTTGAATCCTGAGGGTCCCTGGGGTCCAACTAGCCAACTAGGTACCTCCAGTAAGCGCCACACAGCTGCGTTGCACAGAGGTGTAAAAAGGGGCGTGGCCTGGACCACCTCTCTGCAACGCAGCCCTGTGGCGCACACTGGAGTACCTGGTGGGCTAGTTGGCCCCCAGGGTCCCTCAGGATTCAAGGGGAATTAATTCCACAACTTAAAACGCGCCACAGGGTGTGTTTGCACACATGTCACCTGAGGCCCCGCCCTCCCTTCACCACTGTCAACGCGCCTGTGGCGCGTTTTAAGTTGGGGTATTAGGTCACCTTGAATCCTGAGGTTCCCTGGGGCCCAACTAGCCCACCAGGTACTTCCAGTAAGCGCCACAGGCCTGCGTTGCAGAGAGGTGGTCCGAGCCCACGCCCCTTTTTACACCTCTCTGCAACGCAGTTCTGTGGTGCTTACTGGAGGTACCTGGTGGGCTAGTTGGACCCCAGGGACCCTCAGGATTCAAGGGGACTTAATCCCCCAACTTAAAACATGCCACAGGGCATGTTTGCACACATGTCACCTCAGGCCCTGCCCCCTCCTTTCCACACTGTGCCAACGCGCCCCGTGGCGCGTTTTAAGTTGTGGGATAAAGTCCCCTTGAATCCTGAGGGTCCCTGGGGTCCAACTAGCCCACCAGGTACCTCCAGTAAGCGCCACAGAGCTGCGTTGCAGAGAGGTGTAAAAAGGTGCGTGGCCTGCACCACCTCTCTGCAACGCAGCCCTGTGGCGCGCACTGGAGTTACCTGGTGGGCTAGTTGGCCCCCAGGAACCCCCAGTATTCAAGGGGAATTAATGCCCCAATTTAAAACACGCCACAGGGCACGTTTGCAGAGTGGTGAAGGGAGGGGGCGGGGCCTGAGGCACGATTGCGTCTTTTTTTTGTTTTGATTTTTTAGAAGGGGGGCTGTGTGGCCCCCCTTTTTTTCCCTTTTTTGGGCCCTGGGGACCCCATCCCCAGGGCCTGACCCCTTTTTTTTATAAAAATAAAACAAAAACTGAACAGGAAGGGGGCCGCGTGGCCCCCCTCCCATGGCCAATTCCGGCCCCGGGGACCCCATCCCCCGGGGCATGGCCACATTTTAAAAAAAATTTAAGGAGGGGGGCTGCGTGGCCCCCCTCCTGAGGCCTCTATTGCCCCGGGGACCCCATCCCCCGGGGCCAGCCTTTTTTTTTTGTAATTTTTTTTTAAAATACATTTTGGGAAGGGGGGCCGCGTGGCCCCCCTCCGGGGCCACTACTAGCCCCGGGGACCCCATCCTCTGGGGCAGGCCCTATCCGTTGGGGACCGTGGGGGGAGCCCCAATGCCCCCACGGTCCTGCCGGCTCCCTGCGCCCTGCAGGAGCCGGCATTGCTTTTCCACATGGGGAGCTGCTAACATGCAGCTCCCTGTGTGGAAAAGCAATCTGCTTTAGATTTTGGAAGAGAGAGCAAGTTTCCTGCTCTCGCTTCCAAAATCCAAAGCAAGTTTGCTATGGCAGGACGGGAGCCGCGAGGCTCCCGTCCTGCCATAGGAAACAGCATTGTCCCGGGGGTGGGCACCCCTGGACACTGCAGGAGCCGGTCCTGGGGGGTGGCGGTCCCCAGGGCCATCACAGGCTCCAGGAGGGGGGCCGCGCGGCCCCCTCCCTTCACTTGCACAGCCCCGGGGAGGTGGTGGTCCCCGGGGCTCGGGAGTTCGTTACGGACCCCCAAATTTAAATATTAGTGCCCCGGGAGGTGGCGGTCCCGGGCGTGTGGGGGGCTCGAGCCCCCACACAGGTATATATATTTTTTTAAACGAAGCCCCGGGGGTGGCGGTCCCCAGGGCTGCGGGGGGCAGTGTGCCCCCCGATTATAATTGATGAAAGCCCCAGGGGGTGGCGGTCCCCGGCGCTGCGGGGGGGCCGTGTGCCCCCCGCAAATATTGTTGCAAAGCCCCGGGGGTGACGGTCCCCGGGACAGTGTGGGGAGACTGGGCCCCCCCACATATTTTTTTACTGCCCCCGGGACCTGGCCCACCCGGGGGCTTCAATTAAACAAAGCACGGGAGTCCACGCTTCGTTTTTTTTTTATTTTCACGGCCGGATTCGCGCACCCAGCGCGAATTCGGACGATTTTCTTATTTTTAAAAATGCTTTTTTGGGCCCTGGTGGTCCTTGTGGGACCCCCTGAGCAGGCCTAGGGGTCAGGGTGTTTCTACCCTGCCCACTTTTCTTGTTTTGTGCCTTAGTTTTTCTGTTTTCTTGTGCCTCGGTTACCGAGGCACAAGATGGCTGCCAACACTTCCTGGTTTGGAGTGTTGACAGCCAATTAGCATGAAGCTCGTGATCGGGAGGGTGCGCGGATCCACCGCGGCCATAGATATCGAAACTGTTATTTTTTGAATTTCTCAGGAACTACTGAACGGATTTACACCATTTAAAAAAAAGGGCGCTTTCTGAACCAAGCACTACCTTTTTGCCAAAGTTGGTGTAATTCCGTTCAGCAGTTTTGGCTGTAACCGTGTCTAAAGTTTCCTATGGGAAATTGATTTTTTTACCTCTATTTTTTGATTTTCTCCGCAAGTACTGAACGGATTGACACCATTTAAAAAAAAGGGCGCTTTCTGAACCAGTTTCCTATGGGAATTAACATGGAGTAAACACGTTTTGGGACCCCCCTTTTTTCTCAGCCCCCGCTTGCCGAATCACCCCGAAACTTTCAAGACAAGAGCTGACCGGAGCACCCCACTAGTTTTGAAAATTTCGCGATGATTCGTCATCCGGCGCCAAAGTTATTAGGAACACAAAAAACACTTTTCCTACGGAAACTAGGTCCTAACTATGACTATCTACTGGCGACCGCCAGTAGATAATATATATATATATATATATATATATATATATATATATATATATATATATATATATATATATATATATATATATATATATATATAATCTACTGCCGGTCGCCAGTAGATAGTTATAGTTAGGACCTATTATCCATAGGAAATTCGTAACATTCTTTTCCCAATAACTTTGGCGCCGGTTGACGAATCTTCGCGAAATTTTCAAAACTTATGGCCCGCTCCGGTCCGCTCCTATCTTAAAATTTACAGGGTGATTCATCAAGCGGGGGCCGAGTAAAAAGGGGGGTCCCAAAACGTGTTTTCTCCATGTTAATTCCCATAGGAAACTTTAGACACGGCTACAGCCCGAACTGCTGAACGGAATTACACCAGATTTGGCAAAAAGATAGTGCTTGGTTCAGAAAGCGCTCTTTTTTAAATGGTGTAAATCCGTTCAGTAGTTGCGGAGAAATAAAAAAATAAGAGTCAAAAAATCAATTTCCCATAGGAAACTTTATGCAAGGCTGCAGCCAAAACTGCTGAACGGAATTACACCAAATTTGGCAAAAAGGTAGTGCTTGGTTCAGAAAGTACCCTTTTTAAAAATGATGTAAATCCGTTCAGTAGTTGCTGAGAAAATCAAAAATAAAAGTTTCGATATTTAGAGGCACGGAGGATCCGCGGACCCTCCCGACCGCAAGCTTTATTCTAATTGGCTGTTGACACGCCAAACCAGGAAGTGTTGGCAGCCAAGAACCGAGTCACAAGAAAACAGAAAATCAGTCCTGTAAAACAAGAAAAGGGGGCAGGGTAGAAACACCCTGACCCCCTAGGCCTGCTCAGGGGGTCCCAAAAAAGCATTTTTTTTTCATAAAAGCGCCGAGATGCGCGGAGGATCCGTGGATCCGGTTGCGAAAAAAAAAAAAAAAAAGCGCGGCCTTCCGCGCTTCGTTAATATTTAGCCCCCGGGTGGGCCAGGTCTCGGGGGCAGTGAAAAAAATAAGTGTGGGGGGGTCCCAATCCCCCCCACACTGCCCCGGGGACTGCCACCCCCCGGGGCTTTGCATAAATATTTGCATAAATATTTGTGGGGGCACACGGCCCCCCCACAGCCCCGGGGACCACCACCCCCCGGGGCTTCTTTTTTTAATGTATGGGGGTCAAGGGGACTTAATCCCCCAACTTAAAACGTGCCATGGGCGTTTTTGCACAGTGGTGAAGGGAGGGGGCGGGGCCTGAGGTGATGTGTGCAAACACACCCTGTGGCACGTTTTCAGTTGGGGAATTAATTCCCCTTCAATCCTGAGGGCCCCTGAGGCTAACTAGACCACCAGGTGCTTCCAGTAGCGCCACAGAGCTGCGTTGCAGAGAGGTGGTCCAGGCCATGCCCCTTTTACACCTCTCTGCAACGCAGCTCTGTGGCGTTTACTGGAGGTACCTGGTTGGCTAGTTGGACCCCAGGGACCGGCAGTATTCAAGGGAGTTAATCTCCCAACTTAACACGGCCACAGGGCGTGTTTGCACACATGTCACCTCAGGCCCCCCCTCCCTTCACCACTGTGCAAACGCGCCCCGTAGCGCGTTTTAAGAGGTAGTTTTAATCCCCCTGCCCTATTATGTACTAGGGACTTACAGAGGAGGTCATGCTAATCACAGGGGTACCCCAACGCATAGTGTTCCCTAGTGTATGTAGGTGTTTTCACTGTATTCTAAGTGTCTTTTAGCATAGCACTGGCTCTAGGCCTGGTTAGTCAGAGTCAGTTACCACCAGTACCCGTCTGAAAAAGTTGTGGGCACAGGATGATTTTGGAACAAGGCCTCTTTCTGCTCCTCTGTTGGTTCTTTCTGCACATGTCTTGCTTCTTTCTGCATTTCTTTTGCTTCTTTCTGTGCGTTTTTTCTTCTTTCTTCACATGTCAAATGCTAGAAACTAGCATTTGAAAAACCTTTGAAATTCACTGAAAAAACCATAGGTTTCAGGCACGTTATAGTTAGAAATTAGCATTTAAAAAACATTTGAAATTCACTGAAAAAACCATAGGTTTCAGGCACGTTATAGTTAGAAATTAGCATTTAAAAAACCTTAGAAATTCACTGAAAAAACCATAGGTTTTAGGGAAAGTTATGGTTAGTTGGACATTGCACTCGTACAAAACCCGTGAAATTCCCCCGTTATAGTTAGTTCAGCTAACTATAACTCGCGCCCCGCAATGCACTGCTGATGATGTCACATATTACATCACTCATGACATGGTCAGTGGCATCACTGATGACATCACTGATGACATCTCAAATGACATCACTGATGACATCACTGATGACATCATCCATGTGATAATTTGATGCATCTTCTCACACCCTAATATAACTTTTCATACACCCACTCTAAATTACAGACTGCCATTCTCAAAACCATAGACACTCCAATACCAATAACTACATACCCACTCACTGATTCTTAGGCCTACACACACACATCCACTCACTCACCCGTACAGTCACTCATACTTATGGTCACTCAGTAGAGGACTATCATATGCACTCATACACTTATATAGAAACTTACACACTGCCACTCATCCATAGAGGTACTCACACACCTAGTCAATCATGCAAATAATTAATCACACAGCCATTTACTCACCGATACAGTTATACACACACCAGCTCACTTACTCATACAAATACTACCATATTCTTACACTCTTATACAATCACTGATACAAGCACACACTCATCCATACAACCACTCTCACAATCACACACTCTCACTTATAGCCATTTGTATACTCCAACACACATATATACTGCCTTTCACATATGTAGTTACTCACACATGTACCACTGAGATATACATTCACTCACTAACACACCCATACACACACTCACCCACCCATACAGTCCATCACAGATGCACTCTTGAAACCATGCACCCAGTGACTCACCCATCACACATCTATGCACAGAGTCACACACACCCCACCCACACAAACACTCAGGCACCCATACAGATACTCAGACAACCAATCAATAACCCATATAGACACTCATGTAGCTATTCACAAACCCATGCAGCCGCTTACACACCAACAGACAGACGGATACAGACATTCACACAGTTTAGTCACTAACCCATGCAATCAGTAAGATACGTTTAATCACTCACTTATAGAGTCAGTCACGCACCTCCTAAATCATCCATTCAGACACTTATACACCTACTCATTCTTCAATACGCCTTTCCCTATATATATTAAACATATTTAAACTTTACAGAAACACACAGTCACTGGATGATGTCATCAGTGATGTCATCAGTGATGTCATTTGAGATGTCATCAGTGATGTCACTGACCATGTCATGAGTGATGTAATATGTGTCGTCATCAGCAGTGCATTGCGGGGCGCGAGTTATAGTTAGCTGAACTAACTATGACGGGGGAATTTCACGGGTTTTGTACGAGTGCAATGTCCAACTAACTATAACTTTCCCTAAAACCTATGGTTTTTTCAGTGAATATATATATATATATATATATTTCTCCTATGATCACAAATAATACTTCCAGGTAGTACAGTGATACAATATCTTTGTGATTCCCTTTCTGTGGGTCATTGTCCATACTTATAGGATTAAACTTATAATGGTACTTATATGATTTTACTTATAGTGGTATAAATATACCTGATGTACAGTGGTTAGTTTCTGGTTGATCGTAATGAAGCCAAGGTCCCCATACTACAAGTTGACACTAAATGTGACCTGTGGTGACAATAATGGACCGCAGGCCCCGCAATGGGACCTTTAACTAGTACCAAATTTAGTTCCTTATGGGATTATTCATTGTCTGACCCTAGAGGTGAAGATAAGACACAATTCTTACAATTCCGTATTTTTTTAATTCCTTTGGTCACTCATTTGCATTTAAACTATGCCTGCAGGCTACAGTAACTCAAATCCAACAGAATCATTAGTTTGTGCTAATAAGAATCAAAGTTTCCAGTCATATGCATTGAAATTGAAAAACTATAAGAGTTCTAAGTACACCTGCCTGCTAGTAAGCACCCATAAAATGACTGTTGGAAGTATATGGCGACCACGTTTGGGAAGCAAAACGTTTCTTTTAATTTTTGTGGCATATGCTTGTAATAAAAGAAATAAATTTAAAAAAATCACAACAGCCTGCCAAGCCCAGACCTACTGGCTTTGCCAATGCATGCTAGTGTTTCCAGTGTTCTGTTTCCCTGGATTGCCACGTGTGAATTTGCCGAAAAAAAGTATTTGTGAAATTCTTCTTACAAATTAAAGCACTATTTAGGCCCAAAAAGTGATAATAAGAATATTATTTCTGAATTTCCCTTTTAAAAAATTATTCAAAGTTTCCAGTGAATACAGCTGGGATGTTGCGAATTTAACTAGTTAATATGCTTATGGAGGATTGTGACAGGAGTGTGTGTTCACCTAAAGAGGAGCATCAGCTCTAGATTTTGTGCACTGGTAAATAGACTTTGGAAGCACCTCTTTAAAGAGCTAGTAAAACTGGTTGGTGGGCTTAACCTTATCTTCAGAAATGTGTGGTTCCTGCTACTAGGCTATATAGGAATACTGAGCTTGTTGATTAATACGTGCACTTAGAGACATAGTGATATTAAACAAATAAAATGTTTATTTTAAGGTGTCTGCATAGAAGGTTAATATTATGATCAATGTTTACTCACGTTTCCAACCTTTTGTGTAACAAACTGCTACTGTTGTGTTTCTGTAGTTAATATTCCAGGCAATAAATAAAATAGTTGTAGTTTCAGGTAATGGTAGTTAGGATACATGTTGGCTGTATCAGAGAATGGCTTCACAGTAAAGGTATGAAGCAGACATGGGATTGGTTTGCCTAAACTGGCAAAGCTCCCACTCCAGCATAGCCTCTATTTCCCCATCTACAGTCTGATGTCTGGGCCTTTCCTGTTAGAAACCTTTCCCCAGTGGCCCATCTGCCACATTGTGTGAACATCACAAGACACACTCTATTCAGGATGGGCTTTCTGTTATACCATTTTATTGGTAGGACACGGGTGGGAAATAGTACAAATCTCCCAGCACATCTGGGATATTTTGGCCGAAAAAGACCTATGAGAGCTGAGAGAAACTACTGGTATGCTGGGTAGGAAACTTTATGGCCCACTCTTCCTTCACTAAATGTACCCCCTATTTGTATTATCAACGGAAAAAGATTATTTAAAATCAATTGGAGCATTTTTTGAAATACCACTTACAGCAAATGTCAGTCTACCTTGAGCAAAGTTAGGGATTTCCTTCAATTTATTATAGCACCTGCAACACATATTGAATTTAAGATTTTGGCCAGATCACCTCTTCCAGTTTATTTCACAAATGAGAATGTTGCTGTCCAGTTTATTATAACAATGACTAGGTGTGTCAAATAAGACATCCTTTATTCATTTTAGCAGCAACTGAAATAATCAGCGTTGCAGCATCTTCCAGTTTATTACATTGACAGTAAAGGAAGTTTAGCATTGTTAACTTAAGTTCCACATATGTTCAACACAAAGTTCCAAATATGTACCACACAGTCTTTAATCCACACTAACTATGCATTGCGAAAACAGTTTATAACACATTGTATGTAAATGCCACCAAACTAGTTGCAAGTGTGTTGTAATTCTTAGGATTGTCTCTGATTTCCATAGCCAAACTGGCAAATTTACTAATTGTGTAGCCGGGCTGCTGCCTTTGCAAAACTTTGGGCCATATGTACAATGAAGTGGCAGTGAGAGGCGTTAGCCTTCCTGGCTTAACGTCTCTCTCCGCCACTTCTGAAATGCAAGGCTGCACCATATTTATAACGATATGATGCAGCCTTGCGTTTCCCCCTGCAATGGCGCTACGCTTAGCAGTGTAGCGCCAACGCAGGCATCCTTGCACCATAGTGCAAGGGTGTCTGCGTGCAGGGGAGGATTGTTTATGTTTAGGAAGGTGTCCCTTCCTGCACATAAACAACCCTGAAATGCCATTTTCTCACTTTCATGTGTGCTACTTAATGCAGCACACATGAAAGTCACAAAATGGCAATTTTCTTTAAAGATTGTTTATGTACAGGAAGGGTACCTTCCTGTACATAAACAATCCATGGCATTTTGCTTTTTCTATGTGTGCTGCACAGGACAGCACACATGGAAAAAGCAAAAACAAGGAGAAATAATGCATTTCTCCTCGTTTTGCCAACTTAAGCCCAGGTTTTTCCTAGTCTTAATTTTGGTGCTGCCTCCTATGTACGCCACCCGTGTACATAGTGGGCAGCGTCAAAAGCAATGGGTGTTGCAGTGGAACCCCCACTGCAACACCCACTGCCCACCCCTTTCACGCTAAGCATAGCGTGAAAGGGGGTCTTATTTGCAAGGCAGCGTTAAGCCACCTTAAGTTTAACGCTGCCTTGTAAATAAGGCTCAGCCCCTATCGCCACCACAACATCGATAAAAGTGACGTTGTGGTGGCGATAGGGGCTTGTACATATGCCCCTTTGTTTCTTGCAAGTGGGTCCAATCTGGATCATGCCTTAGATAGGCTGATAGGGCTTGGAATGTAGTGATTCAAAGATCAGGCTTTAGCCTATAAACTGGCTCCTACTATAGCAAGTCCTGCCAGCCTTTCAGAGGCATAAAGACTGAAGGGTGATGACCTTGCCTCACAAGAGATGCGGGTATTAAATACTATATACTGTATACTTTTTCTCAGGAACTACCAGGACAGGATATCACAAAATTTGCAAAGAGTTACTACTACAACAACCCTGAAATACACATCAGCTTTTAGAGTCTGGTGATGGCACCCCCAGCAGCTACAATGGTCTCTCCAGTGATGTAGGAGGCATCAGATGAGCAGAGGAAGGAGACAATGCCACCATAGTCCTTTGGCTCTCCCACTCTGGGGGGACAACAGGAAAAAACACAAAAATTAATGGGGCACATGGGTCACAATCTCAGACATACTGGCATCCATTTGAGATCAGGCATGTACAACATGCCACTTTTGAGACCTGAGCCTGCCCTCCCACCCTAGAAATGTTACACTTGTTTTTCCTTTGTCTGTCAAGTGAGCAGCTCAGTCCAGAGGTGACAGGCTGTTAATGCCAAAGCAAATACTGGCCTTATCAAAGTCCAGAGATGAAAGGTCCATAATCCAGACTTAAAGGCATAAACCTTTGAATCCTTGTGTCAATCCCCTAATCCCATTACAAAATATTCAGAGCCCTAGCCAATTCATAGGGACCAAACCTGCAGCCAAAATTACTGGGAGGGATTCAGGACCCAATTTTACCAGGTGCATTCCCAGACCAGATAAAACAACATCAGTGGCGGCTCCTCCGCTAAGGCCATGGAGGAACAGTTACTCAAATCCTCACATTTTACCTGTTGAAAACGCCCAATCAACCAAGTCACTTGAATGGCCAACATTTTCATCCCCTCAGAGAATTTAATTCTCAAAGAGTCATAAATTTTGCAGTACCAAACCTTTGTTTGAGTTTGAGCCTTGGCTTTTTTAATATTAATTTATAGGTTTAGAAAATGACCTTGTGCCCTTTACCTCGTATAGAGTGAATAAAAAGCTCTAAAAGTTTCACATAAGGGCTTTTACATGATCAAGTAGCTCTTGAATCCAACCAAACTTATTTGTGACTTCTATACAGCTACAAATAGACCAGGAGATATCACTACCTGCCTCTTTCCCTAGACCCAGTTGTACACATGAGGATAAGCTACACAATTCGGATCTGAGATGTATTTTGAGATTAAAAATCAACCATGCAAATAACTTTAGCATCACTACTTGGCACAAATTATTTAAGCGGGATTTCCTGCTTTTTTCAAAACTTATTGTTTGGGGTAGGAGGTACCTGGCAGCCAAATATTCATGGCCTTATTTCACATCACATTGCTTTCTACATCTCCCCTTACTGCAAAAGCCAAAGGCTTCCTTCCAAAAATGAAGGCACGAAAAGGCTTCATGGAATTTCAAAAATATGCTCCGATTTCTATGATCTCTGAGGGTGCTGCTCCAGATTCCTTCACTTAAATGTTATTTATGAGGTATTCTTTTAATAGCCTTACACTGGGAGGAGTTGAAGCTGCCACATTTTGGCAGCATACCCTGCTTTATAATATCTTTCCACAAGTCGAGACTAGAGCTGAGCCAGGATAAGTAAGGAATAAAGGAATCATGCCCCACATGCAGTGCCACCATAAGTTTAGCCTATATGCTCCCTCCAATCCTGCACTCACAATCATTCCACCCCCAAATCACCTACTGCCAACAGATGCACCTCTGGCTGACATCTTTATTTTTGGAACTATTGGTGGAGGCTCAGAAGGATCCACAAAGAGGCACTGTCAGGGCATACAGGCGAGAGATTTTCTGTGTCATCTGTTTTGGTGTAACACTATTTTTTAAACTGCTAAAGGCTGTCCACAGTGTGGTGTGAAGACCCCACCAGTTGCTTTTCAGAGATATCTATGAGTTAAGAGTGCTGGAATTACTACATGGAATAACTTTTTTGCTACTCATATTGGAGTTGAAGAGCGTATAGTGACTGACTGACTGACTTCCAAGGCAATCCTGACACACCCCACATATTGAGCACCTGAGAATTCAGAAATATTTACCTGACAATATTGTTGGCCTTCATTAAAAAATTTGTCAACGCTTCGTCTTTCAATATCTGTTTAAAGACAGAGAAGGGCACATGCTTTAAAAGACCAAACCATGCACTCAGTACCTCCATTGATCTCCTCTAACAGCTGAGACAGAAGGAAAAATCATATAATATTAAGATGTTAATAACCAATGAGTTTCCGTAAGTGCCTTTATCCATACAATCAAGTACCAATGTTGCACGGGTACCAATACATCGGTCCCAATCCCATCTTCTATGTTACCCAAACCATACTTGCCTATTCTGGCTGTTCAAACTGGTGACCTGTAACTTTTAAAGCGAAAACTGTGACAGTTAAAGTTCTTGCCAACCTAAAAACATCGTCCATCTTAGCACAAAAAATAGGGAAATTCAATTTCCAGTTGTCCCTCATCCAAACCAATAACTTCTCCAGATGTGTATTTCTCCTTCTATGCCTACCTGTACCCATGCCATGCAGAGGTCTCAAATGTTCAAAATTCTTATGAATGAGAACTGATTACCAAATTGATGACATCACAGAAAGTGGTGTCATGCAGCATTTTGAACTGATTTCAAAGTGGGGCCTGTGAAATGATAGGCATTCTCATAATAAAGGTAACATGATTAAAATAACACCTAACCTCACTAAGATAGATACGCAAAGTGAAATCTCACTGAATGTGTCCAAATGAAATACAGAACACGTATTATTGCCAAAATATACATTATCGGTATGGTGTCTGAAGGATGGCTCCTTCTTTCATGCAAATGAGCCGTATACTAGCTCACCCCTGAGGTAGGAAGGCATTCTGCAGCCCCTCTCTCTGCCAGAAGCTACTCTTCACACACTACAAGTCTGACTTTGATTACATCTGGAGTTGGTTTTAACATTTTTTGACAGATGTGGGATTTAGAGTGCTGTAAGTCTTTGAGCAGGCCTCTAAATGCGTGATTGCCACTCCTAATGAGTGATTCACTCACTACCAGTAACGCCTTTCGTTATTCAATTCACAACTGTGCTCACGTGTAATTCTATCACCTATGTAACCGATTTTGTGTCCTCAATCAGAACATCAGTCATGCTGACACTAGGTGTAGTACCCAAAAGTACCCATGGCTGGACTAGAAGGGACTGACTCGACAATTGAAAATAATATTTTTTACAATTTATATTTTTTCTTGTAAAAAAAACCTTACCAACAAAAATGGTGTTCGGTACTGAAGAGGCTGTTTATCTGGTGGATGGCAAAATAATACGTAATCTTTCCATTGCATGCAGTTGGCAAACAGCTTGAAACTTCACGATTTATCTGGATGTTGGCTGAATAGAGGTTATGTTCTATGTGAGTGGCAACCGAACAAACCGTGTGAAGGCAGATATGGGCTTTCACATTGAACAGCAAAAAAAGACAAGGTCTCCTGGCAATGGCAAGGTGGTGGGCATCTTAAAATGGGGATTCGGGGAGAAATATGAAACATTTGAAAGAGAGTATATACAAATGTTCAAAAGTAGGTATAAACATATGTACATGAATCAAACTAATTTGTTCATAAATACATATTAAAATTAATGTGGAATTTAAACATTATGACAGTATACAATACGAAATGCAAAAATTCAGTGGCTGCAAACTGATGCTTCAGGAGCGTCAGTCTATGGCATCCACCAACTTGTGCTGCAGTCTGAGTGTTTTGGATAGCTGCATATCCCTCACTGAAGGTATATTTTATTATATAAAAAATTGGCCAAAAGGAGTCTCTTCTTTAAATCGATGCATGTTTTAATGTCTTCCCACCCACCACAGCACGCTTTTTCACTTAACTGTGACCACTAGAGATATAACTTTTTAATAAAATGAAATAATACTGTGCAATGAATAAATTAATTGCTTGACAATGTCTAAATGTGTCCTGCCCTATACATGCTGTCGTGTCCCTGAACCCCACAGATTCACGCAGGACACAGGTAGGAGACTTATCCTTCTTTATTTATGCTCAGCTCCCCTGCCCACACACGTGTCTCCTCTCTTCCTCTGCTCCCCCGATACTGCTCCCCTTCCCCACACCCTGACCGGATGTGGTGTCCGGTTTCCCTTGTCCCCACTGTCCATCTGGGGTCCTAGTGCCCGTCTCCAGGTCACTACATCTCCCCTTTTTGTCACGAAGAAATGAAAAGAAATTGAAAACACAGAGATGTGTCGATAGAGATGAGAACAGATAAGATAGAGATAATGCGCTTCCCATCGTTACATTTCTTCTATTAGTCTTCTCGGCCGTCTGATTACTCTCTTTGGGCAAGCCTCCGTCTGTTGCTCTTCTGACGTCCCCTCCCCATTGTGTGTTCCCTTTCTCTCATGCTCCGACCATTCTCTTTCTTTAGCCTCTTTGTCTTCTTGATCTTCTTCATTCTTCTCCTTCAGTCCTTTGAAGTGTGAGCTGTTCCGTGTTATCCTTCGGTGTTCTGACTCCGCTGTGATCATTGGGCCTTTCACTTGAGTTACTGTTAGCGGGTCTGTCGAGAACATGCTGTCAGACTTCCTTTGTTGTCTTTGACGCACTACCACAGTGTCCCCTTCTTTCAGGTGCGACGAGAAGGCGTGTCGCCTGACGACTGCGTATCTTTTCATTTTTTCTTTAGCCTCCTTGTCTCTTGCCTCAATGCTGCTGTGTTCTGGTGTCATAGTTGCTTCTACTTGTGGCAGCATTGTTCTGCTTGTCCTTCCTAATACCAGCTCTGCAGGGCATTTTCCGGTGGAGTTATGGGGCGTGTTTCTGTAGTCACGTAACACCTGGCATAGTGCCTGGCCAATTGATATCTGCGCCAACTTCGCCCTTTGAACCGCCTTTTGATGTTCCCCATGAACCTCTCCACCATTCCATTTGCTTGAGGCCACAACGGAGTTATCTTCCTGTGGTTTATTCCCAGGTAGGCCATGAACCTGCGGAATTCTTCTCCTGAGAATGGGGGCCCGTTGTCTGTTTTTAGTGTTTCTGGTGAGCCCCAGGCCGCAAAAATGTCATCTAGTATCGGTAAGGTTGCTGTCGCTGACGTCGATGACACCTGTCGCACTATGGGGAATCGCGAGTATTCATCAATGACCACAAGCAGATAGCTGCCTGTGTCTAGTGGCCCGAAGAAGTCAGCCGCTAGTGTTGTCCACACCGCTCTTGGGATTTCTGACATTTGTAGTGGTTCATGTTTTGGTGGTGGTCCTGTCATTTGACAGAGGTGGCATGTTGTGATTGTGTCTTCCACCATGCGGTCTAGCCCAGGGAACCATACTTTCTCCCTTAGCAGTTTCTTTGTAGCTACTATTCCTCGGTGTGACTCATGAGCCAGATCGACCAGTTGTCGCCTCAGTGAGCGTGGTATCACTATTCTTGTTCCTCGCATCATTATTCCTGTTGCTGTTTCTGACAGTTCTTCGTTTATCTTCTTTAGGGCAAGCATTTCTTCTTTGCGTACTCCCTCTCCCCAGGTGCAATTATTGTTGATGTGTTTCCATCTCTGCTTTCTCATTGTCTCCATGGCCGTTTGTAACGTGGCATCATCCTTGGTCTCGTTTTCCAGCTCCTTTACTGTTATTGGTGCCGGTGTGTTTTGCTTTAGCACGAAGTTGAGGTACTCTTCTGCCATCGATTTCTTCTCTTGGGCCTGCGGCAATGGGTGTCTTGACATGTAGTCTGCCGGGTTGTGCTCTTTCCCGGGCTTGTGCACAATCGTGAAATTGTAGTCCATCAACCTTATGCCCCAGCGCTCAATCCTGGGTGGCATTTTGGCCGACGGGCTGCCATAGATTGTTACCAGCGCCTGGTGGTCAGTTATGATGGTGAATTGCTTCCCGTAGATGAACATGTGATAATGTTCACACGCCCATACCACCGCTAGGCTTTCCTTTTCCGGTTGCGAGTATGCCCTCTCAATCTCTGTCAAGCTTTTGCTTGCGTACGCGACAATTTTCCTTGGTGAATCTCTCCCTGGCAGATGCTGCGCTAGTATCGCTCCTAATCCAACTGGGCTGGCGTCCACCGTCAGCTCAGTGCAGAGCATGGGATCAAAATAAGCAAGATGTTCCACAGTCATCACCGCATGTCTGATTATCTCGAATGCCTTGCTGCACTCTGGTGACCAAATGAACTTCTGTCCTTGTTTGGTCAGTTCTCTTAGTGGTGTGCTCACTGTGGCGAAATCCTGTATGTATCTAGCGCAGTAGCTGGCAAGTCCTAGAAATGATCTTACTTCTGCAACGTCCGTCGGAGGATTCGCGTTTTTCAGTGTCTCTACTTTGCTGGGATCTGGCCTCATTCCTTGCTTGGAGAAGATGTGTCCGAAAAACACCAATTCCTTTCTTCCCAGCTCGCATTTGTCTCCATTCAACGTTAGTCCCGCTTGTTCCAGTTGTGTGCACACTTGACGCAACGCAGTGTCATGTTCTTTGTCTGTTTTTCCAAACACTAAGATGTCATCACTATAATTTAGACTGTTCTGTACTGGCCTTATCACCTGCCTTATTGTATCTTGGAATATTTCCGCAGCCGATGAGATTCCGAAGCTCAGTCGCTTGTACCTAAACAGGCCCAAGTACGTGGAGAATTTTGTGATGTACCGGGACTGGTGGTCTAGTTCTAGTTGGTGGTACCCTTTGCACAGGTCCAGCTTCGAAAATTGGCAGGCTCCAGTGAGACAGCTGATCATGTCGTTTAAGTGTGGTCCTGGGTGACTTTCTCTCGCGATTGCTGTGTTTGGGATCCTCATGTCTACACAGATGCGGATCTTTTAAGTGTTCTTCTTTGGGACTGCCACGATCGGAGACACCCAGGGCGTTGGCCCTTCAGCAGGCTCAATTATGTCCAGGAGGCTGTTGATTTCCTCTTCAACTTGTGGTTGTAGGTGGATGGGTACTCGTCTAATTGCTTCATTTATATGTAGCGTTATCTGCTTTCCTTTCAATGTCCCGAGACCTTTTAGTATGGCTGGGTATTCTTGTAGAATGTTCTCCTTTTCTGACATGTGATATGTCATAGCTAGCAACCCCATCACTTGCGCTGTTACATTGCTTAGCAGGCATGGTGCTGGGATGTCACCTTTTAGCACGTGTATTTCTTCTTGGTAGGACCTGCCCTTGTATGTTAAAGTCTCTGTAAATTTCCCTATGTTTTCTACTGGTCTTTTGGAGCCCCACGTGAACACGTCTACGGTTGACGGTGACAGTGATGGTTTCACTTTCATTTTCGTGTATTCTGACATGCATATGATGTTGCATGTTGCTCCACTGTCTAGCACAAACTTGGCTTGTGGCTCCCAACACCGATGTCCACGGTGGCAGTTTTCTTTATTTGCTGCTTCCCCACTAGCTGAATGTACTCCGACCTCGTGTTTTCTTTGGGCTCTTCTGACATTAGATATAGTCTCGCCTCACTCACTGGTGCTGCCGTCTCTTCGGACTCGTCAGAGGAGCTACGATTAGCCGTTTCCATGTGTCGTGCGTACCTGTTGTTGGTCATCCGTTGTCTTATTGCTCTGCCTCTCTCACTTCTGCCTTGTCTGCTCATGCACATGCTTGCAAAGTGATTGTCCCTGTTGCACTTTCTGCACTTCTGGCCCATTGCTGGGCAGGCACCGACATGCGGGAATTCAAGGCCACATCGATAGCATGTTTGTTCGCCCTTCCTTTGTTGGACTGGTGCCTGGTATTCTTTTTTCTTGAAAGTCCCAGCGACGCGATGCGCCAGCGCCACTCTCTTTTCTTTTCCCATCTCCATTTGCTTGGCATGTGCTGTAGCCCGTGCCTCCGTGCGAGACATCGTCAATATCTTCTCCAGCATCGTTGGTTCCTTCAGAACGCGTGCTCGGAATTCCACTGATCGACAACCTTCAATAATGCGCAGTCTTATCGCTTGCTCGTTGTCAAACTGGTCAAACGCACAGTAGGTGACTAGTTTTCTCAGTCTCGTTGCAAAATCGTCCAAGCTTTCTTCATCTTGCTGGCATGCAGTGTTGAATGTATACCTCTCGAAATCAATGTTTCGTTGAAGGTCGAACTTCTCGGTGAGACACTTTATTACTCCTTTGTAGTCCGTTGTTTTATCACTGGGGAATGTGATGAGCAGATCTTCTACTTCATCTCCTGCGAGATTTAGAAACAGGTCTAGTTGTTTGGTTTGCACGACGTCCGTGGCGCGCATGTAGCGCTCAAATTGCCTGATCCATCTTTCCCATCTGATGCCTGCTTGCGGTTCCGATAAGCTAAATGGTAACGGTCTACGGAATATTGCTTGTGCGCTCGGTTTCTCCGTGTCGCTCATTTTCTTGCTTTTGTATTTTCCTCACTTCTTCCCTTTATTTTGTCCTTTGTGGTCGCTGTATTTCTTGTATTTTCAATTTTAATTATTTATTTATTTGTTATTCTTTTTTTTTGTGTGTATTTCCTTTATTTCCCATGTATTTCAATGGCTGCCTGACTTCAAAATGGCCGCTGAGCTTTCCTGTGCTCCGATTGGCTTGACTTGCCTGACTTCAAAATGGCCGCCGCAGTCTCGCGAGGTTTCAGCCTCTCGGGCCTTTGCCTGACCTTCTAAGATGGCCGCCGCTTGTTTCTTGCTCCTGATTGGTCCGGCCTGCCTGTCCTTGAGATGGCCTCCAACTCTCGCGATAGTTCGCTTGAGCTTAGCGCGTCGGTAGCGTTAACTCGCTTTTTAGTTGCTTTCCTTACCGCTCTTGTCCTGCGGTCGGGGTGGGCTCCCGCAACGGTACTTCTCTCGGCCACTCGGACCAGGGTGGGCTCCTGGCTCCGGTATTGCTCTGGGCCACTCGGATCAGGGTGGGCTCCTGGCTCCGTTTTTTTTTTCTTCTCCGCTCCCGACGCCACGGCGATTTTCGGTCAGCGGACCAGGGTGGGCTCCTGGCTCCGTCGCGTTTGTTCTCCGGCTGCTCTCGACGACGCCACGTGGATTTCTCTTTGGTCAGCAGACCAGGGTGGGCTCGTCGTCGACCTTGATGCACGACGCCGGTTCTTCCTTGGGATAACGATGATCCCACCTTCGTTCGCCAGTTGTCGTGTCCCTGAACCCCACAGATTCACGCAGGACACAGGTAGGAGACTTATCCTTCTTTATTTATGCTCAGCTCCCCTGCCCATACAAGTGTCTCCTCTCTTCCTCTGCTCCCCCGATACTGCTCCCCTTCCCCACACCCTGACCGGATGTGGTGTCCGGTTTCCCTTGTCCCCACTGTCCATCTGGGGTCCTAGTGCCCGTCTCCAGGTCACTACACATGCCTTTCATACACTGTATAATGCTGTGTCCTAAAAATATATAAGACTTATTGTTTCTTTCCATAAAACACGTTCGAGATCTATTGGCCTTAGTGAACCATTGTTTTCTGAAGCTACTTATTACCCCAGGTTCAAAATATTGGGGTTTCCCTTGTTATGTCACACATATCATGCGGAGTTGCTGAACTGCAAGGGTTACCACTAGTTAGTGGTTTTCTTTAAAAAACAAATTCTCTGTATTGTCCTTTGTATTGAATTGTTATAATATGTCCAACACTGACATCCTACCCTACACTTAAGAATATATTGCTAAAATCATTAGCGGCCCATCCCTGTTCCTTACACCTTCCCCTGTTGGGATCCCTACCAATGCCACACCAGATAATGTTGCCACCCTTGAAAAGCTAAAAACTAAACACATTCGCACGAAAGTACATGCATGTATGCTTACAGAATATCTAAGAGCAGACATAATCCCAATAGGCCTAAAAGTCCACAATATCCTGGCTATATTTATCCAAAATAAAAAGTTCAAACACGGATTTGCCCACATTGGTACAACCTGTTTATGCCACTGGATGGTTCTAGGGATAGACACTGCCTTGGAACATATTAAAAAGGAGCTGGAAGAAATACAGGAATTGGAAAAAGCAATTCTAGAATCAGATACATTGGAAGACACCAAAGCAGTTCTAGAAAAACTTGAGAAAACAATACTAGACTTCCAAAAATTCGACCATCATAAGAAATCCACAAAAGTATCTCGGGATATAAAGAACTATAATAAGGAAAAGACTTACCCCTACCTGTCGGACACTTTTTTTACCTCCACTCCTCAAGGCCCCCAAAACAACTACACAGGTGCCTGGGGTAGATTTAAGGACAAACAACCTGTTACTTTCTCAGATTCTTCAGCGGAACCTGACACCTCTGACCCTGGTCCCCTCAGTGCCTTGGGACCCTTTCGGGTGAGTAGTCGCCATTTGCAAGCCATTGATTGATTCATTGACTGATAAATGTGTTGTCTTTCCAATCTATCCTACCATTAGTGAGTGCTACAGGTACAGCTCAGCAAGGGAAAAATTATTCAAGAACCTATAACATGCCTCAGGAAGAAACACAAGTCACAAAAACATTCCATAATTATCACATTAGATTATCTGAAATCTTGTGTAGTTTTAATGTCTAGTGACCATAATATTGACGACCAGGAAAAGTTGGTTCCTATAATTATGTGTAATGTTAAGAAACTTCATTGTTCATCAGTATTACTTATACTCTGTGTTGCCATTTTTGAATCTGATTCAATGTGAGTTGTGTGTTATATGTTTTAAACCAAACAAAAATATTAAAAATTGTCCGGAAAGGGATAGGGTTTTCTTAAGTCAGCATAGGTGTCCAATAGTTAACAAAGGAGTTCTAAAGCGTTTCTGAGAACAACAAAGGGGACACAATATTAGAAGAGGCCTTCTCATAAATGGAAAAGGAGATCATACAGCTAAGAGAAACAGTGTGATGTTCACACTGAGATCTAAAGCAGAAGTGGAGGTCAGCGTATTAGCATAGTTTTCAGGGGAACTCTTATGGCATTTAGAAAGGTGGAGCAGCATTGGGGTAGAAGAACTTGGAATTCCATCACAGTGTTTCCGATGTCAACGTTGGCAGAGATGGTGTGAATGCTTGTTTAGTAGTCTGGTAAACTCTGATGACTGACAGAAGAACTTTAAATATTAATAGGGAGGCAACGGGGTCTTACGGCTGAAGATGGGGTTGGAGGAGCTCTGATTGTTGGCTGAGATTCTCTAATGAACAGCAGAGGAACTGTGGAAGCAACTGGGTTAATGGCAGATTGGTTTGAAGGACCAATAAAAGAGCTCAGAGGGATGAAAGAAGGATTCTGAAGTTGTCACTGAAGCTGTGAGGGGCAATCATTTTCCAGGATTTGTGAAGGCTGACAGAGGAAATCAGGAGTCTGGATCACTGGCCAAGAGGCTTGTTCAAAGTCTCACGAGTGGCAACACAAGTGGGTAGGAAGAGTCTGAAGGCTGGCACAGGTGAGTTACCAATGGCAATAGGGCAGGTGTTCAGAGGACTGGCATAGGGCACTGAGAGAGCTCCGATAACTGGGTTAATTATCAAAAGGGTTGATCAGAGGCTAGGAAATGGGTATCTAGGGAAGTGAGAGCCTGCAAAGGAGGGTCCAGTTAGGGGTAAGACAAGGTCAATGAATGGAATTGGAGGGCCAGGAGAGGCAGTGATAATGTTAAGGGATGAAAGGGTTCTGAAATCAGACAAAAATGTGAGCCTAATGGCTGGCAAGGGCTATATTGCTCACAAGAAGAGTTGGATGAGGTCTGAGGTTGCCACATGTGCTATCAGCACTGGCAGATTTGGTCTGAGCAATGGTATCAGGGATATACATTGTCAGAATGGTCAGTAAAGATCTGAGGGGCAACAGGAGACCCTATAACTTGGCACAGGGAGCCACAGGTTGGCCAAGCTCTTAGGACTTGCAGATAAGAAGGGGGTTGCACTGAATGTACAGCTCACGGTCCAGCTGTGGGGGACACTCACTCTCTTACTTAGGACTCACATTCTGAAGCAATTTGATTCTCACTCCACGCTTCATCCAGTCACCTGAGTTTCAGGGAAGAGCTCAAAACGTTTTTGTTTCTCTGAGAGTCTGACATTCTTCTCTTGCACCTCATCCCTTTCCTCAGCACCAAGATCCACTTCTGGATGGATGCTAGTGCCTAAGAAATGCAGGAATCTATCCATCAATCAATCAGTGCTGAATTGGGGTTCACTGGGAAGACACAGTGGATGGGAATGCCTGGTAGCACTGAAAAGTGCTAACGTGGCAGTGGGGCATGTAAAGGGGACAGTTAGTGCCTTTTTGAGGGGGCAACTGGCCAGCGGCTGTTTCTTTATGAGGGTGGGGGACGTCACCCTCATCCGCTGCAAGCCGCGCAAAGTGATTTCATTGCCATTTTATTTTCAACTAAGGTGCGGCGCCAGCCTGCCTCCGAGCCAGGAGGGTGTGTCCTCTGCTGCCAACTGGCAGCAGGAGAACTGGAGTAGCGTGGCCACACACTTCAAAGGGTGCATGTCACTTTGGTCGGCAGTCTTGCCCCGGCCAAATTGACATGCGCACTTTGAAGCTCTCCATCCAGCTGCCTTAGACAGCTGGGTGGAGACCAAGCTCAGGCCTCTAGTGCCTAAAGGAGAGTTGGTCCAACCCGCTACATCCAATCCTGGCGCTGCTCCCATGCAGCATGAGAGCCGCGCCTGGATTGGTTAGGGGGGTTCTTTGTTCCACAGTCTTTGGAAGGACAGTGAGGAGGACGCAGAGCCCTCGGGTATGTACAATTACATTTTATTTAATTAATATAAAATATGCAATGCATGTCCTTTAGTTTGTGTTTGTTTTATTTTTGAGGGAGGGGTTGTTTTTATTTGGGCTTTTGAGGGAGTGTGTTTTTTAATATGGGCTTTTGTAGGAAGGGAACATTTGTTTTTGTTTTTTTGGAGGTGGTGGGGCACTTCGCTCGCCCCACCACTTTGAAAGGTCACCAGCTGCTACTGCAACTGGCATTGGGCAAATAATCTTTTGATGTCTATACAAGACTACTGAACCACAGCACTTGGGGACTTGTGAAGAGGACAACTGGAGTTGGGTGTCACAAAAAGGAATGGCATGTTGGAGATGGTGGAGTACATAGAGGGACGCAGAGAATTGCAACTGGGATGTGTGGCGTGCTCAAAGGAGCCAAATGGTAGTAGAGACACTACTGTGGGTGGGGGTAACTGGGGCTGGTGATGACTGGTGCTACTGGATGGGATTGTGAGAGCACCCCTAAGGCACAGTGAAAGGAGCTATTGAGGGCCCTTAGAGGAGTCAATTGGAGCTTGGAGTACACATCATCGGGTCATACTTGGAGGCAGCTAATGGGACATAGTTCCACAGGGCACACTGACAGCACATTTGAGGCTGGAAAGCCTTGGAGGGTCAAATGTCTATTGAACACTAAGGGAGAAGATCATCGTGAAGTGACATGGAGAGGAATTATGGGCACTAAGAAGTGCTAGGGAAGGGGCAGGTAATGAAAAGCTAGCATTTCGTAGCAACCAGGGTACATAGGCTAAGCACATCTGGGGCATTGGCAGGAGCAATTGGGGCTGCAGGTTCCAGTGCCTGGTGATATTTAGATGAGCTATGAGACATAGGGCATATAGAGGGAGCAAATAGCGCAACAAATAGCAAGACACTAGTAAGGCATAGATACCCAGCTTGTTTGCATTAAGGAGTGATACTAGGAAGTGGTCATGGAGAACAGGCATTTAAGGCACAGAAGGAGGGGTACCTGATGGTTAATGCATGAGGAATTGGCATCTGAAACAGACAGAGAGCAAGCTCAGGGCACTCAGATAGGGTGACTGTTAGTAGGGGAACAGAGGGAAGCCCTTTGGCATAGAGACTGAGGAATCTAGGGCATCTACATTTCCAACTGCCTGTCTTGCAGGAAAGCATGTAAATCATTTCTGTTTCAGTAGGAGTGATTGTTCTACTTCTTTTGAATCTGGCATTGCCCGGTAATTTCTCCAGTTTGTTCTGTTGTTGTGAATGGGAATGTAATTTGCGATGCAAACTATGTACTAACAGTTCGCATTGTAAATTGTCCATTCCCATGTGGTCACAAACAACATGCCTAATGATTATTATTTTGGCAGTGACTGGCTGCGAATGCAGAGATGGAGGCCTTCAAGGAACAGCAGAACTCCGTCACTGCATTTGCATTCCCAAACAGGACACATTTTTAAAATCAGTCTGTGTCTATTAAAAGGTAGGTGCTGCTTTTTTTTAAATTTGGGCTGACATTGGGGAAGCTAGCAGTGATCCTGCGGACCACTGCCTTCTCGCCCAAGACCGCTGGCATTATTCTCAATCTGTTCCAATGGGACATCTTTCCCTTTTTGAATCAGATAAACAAAAATACAATCAGTTGAACTGGAGTTATGACTTTTTAAAGAATGAACTGTAAAATAGCACCTAGAAACAAAAAGTGCCAACCATGGATATCTGGTCATGCTAGACCGGGTCAAAGCCAAAAGTTCAGGCCGACCACCATGGAGCGCGGGTCAGATACAGACCCGCTGAATTTTTGCCATCTGAAGTTTTGTGTTGAGTCCTGTTTGTGGGGGAGAAGTTCTCCAGGAGCGAGGAGAACGTTGCTGGTGATGATCAGCAGGACGTAAAGAGCAGGCCAGGCATCGCGGCCGGCCGGGCTGTAGCCTTGCAGTGGCAATCCACGCAGGTGGACGATGCTTCCCGTGTGAAGAGATGAACTTGCGACAGGTCGCGCTGATTTCTGGTGCAAGCTGCGAGGTTCCGGTGCAAACTAGCCCATTCACGTTTGCAATGAGCCCAAAAACTTGACTTTAAGAGCTCGAGAACCGCACCAAGGGGCGAGGACCCAAGAGGCACCTCTTGGGTGGCAGGAATTTGTTGAAGACGGGTCCAGGACCTGCAGGTAGCTGTTTTGTCCCTGAGACTCAGATCAGGAGGCCAGCAGACTAGCCCTTTGAGTCACTCTGGGGTCCTGGTTTCAAGATAGGTACCAGGTCCAAATTGTTCCTCCCCAGGCAAGAGGGCAGCAGCTCACTCAGAGTGACAGTCCTTCAGCAGCACAACACTCCTTCCTGACAGAGTATCCACAGGTCCAGACGTGTGCTCCAGTAGTGGTGTCTGAGGTCCAGTATCCAGTGGTGCCTTTGAAGTGAGGGAGTCTTAAAAAACATGCCTTTGAAGCACACAGATGTCCTCCATTCCTGCCCTGACTCCAGACTCACTACAGGGGGGTATGCAGCTCTTTGTATGTGAACAGGACACATCCTATTCAGGTGTAAGTGAGGCTGTGCCCAGCTCTTGCCTCCCATCCTGCTAGAGATGGCTCATTGAGACACACCTAAGCTCCCATTGTAGGTGGCTATCTAGGTGTAATACACAAAGACCAACTGCGAACTACACCCAGTCATGTGATCAGAGACAGGCTACAGGCACCAAATGGCTAAAGCAAGAAAATGCCAACGTTCTAAAAGTGGCATTTTCAGAATTGCAATTTAAAATCCGACTTCACCATAAGTTTGGATTTTAACTTGCGATTTCAGAGACACCGGACGTAATGGGTTTACTCTTCCCAAATGGAAATTACACTTATAAAATGTATTAAGGTAATGCAAATGTTATCCTATGGGAAAGATAGGCAGTAGTGAAAAACAACTTGTTCACTATCAGGACATGTAAAACTTAAAGGTACTTATCCTGCCTCTTAAATACATTGCACCCTGCCCTCTGGGTTTTCCAGGGCTTAACTTAGGGGTGACTTGAATGTATAAAAAGGGGAGGTTTGGGCCTGGCAAAAGGTTTATTTTGCAAGGTTGACATAGCAGTGTAAACTGCACGCACAGGCTCTGAAATGAAGGCCTGAGACATGGTTAAAGGGCTTCTTAAGTGGGTGGCACAATCAGTGCTACAGGCCCATTTGCAGCATTTAATTTACAGACCCTGTGTACATTGATTACCACTTTACTAGGGAATAAATTAAATATGCCATTTGGGGGTGAACCAGTATACCATGTTTAGGGGAGAGAGCACAAGCACTTTAGCACTGGTTAGCAGTGGTAAAGTGCAGAGTCCTAATACCAGCAAAAACAAGGTCAGAAAAGTAGAGGAGGAAGGCAAAATGTTGGGGGGAAGACCACCCTAAGGCTGTCAGGTATAACACCACTGCAAACGGGCTTTGGTCCTTAGTGAGGGCACATGGGGGCAGGGAGCATGAGGCACAGAGGAGGGTGATGACTAGGCACCATTAGTGGTAAAGCAGGGATACATGGGGCATTTGTGAAGTGCTAGGCCACATTGTGTGTAGAATCCACAGAAAGGGTATGTCTAGGACACTTGGGCCAGATGGTGAGGCAGAGAGGGCCACCAGGGCAAGTGGTTTACACTTGTCTGGAACAGCAGGGCACAAAGTGAACATCATATTGCTGTAATCAAGGCAAATGGGGGCTAATCTGAGGGTACTGAGACATGCAACACGGCACAGAAATGATGCAATTGGTGTGGGCTTAGTGACTGGGGCATTTGGGCTAGGTTGTGGAGGGAACATTGTGGGAACTGAGGGCACTATGGGGCATGGAGGCTAATTGCGGTGGGCAAAAAATGTGCCTACCACAAAAATACTGTCACTGCTAGAGACTGTGCTATGTCACAGTCTGTAACGTTGCAGAGCCTCCAGCAGCACAGTGCCTGAAACTGGAGGGTGTCTGTTGCCAAAAAGAGTAGAATACAACATGACACCACCTCTTTTTGGCATCAGACAACCTGTGTGTGCCAGGCAGCAGAGGCGGGGGTGGGCTGCACTGGGGGTTGAGGGTATATAAAAAAAAGAGGAGACATGGGGAAGGTTAGGGATAAATAGGAGACAAGAGGGGGTCAAGGGAGAGGAGTGCAGTGGGGGACAGGAGAGCCTTTCAAGGGCCTGCAGAGTCCACAGGGAGCACACAAATGTGTGATGCGGCTGCAGGCTAATCGCACAGGAGGGGGTTCTGCATTTCAAAGGCAGACCGCAGAGGAAGTTAACACCTCTGCTGGCTACTTGCCTGTTGCTCACCCTCCCTTTACTGGCACAGCGGCAGCACAGAGCCAGTAAGAGAGGGTGAACGCCATAGTTTTGTATTTTTTTAAACATATTTTGCTGACACTTTTGTAATGATTTCGCAATTTCTTTGTAAATTGTGAAATCGCGATATCCTGTGGGGTCTGTTTATGACAGTATTTGATGTTCCGCACATTTAGCGAAGAACTCCACTATCAAGGCAGAGATCTCCGCTCACCACAATTTAGGTGTCATCAGCATACGAGGTGAGACCGAATCCAAATGCACTGATAATGGGGGCCAATGATGAAACATACACATTAAAAAGCGTAGGACTCAAGGAGGACCCTTGTGGGGCCCCACAGGGCAATTCAAAAGGTTTAGACTGATATTCACCCAAAGCAACCGTTTGTCCTCTGTCTGAAAGAAAAGATCTTAAAAGATCCCAAGCTTTAGATTGAATCCCACAAGCCTTTAGTCGGTCCATCAGGATGTCATGATGGACCGTATCAAAGGCGGCGGACAGATCCAATAAGATCAGAGCTGCTCTGCCACCCCGATCCACGGCTTCCCTGATCTCCTCTGTGGCCTTAATGAGAGCGGATTCGGTACTATGTCCCGCCCTAAAGCCATATTGCGAGGGATCCGAGGCTTGTGTCTCAGCTAAGAAGGTACTTAGTTGTGTATTCATGATTTTTTCAATCAGTTTTGCTGGGAGTCGAAATGGGAAATAGGGCAAAAGTTATTTGGGTCCTTAGGGTCCAAGCTAGGCTTTTTTAAAAGAGGCAATATCGAGGCCAACTTCCAGCGTGTAGGGAACTGCCCTGTTGCAAACATGCCATTAAAGATCGATGACAAGGTTGAAGCGATCGGAACCGGGGCCAGTTTGGATGGATCAAAGGACGACTCCGATTTGGCTGCCATGAGGAGCCCTAGAATATCTTCAGGGGACAGCGGCCGTAATTTATCAAAAGTAGACATGGGAACCCTCGTGGGCTTGAGGTCCTCCCTAGCTATGTTCATCCCGGCAGTGCTTGAACCACTGAAAGCCGAAAAGATGGATTCCACTTTGGTCAGGAAGAACTTGGCGATGTCTTCACAAAGTTCCTGGCTTGGCTGAACTTTCGGTGGGTTTAGGGAGGCCAGGCTAGAAACAGTTCTAAACAATTCTTTTATCGAATTCTTTGCTAAATCGATACGGGTTGCGTAGAACTTTTGTTTAGCAGAGAAAATGAGTTGGTTATAAATCTGCAGGCTGAATCTGTTTCTTTATAGCCTTTCCTCCAGCTCCGCTCAAGTCGTTTGCAAATGAGTTTTTGATTTCTCAAATCCTCTGTAAACCATGGAGCAGAGGGTTATGATCTTTTGGGGCATAGAGTTTTTACTGGGGCTATTTTATCACAGGCTTGCTCCAGCCAATTTGTGTAAACCATAGTAGCCTCTTCACTCCCAACGGCATTTGACCTGCCGTGGAGGTAAGAAGCTCCTGCAAAACAGTCCCCTCAATTTTATTCCAGGCCCTGGTTACTATTCGACCTTTTGGATATTGTCCACTCGCGCGCTGTCCCGTCAGAGTCAACTCAAATTGGACGGCCGCATGATCAGACCACACGAGAGGTAGTAGGCCCTTAAACTGGAGGCAAGAGTAGTTAGAGAAAATGCCATCCAGGGTACGACCTGCCACGTGTGTGGGACCAGTTACCTGCTGCCTCAGGTTGGCACTATTCATCATGTCAATCAGAGTCATAGTGTCAGGTTCAGTAAGTGCCTCCAAATAAAAATTAAAATCTCCCATCATTGTGTAGGCGTCTGTGCATAGGCCATCTTCCAGTAGGTTCCCTAGTGAGGCTAAGAAGGAGTTCCTAGCTCTCGGTTGTCTGTACAATAAACTACCTTTAAAGGTATGATGGTGAGATAGGCTGAGATTAAAAAACAAGGCCTCACACGCTTCGTTTGGGTCAGGCTGAAAAACTGCCTTAATCGAGCCATGGTAGATCACAGCCAGTCCCCCCCCTTTCCTGAGAGGCCTATCTAAAGTGTAGCATAAAAACCCTGAAGGGGTGGCTTTCACTATGTCAGGTCCAGAGGAATCATCAGTCCACGTCTCTGTGATAAAGGCAATCTTTATGTCCCTCTCTTCAATGAGCCTTGTGCACTCCAAGCTGTGCTTAACCAAGGACCTTGCATTAAGCAAGATACATTTAAATACTTGCGTATTGCAGCCGACAGTCCCTGCCCTTTTATCATCCATTGATGAGATAGGCTGATCTAAAATCTTGGGTAGGGTTATTTTACAATTAGGACATACCCCTGGGAGAAGTGCAGGCCGTGAGTCAACATCGAGACAACAGCAGTCCCTGTCCCTACCCGCCCCATTTAGTTCAAGCAGGGTTGTTTTTCCATAACTACGGGTGGGAGGCTTACCTAACATAAAACTACCAGGGGTCCTAGCACTGAGCGTGGGCCGAGCGCGGACGGGCGCAGACGGGCTTGCTTTCGGCGCGCCGGCGGCGCGCCTGCTGCGCGCTCGCGCCAGCATATCCTTTTAGATCAAAGTCAGGGAAAAGCCTTGTCCGCTGACCGATGTCCCCCGCAAGCTGGCGGCCCCGCCCGGCTTAGCGAGTCCAAACCAGTACAGCCCCACAGTTCTGACCCCCTCAAGCAGCCTAACAGGTAAATTAAAACAGTTAAAATTCTTAAAACGAGAATCAAATCAGGTTCATGTGCAAAAGAGCTTTATAAAATAAGAGCGCCACAATATAAAATCACAAGTGTGCAAAATGCGCTAAAGTGCCTCCGTGTTCTCCCAGCTCAAGCCTCAGGAGATATAATGCTGCGCGCTCGCGCCAGGATATCCTTTTAGATCAAAGTCAGGGGAAAGCCTAGTCCGCTGACCGACATCCCCCGCAAGATGGTGGTCTCTTCTGCTAAAAATGTACCCCAGGTTGGTTGAATTGGCAACCATGGAGGTGGCCTGGTGATGGGAGGTGGTTGCTTTAGGGACCCCTTCATTTAAGAGCTTAGTAATTTTGTGACCACTTTTTCATCATTGGATAAACCCCAACAATCTCTGAGGAGAATTTTTGGGCAGATGGTTTTTGGGTTGGCTGGTAGAGTCAGTAGGCAGTCGACCAGTGCCCTTACTCTCCAGCCTCACAGAGAAATAAAGGAGGTGCTTTCCAAGTGAGTGCTAATGCCCTAGTTGGATCTACCACTACAGACTATCCATTTTTTCCAGCCAAGACTGAGATTGAGACTAAGTTTATTTCTCTAAAAGTAGAGAGAGAATGTGGGGAATATCTGAGTCTTCGAGATGGTACAATATTTGCAAATAGAGTTCTAAAAGACTCCAGTTCAGAGCAGGAGACCAATATCTATCTCCTTTTTGGAAACAGAGGTGTCCCTCATACATCAAAATGTAGAGTCCCTGTTCATCAAAGGTATAGAAGCACATATTTTTTTTACTTTCAAGGAGGTTCCTGAGCGGGTTTTTTTTCCTGGAAAAGAAATTCATAAATGTTCAACGAATGGCTGGTGTATCACAGTTTCAAGATGAAGGGACTACATCTCCTCAGAGACATTCAGCTACCAAACTATTGCATGGTCAGACTGGATCTGAATTGTCAGGAGCAAACAATGGTAAATATCTGTGTGTTCAGAAAACAGCAGTGTGTAGGCTTTGGGTGAAGTGCCCAATCATATGAAGTGTTTTTTCTGAGCTTACAATTCAGCTCTGGGCTGCACATTTTGATCACAGAGGAACCTTTCCTCTCTGTAACCCAGAAACTGCAGCACAGACTTCAATGAATTCCAGTGAAGATCAAGGGACAGCAGTAATGAACTCACAGAATGCTGTCTTGAGTAATAAACCGGTCTGAGGAAAGAATTCAGACACGAGTGCTCCTCTCGAAGTAAACGCCATTTGGAAGTGGAGCAAACATTTCGGTAATGGGAGTTTCTGTTACAACGAATTCCTTAAAGGAGATTGCAGTCTACAATGTAGTTATTTTTACAAAAAAGGAACCAGGGCCCAGGACCTAAATACTATTCTTATAGGATTCTTGTAGGATTTTGGATACTGCCTCTATGCGCCCTATGGCACTCTTGAATATTCACAACCAACATTATTAAATTGTCTAACTGGGGACAAAGACCTGGGATGTTGAGCTGTGTATATGCATATAAATTAACCTGTATTTTCTGTTTGAAAAGTAATGCAGGTTTTACATTGTTAAATAATGGAAACAGTTCTGGTAAAAACAGATTGTAGATGGCTTCATGTTTTGTAGAACGATTAGGTTCATCCCCTTGACATGCAGTAGTCTTTTTAAAATATATCAATGATGAACTCCCAACAACATTTTATTTTTACTGTGGGTGCGTTTTTCAACCAATCTCCTAAAATATTTGCATGTTTATTGTTTGCCCTCTTATTGATACATATTGTTTGGCTGCTCAAGCCTAAAGCGTCCACCCACCTTCAAATAGCTTTCGAGCGCTGCACACACTCAATTTCATTTAGCGCATGGAGCAGACCCTGTTGGTTGCGGTGCCGCCCTCACTTGCTCTGTAGTTTCGCTTGAACTTTACTAAGTACAGATTTACATGGAACTTTTTCATTCTAACGAACTGTAGGCCCATTATGTATAGTTGCGCTACTTCCCTTGACATTTTGTAGCAAAAATATCAACCTTGCTGCAATTTAATTTGAAAGCGGATTGATAGCTACTAAATTGAAGGTACCAATGGGCCCCTTTAAATGCTAATATGTTCGGTTTTAGTCTGGTCAGTAATTTTTCGATCGGGCGTCGATCAACCTGTTGTATCCTCCTCTATGGGCTCTGGCACACCCACCCATTGCCATTGGTTGTTATCTATGGCATTCAGAAATGCTGTTTTCTTATTGGAGCATTTCTGTAAATGTCCCTCCTTTGTGTGCTTAGCTATCTTTCCGGCGATTTCACTCAGAGAACATTTTAGTTGGCCATCACACTGTACAGCATGTGATGACCCCTTTTCCCGTCTGGGTATTCCCATTATACAACGCTTTGTAAGAGAGGGTTAAGCCAAAATCTTCATTGGCAATTACCACACACAGATTATGCTAGCAAAAAGTATGTCTATCTTGTGTTTATCTTAAAAGGGTGTTTGTAGCGTATTCCAAAGGGACTATTTATAAAGAGTTTTGTTTCTATTAAATCAAACTTACGAGGTATTCCCAAAAGTGACGTTACTTTTACTAAATATTATTTAAACATTTATACTTAGCATTTTCTACATTTCTCATATTTGTTTTAAACGTAATTGATGACCTGTTAATTCATGCTCATGTGTCATGAGGGGGCTTTCATCACCTCGGACGGATAGGTACTCGTTACAACATGGCCATTATATTTGCTCAGGCCTCTCCTTTTTCATTATTTGCCATTGGAGTAGGCTGAGTGACAGTACAAAGCACCATTGTGCCAATGGCCAGGCTTATGACGTATTTTGGTGCGCGTGGCCATGACACGAATAAAGGGTGATGTCTGGAAGCCTGGAGTGTGTCTGAGAGGCCAGGGAAGGGGCATCGCGAAAGACGGAGGCTGTCGGCCGGTACTGGTGGGGAGTACGAGGTAGGCTGATAGAGGTGTCTAGTATAGGGGGTGAGCAGTCTTGGTTGATATTACACACAAACGAGAAGGGGAGAGGGTACGGGACTCACCTACTCCGAACCCCCTGTCAATACTTATACACACCAAAAGGAGTAGGGAGTAAAGGTAGAGGTGTATACCTACACGGCGGGAGCAGGCGAGCAGCTAACGGGAGGAGCACCACCCTTGGAGTAAGTGTGACTACAGGGGGTCTCTCCTTGCCGACCGCCAGTTCTAACTTGACTTAGGGGTAAACTCGTAAATCCACGAATTTTCTAGAGGAACTACCTTTACGTAAGGATTAGGGTTTCTGACACCCGCAAACCTCGAACAGAGGTTAGAGCACTACACAGATATACTGGGACCGGCAGAGTCCTGAAGAAGGCCTGCGTGACCCCAATCGAAGGGCACAGACACACGGCCGAAACATTGCGACTACCTGGCAGTAAGGAGGGGTGTAAGGAGCACATTATATCTCCCAATCACCACCATCCTTCACGTTTTTAATCCTGGCTGGAGGATCTAGGAATAAAGACTGTGGCTGAAAAATGTGGGCCACAGTTTTGAGGTAAATGTGTCTTACGATGCTATAGGGCAAAGGCAAATTGTAAACATGAAAGGAAACTTTGAAATACGTACATCATACATTTTTTTTTTTTTTTTTTGCAGAGTTTTATATAGCGCGAACTTGACCCGAATCGGGTATCAGAGCGCTTTACATAGCACCAGTTACGTTACGACACACATTCATTTTTGTTAGGCACGGGGAGATTAAGTGATTTGCCCAGAATCACAGGATGTTCAGCGTCATTGCCGAGACTCGAACCCAGTTCCCCAGGTTCGAGGTCGGACGCCCTAGCCGTTAGGCCAACTCCTCTCCCCTACATACATCCCCGTTGTACAGGCCCTGCAGTGTATCATCTAGCATTACCTTCAAATGCAGCACCATTGTGTCTGAGTGTGTGCGCATCTCTGTAGCAGGCACAAACGGTTTGCGCTGTGGGGCAATGCTTTGTCAACGCAAGAAAGGATTTTTTTGTGTGTTGAAAAAGTGCCACATGCTACATAAAGACAGCTAGAAAACAACCACACATTTATTTTAGTCAATTTTTTTTGGTTACCGATCCAACCAGAGAGCGCTATCCCAGACACTCTGGGCCTGATTCACAAAGGTACGGTGAGACGAAAGTCTAACTTTACAACTTTCGGTATTCACAAAGGGCATTTAGGAAAGGGCATTTACTACTTGTAAATGCCCTTTGTGAATACCAAAAGTCATAAAGTTAGACTCTCGTCTACCTTTGCCTTTGTGAATCGGGCCCTCTAAGTCCTAGCTGAAAAGTGCAGCATTTTCTTAATGTTTAATATCTGAGCTCTGATGATTTCGGAACAATCAAAAAAGCACTTGAATGTTGAATGCGAACTAATAAAAAAAAGAATAAAACTATGGGAAACGCAGTTCTTTTGAAATAATGCCCTTGGCCAATAGTCGTTTTGAAAGATGCTCTTTAGAATCTCAGTTCATTATAATGTGGTTTGAAAATACACTTTTCTCCAAATATGTCGCGAGCAGCTTTAATTCTAGCCGTACGTTAGAATAAACTATACGACCATCTTTCTTAGTTGAAGGTATGAATGTATGGATGATTGATGGTTAGTCAGGCGGGCAGGTAAGCAGTCAGACAGCAGTTCCTTTTAGCAATGTTTTTAACGCCTCAGTTTTTTTTTTTCAAAAGTAACGTTTATTTAGACGTTAGAGGTCTTTAAACCACATAAGCTCTTACAGAAAAAAAAAAAATTCTAAAACATTAGAAAATTCATCTTCTTATACCATTTGTTGCACCTGGTATTGCAGTGTTGTTTACATTCAGGAGCTCAACTATTTCTTTACTATTTTTAAAAAATACCAATGGTTATTGTTACACACTATTTAAACTGTCTGCTTTCAGAAAAGATCCCACTACCGCAAATTAATCGGTTGTCTCTCTTCTCGACACTGGAAGGATGAAAAGCTGAAGGGACTATGTCGACGGCTGGATACAGAGAGACTTCTGCAGTGGGCGCTTTACCAATCATTCTACCTCACTGTTTTGTAGTGAGCTCGCAGTAAAGTAAAACAATCTAAACATTAATCTAAAATAACACATCTGCACAACCAGTAAAATCCATTGGAGGCTGTTGAATATCACAGAGAGATGACTGGCTTTGGTTGGGGGGCTAATAAGGTTATAATTATTATCATTATTTTCTAGTAAAAATACCTATTCTGTTCAGAACCTCACAGCGATAACAGCAACAATAATTGCAATTAATACATTATTAATTATTTGCATTAATATTTATAATACATTTGCTGTACTTTATACTGCAAACAGTGTTCTTTCGCTTCAAGACTTATCCCAATGTTTTTCCACACTTTTTAGAGTATTTCACTCTTCTTGGTGATTGCGTTATAAGCACCACTGTGCTCGGACTGAGGCCAGTTGTGATGTCATAACCGCTAGTGGTAATTTTGAAAATGCCTGCGCGGACGGTTGATGCGATCATTGATTTACCTTGATGATAAACAGAATGTCCGGCTTCTCTCTGTTTACAAACAACAGCATGCTTGCTGCTGTGCTGAGAACATAGGCCACTGGAGGGCAAGAGAGGAGTGAATGTTACAATTTAAATTTCTGTCTAATAAGCAACCTGCATTACTGCCAAGGTTCCTCCATGTTCGAACCATTGAGTTTCCAGGTCCCAAAAGTGTGAAACAAAGCCAGTCCTGTTTTCCCATCACCTTTCTGGTTCTTGTAGTCCTTTTATCCATTATAAATTCAATGATACAAATCACTCGAGTTAAAACCTGGCTTCAATTATTTAATCATGTCTGAAATAGGGAAATTTTAGCGTCTTGTGTGCAGTGGCGTAGCAAGTGTGTCATGCCCATCACCCCAACGTATGCTGTTTGTATTGTCAAACACAGCGGTAATCAGGGTACAACTGGCTCCCCCAGGGTTCTAGGCCCTGGTACCACTGCAACTGCTGCACCAATAGAACATAAACTGCTGCCTGTGTGAGAGACTATTCTAATTTTAAACAGTGTTCCATTTCTTTCCTTCTCCTCCTTGTTCATTCAATTTGCTAAAAAAACTTTGAAAAACTGCTTGTGTGTTTCAATTGCACTAACAAATAATGCTAGGTATTTGTTTCATCTTATGTTGGCAAATGCAGTATTTATAAAATCTGTGGCAAATACATTGTATAGATTAGTTTTGTGTCCACCTTCCTAGGTGTCACTTTAATTCATAAAAAATTAAATAAAACGGTGACTTTAAACAAATAAAATGCCCCACTCTACTATACACAAATGCACTCTTTGCCACTGCACTCTACGCAACTCCAGGATAGGCCACACCACTATGGTTTGCACTACTCCACTTTATGCCACTCCATACTACTCTACTCTGCAAAACCGCACTCTATGCAAATCCACTCTACTCTTTACCACTCTATTCTATACCACTTCACTTTACTCAAAGCAGTCTACTCTACGCCACTACACTCTATGCTACACCACTCGAAGCCACTCCTTTACAATCTGAGCCACTCAACTCTACTCCACTGCACTATACGCTGCAGCACTCTATGCCACTATACTCTACACAACTCTACTCTACACCACTGTGGTCTGCATCACATAATTACCATACACATAATTCCACTGCACACCATGCCACATATATACAGTACACAAATCCACTCCACATTAAACAATTCCACGCCGCACAATTACACAAGGAACAATTCAATCAAACACACATAATTCCACTTAAATCAAATACATCCACTCCATAACACAAAGGTAAAAGACATTGCCATTTGCAACGCTTTAACTCAAAAAAATGTGAGACCTATTGCATTTCTAATGCTTGTTTTATCTTTTACTGCACCCCACACTGTATGTCCCTCACTTGCATGGAGGCATTTCGTATCTTAGGAACATTTACTCTAATCGATCTGTTACTGCTTTCAGAGGCATTTATACCCTGGTTTTCAGACATGTACAATTTTCACCAGCCTGTGTGTAAGTAATTTTTAAATCTACCCATCTCCTTTTTCTGGGCTTTGCAATGCAGCCAATTTACAATGCAGATTTTCTCTTGTATTCTTTGTAGAATGGTGCTTAAAGCCTTTATTCTGATGATGACACAGAACTAAAACCAGCATGTAGGCCACTTAGCCTTTCTCTAGTACAACCTTACCTTGTGCAAATAGTGGGCCATGCACCTTGTTGTCTGCATTTTTCTGTTTTTTTGCTGTCTTGTTTATACCATATCCCCCATTGCTTTTATTCACTTGTCAATATGTGACCAATGGAGCACCAAGCACCTTCTTTTGCAAAACAATTGAATGAAACAAATGCATTGTAACTTCGTTTTGTGCTACTATAAGATCATATTTTCTTAGAAGAAATTGTTGCAATGCCTCATTGTTTTTTCGCTTTCAATTCTTGTGTCATTTATTGTCCTCTGTTACAACATATGTGTAACCTAATGGACACTGATCGTTTTGGAATATAGTGAATATACTACTAACCGCACTGATGTGTTAATATACCCTTCCATTAAGAAACACATATTTATTGATCTGCCCAGGCCCCAACTCTACTAGTGATCAAGCACAGCTGCAAAAAACCCATACCTGTTCCAATGGTCCTCGATAAGTGCCTCTCAGCACCCTTCGATTCAACGCTCTGTGCGGCAGATCCACAAGATACTTTTGACTAAACTTAAAGGACAGAGTTCTCCAACCAACAAGAGACGATGTATGTCTTTGACAGCTTTTCTCATTTGCAAGACTCCAAGAATCTCAAGGCAATATCATATGACTCAAAATCCCATAATCAGTCCAAACCCCACTTGCAAAAACAAGCCTTTAGACTGCCCTGCAAAAACTTGTTTATTACATTTCCTAAGATCTTCACCATCTGGTTAACCATTGCTCTCTAGTCAAGCATAACACGTGTTCTCTTTCCCTCAACAATGCTTCATCGTAACTGAGTGCTTACTTCCCGTTCTCCACTGTGATGCCAAGACACTCACCACAGTGCCAATCTTCACCTGAGGGAGCCTGGTGCTAGATAGTTCAGTCTGATGTTCATGGGAGCGAAGGTTGTCGCCAGCACTTCTCTCCAGTCAGATAAAAACATGTTTTCTTTTCCCCAACAATGCCCCACCCTCACTGAGGCAATTCCCATCCAAGGGTTTTATGCTCTGATACTCACCATATTCCCAAACTTAGTCCGCGTGAGCCCTGCTGCCAGGCAGTTCACTCTGATGTTTGTGGGCGCCAAGGTTGGTGCCAGCACTTTGGTCAGGGCAAGGAGGGCAGTCTTACTAACACAGTAGGGACCGATGCTCTGAAAAAGGGGGCAAGAGAGCACAATTCAGTTTTGAGGCGGGAAAAGGAAAATAAGGCAGGTGAAGCATGAAGGGCCTATTCGCTGGGATCCCCATCACCTCTGTAGAGTGCAGTTAAGCCTGGATGTTAGAACCCCAAGGTCCAAACCAGAACCCTCACTAATGCAGTCACCTCAGAATGTATCTGGAAGGGTAGTGTATCCTCTTTTCCCTTGATATAGGCACAGACCCATTTCTGATGACTGTCACATAGTAAACTTTAAGACCAGGAAAGTAATGCACTTTTAGCTAGAAGTTTGAACAGTCTTCATGTGTAACACATCCTGTAGGGCCAGTACCGACACAGTGTATGTTGTGCCTTTTTCCCACACATTTCATAGTAAATGAAAGAGAGTACATGCAGTTCTTCTCCCCGCTTCTGTGACAGACAGGTGTACTAACACTAAGTTCCAGTGGACGTGTATAGAGTATGTAAGCTATGCTTAGTCATGATAAATACAGACATTGCTGGAATTTGCACTGGTACATTAAAGGCACAGAGCAAAGTGAAACGCCACTGGCATCTGGAAGGAAAGCAACTTGCAACAGAAACATACATTTTGGTAACTCATAAATGTGTAGCCCTTAGGGGTTTGGCCTGTTTCTAAGCAGTTCAAATTATATTTTTTCAAATGTTCGATTAATTTTGGTAGACCTTCCATTGATAAATTAACACTGTCAGACACTAAATATTGTTTTTGATGTGGGTTTTTGACATGGGTAGATGTTTTTGGTGTGCACATGCACACACTGTACACAGTGGTGACTCCCTCGCAGTGGTGGAGGAGTGTCGCCCCACTGCCTAGCTTAGAGCCAGCAAATGTAAAATAAAACGATGTTCTTGCATTGTTTTATTTTGCATTTGCCGGCTCTTAGCCAGCGCTGTTGGGAAGCGGGCCGAGGCATGGGAGGGGGGAGGAGGAGTGCTACTTGCACTCCACTCCCTAAGTGCTCATGTGTGTTTGGCCGGCCGTCTCAGGCCGACCAAAATTCACATGCGCACTTAGGTTTTCTCCAGCCCAGCTGCATTGAGCAGCCAAGCTGGAGAAACCCCACAGACTCCCTGGTGTGAGCAAGGCGTCTTTCCTGCCCGCTCAGACTAATCCCTGCACTGCTCTGCAGCGTGGGGATTGGACAGGGAGTTTGTCCCAGGGGCTGATGGGACCAGGCAGGGAGAGGAGAGGCGGTGGGACGAGATGCACCACTGGAGGAGGCCGGCGGCTAAAGGTTAAGGTTTTTTTTTAAATATTATATTTCTATTAGAAATTTTCTAACCTCCTGCCCCCGTGCAACTCCACCCACGCGACCCCACCCGCCCCACCACCCTTTGTTTATGGCGGCCGCTGCTGACTGTGCACATCATCTTCAAAAGTAGTCCCCTTCAATGCGAGGGACTAATAGACCAGTATGTCCCTTTTTAATAGATATTTCTTCCTGTTCAAACCTTTTTTTTAAATTGTGCAATGGCATGGCAGCTTCCTAGAGACTGCTTCTAGACCACGCTGCTGCTTGCAGTGCATCACTTCCTGAGCAGGAAGGTACCCACAATATTTAAATGGGCATTAAAGGTCTTCAAAGATAGCTGCCTGTATTAGAGCATGTATGTGAATAAACAGTTTGCCATCAAGTTTTTTTATGACCATCATGCTTACATACACGCGCACACACATGGGTGATCCTCTTTGAATGCTTTTGTTATACTTTAACAAAAAACATACAAATGAAACAAGCATTGGCAAAGTCAGTGGCTAGGTAGCTAATGTTTTACCAATTGGCTTTGTCAATACTTCCTTTGATCTGTGGTTGCAAAGATGCAGTGAATGCAACTCTAATACTCAGATGGTCAAATTTGGTGACAAGTTCCAATTTTTCTCCTAACCGAAAGAACTTTTCAGGTGTATTTTTATGTTTCAGTATATGAGTATATTTAAAAGCCATCATCATGAATACGGTTTCGCAGAATAAATAAACAACTGATTCTTATTGAGAATTGATGAAAATCCACAAGCATTACATGCAATTAATTTTCAAAGCAGGGCTTCAGTATCACATTGCTTGCAATAAGCAATCTGAGAACCAGGGTTTGCCCCTCCACATGGATGTCTTAGATAAGAATGTTTAGTCTGTGTGGGAGAGGTGTGGCGCAGTGGCCAAAGCATCTGACCCTGGAGTGCGGGGGGGATCACTGTTCAATCCCAGGCACTGGCAGCAGCTCAGCTCAGCATCATGTGACTCTGGGCAATAGCTCACTTAATCTCCCCGACGGCCCCAGCGCCTTGAAACCTGAAGTGGTGATGTGTTCACGCTTTACAAGTATGGATGATTATTATTATTAAAAAGTATTCACAGATGAAGATGACCTTTGCCATTCAAAAAAGACGACCCTTGTCATTAAAAAAAGATGACTCCTGTAATTCAAAATAGTGATTAAAAAACTGACCACAGGTTAAGGTGACCCCTGCCTCCTGATATTGCTCGACCTCACAGCTGCCTTCGACATAGTTGACCATCCCATGCTCATAAGTCTTATGTCATACGTCTCAAATAGGATTTACTGCCAATTACCTTCACTTGTTCTCCTTTTACCTTTGCAGCCAACACCAGTTTGTTCACAGGGGCATCTCCAGGTCCCTAAAGATCCCTATCATCTGCGAAGTCCCACAGGGCCCCTCTTTGGCCTATGTCATCATCAACTTCTACATGGAGCAAGTTGGTGCTCCACTCACAGATAATAACATCAAAAATGCAGACGAAACACAACTATACTTGAAAGTCTCTTCTGCTTCAGACATCCAATGCCTCAAACACTGCCTGCATGTCATCCAGATCTGGATGTCAAGCGCCTACTGAAGTACAACTCAACCAAAACAGCATTTCTGTTATTTGCCAAGAATACCAAACCATGAAACAGCATTAACCTGGCTGAATGAAATGATTCTTGATGGTTTTGAACCCTACCTTTCACCAAATGGAAAGTCACTTTGATTCACCCTAGACACCAGCTTCACCCTCAAGGAACATATTGCCAAAAAACAAAGACGGCCTGGTACCAGCGCTTGCTTATAAAGAGAGTGAAACGGTTTCTTTCATAAAATGACTTCAGACTGCTACACTAGATTCTCAACAAGCAGCCAAGGGATTCGAGGCCGCACAGCCCAATTAGTCACTCAAGTATACACAAAATAGTATCTACATGCTGTTGGCCACCTCCATGGTCCGCTGCTTATAGACCACACAATATAACAATCAATAGCAAAAAACAGAGAGGCAACACAAGTAATTAGTCATAAATGAAAAAAGAGGTTCTTGAGTCTTCAATATTTCTTCTTTTAATATTCTTAGTCCAATATACGTGCAGCTAACGCGTTTCACCCGAAATAGGGATTCATCACGGCAAGACTCGTATCTCACGAGAACATTTTTAAATGGTGTACAACGTCATCCATAAAAAGGCGAATGCCTAAGTTTGTTATTTTCCTTCGACAATTCAATATGTTCCAATCTCCACACAGGCCTGGACTATGTATTAACAGGAGCTGGGTGTCCAAGAAGAAGGTCCAGTAATAAAAGCCAATTAGTCATTTATTCTAGCTTCATGAACACCCTCGATTCAGAGTGATGTTTCGAAGGTAAACGGGCCGTGTACAGTTCGCCTTCCTCTTCAATGTAGACAACGGATCTGGAATGCCGGCTTAGTGCTCCCATTTCCGTCTATTTCAGGATCGATTTCTTTCATAAAACGACTTCAGAATGCTGTTCAAGCCCTTGCACTCTCGCACTTAGTCAGTTAGTGGTAACGCCCTAGTCCATGGCCTCCTGACTCCACACTGGCAACCTTTAAGGCCATCCTTTATGTCACAACACGTCTCATTCATGGCCTGAAGCAATATGTTCATATCACCCAAATACTGATGGAACCAGTGCTTAATTTGAGCCAGTGGTTTACAGTGCTCGGCACCGGCACTTATCAGTCTGCCACATGATGGCGCTGTTTGTCTAGTTTGGAGGCTAGCACAACAGCAGTTGTTTATTAATTCAACATACATTAAAAATGACTAATACCTGCCACCAAAGCCATTCTTATAGATTTGGGGGCCTGGAATAGTCAGAATTGTCACACTTGTAGATGTGTGATGGTTAGTAGCAGTGCTGGTACTGTAATTGGCAGTGCTCACAGCGGTAATGGGCGGTTCAAGTGGAAGTGGTCATCTGACAACGGCCCCGGCACTTTTTTTTTTTAGTTTACTTAAGCGCTATTGAAGTGATTCAGCACAAAGGTACTACCTACAAAATCAAACTGATTAAGACAATACGAAATATTACAAATATATATGCAAAAGAATGAGTAGCACCTTTAAAATATAACAAACAATAGAAAAAGACTGTATTATATCACTGCAGATCAAAAGAAGTCAATAAAATAATACCTTAATGAAACAGCATTTTGCGTTTTGTGTTTAAAGGGAGGAGAAAAATGAAACAAAAGAAAGGAAAAAGGGGTGGAGAGAGAGTAAGGGAAAGGAGAAAACGAAATTACTATCATGACCCACTTTGAGTGAGTGGATAAATAGTTAGTCTGCTGTGACCAAAAGGAGTCCTTCCGAAGAAGTTGGTGAGTGGATGTGGCAGATGCTCTATCCAATCTATGATGATGATAAAGAAGGTTCCTCCAACTAGTAAAAGTGACTTTAGTGGCATCCTTCCAGTTACATGTAATAATTTGGAGGGCAATAGCAATTAGTACATCTACAAAGATACCAAACTTGCAAGCACCAAACCAAATAGGGGAGGAACTACCCAAGAATATCGATAGGATCTCAAACGGGAAATTGATAGAGCATATTGAGGAAATTGTTTTGCATATCCTCTTCCAAAAAGAGTTAATGCTTGGACAAAGGAAAAATGAATACAAATATGTACCTGGTGTATCGGAGCAAGTCCAGCAAGCCTGTGGTAAGTAGGGATGCCCAATAGGCATCAGGGAATATATTTTTTTAAATTCAGGGGTGTGGGCAGCCCAGAATGGGATTGCCTATGCCCCCGCCACACCCCAAAAAACGCCACAGTCTTTGTGCCCCCCCAGGAGATAGATGGGGGCAGTAGCCCCTGATCTGCCCCCCAGGGGGCATCAGAGAGCCCACTAGGCGCCAGCAATTACGCTGGCTTTTTTATGCGTGGCGGTGGGGGCTGCCCAGAATGGACATACCAATGCCCCCACCCCCCAAACAAATAGCCACAGTATTTCTGCCCCCCCTTGGGGGCATATTGGTGCAAGCCCCCCCCCCCCACTACTCCCCCCTAGGGCGGCAGAAAGCCCACTAGGCTCGGACTTGTTTTTAGCAATGTGCCTAACTGTGGATTTTGGGCCCAAGCGCAGCCGGCACATAGGGAAACCTAGCAAACCTGTACATTTTTTAAAACTAGACACCAAGGGGAATCAAGGATGGGGTGACTTGTGTGCCTCTCACCAGGTTCTGTTACCCAGAATCCCTTGCAAACCTCAAACTTAGTTAAAAAAACACATTTTCCTCACATTACTGTGATGGAAAGTTCTGGGCTCTGCGTGGATCCACACAATTCCACCCACCGCGTATTCCCTAAAGTCTTCCGATAAAAATGATACCTCACTTGTGTGGGTAGGCCTAGTGCCCGCGACAGGAAACGGCCCAAAACTCAACGTGGATACACCACATTTTTACAGTGAAAACTGACCCTTTTTTTGCAAAGTGCCTAGCTGTAGGGTTTGAACCCTAGCTCTGCCGGCACCTAGGGAGACCTAGCAAACCTATACATTTTTTAAATTTAGACACCCAGGGGAATCCAGGATGGGGTGACTTGTCTGGCTCTCACCAGGTTCCGTTACCCAGAATCCCTTGCTAACCTCAAAGTTTTGAAAAACAAAACACATTTTCCTCACATTTCTGTGATGGAAAGTTCTGGAATCTGCATGGATCCACAAAATTCCTCCCACCCTGCATTTCCCAAAGTCTTCCGATAAAAATGGTAACTCACTTGTGTGGGTAGGCCTAGTGCCCGCAACAGGAAACGGCCTAAAACGCAACGTGGACACCACATTTTTACAGTGAAAACTGACCCTTTTTTTGCAAAGTGCCTAGCTGTAGATTTGAAACCCTAGCTCTACCGGCACCTAGGGAAACCTAGCAAACCTATACATTTTTGAAATCTAGACACCCAGGGGAATCTAGGATGGGGTGACTTGTCTAGCTCTCACCAGGTTCTGTTACCCAGAATGTAAATCCAGTACTTGTATAGCGCACAAATCACCCCCGAAGGGGTATCTCGGCGCTGGGGGCCGTTGGGAAGATTAAGCGAGCTATTGCCCAGAGTCGCATGGTGCTGGGCAGACCCCTGCCACCGGAGCCAGGGATCGAACCGTGATCCCCAGCGTCCAGCGTCAGTCGCCCTGGCCGCGGCGCCACACCTCTCCCCTGCAGAATCCCTTGCAAACCTCAAAATTTGTTTAAAAAAAACACAGTTTCCTCACATTTCTGTGCTGGAAAGTTCTGGAATCTGCGTGGATCCACAAAATTCAACCCACCCTGCATTCCCCAAAGTCTTCCGAGAAAAATGGTACCTCACTTGTGTGGGTAGGCCTAGTGCCCGCGACAGGCAACGGCCCAAAACGCAACGTGGACAAACCACATTTTCACAGTGAAAACTGACCCTTTTTTTTGCAAAGTGCCTAGCTGTAGATTTTTAACCCTTTGCTGGGGGGAAAGCTAGCAACCCTATACATTTTTGAAAACTAGACACCCAGGGGAATCCAGAATAGGGTGATTTGTCTAGTGTAGGAAACTGGCTCTATATATACTACACCAAAGTGAGGTATATTGTGTATAGAGTCCAGGTGACCCCAGAGGTAGGCAGAGGTTAAAGTTAGATAGAACCTTACTCTCTATTTGTGGTAGAGTGGTCGAGCAGTAAGGCAGTATCAGAGGACAGTGTTAAGCATTTGATGTACACACTCAGTCACCAAATGAATTCACACACTCAAGAACTGAACTCTAGGCCAATTGTTTTTGTATTAAAAAATATACTGTTGTTTTATTTTTAGAACCAAGCAAGCCTGGCACAGGTAAGCATTAAATACTTTACAGTAATAGGTTGCTGAATGTAGAACAGTTTGAAAATGCAATAGGAATTTTACTTTGTTTGATTTACAGGGGATGCAGTAGGTTGCAATACTTAGGACATACAGTACATTGGAATGAATAGGCTTATTCCGTAAATTACAGGTAAGTTACTTTTTACGTTACTTTTCTAACTCAGTGCTGGATACCTAGAATCAGCACTGGGACATTTCCCGCAAACCGGTAAGTAAATACGTTTTGGTTATTCGTGCGATTTTTAAAGAATATTTTTAGATTTCAAAACTCCACACTTAGAAACTTTGTGGAAGAAAATTGTCAATGTTATCCTATGGAGGAAAAACAGGTTATCGGTTCACAGGTAAGTTGTCGACTGTGGGAGTTAAGGTTCTGGGTTAGACTCAGGGGTCCCCCAGGGTCAGTGATGCACTCTTGTTACACCCTCAGCGGCACTAGGGAGGCTGGGTGCAGAGTGTTGAGGCCCAAAGTTATCCAATGGGGGATAGGGGGCCTCTGGTTGGTGGCTGCTGGCAAGCAGGCCACTGGGTTGTGGGAGCAAAGCTCCTGGACTTTAGCTTGGGGAAAATGGGGAAAAAAATTAGAACCAAAGGTGCACCCTCAGCGGCACTAGGGCGGCCGGGTGCAGGGTGCTGTTTTGACGTCGGATGCCCTGTAGTTTCCAATGGAGAGCCTCCGGTTTGCAAAAGCACTGCAGGCAGGGAGACGAAGGACTTCTAGGTGCGACCACCACTTCGAGAGGTAAGTTGGGAAGTTAGGGATTGGTTAGGCACCGTGGGTTTGTGCACACAAGGCCGTGGGGCGTCGGGTGCAGGGGTGCCTTTTGGGGTCGGATCTTCTTACCGGCTCCTGGTCGCGGTTAGGGGGGCCTTCTGGATTTAGACTGCAGGCGTCGGCTGAAGGCTTGAGGCAGGTCAGGGGTCGCCGGATCTCGGTTCAGGATCGCCGGGGTGACCTCCTCGTGGTGTTTGCCCACTCTAGCCGTGGACGGCGGGTGCAGAGTGGGGCGGATTCGCGGTCTCCGGCTGCTGCCAGAGGGTGCAGTTGAACAAATCCGATGTTCACGGGAGAAGCAGTCTTTGGAAGTGAAGGCAGGCAGGTCCTCCGGGGTTTTTGAGGTTGCTGGCTGCAGGACACACCGGGATTTCGCAGGAGCAGGTTCGAGGGGAGACAGGCCGGTAGGGCTGGGGCCAAGTCAGTGGGCGTCTTCCTCTTGTTAGCTGGCTGCACGGCTGTTCGGTCCTTCTTCTTCTTTTCTTCTTGTTGTCAGGCTGGATCTGAGGAAGCAAGGTTCAGGGTGTCCCCTAAATACTAGATTTAGGGGCGTTACAGGTAGGTAGAGGGCAGGGACCAATGGGTCCCTTCCCTGGGGTGGGTACACCCCCTATTGTGCCACCCTCCAGTGGGAGGGGGCATGAGCCTGTCCCTGGTTGGTTGGGTCCCCCCATCCTCAAGATGGCGGGACTCGGAGTTGTGCTTCACCTCGCCTCCCCCGGAGTTGGCAGAGATGGGCACACCTCCCTCCCTCACTTGTTTTTCCCGCCGGTTCTCCCGCCCAAAGTAGGGGGCAGAACCAGTGGGGACCAGTTGCTGAAAGCAGCAAGTGGCCTGGGGAAGCTCACAAAGGCGGCATGCCTTTGAAGCTTCCCCTTCGTGAACCCTGCCCATCCTGGGGGAGGAGGCTTAGCACCTCGTCCCAGGATGTGCATTGTTTCAGGCCCCCGAGAGCAGCAGGCTCTCGACCCAGGGGTCCAAAAACATGTCTGTTGATGGCAGCCTAAGCAGCCACTCAGTTGGGACATTAGAAGTTGGTCGAGTTTCAGGGGGCATCTCTAAGATGCCCTCTGTCGTGCATTTTTCATTAAATCCCACACTGGCATCAGTGTGGGTTTAATGTGCTTAGAAGTTTGATAGCAAACTTCCCAGTTTTCAGTGTAGCCATTATGGTGCTGTGGAGTTCGTAATGACAAACTCCCAGCACCATATACTCTTAATGGCAGCACTGCACTAACAATGCTCAGGAATGGACCTGGGCACTGTAGGGGTACAGGGCTCATGCACCTGTACCCTCACCACTGGCATAGTGCACCCAGCTAGAGGGGTGACTGGATCTATGCCAGAGCAGTGGTTTGTAGGCATGGCACACAGGGATGTGTGCCATGTCAATTCTTCACTTTATTCTGCACCAAGACACGCAGCCTGCAAAGGCAGCGTGTGAGTGAAAAGGTGCAGGGCCTCTAAGGGTGGCACAATGAGTGCTGCAGCCCTTAGAGGCCTTCTCTGGTCACAGTGCCCTGGGTACCTGTGGTACCATTTACCAGGGGCTGACCTGTGGCCAGAGATGCCAATTGGGTTTAGTTTTGGGGAAAGAACACAGGCCCTGGGAACCTGATTGGCAGGGACCCAGGGCACACCAAGTAAAAGTGCATCAGTAGTCTGGCAAAAAGTGGGGGGGTTACTGCAACAGAAATCCACTTTCCTACATCTAGCTCTCACCAGGTTCTGTTACCCAGAATCCCTTGCAAACTTCAAACTTTTCCTCACATTTCTGTGATGGAAAGTTCTGGAATCTGCGTGGATCCACAAATTTCCTACCACCCAGCGTTCCCCCAGGTCTCCCGATAAAATGGTACCTCAGTCGCATGCATGGGTCAAGTACCTGTGACAGGCAAGGGCCCAAAACGTATTGCGGAGACATCAAAATTACCTAACACAAAACAACCTGGTTTTGCAAAGGGGGGGTCACCTGGGTTTTTGGCCCCGGGCTTGGTGGCCATCTTGGGAAACCTACCAAACCCACACATTCTGAAAACTAGACACCCGGAGGAGTCCAGCGAGGTATGGCTTGAGTGGGCCCCCCAATGTTTTCCTACACAGAATTCCCTGCAAACCTCAAATTTAGCTGAAAAAATCACTTTTTTCTCACATTTCTGTGTGGAAAAGTTCTGGAATCTGCATGGATCCACAAATTTCCTACCATCCAGCGTTCCCCCAGGTCTCCCGATAAAAATGGTACCTCACTCGCATGGGTGAGTCAAGTACCCGCGACAAGCAAGGGCCCAAAACGTATTGAGGAGACCTCAAAGTTACCTATCACAAAACAACCTGGTTTTGCAAGGGGGGGTCACCTGGGTTTTTGGCCCCAGGCTCGGCGGCCATCTTGGGAAACTACCAAACCCACACATTTCAGAAAACTAGACACCCGGGGGAGTCCAGCGAGGTATGGCTTGCGTGGATCCCCCAAAAGTTTTCCTACCCAGAATCCCCTGCAAACCTCAAATTTAGCTGAAAAAAACACATTTTCCACATATTTTGTGTGGAATCACCGTGCCGGCACAAATGTCCTACCCCACAGCGTTGCATCCAGAGTCTCCCGAATAAAATGATACCTCACTTGTGTGGGTGTCCAATGCAGAAATGGCTAAACACGTAATTTAAAAAAAATGTAGCGCTTAGAATTTACGGTGCTATACCCTAAATCCCTGTGTTTATTGGCTCATCTCCATTCACAGGCCCTTGCCCCACCCACACAAGTGAGGTATCATTTTACTCGGGAGACTGAGGGGAACGCTGTGGGGTAGGACATTTGTGCCGGCATGGTGATTCCACGCAAAAATATGTGGAAAATTAGTTTTTTTCAGATACATTTGAGGTTTGCAGGGGATTCTGGGTCAGAAAATGTTGGGGGATCGCCGCAAGCCATACCTCACTGGACTCCCCCGGGCGTCTAGTTTTCAGAAATGTGTGGGTTTGGTAGTTTCCCAAGATGGCTGCCAAACCCGGGGTCAAAAACCCAGGTGACCCCCCTTGCAAAACCAGGTTGTTTTGAGATAGGTAATTTTGATATCTCCTCAATACGTTTTGGGCCCTTGCCTGTCATGGGTACTTGACCCACCCACGCAAGTGAGGTAACATTTTTATCTGGAGACTTGGGGGAACGCTGGGTGGTAGGAAATTCGTGGATCCATGGAGATTCCAGAACTTTCCCACACAGATATTTGTGAAAAAAGTGATTTTTTCAGCTAAATTTGAGGTTTGCAGGGGATTCTGGGTAGGAAAATGTTGGGGGTCCACGCAAGCCATACCTCTCTGGACTGCCCCGGGTGTCTAGTTTTCAGAAATGTATGGGTTTGGTAGGTTTCCCTAGATGGCTGCCGACCCCGGGACCAAAAACTCAGATGCCCCCTATGTATCCGAAAACGACCTGGTTTTGCACGGGGGTCACATGAGTTTTTGGTCCCGGGCTTGGCGGCCGGCCCTCTAGGGAAACCTACCAAACCCACACATTTCTGAAAACTAGAGACCTGGGGGAGTCCAGAGAGGTATGACTTGCGTGGATCCCCCGTTTCCCTACCCAGAATCCCCTGCAAACCTCAAATTTTGCTGACAAAAATCACATTTTTCTCCAATTTCTGTGTGGGAAAGTTGTAGGATCACCGGGCTGACACAAATTTCCTACCACCCAGCATTCCCCCAGGTCTCCTGATAAAAAATGGCACCTCACTCGTGTGGGTGGGTCAAGTACCTGTGGCAGGCAAGGGCCCAAAACGTATTGCGGAGACATCAAAATTACCTATCACAAAACAATCTGATTTTTGCAAGGGGTGTCACATGAGTTTGTGGTCCCGGGCTTGGCCGCCATCTAGGGAAACCTACCATACCCACACATTTCTGAAAACTAGAGACCCAGGGGAGTCCAGGGAGGTATGGCTTGCATGGATCCCCCAAAATTTCCCTAATCAGAATCACCTGAAAACCTCAAATTTTGCTGACAAAAATCTATTTTTTTTCAAATTTCTGTGTGGGAAAGTTGTGGGATTACCGGGCTGACACAAAATTCCTCCAACCCAGCATTCCCCCAGGTCTCCCAATAAAAATGGTATCTCACTCGTGTGGGTTGGTCAAGTACCCGCGACAGGCAAGGGCCCAAAACGTATTGTGGAGGCTTGAAAATTACCTATCATAAAACGATCCGCTGCTGCAAGGGGGGTCACATGAGTTTTTGGTCCCGGGTTTGGCGGCCATCTTGGGAAACCTACCAAACCCACACATTTCTGAAAACTAGAGACCCGGGGTAGTCCAGGGAGACATGGCTTGCGTGGATCCCCCAACGTTTCCCTACCCAGAATCCCCTGCAAACTTCTAATATTGCTGAAAAAAATCTAATTTTTCTCAAATTTCTGTGTGGGAAAGTTGTGGGATTACTGGGCTGACCCAAATTTCCTACCACCCAGCCTTCCCTCAAGTCTCCCGATAAAAATGGTATCTCACTCGTGTGGGTGGGTCAAGTACCCACGACAGGCAAGGGCCCAGAACGTATTGTGGAGACTTGAAAGTTACCTATCATAAAACGATCCGCTGTTGCAAGGGGGGTCACATGAGTTTTTGGTCCCGAGTTTGGCGGCCATCTAGGGAAACCTACCAAACCCACACATTTCTGAAAACTAGAGACCCGGGGGAGTCCAGGGAGGCATGGCTTGCGTGGATCCCCCAACGTTTCCCTACCCAGAATCCCCTGCAAAGCTCAAATTTTGCTGAAAAAAATCAAATTTTTCTCAAATTTCTGTGTGCAAAAGTTGTGGGATTACCGGGCTGACACAAATTTCCTACAACCCAGCGTTCCCCCAGGTCTCCCGATAAAAATGGTATCTCACTCGTGTGGGTGGGTCAAGTACCCGCGACAGGCAAGGGCCCAGAACGTATTGTGGAGACTTGAAAATTACCTATCATAAAAAGATCTCCTTTTGAAAGGGGGGTCACATGAGTTTTTGGTCCCGGGCTTGGCGGCCATCTAGAGAAACCTACCAAACCCACACATTTCTGAAAACTAGAAACCAGGGAGGTATGGCTTGCATGGATTCCCCAACGTTTCCCTACCCAGAATCCCCTGCAAACCTCAAATTTTGCTGAAAAAATCTAATTTTTCTCACATTTCTGTGTGGGAAAGCTGTGGGATTACTAGGCTGACTCAAATTTCCTACCACCCAGCATTCCCCCAGGTCTCTTGATAAAAATGGTGTCTCACTCGTGTGGGTGGGTCAAGTAACCGGGACAGGCAAGGGCCCAAAACGTATTGTGGAGACTTGAAAATTACCTATCATAAAACGATCTGCTTTTGCAAGGGGGTCACATGAGTTTTTGGTCCCGGGTTTGGTGGCCATCTAGGGAAACCTACCAAACCCACACATTTCTGAAAACTAGAGACCCCGGGAGTCCAGGGAGGTATGGCTTGCTTAGATCCCCCAACGTTTCCCTACCCAGAATCCCCTGCAAACCTCAAATTTTGCTGGAAAAAATCAAATTTTTCTCAACTTTCTGTGTGGGAAAGTTGTAGGATCACCGGGCTGACACAAATTTCCTCCCACCCAGCGTTCCCCCAGGTCTCCCGATAAAAATTGATACCTCACTTGTGTGGGTTGGTCAAGTACCTGCGGCAGGCAAGGGCCCAAAACGTATTGCGGAGACATCAAAATTACCTATCACAAAACAATCTGCTTTTGCAAGGGGTGTCACATGAGTTTGTCGTCCCGGGCTTGGCGGCCATCTAGGGAAACCTACCAAACCCACACATTTCTGAAAACTAGAGACCTGGGGGAGTCCAGGGAGGTCAGGCTTGCGTGGATCCCCCAACATTTCCCTACTCAGAATCCCCTGCAAACCTCAAATTTAGCTGAAAAAACCCACCTTTTCCACATAATTTTGTGTGGAATCACCGTGCCAGCACAAATGTCCTACCCCACAGCGTTCCCCTCAGTCTCCCAAGTAAAATGATACCTCACTTGTGTGGGTGTCCAATGCAGAATTGGCTAAAAACGAAATTTTAAAGAAATGTAGCGCTTAGAATTCTCGGTGCTATACCCTTATTCCCTATGTTTTTGGCTCTTCCCAGTGACAGGCCCATGCCCCACCCACACAAGTAAGGTATCATTTTACTCGGGAGACTGAGGGGAACACTGTGGGGTAGGACATTTGTGCCGGCATGGTGATTCCATGCATAAATATGTGGAAAATGTGTTTTCTTCAGCTAAATTTGAGGTTTGCAGGGGATTCTCCGTAGAAAAACGTTGGGGGATCCATGCAAGCCATTTTCAGAAATGTGTGGGTTTGGTAGTTTCCCAAGATGGCCGCCAAACCATGGCCAAAAACCCAGGTGACCCCCTTGCAAAACCAGGTTGTTTTGTGATAGGTAATTTTGATGTCTCCTCAATATGTTTTTGGCCCTTGCCTGTCGCGGGTACTTGACCCACCCACGCGAGTGAGGTACCATTTTTATCGGGAGACCTGGGGGAATGCTGGGTGCTAGGAAATTTGAGTCAGCCCAGTAATCCCACAACTTTCCCACACAGAAATTTGAGAAAAATTAGATTTTTTCTGCAAACTTTGAGGTTTGCAGGGGATTCTGGATAGGGAAACGTTGGGGAATCCATGCAAGCCATACCTCCCTGGACTCCCCCTGGTCTCTAGTTTTCAGAAATGTGTGGGTTTGGTAGGTCTCTCTAGATGGCCGCCAAGCCCGGGACCAAAACCTCATGTGACCCCCTTGCACAAGGAGATCTTTTTATGACAGGTAATTTTCAAGTCTCCACAATACGTTTTGGGCCCTTGCCTGTCGCAGGTACTTGACCCACCCACACGAGTGAGGTACCATTTTTATCGGGAGACCTGGTGGAACGCTGGGTGGTAGGAAATTTGGGTCAGCCCAGTAATCCCACAACTTTCCCACCCAGAAATTTGAGAAAAATTGGATTTTTTCCAGAAAAATTAGAGGTTTGCAGGGGATTCTGGGTAGGGAAACGTTGGGCGATCCACGCAAGCCATACCTCCCTGGACTCCCCCGGGCCTCTAGTTTTCAGAAATGTGTGGGTTTGGTAGGTTTTCCTAGATGGCCGCCAAACCCGGGACCAAAAACTCATGTGACCCGCCTTGCAACAGCGGATCGTTTTATGATAGGTAATTTTCAAGCCTCCACAATACGCTTTGGGCCCTTGCCTGTCGCAGGTACTTGACCCACCCACACGAGTGAGATACCATTTTTATCGGGAGACCTGAGGGAATGCTGCGTGGTAGGACAATTTGTGGATCCATGCAGATTCCAGAACTTTCCCACACAGAAAGTTGAGAAAAAAGTGATTTTTTTCAGCTAAATTTGAGGTTTGCAGGGGATTCTGGGAAGGAAAACGTTGAGGGGCCCAGGCAAGCCATACCTCGCTGGACTGCCCCGGGTGTCTAGCTTTCAGAAATGTGTAGGTTTTGTAGGTTTCCCAAGATGGCTGCCGAGCCCAGGGCCAAAAACCCAGGTGACCCCCCGTTTTGGGCCCTTGCCTGTAGCAGGTACTTGACCCACGGACGCGACTGAGGTAACATTTTTATCAGGAGACATGGGGGAACGCTGGGTGGTAGGAAATTTGTGGATCCACTTAGATTTCAGAACTTTCCATCACAGAAATGTGAGGAAAATGTGTTTTTGGGATTGCAAGGGATTCTGGGTAACAGAACCTGGTGAGAGCCAGACAAGTCACCCCATCCTGTATTCCCCTGGGTGTCTAGTTTTTAAAAATGTATAGGTTTGCTAGGTTTCCCTAGGTGCCGGCAGAGTTAGGGTTCAAAATCTACAGCTAGGCACTTTGCAAAAAAAGGGTCAGTTTTCACTGTGAAAATGTGCTGTGTCCACGTTGTGTTTTGGGCCATTTCCTGTCGTTGGCACTAGGCCTACCCACACAAGTGAGGTACCATTTTTCTCGGAAGACTTTGGGGAATGTGGGATAGGTGGAATGTTGTGGATCCACACAGATTCCAGGCCTTTCCACCCCAGAAATGTGAAGAAAATTTGTTTTTTTTTACAAAGTTTGAGGTTTGCAAGGGATTCTGGGTAACAGAAACTGGTGAGAGCCAGACAAGTCACCCCATCCTGGATTCCCGTGGGTGTCTAGTTTAAAAAAATGTATAGGTTTACTAGGTTTCCCTAGTTGCCGGCAGAGCTAGGATTCAAAATCTACAGCTAGGCACTTTGCAAAAAAAGGGTCAGTTTTCACTGTGAAAATGTGGTGTGTCCACATTGCATTTTGGACCGTTTCCTGTTGTGGGCAGTATGCCTACCCACACAAGTGAGGTACCATTTTTCTCAGAAGACTTTGGGGAATGGTGGGTGGGTGGAATTTTGCGGATCCACGCAGATTCCAGAACTTCCCACCACAGAAATGTGAGGAAAATGTGTTTTTTTGACAAAGTTTGAGGTTTGCAAGGGATTCTGGGTAACAGAACCTGGTGAGAGCCAGACAAGTCACCCCATCCTGGATTCCCCTGGGTGTCTAGTTTTCATAAATGTATAGGTTTGCTATGTTTCCTGTTAGAAATGGGATTTCTGGTTAGCTAGGGCTTGCGCCTAAGCCAGGCAGAAACCACCACTCTAGTCAGGGCAAGGGAGTTACACGCTGAAGATAACCCCTGCTCACCCCCTTGGTAGCTTGGCACGAGCAGTCAGGCTTATCTCAGAGGCAATGTGTAAAGCGTTTGCGCAACACACACACAGCAGCAACATACTAGGCACACCACAAAAGGAACTCCACACAGGGTTATATATAAAAATAGCCTTTGTATTGTCATAAACACATTAGAATAGTAATCACACAATATACACTGTGCCAACTGGCACTAGGCAATATTTACAGGGGATTATATACACCTCGCAGGGCCAATTGGGCCACTGTCAGAACCATCACAAAGTGAAAATAGTAAATGTAGAATACAACCAGTAACTACTGGCAAACACTGTAGTCAGCATTATATCCTGCAACATAAATCATATTATGCAATCAGTATCACATCAGGCGTAAAATACATTATGCACCAACCTCATAAGCCTAAACACATTAGACCATAACCTCCTAATCATACATCACAGTAGAGGCATAATTCACAGTAGAAAATAACCTCACAAGCATAAACACAGTATGCCAAACCTCATAATCATAAACCACATTAGAGGCATAAATCACGGTGCATAAATCATATTTCCTGCGCACCACATAAATCACATTAGGGCCTGGTGCCCTATCAAACTAACACTGTCCCCCTGGCCAACTGGCCTTCTCAGAGGGCTCAAATGCCCTATGTCCATAATGTCAGGGCTTGGGCTGCCAATGCAGAAACATCAAAATTGCGCAGGTCTAAACGTTGCAGCTGTCACTAATTGCTGTACAGCTGTGAAGGTACTGGGGACACTGGCACAAATCGAAAAGGGGCACTGACACCTCTGTGCCCTCTGGACCCCCACTGGGGCCCTGCAGACAATGTGCCCCCCAAACATTGCAGCTGCCTGCGCTCTCACAGGGCAGCTGGGATCAGCAATGCAAACACGGGCACCACTGTGCCTCTGGACCCCCACAGGGGCCCTAAGAATAAATTATGGCCAGCGTTGCAGCTGCCCACTACGGCGGTGCAGCTGTGAATAAACAAAGAGGCCCTGCTCTGGGGCTCTCTAAACAAAATCTGCTCCCTCGTTGCAGCTGCCCTCTAGCAGGTGGGGCAGCTGTACAAATAGCCAAAATGAAAGAGGCACGGGCCCACCTGGGCCCTCTAGAACCCCACGGGGGCCCTAGAAACAATGTGGCCCACGTTGGAGCGGCCCGCTCTCCTGCGGGTCCGCTCATGACAAAAAGGCACTGGCACTGTGCCTTGGAAGGCACCAACAGGGTGCAACACTGAGCCCCTCTCACCTGGGCTCTGCTTTTCCGGTCTCAGGCGGTGTCTCCTCACGGACGGCTGCTGTTCCCTCGGCAAGGCCAGCACTCCGGTGCAGCCTCCGCGGTTGGAGCAGACCTCAGTTGGTCTTGAGACTCTCAGGGCTGCAGGTGCGCGGGGCTTCCCCTTTCCCTACGGCGGCAGGCAGGAAGAGCCTTCACGAGGCTCGTCTCTCCCGCCTCGTGGTTGGGCGCGTTGGAGCTCCTTGGCCCCGCCCACAATCAGGCAGACGCGCCTGGCTTCCGGGTCGCGCTGACAGCGGCCCGGTGGCTCGCTTTCTCTTCGCCGCAACGCTGGGTGGGCACCCGCTTTAAATCAGGATCATTGCGGGGTGGGCAATCGCCATCGGCACCAGAATGCGGGGTGGGCACCCGCCTTTTAAAATACGCATAAAGCGGGGTGGGCTCCCGCTAAAGCACACAAATGCGGGGTGGGCACCCGCTTTCAAAGGAACTCGGGGAATCCCTACGACGGGGTTCCCTCCAGCCATCTTGGCAGCAGCGCGCTGCAGGCCACCCACGCTCCTCTCAGTAGAAGAAAAGTAAAGCGCTCTCAAGGCGCAAGAGTCCCAAAATCCAGGGGAAAGTTCTAGGGGCACAAGGCTGGGCCCAGGGAGGCCAGCACACAGGGCCCTCCAGCAGGGAGGCAAGCCCCCATGGCGGTTTCTCCTGGGCCCCAGCAGCAGCAAGCCCCAGCAGTTCTGAAACAGCACACCAGCATAGAACAACTTCATGGGGTCACAGCCCCTATATTTATATTAATGCAAAAAGAACAATTGATGGACAGAATGCAGAACAATGTCATACATTCACCCCAGTACAGAGATCTGGGCCTAAATCCATCGTTTTTTTGCTCGCCATTCCAGTTTAGACCCAGCCATATGCAAATCAGTCTTGACCCTGCGCCCAATGGGAACAGTCCAGCCCGAACTGCCAGGCCAGGTCCTCCCTGGACTGGAAACCAGCATCCTAGGACCGGTTTCGGGCTTTCAGCCCTCATCAGCCAGGATAGCTTGACTCCAGTGGCATGGAGAGCACTGGACCCACGTCTGGGCATACCCGTCCCACTCGGGGTGACAAATGCAAAAGAACAATTGATGGACAGAATGCAGAACAATGTCATACATTCACCCCAGTACAGAGATCTGGGCCTAAATCCATCGTTTTTTGCTCACCATGCCATTCCAGTTTGGACCCAGCCATATGCAAATCAGTCTTGACCCTGCGCCCAATGGGAACAGTCCAGCCAGAACTGCCAGGCCAGGTCTTCCCTGGACTGGAAACAAGCATCCTAGGACCGGTTTCAGGCTTTCAGCCCTCATCAGCCAGGATAGCTTGACTCCAGTGGCATGGAGAGCACGGGACCCACGTCTGGGCATACCCGTCCCACTCGGGGTGACAAATGCAAAAAGAACAATTGATGGACAGAATGCAGAACAATGTCATACATTCACCCCAGTACAGAGATCTGGGCCTAAATCCATCGTTTTTTGCTCACCATGCCATTCCAGTTTGGACCCAGCCATATGCAAATCAGTCTTGACCCTGCGCCCAATGGGAACAGTCCAGCTCGAACTGCCAGGCCAGGTCCTCCCTGGACTGGAAACAAGCATCCTAGGACCGGTTTCGGGCTATCAGCCCTCATCAGCCAGGATAGCTTGACTCCAGTGGCATGGAGAGCACGGGACCCACGTCTGGGCATACCCGTCCCACTCGGGGTGACAAATGCAAAAAGAACAATTGATGGACAGAATGCAGAACAATGTCCATACATTCACCCCAGTACAGAGATCTGGGCCTAAATCCATCGTTTTTTTGCTCACCATGCCATTCCAGTTTGGACCCAGCCATATGCAAATCAGTCTTGACCCTGCGCCCAATGGGAACAGTCCAGCCCGAACTGTCCATCAATTGTGTGTCTTTTGCTTTCTCGCCCTAAATTTATATTAGGCATTCCTTTGTCTGCAGTACAGGGCATGGGGGAACCAGATGCAACTGGTTCAGGGGGGAATTGGAGCACTTTGTTTTCCAAGCTCCTCTTCCCCCTTGTCAGGTGGGGGCTCAGTGATCAGACACACCACAGGGGGCGGAGCCAGCATTGTCCAGACTGGGCACAGACCTATTCAGGATCAGGGGATTACTCTTCCCACTACTCCCAATGCAGATGTCCCATTCAGCCTAGTGCTGACTCACCCTGCCCCTCCTGGAGCCACACACACCTCCCCAGCCCCTGTCACTCAAAAGCCAGACATGCAATTCACATCAGGCAGGCAGACATGGCACACAGAAATGCCAACTTCTAAAAGTGGCATTTCTAAAATAGTTATAATAAATCTGCGCACACCATTGCGCAGCATTTATTATCACTATTCCAAATATACCAAATTTGACCACGCTGCTCCTCTCATAACAGGAATTACAACTGAAACACTTATCAGGGAATCCCCAATGCATTCCTATAGGAGGGCAGCCCCACAGTAGTGAGAAACCAAAATGGCTGTTTGTCACTACCAGGACATGTCACACACTTAAGGTACATGTCCTATCTTTTACCTACAATGCACCCTGCCCATAGGGCTAGCTAGGGCCTACCTTAGGGGTGACTGACATGTAGTAAAAGGGGGGTCACGGGCATGGCACACACTTTAGGTGCCACGTCACAGCGGCAGTAACACTGCGCGCACAGGCCCTGCAATGGCAGAGGCCTGAGATAGGTTTGAAAGGCTACTTTGGTGGGTGGCGCAATCAGCGCTGCAAGCCCACCAGTAGCATTTAATTTACCAGCCCTGGGTATGAGATACCACTTTACAAGGGACTTACAGGTAAATTAAATAGGCCAAACAGGTGTAGACCAATCTTATCAAATGTAACACAGAGAGCGCACGCACTTTACACTGAACAGCAGTGCTAAAGTGCCCAGAGGCCTAAAACCACCAACACCATGTCAGAGAAAAGGCTAGGAAAAAGGCAAAAGGTTTAGGGATGACCCTGCTAAAAGGGCCAAGTCCAACATTTCCCTAGGTGCCGGCAGAGCTAGGGTTCAAAATCTAGAGCTGGGCACTTTTAAAAAAAAGGGTCAGTTTTCACTGTGAAAATGTGGTGTGTCCACGTTGCGTTTTGGGCCGTTTCTTGTCGCTGGCACTAGGCCTACCCACACAAGTGAGGTACAATTTTTCTCAGAAGACTTTGGGGAATGCGGGGTGGGTGAAATTTCGTGGAACCATGCAGATTCCAGAACTTTCCACCACAGAAATGTGAGGAAAAAGTGTTTTTTCTTTGACAAAATTTGAGGTTTGCAAGGGATTCTGGGTAACAGAACCTGGTGGGAGGCAGACAAGTCACCCCAACCTGGATTCCCCTGCGTGTCTAGTTTTAAAAAATGTATAGGTTTACTAGGTTTCCCTAGGTGCCGGCAGAGCTAGGGTTCAAAATCTACAGCTAGGCACTTTGCAAAGGGTCAGTTTTCACTGTGAAAATGTGGTGTGTCCACGTTGCGTTTTGGACCGTTTCCTGTTGTGAGCACTAGGCCTACCCACACAAGTGAGGTACCATTTTTCTCAGAAGACTTTGGGGAATGGTGGGTGGGTGGAATTTTGTGGATCCACACAGATTCCAGAACTTTCCACCACAGAAATGTGAGCAAATGTGTTTTTTTTTTACAAAGTTTGAGGTTTGCAAGGGATTCTGGGTAACAGAACCTGGTGGGAGGCAGACAAGTCACCCCAACCTGGATTCCCCTGGGTGTCTAGTTTTAAAAAATATATAGGTTTACTAGGTTTCCCTAGTTGCCGGCAGAGCTAGGGTTCAAAATCTACAGCTAGGCACTTTGCAAAAAAAGGGTCAGTTTTCACTGTAAAAATGTGGTGTGTCCACGTTGCGTTTTGGACCGTTTCCTGTTGTGGGCACTAGTCCTACCCACACAAGTGAGGTACCATTTTTCTCAGAAGACTTTGGGGATTGGTGGGTGGGTGGAATTTTGTGGATCCACGCAGGTTCCAGAACTTCCCACCACAGAAATTTGAGGAAAATGTGTTTTTTTGACAAAGTTTGAGGTTTTCAAGGGATTCTGGGTAACAGAACCTGGTGAGAGCCAGACAAGTTACCCCATCCTGGATTCCCCTGGGTGTCTAGTTTTCATAAATGTATAGGTTTGCTATGTTTCCCTAGGTGCCGGCAGAGCTTGGGTTCAAAACCTACAGCTAGGCACTTTAAAAAAAAAAAGAGTCAGTTTTCACTGTGAAAATGTGGTGTGTCCACGTTGCGTTTTGGGCCGTTTCTTGTCGCTGGCACTAGACCTACCCACACAAGTGAGGCACCATTTTTCTCAGAAGACTTTGGGGAATGCGGGGTGGGTGAAATTTTATGGATCCACGCAGATTCCAGAACTTTCCACCACAGAAATGTGAGGAAAATGGGTTTTTGTTTTACAATGTTTGAGGTTTGCAATGGATTCTGGGTAACAGAACCCGGTGAGAGCCAGACAAGTCACCCCATCCAGCATTCCCCTGGGTGTCTAGTTTTCAAAAATGTATAGGTTTGCTAGGTTTCCCTAGGTGCCGGCAGAGCTAGGGTTCAAAATCTACAGCTAGGCACTTTGCAAAAAAAGGGTCAGTTTTCACTGTGAAAATGTGGTTTGTCCACAATGTGTTTTGGACCGTTTCCTGTCGCGGGCACTAGTACTACCCACACAAGTGAGTTACCATTTTTCTCGGAAGACTTTGGGGAATGCAGGGTGGGTGGAATTTTGTGGATCCACGCAGACTCCAGAACTTTCCACCACAGAAATGTGAGGAAAATGTGTTTGTTTTGACAAAGTTTGAGGTTTGGAAGGGATTCTGGGTAACAGAACCTGGTGGGCGGCAGACAAGTCACCCCAACCTGGATTCCCCTGGGTGTCTAGTTTTCAAAAATGTATAGGTTTGCTATGTTTCCTTAGGTACCGGCAGAGCTGGGTTCAAAATCTACAGCTAGGCACTTTGCGAAAAAAAGGGTCAGTTTTCACTGGGAAAATGTGGTGTGTCCACGTTGCGTTCTGGGCAATTTCCTGTCGCGGGCACTAGGCCTACCCGCACAAGTGAGGTACCATTTTTCTTGGAAGACTTTGGGGGACGATGGGTGGGTGGAATTTTGTGGATCCACGCAGATTCCAGAACTTTCCACTACAAAAATGTGAGAAAAATGTGTTTTATTTACAAAGCTTGAGGTTTGCAAGGGATTCTGGGTAACAGAACCTGGTGAGAGCCAGACAAGTCACCCCATCCAGCATTCTCCTGGGTGTCTAGTTTTCAAAAATGTATAGGTTTGCTAGGTTTCCCTAGGTGCCGGCAGAGCTAGGGTTCAAAATCTACAGCTCGGCACATAGCAAACAAAGGGTCAGTTTTCACTGTGTAAATGTGCTGTGTCCATGTTGTGTTTTGGGCCATTTCCTGTCGCGGGCACTAGGCCTACCCGCACAAGTGAGGTACCATTTTTCTCGGAAGACTTTGGGGAACGCTGGGTGGGTGGAATTTTGTGGATACACGCAGATTCCAGAACTTTCCACCACAAAAATGTGAGGAAAATGTGTTTTATTTACAAAGTTTGAGGTTTGCAAGGGCTTCTGGGTAACAGAACCTGGTGAGAGCCAGACAAGTCACCCCATACAGCATTCCCCTGGGTGTCTAGTTTTCATAAATGTATAGGTTTGCTATGTTTCCCTTGGTGCCGGCATAGCTTGGGTTCAAAACCTACAGCTAGGCACTTTAAAAAAAAAAAGAGTCAGTTTTCACTGTGAAAATGTGGTGTTTCCACGTTGCGTTTTGGGACGTTTCTTGTCGCTGGCACTAGGCCTACCCACACAAGTGAGGCACCATTTTTCTCAGAAGACTTTGAGGAATGCGGGGTGGGTGACATTTTATGGATCCACGCAGATTCCAGAACTTTCCACCACAGAAATGTGAGGAAAATGTGTTTTTGTTTTACAAAGTTTGAGGTTTGCAATGCATTCTGGGTAACAGAACCTGGTGAGAGCCAGACAAGTCACCCCATCCAGCATTCCCCTGGGTGTCTAGTTTTCAAAAATGTATAGGTTTGCTAGGTTTCCCTAGGTGCCGGCAGAGCTAGGGTTCAAAATCTACAGCTAGGCACTTTGCAAAAAAAGGGTCAGTTTTCACTGTGAAAATGTGGTTTGTCCACAATGTGTTTTGGGCCGTTTCCTGTCGCGGGCACTAGGCCTACCCACACAAGTGAGGTACCATTTTTCTAGGAAGACTTTGGGGAATGCAGGGTGCGTGGAATTTTGTGGATCCATGCAGACTCCAGAACTTTCCACCACAGAAATGTGAGGAAAATTTGTTTTTTTTTAATAAAGTTTGAGGTTTGCACGGGATTCTAGGTAACAGAATCTGGTGAGAGCCAGACACGTCACCCCATTCTGTATTCCCCTGGGTGTCTAGTTTTCAAAAATGTATAGGTTTGCTAGGTTTCCCTAGGTGCCGGCAGAGCTAGGGTTCAAAATCTACAGCTAGGCACTTTGCAAAAAAAGGGTCAATTTTCACTGTGAAAATGTGGTTTGTCCACAATGTGTTTTGGGCCGTTTCCTGTCGCGGACACTAGGCCTACCCACACAAGTGAGGTACCATTTTTCTCAGAAGACTTTGGGGAATGCAGGGTGGGTGGAATTTTGTGGATCCACGCAGACTTCAGAACTTTCCACCACAGAAATGTGAGGAAAATGTATTTGTTTTGACAAAGTTTGAGGTTTGGAAGGGATTCTGGGTAACAGAACCTGGTGGGAGGCAGACAAGTCACCCCAACCTGGATTCCCCTGGGTGTCTAGTTTTCAAAAATGTATAGGTTTGCTAGGTTTCCCTAGGTGCCGGCAGAGCTAGGGTTCAAAATCTACAGCTAGGCACTTTGCAAAAAAAGGGTCAGTTTTCACTGTGAAAATGTGCTGTGTCCACGTTGTGTTTTGGGCCATTTCCTGTTGTGGGCACTAGGCCTTCCCACACAAGTGAGGTACCATTTTTCTCGGAAAACTTTGGGGAATGTGAGGTGGGTGGAATTTTGTGGATCCACACAGATTCCAGGCCTTTCCACCACAGAAATGTGAAGAAAATGTGTTTTGTTTTACAAAGTTTGAGGTTTGCAAGGGATTCTGGGTAACAGAAACTGGTGAGAGCCAGACAAGTCACCCCATCCTGAATTCCCCTAGGTGTCTAGTTTTCAAACATGTATAGGTTTACTAGGTTTCCCTAGGTGCCGGTAGAGCTAGGGTTCACAATCTACAGCTAGGCACTTAGCAAAAAAAGGGTCAGTTTTCACTGTGAAAATGTGGTGCGCCACGTTGCGTTTTGGACCGTTTCCTGTTGTGGGCACTAGGCCTACCCACACAAGTGAGGTTCCATTTTTCTCAGAAGACTTTGGGGAATGGTGGGTGGGTGGAATTTTGTGGATCCACGCAGATTCCAGAACTTTCCACTACAGAAATGTGAGGAGAATGTGTTTTGTTTGACAAAGTTTGAGATTTGCAAGGGATTCTGGGTAACAGAACCTGGTGAGAGCCAGACAAGTCACCCCATCCTGGATTCCCCAGGGTGTCTAGTTTTCATAAATGTATAGGTTTGCTATGTTTCCCTAGGTGCCGGCAGAGCTTGGGTTCAAAACCTACAGCTAGGCATTTAAAAAAAAAAAAGAGTCAGTTTTCACTGTGAAACTGTGGTGTGTCCACGTTGCGTTTTGGGCCGTTTCTTGTCGCTGGCACTAGGCCTACCCACACAAGTGAGGCACCATTTTCCTCAGAAGACTTTGGGGAATGCGGGGTGGGTGAAATTTTATGGATCCATGCAGATTCCAGAACTTTCCACCACAGAAATGTGAGGAAAATGTGTTTTTGTTTTACAAAGTTTGAGGTTTGCCATGGATTCTGGGTAACAGAACCTGGTGAGAGCCAGACAAGTCACCCCATCCAGCATTCCCCTGGGTGTCTAGTTTTCAAAAATCTAGTTTTCAAAAATGTATAGGTTTGCTAGGTTTCCCTAGGTGCCGGCAGAGCTAGGGTTCAAAATCTACAGCTAGGCACTTTGCAAAAAAAGGGTCAGTTTTCACTGTGAAAATGTTGTTTGTCCACAATGTGTTTTGGGCCGTTTCCTGTCGCGGGCACTAGGCCTCCCACACAAGTGAGGTACCATTTTTCTCGGAAGACTTTGGGGAATGCAGGGTGGGTGGAATTTTGTGGATCCACGCAGACTCCAGAACTTTCCACCACAGAAATGTGAGGAAAATGTGTTTGTTTTGACAAAGTTTGAGGTTTGGAAGGGATTCTGGGTAACAGAACCTGGTGGGAGGCAGACAAGTCACCCCAACCTGGATTCCCCTGGGTGTCTAGTTTTCAAAAATGTATAGGTTTGCTATGTTTCCTTAGGTACCGGCAGAGCTGGGTTCAAAATCTACAGCTAGGCACTTTGCGAAAAAAAGGGTCAGTTTTCACTGTGAAAATGTGGTGTGTCCACGTTGCGTTCTGGGCCATTTCCTGTCGCGGGCACTAGGCCTACCCGCACAAGTGAGGTACCATTTTTCTCGGAAGACTTTGGGGAACAAGGGGGGGGGTGGAATTTTGTGGATCCACGCAGATTCCAGAACTTTCCACTACAAAAATGTGAGGAAAATGTGTTTTATTTACAAAGCTTGAGGTTTGCAAGGAATTCTGTGTAACAGAACCTGGTGAGAGCCAGACAAGTCACCCCATCCAGCATTCTCCTGGGTGTCTAGTTTTCAAAAATGTATAGGTTTGCTAGGTTTCCCTAGGTGCCGGCAGAGCTAGGGTTCAAAATCTACAGCTAGGCACTTTGCAAAAAGAGGGTCAGTTTTCACTGTGAAAATGTGGTGTGTCCACGTTGTGTTTTGGGCCGTTTCCTGTCGCGGGTACTAGGTCTACCCACACAAGTGAGGTACCATTTTTCTCGGAAGACTTTGGGAAATGCGTGGTGGGTGGAATTTTGTGGATCCATGCAGACTCCAGAACTTTCCACCACAGAAATGTGAGGAAAATGTGTTTTTTTTTTTTTACAAAGTTTGAGGTTTGCAAGGGATTCTGGGTAACAAAACCTGGTGAGAGCCAGACACGTCACCCCATTCTGTATTCCCCTGGGTGTCTAGTTTTCAAAAATGTATGTGTTTGCTAGGTTTCCCTAGGTGCCGGCAGAGCTAGGGTTCAAAATCTACAGCTAGGCACTTTGCAAACAAAGGGTCAGTTTTCACTGTGTAAATGTGCTGTGTCCACGTTGTGTTTTGGGCCATTTCCTGTTGCGGGCACTAGGCCTACCCGCACAAGTGAGGTACCATTTTTCTCGGAAGACTTTGGGGAACGCTGGGTGTGTGGAATTTTGTGGATCCATGCAGATTCCAGAACTTTCCACCACAAAAATGTGAGGAAAATGTGTTTTATTTACAAAGTTTGAGGTTTGCAAGGGATTCTGGGTAACAGAACCTGGTGAGAGCCAGACAAGTCACCCCATACAGCATTCCCCTGGGTGTCTAGTTTTCAAAAATGTATAGGTTTGCTAGGTTTCCCTAGGTGCGAGCAGAGCTAGGGTTCAAAATCTACAGCTAGGCACTTTGCAAAAAAAGGGTCAATTTTCACTGTGAAAATGTGGTTTGTCCACAATGTGTTTTGGCCGTTTCCTGTCGCGGACACTAGGCCTACCCACACAAGTGAGGTACCATTTTTCTCGGTAAACTTTTGGGAATGTGAGGTGGGTGGAATTTTGTGGATCCACACAGATTCCAGGCCTTTCCACCACAGAAATGTGAAGAAAATGTGTTTTGTTTTACAAAGTTTGAGGTTTGCAAGGGATTCTGGGTAACAGAAACTGGGGAGAGCCAGACAAGTCACCCCATCCTGGATTCCCCTGGGTGTCTAGTTTTCAAAAATGTATAGGTTTGCTAGGTTTCCCTAGGTGCCGGCAGAGCTAGGGTTCAAAATCTACAGCTAGGCACTTTGCAAAAAAAGGGTCATTTTTCACTGTGAAAATGTGGTGTGTCCACGTTGCGTTTTGAGCCGTTTCCTATCGCGGGCACTAGGCCTACCCACACAAGTGAGGTACCATTTTTATCGGGAGACTTATGTGTAAAAAAGAAGTCACTTTGAAAAGTGCCCTATAATTCACATGCTGGTATGGGTACCCACAATTTCGGAGATGTGCAAATAGCAACTGTTTCTAAACTCTATATTCTATTCCCATTTCAGTAATACATAGGTGTCTTTCATACCGATTTTCCCTGTTTATATTTTCCCAAATGAATTGCTATATACCCGGTACAGAATAAAAAAACATTGCAAGTCGCTGCTCAGTTATTGGCTCTGGGTTCCTCGGGTTCTTGGTGAACCTACAAGTCCTATATATCTCCAGAAGCGTCCAGCGGATGTAATGGTATATTGCTTTTAAAAATCTGTCATATAGAGAAGAAGTTACAGGTGAAAACGTTGGCACAAATGGCTGTTTTTTGTAACTCATTTTCAATTTTTCCTATTTTCAACTGTTAGTTTCTATAAGAAAACCTTAAAGGATCTACACAAATGACCCCTAGCTGAATTCAGAATTTTGTCTACATTTCAGAAATGTATAGCTTTCCAGGATCCATCATTGCTTTTATACCCATTTTTACCATTAACTGGGAGGAGGTTGAAAGCACCAAAAATAGCAAAAATAGGCTATGTCCCAGCAAAATGTCAAAACTGTGTAAAAAAAATTGATTTTCCGACAAAACTCTGTCAGTCCCTGAAAGCTCAGAAGATGGTGATTTCAGCACCAGAAACCCTTTGTTGATACTATTTGTAGGGAACAAACCAGACGCTTTCATCTGCAGCCCTTTTTTCCCATTTTTACCAAAAAAAACAAAGTTTACCTGTGTTTTGGCTAATTTCTGAGTCTTTTCCAGGGGAATCAAAAACCGCTGGGTACCTTTGAAATTCCCATTGTGTTGGAAGAAAAGGACGCAATCATTCTTGGCAACATTCACAGTAGGCATAAATACATTACGCCATCCTGTAGAGCCTGGCGCTCTACTCATGTCCCCAACCTGCCCCCAGGCCAACTGGCCTTCCACAGGGGCTCAAATGCCCAATGTCCCAATGTCAGGGCGCGCTGCCAAGGCAGCGGAAAGTCAAGGGTGCGCACTCAGCGCAAACCTAAACGTTGCAGCTGCCCACTACTTGCTGGCCAGCTGTAAAAGTACTGGGGCCAAGGAGTGCATCTCACTCCTGTCTCCCTAACAAAATGCCCCCAAGAACTAACAGCCTAAACGTTGCAGCTGCCCACTACTTGCTGGGCAGCTGTGGAACAAAACGGGGGCCTGGGCACTCCCTGTGCCCTCTGGGGCCCTACTCTAGGGCCCTTAGCACGGATTGCCCCCTCGGTGCAGCTGCCCTCTGCCAGGCGGGGCAGCTGTAAAAAGAACAAAAAAGAATTTAGGCATGGGCACCTCTGGCCCTCGGGACCCCCACTGGGCTCTTGAACAAATACGGCCACGTCGCAGCTGGCCACTGCCAAACGGGGCAGCCGGGAATACTGCGTGGACACCCCTGGTGTCCTCAGGGCAACCGCATGGGGGCGGGCACCGACAATGTGCCCCGTCGCACCCCCAACCCAAAAGTTAAACACGGAGCCCCACTCACCGGGGCATGCGTGGGGACTCTGCTCCTCTCCAGGTCGCGCTGCGGCTGTACTCCTGGGCTTCTCCCTCACTTGGGAGACTCCGGCGGCCTCTTTACTTCACCCGGGCCCCCTCCTGGGACCCGGGACTTCAACGTGGAGCCTGCACGGCTCCGGACGGGCGAACCCGCCTCCCTCCCTTCAAGACGAGGAGGGGGGCGGAAATGGAGCCCGCAAGGCTCCCTTTTCCACTCGCTTCACCCGGGCCCCCTCGGGGACCCGGGACTTCACTGCAGGGTTCTCGGAGGCGGGGTAGGCTCCCGTACTCCCTTTTCACGCACCGGGGCTCCCATCGGCTCACGGGAGCCCCGCTCAGGCCGCAACTCCTTCCGCCTCCTCAGGCGAAGCCCCGCCCACAACCAGGCAACGGTGCCTGTCTTCCGGGTCGCATTTGGCAGCGGCCCGGCAACGTTTTTCTTCTTGGCTGCGGCGATGCGGGGTGGGCACCCGTTCCATTACTAAAAGATAAGCGCGCACAATGAGGGGTGGGCTCCCTCCTAATTTGAAATATAAAGCGGGCTTCAATAATGATAAAGCGGGGTGGGCACCCGCTCATAATGGCATCAAGGGGGGAATCCCTCACGTCGAGATTCCCTCCAACGAGGCGAACAGCATCGCGCTGCGCAGCCCACGCTCCTCCTCAGCTGGGCAATTAAAGGATAGCGCTTCCAGGCGCTAGATGAAGCCAAAGTCCTGGGAAGGGGTTCAGGGGCAGAGCTGGGCCCAGGGGCCAGCTCCCAGGGCCCTCCAGCAGGGAGGCAGCCCCCATGGCGGTCCCTCCTGGGCCCCAGCAGCAGCAAGCCCCCCCTCCCCTCCGGTCAGGACCTGAACATCTACATGGGGTCACAGCCCCTTCTTTTATACACCCTTTTCCCCTTTGTGTCACAGCACAGGGCTGGGGAAAAACCAGACGCAACTGGTTTGGGGAGCTTTGGAGCACTTTGTTGTGCTCAGCTCCTCTCTCCATTGTCAGGTGGGGGCTAGGTGCTCAGACGCACCACAGGGGCGGAGCCAGCATTGTGGAGGGAAGGCACAGTCCTATTCAGGTCCCAGGTGCAACTCCTCCCTCCCATCTACATGCAGATCTCCCTATTCAGCCCTGCGCTGACTCACCCTGCCCCTCCTGGAGCCACACACACCTCCCAGCTCCTGTCACTCACAAGCCAGACATGCAATTCACATCAGGCAGGCAGACACAGAGCACACATAAATGCCAACTTTTAAAAGTGGCATTTCTACACCAGTCACAATAAATCTGCGCACACCATTGCGCAGCATTTATATTCACAAATTCATACATACCAGACTTGACCACACTGCTCCTCTCATACCAGGAATTACCATGGACACACTTATCCCCCATGCATTCCTATGGGAGGGCAGGCCAATCTCACCACAAGTACACAGAGAGCGCACGCACTTTCCACTGGACCACAGTGTGAAAGTGCTCAGAGGCCTAAAATCACCAACACCAGGTTACAGACAAGGCAAAAAGTTTAGGGGTGAACCTGCCAAAAAGGGCCAAGTCCAACACAACCCCCTTCCAGCCAAAACGCAGGGCAGACCAATCACTACCTTGATGGGCTTCCCTGCTTCGAGGCGATAGAACACGGACGCGGGCCCTCACTGCAGGGACACCCTCCGGTTCTACGCCACTCTGAACCCATGTGGTTCCCTCTGAGAAAGAACTCTCAGGCCCAACTAGGCTACCCCACTGGTACTTCCTAGTTGTCCACGGCCAGGACCAGGCCCTAGGCCACCCAGACGTCACTGGTCCTTGCCAATACACAGAGTGGGGGGCAGTAACCCCTGGCATCCAATAGCCATTCTCCACACTCCCTCTCAGTGTAGTTCAAAAATACCACTGATCCTTCAACCTAGGGTCCGCACCCTCAGGCTGACCAGAGGTCACGGGTAAGAGTTGCCTCACCCTACCTCTACTTCTGGGGTTCCGCACCCTCCCAGGGGAAGCACCCACCAGAACACAACTCTCCCACCAGTTCCGGACCTCTCTCCATCGACTGGTCTACCACCTGGGATCTACATTCACCGGCTGCTCCGGGGTCAGAGGCGAGGACTCCCTCCCTCTGCACCCCCTTCCAGAGTCCGGTACCCTTCAGTTCCATGATCACGGGGGGAGTCTCAGTATGTCCCAGGCTAGACAGAGCACACGCCAGCGGCGTATCAGCGACACACTCTCCTCCCAACTGAAACTTCCAACAGGAGGACAGCTCACTCAGGCCCATAGAAACTATTTCACTTCGGAGGTACACAGCACACAGCAAAGTCCCTCTTCAAGCAGGTGGGGGACACAGCACACAGCAAAGTCCCCTTTCCTCTTCCTCAGTGGAAACAACAAACTGCAGGTGAGCCCCAGAACACACAGCAAGGGCAGTCTCCTCAGTCTCTTCAGCTGATCCACTTTGTCAGAGATTCCTTCTTGACCTGGAAGTTTCCTAATCTCCCAACCTAGGGTCTAAACCCTCAGGTTGCACCAGGAGTCAGAGGCGAGGACTCCCTCCTCTGCACCCCTCTCCTGAGTTCGCACCCTCCCAACTGGAGTGGTACCTCTGGAAACCGGTCAGGATACTGTTTACAGTCATCCTTCCCTCCAGGTCAGGCCGAACCTGAACCTGGACTCCCCAACCTTGGAGCTAAACCCCGCGGCTGAGCACTTTGCCTGGCACGCCAGGACTTCTGGGGGCGCACACAGCACCCCCTCTGAGGGTAACACGACTCACGTGTTGCGTGATAGTCAGCCTGGCGTAGATCTCCCGACCCGTGTACATCTGAAAGTGCGCGAAGATCCCCCAGGACAGAAGTGGTGTCACCATGGTCACTTCTAGGAGACTCAGCCCTTATGGCTGGCCCCTGACCCACTGGCTCTCCCACTGGGGAACACATCCCCCTCTCACCCCTCACTCTGGACCTCTGCACCATCCCAACTGGAGCGGTACCGCCAGACACCAGGACCGCTAGAGCTCTAGTTATAGACACTCCACGTCCTCTAGACACTGGAAGATCTTCCTCAAATGACCTACAAGTACAGCCTAGGCCCCCGACCTGGCGCTCCCCTAGGGAACCCTCCAGGCCCTGAGACGGGGTTTCGGGCCACCGTGGGACACACCGTCCCACACTCACTCCGTCTCCACTGAGACCGGACGTTAGTCCCTACACCCCTCCCATTCCACTGGGGCCTAGCTGGGCTACACTGAACCTCTTCCACCACACAGGACCGGAAGATACCCAAGCCACTACTTTTGGAATCACTCCCCAATGCCTCTGCAGGACCTCTAGCACACAGCCAGAGGTCCACCTCCCGTGCAAGCTCTTTATCACCAAAAGAACTCACACCCACTCGTCCAGTGCAACACACCACTCATCCAGACACGCCCCCCCAGACTGGTGAGACAGTTCCTCACTGCCCCTGAATCTCAACCTGTACCCCTCTTACTGAGCACCAGGTACCATACACTGGGAACGGGGACTGGGACTTCATGCATTGGACTCACTTCTGCTGCCACCACTGGATCCCACCCTTACCGGTGAATCCAGACAACTCAACTGAGCTCAGGGGATAAACTACCCTCCAGAGCTAACTTTTCTCCTCCACACTCCCTTTCTTCCCTCCTATCCACCCACACCTCTGGGGACAGGAAAAGGGATTGGGCACTGGACCCAGCAAGGGACTCCCTATCTATGGGAACCTCCCCACCTACTGGCGTCCCGCCCTGTCATTTCTCTCTTCTGCCACCAAACATAAAAGCGCAGAAAACACCAATTAAAAATGACACTCTTGAGGAGAAAAATAAAATCAGTAAAAATAATCCCCAAACATGTGATTACCTAAATGCAGAGTTTGTAGTGCAACCAGTTGTCGCTGTGGTACTGCGCAAAAGCAAGTCCTATCCTCACCGCTGACAACTAATGTTAGAAATGGGATTTCAGGTTGGCTAAGGCTTGCGCCAAAGCCGGGCAGAAACCACCACTCTAGTCAAAGCAAGGGAGTTACACACCCAAGATAACCCCTGCTCACCCCTTTGGTAGCTTGGCACGAGCAGTCAGGCCTATCCCGGAGGCAATGTGTAAAGCGTTTGCGCAACACACACACACAGCAGCAACACACTAGGCACACTACAAAAGGGACTCCACACAAGGTTATATAAAAAATAGCCTTTGTATTATCATAAATACATTAGAACCGTAATCACACATTTACACTGTGCCAACTGGCACGGGCAATATTCACAGGGGAATTATATACAGGACCATGCCAATCGGGCCATGGTCAGAACCATCAGATCAGGTAAGTAAATGCAAATATAAAACACAACCAGTAACTACTGGTACTATAATGACCTCAGCATTATACTATTAGCATTAGACATAAACCCACATTAGGCCCAAACCTCATTAGCATAAACACATTACGCAATGGGCCTCACCTGCATAAACACATTATGCAATAACCTCATAAGCATAAACACATTACGCAAATAGGCACTACCTCAAGACATCATAACATGACATTAGGCATAACCACATTAGGCCCAAACCTCATTAGCATAAACACATTACGCCATGGGCCTAAATCATTCTTGGCAACATTCACAGTAGGCATAAATACATTACGCCATCCTGTAGAGCCTGGCGCTCTACTCATGTCCCCAACCTGCCCCCAGGCCAACTGGCCTTCCACAGGGGCTCAAATGCCCAATGTCCCAATGTCAGGGCGAGCTGCCAAGGCAGCGGAAAGTCAAGGGTGCGCACTCAGCGCAAACCTAAACGTTGCAGCTGCCCACTACTTGCTGGGCAGCTGTAAAAGTACTGGGGCCAAGGAGTGCATCTCACTCCTGTCTCCCTAACAAAATGCCCACAAGAACTAACAGCCAAAACGTTGCAGCTGCCCACTACTTGCTGGGCGACACAAAAGGGGATGATGGACGGAACGCTTGAGCCAATCAAACACTCACCCCCAGTCAACTGATCTGGGTTTAATCCATCATCATTCTTTAGCTCACTCCACCACCCCAGTTCAGACATGGCCATATGCAAATCAGTCTGACCCTGTGCCTCATGGGAACAGTCCAGCGCCGAACTGCCAAGCCATGTCTTCCCTGGACCGGAAACAAGCATCCTAGGACCGGTTTCTGGCATTTCAGCCGTCATCAGCCAGGCTTGCTTGAATCCAGTGGCAAAGTGAGCAAGGGACCCACGTCTGGGCATACCCCCGCCAACTTAGGGCGACCAAAGCGACACAAAAGGGGATGATGGACGGAACAGCTTGAGCCAATCAAACACTCACCCCCAGTCAACTGATCTGGGTTTAATCCATCATCATTCTTTAGCTCACTCCACCACCCCAGTTCAGACATGGCCATATGCAAATCAGTCTGACCCTGTGCCTCATGGGAACAGTCCAGCGCCGAACTGCCAAGCCATGTCTTCCCTGGACCGGAAACAAGCATCCTAGGACCGGTTTCTGGCATTTCAGCCGTCATCAGCCAGGCTTGCTTGAATCCAGTGGCAAAGTGAGCAAGGGACCCACGTCTGGGCATACCCCCGCCAACTTAGGGCGACCAAAGCGACACAAAAGGGGATGATGGACGGAACGCTTGAGCCAATCAAACACTCACCCCCAGTCAACTGATCTGGGTTTAATCCATCATCATTCTTTAGCTCACTCCACCACCCCAGTTCAGACATGGCCATATGCAAATCAGTCTGACCCTGTGCCTCATGGGAACAGCCCAGCGCCGAACTGCCAAGCCATGTCTTCCCTGGCCCGGAAACAAGCATCCTAGGACCGGTTTCTGGCATTTCAGCCATCATCAGCCAGGCTTGCTTGAATCCAGTGGCAAAGTGAGCAAGGGACCCACGTCTGGGCATACCCCCGCCAACTTAGGGCGACCAAAGCGACACAAAAGGGGATGATGGACGGAACGCTTGAGCCAATCAAACACTCACCCCCAGTCAACTGATCTGGGTTTAATCCATCATCATTCTTTAGCTCACTCCACCACCCCAGTTCAGACATGGCCATATGCAAATCAGTCTGACCCTGTGCCTCATGGGAACAGTCCAGCGCCGAACTGCCAAGCCATGTCTTCCCTGGACCGGAAACAAGCATCCTAGGACCGGTTTCTGGCATTTCAGCCGTCATCAGCCAGGCTTGCTTGAATCCAGTGGCAAAGTGAGCAAGGGACCCACGTCTGGGCATACCCCGCCAACTTAGGGCGACCAAAGCGACACAAAAGGGGATGATGGACGGAACGCTTGAGCCAATCAAACACTCACCCCCAGTCAACTGATCTGGGTTTAATCCATCATCATTCTTTAGCTCACTCCACCACCCCAGTTCAGACATGGCCATATGCAAATCAGTCTGACCCTGTGCCTCATGGGAACAGTCCAGCGCCGAACTGCCAAGCCATGTCTTCCCTGGACCGGAAACAAGCATCCTAGGACCGGTTTCTGGCATTTCAGCCGTCATCAGCCAGGCTTGCTTGAATCCAGTGGCAAAGTGAGCAAGGGACCCACGTCTGGGCATACCCCCGCCAACTTAGGGGCGACCAAAGCGACACAAAAGGGGATGATGGACGGAACGCTTGAGCCAATCAAACACTCACCCCCAGTCAACTGATCTGGGTTTAATCCATCATCATTCTTTAGCTCACTCCACCACCCCAGTTCAGACATGGCCATATGCAAATCAGTCTGACCCTGTGCCTCATGGGAACAGTCCAGCGCCGAACTGCCAAGCCATGTCTTCCCTGGACCGGAAACAAGCATCCTAGGACCGGTTTCTGGCATTTCAGCCGACTACTTGCTGGGCAGCTGTGGAACAAAACGGGGGCCTGGGCACTCCCTGTGCCCTCTGGGGCCCTACTCTAGGGCCCTTAGCATGGATTGCCCCCTCGGTGCAGCTGCCCTCTGCCAGGCGGGGCAGCTGTAAAAAGAACAAAGAAGAATTTAGGCATGGGCACCTCTGGCCCTCGGGACCCCCACTGGGCTCTTGAACAAATACGACCACGTCGCAGCTTCCCACTGCCAAACGGGGCAGCCAGGAATACTGCGTGGACACCTCTGGTGTCCTCAGGGCAACCGCATGGGGGCGGGCACCGACAATGTGCCCCGTCGCACCCCCCATCCCAAAAGTTAAACACGGAGCCCCACTCACCGGGGCTTGCGTGGGGACTCTGCTCCTCTCCAGGTCGCGCTGCGGCTGTACTCTGGGCTTCTCCCTCACTTGGGAGACTCCGGCGGCCTCTTTACTTCACCCGGGCCCCCTCCTGGGACCCGGGACTTCAACGTGGAGCCTGCACGGCTCCGGACGGGCGAACCTGCCTCCCTCCCTTCAAGACGAGGAGGGGGGCGGAAATGGAGCCTGCAAGGCTCCCATTTCCACTCGCTTCACCCGGGCCCCCTCGGGGACCCGGGACTCACTGCAGGGTTCTCGGAGGCGGGGTAGGCTCCCGTACTCCCTTTTCGCGCACCGGGGCTCCCATCGGCTCACGGGAGCCCCGCTCAGGCCGCAACTCCTTCCGCCTCCTCAGGCGAAGCCCCGTCCACAACCAGGCAACGGTGCCTGTCTTCCGGGTCGCATTTGGCAGCGGCCCGGCAACGTTTTCTTCTTGGCTGCGGCGATGCGGGGTGGGCACCCGTTCCATTACTAAAAGATAAGCGCGTACAATGAGGGGTGGGCTCCCTCCTAATTTGAAATATAAAGCGGGCTTCAATAATGATAAAGCGGGGTGGGCACCCGCTCGTAATGGCATCAAGGGGAATCCCTCACGTCGGGATTCCCTCCAACGAGGCGAACAGCATCTCGCTGCGCAGCCCACGCTCCTCCTCAGCTGGGCAATTAAAGGATAGCGCTTCCAGGCGCTAGATGAAGCCAAAGTCCTGGGAAGGGGTTCAGGGGCAGAGCTGGGCCCAGGGGCCAGCTCCCAGGGCCCTCCAGCAGGGAGGCAGCCCCCATGGCGGTCCCTCCTGGGCCCCAGCAGCAGCAAGCCCCCCCTCCCCTCCGGTCAGGACCTGAACATCTACATGGGGTCACAGCCCCTTCTTTTATACACCCTTTTCCCCTTTGTGTCACAGCACAGGGCTGGGGGAAAAACCAGACGCAACTGGTTTGGGGGAGCTTTGGAGCACTTTGTTGTGCTCAGCTCCTCTCTCCATTGTCAGGTGGGGGCTAGGTGCTCAGACGCACCACAGGGGGCGGAGCCAGCATTGTGGAGGGAAGGCACAGTCCTATTCAGGTCCCAGGTGCAACTCCTCCCTCCCATCTACATGCAGATCTCCCTATTCAGCCCTGCGCTGACTCACCCTGCCCCTCCTGGAGCCACACACACCTCCCAGCTCCTGTCACTCACAAGCCAGACATGCAATTCACATCAGGCAGGCAGACACAGAGCACACATAAATGCCAACTTTTAAAAGTGGCATTTCTACACCAGTCACAATAAATCTGCGCACACCATTGTGCAGCATTTATTCTCACAAATTCATACATACCAGACTTGACCACACTGCTCCTCTCATACCAGGTATTACCATGGACACACTTATCCCCCATGCATTCCTACGGGAGGGCAGGCCAATCTCACCACAAGTACACAGAGAGCGCACGCACTTTCCACTGTACCACAGTGCGAAAGTGCTCAGAGGCCTAAAATCACCAACACCTGGTTACAGACAAGGCAAAAAGTTTAGGGGTGAACCTGCCAAAAAGGGCTAAGTCCAACACATACATATTTGCATATGTACATCTGTCCCAAAAGAGGAAAAAGGAAAAAGCGTTAGAGCACAACACAGCTATATTGTATATTTTTCTTTGTGGTTAGGGTTCCTGTATGGGTGAACTTTGAGCCAGATTAATGTAACTCTCAGACAATACCTTGGTATCAATATGGGTTAACTAAAAGGCTTAAAACTGGGGTTAAAGTACTCAGAACACAAGATTTTCATAATGACAAAATGTGAATTGAGATAGTGAAGAGAGATTCCACACTCTGGTGCTGGGCAAATGGTGGATTCAGGGAAGTTGGAGAGCATGTTCAAGTTATCGACTTTGAGAACCAGCAGGGCCTGACTGGAACATGGTAAAGCCATCAGGGGACTAAGACTCCACTCGGCACTTGTTGCAAGCTTGTGTGGGCTTCTCAGTGATTATATGGTCATTGTCAATAGAGGGAGATTTATTGCAGCTTCTGGAAAGAAGTGGTTCCTAAAGCAGTGAATTCAAAGACATTTTGTTTTATGGTTTCTCACAGGATTCTGAGATCACTAATGTCCCAAAGAGCTGTAGCCATTCTGACCACATTGCATACATTTCATGGTGAATATTAACACTAGCCTAGCAATATAGCCTTTGAAGTGTTGTTGGCCATAGAAAATGAAGTTGGTGGAGGGTTTGTGGACTTCACAGGTGAGAGAGGCTCCAGAGAGCCAACATTGCCTCCTCTTTAAAAAGGTTAATGAAAAATGACATACCAACAATGGATTGTAGGCAGCTGCGGATGAGATAAACACGATGGACCCTCCCCTGCAATGAGAAAAGTCCAAGTTTCATTAAGGAGTATGAGATCAGCAAAGATTGTACAAACAAATGTTCATATTATATCACAGCACCTCATTCTCACGCTGTACCCTATTTTGCACTGAAACTGGGGACAGCTTGTCTCTTTGTAAGCAATCACTGCTGCTGGTGATTTTCAATCATCAATCAGGTGTCTTGTAAAGTGTGACTACTCACCCATAAGGTTGTCAATGCGCTGGAGGGGGAGGGAATGCGGATCCGTTGAAGGCACTGTGGTTCTGTCGAAGAGCCAGGTCTTGAAGTCCTTCCTGATTCGAGGCAGTGACGGTGATTGCCTGAGGTGTAGAGGCAGGGTGTTCCAGGTCTTTGCTGTGAGGTAAGAGAAGGATCTTCCTCTCCCCTGTCTCTGAGGCAGGGCCTCCTGAACTGAAGTCAGCCTGGAAGTCTTGTGTCCCTTCCTACCATAAATTCCCCCACTCCTGGAGCATAGTGGGCACGGTCATGTGCATAGCATTTCACCCATTCTTCCTTTCGCTCTAACATCATAACCGACTGGGAATGTTAGAAGGGATTTGTAAAGAGAATAGGTCAATAAACAGAGTCATTTTCTACCGTAAACGTTTAACAACGACCAAAAATGGCTCCATTTACTCCTGTCAAGTACTCACAAAAGGATGCTCAAAAGGTGTAAATATATGTACGCCAAATGTTTGCACAAATAAACAGCAGTAAACACCATGCAACAGGGGGGAGTTAGCAAAGAGTTTATGAATTCCCACACACTCATGGGCTTGTTGGCATTCACATAATCCGTGCCGATCTATTCCCACCATCAAAATAGTCAGAGATTTATTCCAGCAATGGGCTGGAGTAAATCCCCTCCCAAGACGGAAAAAGGACTGAATGCTCCCATGCTTTGTGGTGTGTAGTAGGTGGAGGGGTTGCTTCATGAGGAAAAATGTTTTCCCTGTCGAGAAATAATTAAAAAAAAGAAAAGACATTTGTAGTTGTGCAGCAGGGCTGCCTTTTACCATAGCCCAGTTGGACTGTATGTACGATTCTGCATTTGAAAAATGAAAGCGAGACAAAAATCATGCTAGAGGGGTAGGGATAGGTGGGCTATACAGTGGGTGGAGCCATGGTGACAGTTAGGGTCAAGGAGACAGAGACAGATGACCTCTACCAAAGCTCTGTGGCCCTGTGTGCAGTGCAGAGATTCTGCCACGCGCTCTGTCTCTCCTGTTCATGACGAGCCCACCAGCCATGTCTGTCACGAAAATGGCAACCGCTCTGCCTCCTACGATTCTCCATGATTGCTCAGCTCACCAATCCAAGACCGGGCATCACTCTCCGCCAGGCACAGCTGTCTGCGCTGCCATTTTGTCTACCAATAACACAGCGCACACAAGCCCACAACGCCCTCATTTTATAGATGTTGCCTCTACTCACAAGCCCGAGTCTTACTGATGAGCTGTCATTAAGTGTTTCATTAATTTATTGATTGCCGTTCGATGAATTCTCCCTTGCTCTTTGTTTCGATTCTTTCCATACTTCTCTGCCAATTTGGAACCTATTACAGAGAGTGCTGTTGACTTGAACATTTAACCTTCCACCACATTTCTTTTGCTCAATAGGGAGTCACAGAACTCTCCAGGTCCCCAGCATCCTCAAACAAGCATTGGCATAGCCAATAGGTCTTGCTTTTGGGACCTTATAAGTATTTAGTTATGCAGCACAATATCCTTGGTGCAACAACATCAACTGTTGCATGGCTAAACACTTATAAGGTCCCAAAGGCGAGACCTATTGGCTATGCCAATGCTTGTTTATTCTTTCAGTGGAACAAAATAAGGTGTCTGACTTATCAAATTACTTGCAGGTTCGAACAGCAGCATTAGTTAAGGATTCATGATAAATGGATAGCGACTCCGCCATCTTTCCAATCTGCTCTATGTTGGCTTCTCTTACTAACCATGATTCTGCTATAAGTTGGACCTGGAGCTAGCTTTATGAGGATGGCATTTATAATGTGACCATTTTTGACAGTGGAAAGCACATTAAACAGCCCCAATTTGTAGAATCAGTATGAGACCTTCCTTAAATGAACAGAATGATTTAGGTCTTCCTTCCCGAGACTGACTATTGTAACATTGCTACGTGTGATCCCTGATGTGCTTGGGTGAAACTGCATCAGCCACACTAGGGTATTGTGACACAGAGCGGCTCTGAGTCACACGGGGAGAGAATGGCTCGCTGTCATCGATTCTGAAACTAGCTATTCCTAGGAAGCTGGAGAGGTGTCCTCGTGAAAGGATCCTTTTGTTTTTTATGTAAAACCCATTGAGAATGAGAGGTCTGGAGTTCAGTGAAGCTCCCTTTGTCACAAGGAGTGTGGTCTGTGGTAGAAATGCCCAGGTTCAGATGGAGCTTTTCTATTGGTGAATGTGGTCTATGGTATGGTGTCCATACTGCCAGAGATCCCGGAGCCTAAGGCGCCATCCTGACACGATCTGGAATATTTGACCCATATTCAAACTGCTCAAGTACTGAGCATAATTTGTGCCAGTGTTTGCAGATGCTGGGAACCAGTACTCACTATTGGGGATCTGGACTTATTATTCATCGTTAGACTTTGACCAGGACCGAGCTGACCCACAGCTAGCTAAAGAAAGCATAAAAGGGAGAAGGGAGGGTATGAAGACAGGAAATTGGAAACACAAATAGACAGGAGTGATGAAAAGAAAGCCTGCAAACCGGGATGCAGAGGATGGTGAGGGAAAGAGGCTTGGGGTGGATTCAAGACTAGGAAGCGTGTTCGTTTATCCCACTACTCGACAGCTCCTAAAACTACTTAAGGTTGTACTTATGCTTTTTAAACGTGGGCCCTCTCTCCGTAATGCAGCGCTCATGAGTTTGCAGGTGGTTATTGGTTGCTAGATTTTATTCAGAGTGCGTCTGCGGAGGCTGCTTTGCAATTGTTTTTGTCAGAGGTCCCGTAGTGTTGAGCAGTTTACTGTAAAGTTAGAGTGAGTGCCCAGGAACCGGGTGATTAGAATTACCAGAGTGCATAGCCAATGTATCGAGCAGCTGAAACTGCAGCATGCAAATGGATCGCGTAAGGTGCCCTTGACTAGCTCTTCCTACCGCTGCATCTATGACCCCTGAGAGTAAGGGTAGCAGCAAACACTTCCGCCTCACGCGCCTCTTGTTTGTTTCTCGGTTTAGGTAAATGCGGTCTAACACCCAGACAAGGCTGTCACTACTAGCAGCACTGAGGCGCTCTTCACCAGTACCACGGTATTCCTATATACGTGACACATCTATATTTCATCATGTGAAAATAAATGGAATTCATAGAAGGTTTCCAGGAATACCCCTGGATACATTAGCCGTGAGTGTTGCAGCATTCGAGGCATAATCTTCCAAGCACTCCAGAATCCCAACAAGCTCTCCCCATTGTGCAAAGGCAGCCGCGTGTTTATATTTGCATCGCGCTTTCACTTTAGCGCGAAGCAAAGATAAACACGCGGCTGCCTTTGCCAAAGCCAAATGAAAACAAGCACTGAATCACAAGTGCGGCCCCGCGCCGCGGCCGCGAAAGTGAAACAGTACTCCGGGTGGGGGGAGTGCGATTCCCTTGCGGGAGCGAGCGGCGCCAGGAGCGATAATTGCTACCATATGGCGCCAGCTGCTCGCTCCCGCAAGTGAATCGCCAAACGTGCACGCGTTGCCATTGCAGGCAATGGAACGCGTGCACGTTTTTGGCTGAAAAGCCGAATCGATTGCAAAAGGTCTTTTTGCCTATGCAACTCATGCGCGCTGCGTAGGCGAGACCTAAAAACCGAAATGTAGCCATCTCAACAGAATTAAGGAAAACCCTACTACACTCCATGTTCTCAATACTCACCCCAGTGCAACTTGCACATGCTGCAAAACAGTAATACCAGGCACTACAAGGCTATGTGATAAATTACCAGGGCAGCTGCCAAACACTCCCTGGGTATACCTGATCTGATCAGGTACAGTAAGTAGATAGATAAATAGATAGATAGATAGATTTATTATGCATAGTTATTAAAAACCGTAGCATACATTAACCCATTTTAAAACGGCTACAGCAAGATTCTTTAAAACATTCCAAAAAATAAATAGAAAAAAATCGAAATATTACAATTTATAGCGATTATCTAGACTTGGGTAAAAAGTGAGTTCAGTCAACTGTCTGTTAACTTAAAACGACATGGCCTCAAGGTGGTCCAATTTTTGGACAAATTTAGTAAAGTGGCATTTCAGAGTGATATCTGTTAAATTAAAGCATGTGATCACGGCCTGCCTGCAGGTGCGAATCCCACGTTGCTTGAAAGGTGCTCTTAGCAAGGCCCTCCTTTCGTTAATAAGACCAGGGCAGGCGCAAGTTAGGTGAACCATGTTTTCTTCCCCAGTTTTGCACAACCTGTAGCAAGCCATTTTAGTTTCTCGAAGCCAGGGCACAGTATGAGCATGTGCTGGAAGAAGGCTAAACCTTTATCTAATAAAATGCTCTTTTAGATGCCTGGAACATCCGGCCTATAGGTAAGTAACCGAGACACACTAATCATCATTGAACAAAGGTTTAATGACACCTCTACCCCCTACACCAAGCACCTTACCCTACACAACTACACACTACATCAGGCAAACAGATCAGCGGTTAACGGATGAGGCAAAGCCATAGTCTACAAAAATCACATCCATGCCACACAAATTCATGTCCTCACCAGCAATTTCTGGAAACGCACTGGACTTAATATCAAGACCTTCCCTGCTGTTTACCACTAGGCTCCTAAGAAGATTTCATGAAACATTTCTCTGCACTCCTCTCAGAAATCTTCGTCACATTAAATCACATCCTCTATGCTGATAATTTCAACATCTGGCCAGAGGATAATTCCCCCAGAATGACATTTTCTGGCTATTCTTTCCTCTTCGAGCCCTCTGTTTTGGTTCAGCTTTAGCAACAACCAGCACAGGGGCACACAGATATCTTGACTTCTGGTGTCAGATAAAGGATCTCCCCTTATGTCGGTCATCATGTGTTCTTTCTGGTTTCAGATTTTTCATTTCCAACTGGCTAAAACACATTTTACCAACAAGAAACTGCTCAACAGCCCCTTTGTTAACCAGAGATCTGTTAAGGCTCAAGTAGGACATTACATACCTTCAAAGGCATTTTAGGAAAATCTCAGGGTATGCGTGAAGCTCCCAAGTTAGAAAGTAAAATAGATTTTTCGAACATTTTGTTTTAAAACGAAATAATTTAGAAACTGTTCTGAAGAGTTTCTAAGCTTATAGAAAAGTGTATTGCCCACAGTACTGGCATCAAGGAGAAACATGTTTTTGTCACAACTTAAGTTGTGTCTATAACACTATCCCCGAAGAAGAAAAAATAGCCTGTATAAATCCTGTTCCAGGAAACATCAAACTACTTTTAAATCCTATGCCATGACAATACATATCAAGTGTTTATTTTATTTTAAAACTTTATTTATTCAGTTTTTCAAACAATAACAGGGCAGTTGTACACAGTCTTCAACATATCCCCAACCAGTTGTTTCCATTTAGTGGCAGAGTCCAATAACACATCAATAATGAATGTTTATCTACAACGGAATGTGAGAGTAACATCATACTTATTTAACGTATCACACAAATCTCAACTATACATTTCACTGTTGCTATCAGAGGTCACATTCTGACCATTTCCATTTCCCATTGGGTTTAGAAGCTCCCTGCATAATTCTCTCCAGAGTGCAATATCCTCGACTAGCTTTTCGTCCTTTCTACAGACTTTCATGTGCAATTCTTCTGCAAGAGACCATTCACCTACATCCCTTATCCAGCTCTCCAATGTCGGGGCTCGTGTGCTCATCCAGCATATAGCTACCCTCCGTTTGGCCAGTACCAAGGTTAATTGTAGCAATTTATAAGCCATTTTACGTTTCTTCGGCTTCGGGATCAGCCCCAAGAGGCAGTGCTCTGGTTTAGCCTCCACTGGTATAACCACCCCCTCGAGCACCCTCGCTACCACACCATCCCATTGCTGCTGAACCTCTGGACACTCCCATGCCATGTGCACAAACCCTGCTTGGGTCCTGTCACATCTAGGGCATTCATGGAGACAAGTCGGATCTATGCGATGGAGCCTCACAGGGGTTATGTACACCTGCTGCAGAAAGTTATAATGTAACAGTTTTAGGCGCGCATTGCAGGATACTTTACGTGTTAATGTACATGCCGTGACCCAGCTTTTTTCTGGCAATGGAGACTGTAGATCCTCGTTCCATGCGTCCCATGCCTTAAGGGCTAGGGATCCCGAATCTGCCCTCATAGCTTGATATAGCAGTGATACCAGCCTGTGCCCACTACCGCATGTAAACAGTATGTCCAGGGTCTCAGTCGTCTGAGGCATGTTTGGATACGTGGGCCACGTAACCCTGACCAGTTCCACCAGCCCCGCATATTGGAGATACTGCCCCTGTCCCAGATCGAACCCTTCGCGCGCCTGTTCAAATGTGATGAAGGTGTTGTTTGTGTATAAATCTGCCAGGACCACCCATCCGCCCTCCCTCCAAGCCTGGAAGGACATATTCTCTACCATTGTTCGCACTGGGGCCAATTGCCAAATGTTCAACTTACGGTGAAACGGTGCATGCCTGAGTACCCTTTCCACAAACTTTTGCCATATAAATGCTGTTTGTTTGACGGCGTAAATTAGATCTGCACTTGCACCAGCCCCTTCCATTAATATAATGGTTAGGTTCTCTGGCTGCACTTGACCACTGAGTAGGCGCTTCTCCCAGTTATCTCTCTCATCTAACCACAGCGCCAAGTTTTGAAGGTGTGCTGCATAGTAGTAGAGGTCTAACCTGGGCACCTCTTCGTATCGCTTGGAGAGTACCTGAAGTGCTACTCTACTACATTTTTCCGCCCAGAAAAGGGACACCAAGATTGATTTGAATTGTCTGAATACCATCATGGGGATATTTGCACAGCAAGTTTTGCAGGGCGTACAGACATAGAGGCAGCACCACCAATTTTGCCACGGCTATCCTGCCCATTAAGGACAGCGGCAGCATGGTCCAGAATGCTACTGAATGCTTCAGGGACTCAAGTACCTTAGTCATGTTCAAATAGAGCACTTGTGTATCCCCGTGTGCTACCTGTATTCCCAGATACCGGAAGTGGTCCGTCTCCCATCTCAAGCCTAATCTGGGCAATACTTCTGTGCTATGTACCTTCAGCCCTGCTAACAGGGACCCCAAAGACTTTTGACTGTTAAGACGCAATACCAAATATATTGCAAAGTGATCCAACAGCTGCAGGAGTTTCGGAATCGCCTCCCGAATGTATGCAACATAAAACAGTGCATCCTCCGCATATAGTGAGATGAGGTGAGTACCATTCCCTATTCGTATTCCCCAACAGTCAAGATCTTGTCTGGCTCACACTGCCATGGCTCTATGACCAGAGCAAAAAGCATTGGGGACAGGGGGCATCCCTGCCGCGTGCCTCGCCCCAGTAACCACTGCGCGGATCTAGTCTGACCCAGTCGGACCCTGACACTTGGTTCCGTATACAGTATTCTAACCCACTTACAGTAGTGTGGTCCAAACCCTGATATTCTCAGTACCTCCAGCAGGTATTCCCAGTCCACCGTATCAAATGCTTTTTCGAGATCGATGGAAACCAGTGCCATCTCCTTGGTGGTTGCCTGTGTCTCGTGCATTACGTGTGCTAGGCGCCGAATGTTAATGGATGTGCTACGGCCTGGGATGAATCCGCACTGCTCCTCGTGAGCCAGATACCCCATGTGTGGGCTCAGCTTCTTGGGCCGCACCTTGTATACATTTTTCACGTCAGTGTTTATCATCGTAAGCGGCCGGTTCACCGCGGGGTCCTGACTGTGTCCGCTCGGTTTAGGGAGCATACAAATTCCACCCTCGCGCATTGTTGGGGGCAGTATCCCATTCTCAAAGGATTCAATGAATGTCTGTAGTAGTGGCTGGACCAGCTTTGCCGTGTATGCCTGATAATATTCAATGGGTAGTCCATCACCCCCGGAGCCTTGGCTTTAGGTATGTCGCTATTGCCTCCAATATCTCTTCTTCAGTTATCTGCGCTACGTATCAAGTGTTAGTGAACATAGCCTCAGAATCGAAATACATGGCATTATATTCGAGAGCCTTGCGATTATGTGTATCACAACCTAAAAGTTGTAAATCTTTGCATTGTAAGGGGTTAAACATACTGCAGAGCTTTAATGGAAGCAAACCAACCAAATGGAAAGAAGTCTGACTCTGCTCAAAAGGAGAAGTTCAGTTCTCATCCTTTACCTAGACCAAACATCCCCAATGCATTTCCGCCTCTTTGAACTTTGGGCTTCATTATTTACAAAGGGCTGCTAGCTCAGACTTCTACAACAGAATACTCCACCTGACTGGTTACTCCAACTCCCACCCTCACCCTCCTTAGGGTTACAACAAAATCCAGAATTGATGAGGGGAATGCTTCCAACTTTGCATTTAAGCAACTTGGGTTGTCACCTCCATGCTATCTTCAACCATTTTTTTAATCACTCAGCTGCCAATTACAATAGTGAGGAACTCCCATGAGGCACTGAGCCTGCTGTCACTCCAAAAGGAGAAGTTTGGCTTGTTGTGCTTAGCAACTCAAGCTACACTACACCAACAAATCCCCAGGAAACAAAACACATCCTTAGCTTCTATGTTGAGAATGCAATCTAGCAAGCAGGGTGAGGTTGCTCCTTCTTCCTCGGGGGAAGCCTGATTTCTGCTAGAGTATGCAGAAGTACATGATTTGACAAACAGGACATTCACATAGTATTAGATACACGTTGCCTTCTGGTACAAACCACCTCATGAAGTTCAAGGAGGGCGAAACGCAATTCACCAGTATGTCCAAGTGTGGGCTAAACTGCCTGAGGCATGGTGTGTACAACTGCATTCTGTGCAATAAAAGCACCAAAACATTATCTAGTGGCATTGAAGGTTCACTTACATTCCCAATTGAGGCCTAGGGGATAGCTAACCTTTCCTGGTTGCCTGAATACAATACAGAAAAGAGTACAGTCACATCAGCCACTACCTTAGAGAAGTCTTGTGCCCATTATGCACCTTCCAGTGGTTGAGTGACCATACAATCTTTGAGAGATCAGAATTATGGCTCCATACTGGGCTCGGTACGTGTTCTAAGGCAGACTCACCCTCCTAGACTTGAAAATAAGGTTTCACCTGTGCCTTTTCTCAATTACTTAGGTGAGAATTCCTACAGTGGTGACCTACCTTGTGTCACATTCATACCACTGTTGGTAGTCTGAGTTTATGTGCACCCACTCCATCTCCAGGGTCGATCTTTGCTGATTAAAATCTGTCAGCAAGTTGGAATATCAAAGGAAAACTGTCTAATGGTGTCTTAGTGCTATCCTGTCCTAGCTTTGATTGTCTGATGACTCAGTCCCTTCTATCAATAGTTCTAGCAATGTATATGCCAGTTAAGCAATGCATTTGGAAAAAACAAGTTAAATCCTACTAATATTTTTATTCCTAAATTTTTAAGAATGCACATATTTTGCTCCTTGGGTTGCACGTCTAACAAAATGTCCCAATCTGTGTTTGCTTTGTTCGCCCTAAGTAGGCAGGGTATGCCCAGATGTGGGTTCCTTGCTCACTTTGCCACTGGATGATGAGGGGTGTTAACCCGAAACAGGTCCCGGGATGCTTGTTTCCAGTCCACGTAAGACCTGGCTTGGCAGTTCAGGCTGGACTGTTCCCATGAGGAACAGGGTCAAGACTGATTTGCATATGCTGGGTCTGAACTGGGGTGACGAAGTGAGCTAAAGAATGATGATGGATTCAACCCAGATCTGTGACTGGTGGTGAGTGTGTGAAAAGTTTCAGCGCTCCGTCCATCATCTCCTTGTGTTTCCTTTGTTCGCCCTGAGTTGGCAGGGTATGCCCAGATGTCGGTCCCTTGCTCACTTTGCCACTGGATTCAAGCTGTCCCTTGCTCACTTTGCCACTGGATTCAAGCTAGCCTGGCTGATGAAGGGTGTTACCCCGAAATTGGTCCTGGGGTCCTTGTTTCCGGTCCAGGGAAGACCTGGCTTGGCAGTTCGGGCTAGACTGTTCCCATGAGGAACAGGGTCAGGGCTGATTTGCATCTGGCTGGGTCTGAACTGGGGTGGCGAAGGGAGCTAAAGAACGATGATGGATTCAACCAGATCTGTGACTGTTGGTGAGTGTCTGAAAAGTTACAGCGATCCGTCCATCATCTCATTGTGTTTGCTTTGCTTGCCCTAAGTTGGCAGGATATGCCCAGATGTGGGTCCCTCCTCACTTTGTCACTGAATTCTAGCTAGTCTGCCTGATGAGGGGTGTTACCCCAAAATCGGTCCTGGGATGCTTGTTTCCAGTCCAGGTAAGACCTCTCTTGGCAGTTTGGGCTGGACTGTTCCCATGAGGAACAGGGTCAAGACTGATTTGCATATGGCTGGGTCTGAACTGGGGTGGCGAAGTGACCTAAAGAACAATGATGGGTTCAACCCAGAGCTGTGACTGGGGGTGAGTGTCAGAAAAGTTTCAGCGCTCCGTCCATCATCTCCTTATTTTTGCTTTGTTCGCCCAATCGGTAATCCCCTTAATACTTTATACTTGTTTTTCTTAAATGTACTTCTCTAAGGGGATACTCAAGCTGTCATCAACTGAACCCACAACTCTGCAAGTATTCCCTTTGTGTATTATATTCTCACACTCAATGTAATTGTTCAGAGTTTGGTTTTACGCCATTGGCTTTATTTTATCAGATAATATACATCACAGTCACATGCTGACTGGTCTATTCCTCATATCTCCTCTCCAAGTAGAAGGAGCTTGGTGGCACTAAGATAAAGGCTTAAACGATGACTTCTCCTTAAGAGCACCCTCCCGCCCTCCGCAGAGAATGCGGATGCCAGCAATGCTCACTGAGCTCACCCCAGCCAGTGACTCTTGGAACAGGGTGGATGACTGCTTGTGAGTGACATGGGCCTCAGTCATAGGCACTGGGAAGCCTACAACTGCAACTTCCAAGCAAAATTTCATCAGTGCACCTGGACTATTACACTTCTAAAGTGAGTAAATAAATATTCCATACTTGTAAAGCATAAACATATCACCCCTTAAGGTTTCAAGGAATTGGGGGCCGTCGCGGATATTAAGTGAGCTAATGCCCAGAGTCACATGATGCTGAGCTGAGCTACCGCTGGCGATCAAACTGTGATCCCCGCTCTCCGGAGTCAGCTGCTCTGGCCGCTGCGCCACACCTCTCCCTGAATCATGTACTCTGCAATGGAAAGCCCTACCAGATTTATGCACAGGTGCAGAAAGCCACCAGCCAGTGGCAAGCAGCTAGACCCTCAGTCAGAACGAGGGCTAGCCTCTGAACATATTGCAATAGATTTTTTTACACTCTAGTTTGCATGCAGACTCAGGCAATTCATTTTAATGGGCTGAAAGTTAGGGGGCAGTGCACCACCAGACCAAGACCTGATTTAGAGTTCTGCGGATGGGTCCTGCTTCACAACTGAGATGGATATCCCGTCCGCCGTATTACAGGTGCATTATGTCCTATTGCACTTGTAATACGCCAAATAGGATATCTGTCACATTTGTGATGGAGTATCTCATCCACCAAACTCTAAATCAGGCCCTAAATTAGAAGCAACCACTGTGTGGAACCTTGATCAGTTACTGCTCTTCCATTGTGTTAGAAGGTGGTTCTGACCATCTGAGCCACCCGGATTTTTCATTTTTCAACACCTATTTGTTGAGCTTTTACTGTGGGAGAGCCTCATAAGTTGGGACTCACCCACAGTGAACTCATGATGAAAGGGACTGCATGTGTATTTTACCGGTGTCCCCCTGGCGCGAGTAGGCCGCTGCGCTGCAGCCAGAGTAAGGGGCACTGGGCTGGTTAGATGCAGACACGTGTGTACATGCGTCTGCACAAGTGTAAGGGCTGCGCAGGGGAGATTCCTAGAGTGCGCAGCCCAGGAGCAGCTACAAGTTGAATGGTGTGGCAGGACTTATGCAGAACTGGGTGGTGACATGGAATAGGCTTTCTACAATGGGAAGAAACATTTGAGGGAAAGTCAGTGTGCTTTACTGTTTTTATTCCATTATTCTCCTATGAGGATGGGGAGCACATGGTCTAGTTTTATTTTCCTAGGGCCCACAAATTCCAGACACTCACTAAAGTCCATTGTAACTTATGTGAGAAGAAGTATTCTGCAGAGTCCAAAGTCATATTTGTACTGCTTTTGGGTCATCCAGAAATGTCATATTTCTCTGAGTCAGCTCATAACCAGGGCCTGGCTGGGGCTGACCCTGCCAGGCTGGATTATTGACCTTCCTCCCCAAGCTGGAGCATCAGAGGCCCAGCCCTGCACAACAAGCATTCCAAGGGTGAAGGCCTCCACTCCAAGAAGAGAAGATGGGTGGAGCTACAGGTTCATCCATCAGCAGCTGGCACCTGGTGCCAGGCACCAAGCTGCTCTGGAGAGAAGGCAGTGAGGGGGGAAGGGGCTCTCAGAGACCTTGTGGCAGGAGACCCCTGGACGACGCCATTTTGAACAAACCCAAAGGCCTGGGCAGGAAGGAGGGAGCAGGGGCAGAGAAGTGATGTGTCGCTGTGTGATAGGGCAAACAGAGACTTCCTGCCAGCCCCTCCCCAATTCTTTAAAAGAGTTTGCACAGGAAGAGGAGCTCTCTTTGGGGTGTGGTCTGCTGAGGACCACTGGTGCTGGAGCCTGGCACCATGGGCAGCTGGAAGGAAGAACCTCCAGACTGGCCCAGGACCCTGACTTGCACCAAAAGGGGAGACCAGGACAAGTGACCAGAAGCCTGGGCCTCTGCGCAAGGAGAAGAGAAGCCCAGGAAGAGAACCAGGCGATAGCCTGGGGCAGGGAGCCAGTGAAGACCGCTCCCTGCTGCATTCACCCTCCTGGAGAGCAAGAGGGCGAAAGAAAGTGCTCCCAGTGGCTGGGAGCGCCACCAGGAGCAAGAAGAGGCCAGAATGGAGCCGATCGGGCGCCTGGGGGCCGAGATACGCTCCCAGAAGGTAGGCGACCTTTGACCTCTGCCAGGACCGACAACGAAGCGCGTGGGGCTCCGCTGCCGGTCCAGAAAATGCCCCCGGGGTGGGTCAGGTCCCGGGGGCTCCCCCAGCAGAAGATAAGTCGGGGAGTGCCGTCGCGCTCCCCGTGAAAGTGCCCCGGGGGTGCCAGGAGCCCACCCTGGGCCCTGCCGAAAATGGAGGCAGGGGAGCGCCGTCGCACCCCCCTGGGAATAGCGTGAGGGGCCCAGGATCCCAACTCCGGGCCCCGTATGCGTGAAGCAAAGACGGGGAGCGCCGTCGCGCTCCCCGTGAAGAATCTTCGGGGGCCCGGGACCCCATCTCCGGGCTCCGGCGGGAGAAGCTAAGTCGGGGAACACCGTCGCGCTCCCCGTGAAGAAATGGCTGGGGGCCCCGGACCTCATCTCCGGGCCCCGAGTGGAAGGCGGAAGCGGGGGGAGTGCCGTCGCACTCCCCCGTGGCAGCGGGAAGGCGGGGGGAGTGCCGTCGCACTCCCCCGAAGACCCGCAGACTGAGAGGCTGCCTCCGTGTCTGCCCGCTGGAGCGGGCAGACTGAAATGGACCCTCCGGCTCCCGCGGCCCCTACATGAGGGTGCGGCCGGGCAGGGAGCCGGTGGGAGCCGCCGTGGGTGGGCTCCCCGAGCGGCTCTCCAACATGCCTGCAATGCGGGGCGTCCGGGTGGGACCGGGCCCCCGAGATTTCCAAGCGGCAGGAGCAGCCGGGGGTGGGCTCCCCGAGCTTTCAGCACTCACCTGGGGGTACGGGTGGGACCGGGTCCTCCCACAAGGTCTGGACGCAGCAAACGACCGCCGGCTTGGGTATCGCGGCTCTCCCCAAAGCAGCGGGGGAGCCGCTATTATAATATGCACAGGAGGCCGGAGAGGAGCGACCCATAATGCCTTGCAAGTCAGGGGGAAATCTACTGTTTTTGGCGTCTGGTGGCTCCCAGAGGAGGGGGGTCACCCCCATGTGCTGGAAAGGTGCAGGGGAACTGCAGGAGCAACGCAGTCTCCCCCAGCACAAAGATGAAAAGTCCCTCCCTGAGTCTCTGGTGACTCCGAAGGAATAACCCCTCAAGGGCTCGGCTTACAGTCAAAGCATTCTCAGGCTGGAACTTTTGTTCTACAGCTGGGGGGTGCCTAAAGGACTGCACCACGACATGAAGGTCTGAGTTGGGGATGTCTGGAGAAGGGCATCCCCTAGAGGTGAAGAGGTGTAATTGCACCAGAAATGCATTTACTAATGTTATTTCTTTTAGAGGGACTGGAAGTCACATGTGTTATGTGAAGTACCGGTGTAAGGTGATGTCATAAGCAAGGTGGGGTTATGTTGCCAGACATTCAGACTGCCTGGCTGTAAATGCTTAATCCTGTGATTTTACCTGTGATGCCCTTTAGAGGCTGTGATTGCAATGCATTACAACTGTTATCAGCTATGATAAGTACCTCATTTAAAGTGATGCCCAAACATGTATTCTTGCTACTGCGTTAGGGGAGGAACAACCCAGACTGTTAGCTACTAAGATGTAGAGGTGCATACTGTATGGACAGTATGAGGTGCTCAGTCAGGGTTATGTGTCCCCAGGGCAGTTGTACCTATTTTTAATGCTTGTTGAGATGATGGGGTGGGTCGCCACTGGGATGGTGCCAGTTGGCAAGGCCCTCGCTCCAGGTTGTGTCAACCCTCTGCATTAGGGGGCAAGATGATGTGCATACATGGGAGTGGTGGTACTAGACCCCACCCCCCCTGGGGGAGGGGTGGAGACGTTATGCAATGTCACAAAGTAATTCCAACAGCTTATGTATATTTGTAAATTGGTGCATAGTATTGAGTAGTGTGTGTGTCTAATAAATGTATTCTTACTTTTATAAAGCAAAGTACAGACTGGACAATCGATTATTGAGTGTTATTTCTGCGCACCTGTAATGGCGATTACTAGCTCACACCACCTCCCTTGAGTAAGCCTTAGACTGCTCTGCAACCCTACCCTCTGAGAGTCAAGCGCTATAATAGGGTGTTTGGTTCCCAGTGAAGGACAAATGTGACATGTTATTTGTGCAGGCCTCACAGATACTGCCTCGTTTTCCAACATTGGTGTCTAGCGGCGGGAAATATAGTATCCCATTCTGGTACGCATTTATAGCATTTGATAATTCCAGTTTTGCCACATATTACCTATGCAGAATGAGCAAATGGAAGAGCACAAGGCTCTGAGAAGGGTTCAAAGTTTTGGTTATGTGAACTAAAAGTATGGGAAAGGAAAGCCCGCGCACATATACGTCATGTGAAGATATTATGGTTTAAATGTAAACTTTATTGATATGACTGAGTTTTGTTGAGTATCATGTGATAGCGGGATGGTGCTTTCCAGGAAATGATTGCATACAAATGTTATAAGCCGTATGGTACACCTTTGAACCCTAACACTACATGCACTACACCTGCATGAGGAGGGTGTCTCCTCAAGAGATAGGGACAGCAACTGATACCTACATCACAGATGGGGGTGTAGGGGTGGATTGACCTTTGTGGGGACAGGAGAGGTAGGGGGTCCTGGGAGATTCCTGCGCTTTTTATGGGCAGGGAGGGTTTCCACAGAAGGGGCCCCTGATATCCTTCCCCCGCTGAAAGGTTCTTGCCATTGGCGCAGGCCAAAACCACTGGAAGGGTGGGGCAGGAGGTTTCTTTACACTGGGTAGTAACACCCCAGGGGTTCCCATGGTGGGGGACCCCAAGAAAATGTTTCCACGGTGGGAGGAGGGTGTGGCAGAGTTGTGTGTCTGGCAGGCCCCCCAGGTTAACTGGTGGGGAAGGTGAGCAACCCAGGGGTGGCCCCTGATAGTGGGTGGCCCCAAAGGAGGGTAGTTCTCGAGCAGGATGTGTAGTGGTAGCCCCTAGGTGCCCTAGGTGGGCTAGGTAACTGACCCAGTGGAGATCTGAGTGGGGTGATGGACTCCCTAGATTCCAGGTGAAGGGTTAGAGGTGGACCCTGAGGTGTCAGGGTCGGGTAGGTGGTTACCCAAGGAAGCAACAAGATGTCATTCTGGAGCTGGTGTTGTGAACCTGAAGTGGTGGCTGGGGCGATGCCTAGCCGGTAACCAGTCAGGTAGGTCCTGTGGGACTTGGACCCAAGTACCAGGAGCATGGGGGTGTTCCCCTAGCTCGAGGCAGGAGGTGGACTTCTGCCAGGTAGTACCACCCTGAACACAGGTGGGGCCCATCTTAAGTGAAGGGACCCTGTGTTTCCCAAAGGGGTGGTGCAGGCCTAGCCGGGATCTTTAGGGTCCCTGGCTGAGTGTGGTAGTACTACCCTGAAGGCAGGTGGGGCCTATCTTAAGTGAAGGGACCCTGCTCTTCAGAATGGGTGGTGCAGGCCATCCAGGGATCATGAGGGTCCCTGGACGGTCTCCCAAGGTGCTGCAGGGAGACCATGGAGAGCCATGAGAGGTGGGCCTGGGTGTAGCTAACTTGGGGCCCACAGGCTCTCTACGGGTACTCCGGGAGGAGAGCGCGCCTCTCGGAGGGAAGGGTGCATAGGCCCTGTTCTTGCAGCGGAGAACAAGGAAGGGGTCTAGGTTCCCGGGGTAGTTTCAGTGTGGAGCTACTGACGGGGGGAATGAGCTGTAGGTTGTCTGACGAGGCACCCTCAGTGATCCCCCCTGGCACTGCCAGTGTGGTAGTGAGGCCGGTCTGAGGTCCTATCAGGGAGCCAGGCCAGTGGCCAAAGGTGCTTTTCTGTGTGGGGAAAGCACAAGTGGCTGTGCTTTCTTTAGGGAAGACAGTCATCCCAAAAGGGTGGTGGCAGCTGAATGACCCCAGCGGCAGGCTGAGGGTGAGGGTCCAGAGAGGTTGCATCTTTGGGGTGCAAGGACCAAAAGGAGAGAGGGTACTGGTTGGAACAAACTCCGGAAGGGAGACCAGCTAGTGACCGAGGGGATGGGATGTAGACCTATCCCAGAAGACTGCATCGGTGCTGAGGCACTGTACCCTTGTCCAGAGAAGTGGTAGGCATAGTGTTGCGTGACCAAGGGAAAAGGTAAGCCTAGTTAGGCTGATTCCATGTAGACTGTGAGTGACCTAGAGGTATCTAACCTAGAGCCCGGAGGGTTCTTAGGGTAGTCTGGGATCCCTGTCATGGGTGAAGGTCTCATGGATGGGAGGAGTAGGTGGTCTGAGCGGATAACTGGTGAGTAAGGGGGGTCTGGTCAGAACCCCTTATAACTAGTTATCGCTGACTATGGGAAGAATACCCATGTAGAGTGGCTATTTCTTCCCTGTAGGAATCAGCTGGGCGCGGCGTGTGTTAAAACTTGGTTCTGACCATCTGAGCCACCCGGATTTTTTGCTTTTTGAACACCTATTTGTTGAGCTTTTACTGTGGGAGAGCCTCATAAGTTGGGACTCACCCACAGTGAACTCATGATGAAAGGGACTGCATGTGTATTTTACCGGTGTCCCCCTGGCGCGAGTAGGCCGCTGCGCTGCAGCCAGAGTAAGGGGCACTGGGCTGGTTACATGCAGACACGTGTGTACATGCGTGTGCATAAGTGTAAGGGCTGCGCAGGGGAGATTCCTAGTGTGCGCAGCTCAGGAGCAGCTACAAGTTGAATGGTGTGGCAGGACTTATGCAGAACTGGGTGGTGACATGGAATAGGCTTTCTACAATGGGAAGAAACATTTGAGGGAAAGTCAGTGTGCTTTACTGTTTTTATTCCATTATTCTCCTATGAGGATGAAGAGCACATGGGATAGTTTTACTTTCCTAGGGCCTACAAATTCCAGACACTCACTAAAGTCCACTGTAACTTATGTGAGAAGAAGTATTCTGCAGAGTCCAAAGTTATATTTGTACTGCGTTTGGGTCATCCAGAAATGTCATATTTCTCTGAGTCAGCTCATAACAAGGGCCTGGCTGGGGCTGACCCTGCCAGGCTGGATTAATGACCTTCCTCCCCAAGCTGGAGCATCAGAGGCCCAGCCCTGCACAACAAGCATTCCAAGGGCGAAGGCCTCCACTCCAAGAAGAGAAGATGGGTGAAGCTACAGGTTCATCCATCAGCAGCTGACACCTGGTGCCAGGCACCAAGCTGCTCTGGAGAGAAGGCAGCGAGGGGGGAAGGGGCTCTCAGAGACCATGTGGCAGGAGACCCCTGGACGACACCATTTTGAACAAACCCAGAGGCCTGGGCAGGAAGGAGGGAGCAGGGGCAGAGAAGTGATGTGTCGCTGTGTGATAGGGCAAACAGAGACTTCCTGCCAGCCCCCTCCCCAATTCTTTAAAAGAGTTTGAACAGGAAGAGGAGATCTCTCTGGATGGGGTCTGCTGAGGACGACTGGTGCTGGAGCCTGGCACCATGGGCAGCTGGAAGGAAGAACCTCCAGACTGGCCCAGGACCCTGACTTGCGCCAAAAGGGGAGACCAGGACAAGTGACCAGAAACCTGGGCCTCTGCGCAAGGAGAAGAGAGGCCCAGGAAGAGAGCCAGGTGAAAGGCTGGCGCAGGGAGCCAGTGAAGACCGCTCCCTGCTGCATTCACCCTCCTGGAGAGCAAGAGGGCGAAAGAAAGTGCTCCCAGTGGCTGGGGAGCGCCACCAGGAGCAAGAAGAGGCCAGAATGGAGCAGATCGGGCACCTGGGGGCCGAGATACACCCCCCAGAAGGTAGGCGACCTTTGACCTCTGCCAGGACAGACGACGAAGCGCGTGGGGCTCCACAGCCGGTCCAGAAAATGCCCCCGGGGTGGGTCAGGTCCCGGGGGCTGCCCCCAGCAGAAGATAAGTCAGGGAGCGCCGTCGCGCTCCCCGTGAAAGTGCCCCGGGGGGTGCCAGGAGCCCACCCTGGCCCCCGCCGAAAATGGAGGCAGGAGAGCGCCGTCACGCCCCCCTGGGAATAGCGTGAGGGGCCCGGGATCCCAACTTCGGGCCCCGTATGCGTGAAGCAAAGCCGGGGAGCGCTTTCGCGCTCCCCGTAAAGAATCTTCGGGGGCCCGGGACCCCATCTCCGTGCCCCGGCGGGAGAAGCTAAGTCGGGGAGCGCCGTCGCGCTCCCCGTGAAGAAATGGCTGGGGGCCCGAGACCCCATCTCCGGGCCCAGAGTGGAAGGCGGAAGCGGGGGGAGTGCCGTCGCACTCCCCCGTGGCAGCGGGAAGGCGGGGGGAGTGCCGTCGCACTCCCCCGAAGACCCGCAGACTGAGAGGCTGCCTCCGTGTCTGCCCGCTGGAGCGGGCAGACTGAAATGGACAGTCTGGATCCCGCGGCCCGCACACGAGGGTGCGGGCTGGGCGGGGAGCCGCTGGGGTGGGCTCCCCGTGAGGCTCTCCAACAAGCCTGCAATGCGGGGCGTCCGGGTGGGACCGGGCCCGCGAGATTTCCAAGCGGCAGGAGCAGCCTGGGATGGGCTCCCCGAGCTGTCAGCACTCACCTGGGGGTCCGGGTGGGACCGGGCCCTCCCACAAGGTCTGGACGCAGCAAACGACCGCCGGCTTGGGCATCGCGGCTCTCCCCGAAGCAGCGGGGGAGCCACTATTATAATATGCACAGGAGGCCGGAGAGGAGCGCCCCATAATGCCTTGCAAGGCAGGGGGAAATCTACTGTTTTTGGCGTCTGGTGGCCCCCAGAGGAGGGGGTCACCCCCATTTGCTGGAAAGGTGCAGGGGGTGCTGCAGGAGCAACGCAGTCTCCCCCAGCACAAAGATGAAAAGTCCCTCCCTGAGTCTCTGGGGACTCCGAAGGAATAACCCCTCAAGGGCTCCGCCAACAGTCAAAGCATCCTCAGGCTGGAACTTTTGTTTTACAGCTGGGGGGTGCCTAAAGAACTGCACCACGACATGAAGGTCTGAGTTGGGGATGTCTGGAGAAGGGCATCTCCTAGAGGTGAAGAGGTGTAATTGCACCAGAAATGCATTTACTAATGTTATTTCTTTTAGAGGCTCAAAAAGGAACGTCCTTTGGGAGTGTGACTTCACAAACTCCTACCACACATAGAAACCTCTTTTCACCCAATCAATCAAAAAAGCATACAACCAAAGGAATCACTGTTGAAACCAACAATCCAAGTATTGGTACAAAACCTACAACTCGTACATTGATGTAATCAATTTATTAAAAATATAATGCAAAACTCAATACAGAATTTAAAAACTTTCCATACATATTATGGACGGGAATCCCTTTTAATTAAAAAACAACAATACAAAAGAAAATAACACACGGTGTAATAATTAAAAACACAACACGAGAGTTAAAAAAGACATTGCACTTTGTCATTAGGTACCATGACTCATATAAAAAAAACTATACAAAATCACCCGAATGTATCGTAATTCATTAACATTTGAGGTAGATTAAGAGTAATGAGTTTATGGCAGACAGGCGTCGGCGCGTTTCGAAGGAAATATAGTTGAACCTTCTTTTTCAAGACTACAAACCACTGTACTCTCGCTGATTAAAACATCTATAACACAAACGCATATTAAAAAATGAATACTAAGGTACAATAATATTATTCATTGAAAACATACAATGCGAAACAAGCCATTGTTATTCTATCTCATAATTACTAGGTCAAAAAGGAAAAAATCACAGAAAAAACATTAATTGTTTATAATACCAATACATTAAGTTTCTTAATCCCAACAGTGCCCCATAACAATCACAACGTATATTCCATCACTCCCTCTCTCATCTCATCATGCATTCATCACCATCATATACTCACAAGATTTCATAGTCACTATAGAATACAGAGCTTACCTATAGTACGTTATTCTTAAAACTCAGAAAGTCATTTGGCCACTGTTACGTAGGTCCAATTTCCTATCTGAAGAAACCAAGTGCTGATAAAACCTGGTTTGAGACCACCTCCAAAAATAAACAAATATCCATTTTAGGTTAGCGGTCAACAACACGATCTTTTATACATATCTATAGTTCTCAGCCGGCTTTATAAATAATAATAAAAAATGTGACCCCGGCCTACTTACTTATGCACCCTTTTTATAGAGGGGGAATATACTGCAGATCTAGCTGTAGAGATTCTCAAATCAGTTACACATTGCACTGGACTGGTAGCTACCTATTTCAAACAGAAAGTAGCACATATAAAACAATATACCCAATCGTTGCTCATAAACTCTAATAGTTATAATCTCTATCGTGTATTTGCTTACACCTACCTTAGATCAACTAATAAGGTTCACCACATGACTAGTTTCCTTTCCTGAACAGAGATGGACTGACCACAGCGAAATCTAGACCATATGAATAAACCATAAAGATGTAATTAGACACATTCTTATTTCTATTAACACGAACTCGTCATAAAATGAAGAGTTACTTACTTCTTTTTATGCCCGTTTTTTAATTTATATGGGTCCTTCTTGTATTATGGTCCTTTTGTTCGGCTACAAAATAAAAGCCAAAATATTATCTTTTTTTTAAAAACATAGAGGCCAAAATATCTTCACTTCCTATATTGCGTTTATTTCAAAGTTACATGGACTTGAATACTACCTCGCTCTGTTCTAGCCCCGAGGTTAAACCGGCCATATTAAATACCAATGTGAGAAAGCCGAGCCATACTCGCTTCCTATATTATGTTGTACTCCAAAAATGAAACAGACTTGCTCAAAATAGACTTGCTCAAAATATTGTTCTATTCTAGCCCCAAGATCAGAATCGCCACATCAAATATCATTATTTATCAGGCACATATACTAATCAAAGAAGAGCGACGCCGGGGTAATATCAATAGTTACTACATGGAAGTACTTCCAATGCTTTCCATATAAGTAGTCAGCTTTCTATGACAGCCACATAACTTCACTTTCCCCTATCTATGATTACTAAAGAAAACATCCTAACCCATGACCCTATTCCTAAACCAAAACCTACCTCTTGCAGGGACCCAGCGGTATCTCAGCACTTCTGTTTTTGTCTTTCGTGCGATAAACACCATACCGCTGTATTGGCGCCTTAAAAAGCCTCCTCATGTTTCCTACGTCAATGCGTGAACGTAACGGTCATGTGACCTGCGTCTCTGCATCTTTGCGGAATTAACTGTTGACACTCCGATTTAACAAAAAAAACTTTATCAAGGGCTGCATTGAACACCCTTGTAGCGCCTTCCATTCTCTAATTAAACATTCACCATTGTATATAGTCTGATCCGAAAATCACGAATGTTCATAACAGTGCAAGCAATAGAATAAAGAGCCACACTCTCTAGGGATGATGCAGTGTTCATCTTAATTTTTAATTCTAATTCCTCAATTTCTTTCCTTTCAATGATTAATACCTCCTGCGCCGTTTCTATAAATAAAATAATCCAATCGCGGCTGCAGCGGTTGGCTATAAGCATCCAGGTTTCTAAAAATTTAGTATTATCACTAAAGAAACCTGGCTCATTTCGAACCCGGAGTCCAATTGGAATAACTCCTGTTTTGAGGTATTCAACCAAAAATTCAGCATGAAGCTCTGTTCTAATAAGTTTCTTCTTCAAATTAAGAAGTTTAAATAATTGATCACTACTCAACGGCTTGAATTCCAGAGAGGACTGGATGTCTATTATCTCCTAAATAAAATCCCGGTGTTACCCTTTATGTTTAGAGTATAGATAAAGATACTCTTGTTTATGTAAAAATACACCGATTTGATTTAATAAGGAATGGTAGTGGTAAAGATGAACGGATGAAACGTATAATACTGATTTACCACATGCAATTTTTATTATGTAGATCTTTATCAGAAACGAAATATGGTAATTTGAATGAGAAAGGGCAATTAAAGAGTTTTTGTATCCATGAACACTGCATCATCCCTAGAGAGTGTGGCTCTTTATTCTATTGCTTGCACTGTTATGAACATTCGTGATTTTCGGATCAGACTATATACAATGGTGAATGTTTAATTAGAGAATGGAAGGCGCTACAAGGGTGTTCAATGCAGCCCTTGATAAAGTTTTTTTTGTTAAATCGAAGTGTCAACAGTTAATTCCGCAAAGATGCAGAGACGCAGGTCACATGACCGTTACGTTCACGCATTGACGTAGGAAACATGAGGAGGCTTTTTAAGGCGCCAATACAGCAGTATGGTGTTTATCGCACGAAAGACAAAAACAGAAGTGCTGAGATACCGCTGGGTCCCTGCAAGAGGTAGGTTTTGGTTTAGGAATAGGGTCATGGGGTAGGATGTTTTCTTTAGTAATCATTGATAGGGGAAAGTGAAGTTATGTGGCTGTCATAGAAAGCTGACTACTTATATGGAAAGCATTGGAAGTACTTCCATGTAGTAACTATTGATATTACCCCGGCGTCGCTCTTCTTTGATTAGTATATGTGCCTGATAAATAATGATATTTGATGTGGCGATTCTGATCTTGGGGCTAGAATAGAACAATATTTTGAGCAAGTCTATTTTGAGCAAGTCTGTTTCATTTTTGGAGTACAACATAATATAGGAAGCGAGTATGGCTCGGCTCTCACATTGGTATTTAATATGGCGGTTTAACCTCGAGGCTAGAACAGAGCGAGTAGTATTCAAGTCCATGTAACTTTGAAATAAACGCAATATAGGAAGTGAGGATATTTTGGCCTCTATGTTTTAAAAAGATAATATTTTGGCTTTTATTTTGTAGCCGAACAAAAGGACCATAATACAAGAAGGACCCATATAAATTAAAAACGGGCATAAAGAAGTAAGTAACTCTTCATTTTATGACGAGTTCGTGTTAATAGAAATAAGAATGTGTCTAATTACATCTTTATGGTTTATTCATATGGTCTAGATTTCACTATGGTCAGTCCATCTCTGTTCAGGAAAGAAACTAGTCATGTGAGTGAACCTTATTAGTTGATCTAAGGTAGGTGTAAGCAAATACACGATAGAGATTATAACTATTAGAGTTTATGAGCAACGATTGGGTATATTGTTTTATATGTGTTACTTTCTGTTTGAAATAGGTAGCTACCAGTCCAGTGCAATGTGTAACTGATTTGAGAATCTCTACAGCTAGATCTGCAGTATATTCCCCCTCTATAAAAGGGTGCATAAGTAAGTAGGCGAGTCACATTTTTATTATTATTTATAAAGCTGGCTGAGAACTATAGATATGTATAAAAGATCGTGTTGTTGACCGCTAACCTAAAATGGATATTTGTTTATTTTTGGAGGTGGTCTCAAACCAGGTTTTATCAGCACTTGGTTTCTTCAGATAGAAATTGGACCTACGTAACAGTGGCCAAATGACTTTCTGAGTTTTAAGAATAACGTACTATAGGTAAGCTCTGTATTCTATAGTGACTATGAAATCTTGTGAGTATATGATGGTGATGAATGCATGATGAGATGAGAGAGGAGTGATGGAATATACGTTGTGATTGTTATGGGGCACTGTTGGGATTAAGAAACTTAATGTATTGGTATTATAAACAATTAATGTTTTTCTGTGATTTTTCCTTTGACCTAGTAATTATGAGATAGAATAACAATGGCTTGTTTCAGCTTTGTATGTTTTCAATGAATAATATTATTGTCCCTTAGTATTCATTTTTTTAATATGCGTTTGTGTTATAGATGTTTTAATCAGCAGAGTACAGTGGTTTGTAGTCTTGAAAAAGAAGGTTCAACTATATTTCCTTGACAGCGCTGACGCCTGTCTGCCATAAACTCATTACTCTTAATCTACCTCAAATGTTAATGAATTACGATACATTCGGGTGATTTTGTATAGTTTTTTTATATGAGTCATGGTACCTAATGACAAAGTGCAATGTCTTTTTAACTCTCGTGTTGTGTTTTTAATTATTACACCGTGTGTTATTTTCTTTGTATTGTTGTTTTTTAATTAAAGGGATTCCGTCCATAATATGTATGGAAAGTTTTTAAATTCTGTATTGAGTTTTGCATTATATTTTTAATAAATTGATTACATCAATGTACGAGTTGTAGGTTTTGTACCAATACTTGGATTGTTGGTTTCAACAGTGATTCCTTTGGTTGTATGCTTTTGATTGATTGGGTGAAAAGAGGTTTCTATGTGTGGTAGGAGTTTGTGAAGTCACACTCCCAAAGGACGTTCCTTTGAGTTTCTGCTTGTATCCTAGTCCTTTGGGTTCCAAAGGGTCCCTCTCTTTTTAAGAAGATTTCTTTTAGAGGGACTGGAAGTCACGTGTGTTATATGAAGTACCGGTGTAAGGTGATGTCATAAGCAAAGTGGGGTTATGTTGCCAGACATTCAGAGTGCCTGGCTGTAAATGCTTAATCCTGTGATTTTACCTGTGATGCCCTTTAGAGGCTGTGATTGCAATGCATTGCAACTGTTATCAGCTACGATAAGTACCTCATTTAAAGTGATGCCCAAACATGTATTCTTGCTACTGCGTTAGGGGAGGAACAACCCAGACTGTTAGCTACTAAGATGTAGAGGTGCATACTTTGAGGACAGTATGAGGTGCTCAGTCAAAGTTATGTGTCCCCAGGCAGGTGTACCTATTTTTAATGCTTGTTAAGATGATGGGGTGGGTCGCCACTGGGATGGTGCCAGTTGGCAAGACCCTCGCTCCAGGTTGTGTCAACCCTCTGCATTAGGTGGCAAGATGATGTGCATACATGGGAGTGGTGGTACTAGACCCCACCCCCCCTGCGGGAGGGGTGGAGACGTTATGCAATGTCACAAAGTAATTCCAACAGCTTATGTATATTTGTAAATTGGTGCATAGTATTGAGTAGTGTGTGTGTCTAATAAATGTACTCTTACTTTTATAAAGCAAAGTACAGACTGGACAATCGATTATTGAGTGTTATTTCTGCGCAGTTGTAATGGCGATTACTAACCCACACCACCTCCCTTGAGTAAGCCTTAGACTGCTCCTCAACGCTACCCTCTGAGAGTCAAGCACTACAATAGGGTGTTTGGTTCCCAGTGAAGGACAAATGTGACATGTTATTTGTGCATGCCTCACAGATACTGCCTCGTTTTCCAACACATTGTTTCTCTCACTTTTATGGCCTTACTCAAACCTCTTGGAATAGTTAGTCAAGTTGCCCTCCTGCCTACCAATACTTTGTCTGTTACTGTCTTCAATGTTTGTGTGGACAATCTATTACTTTCTGAATCAGTTAATTTACTCATTAACCTTGACCACTATCGATGCTTTGGATGCATTTCAACTTGGTTTCATTAACTTCAGGAGACAGAATTTCCAGGTGCAATGATAGGGCACTCAAAATAAGGCCTTAACCGCGGCGGCAATTCCGCCGCGGTGCGGCGGTTTAGCGGAGTGGGCGGGGCCGCGTCGGCCAACGGACGTTCGCAGCACTACAGAGGTAGTGCTCGCGACGGCCATTGGCCGACAGATGCACGCAACGGGTTAAATAGGAAGGGAAACACCCAAATTGTTTTACCAGTTTATGGTAGTGCAACTTGCTCCACCACACTATATATGTCCCCTATCATCTTCACCTTTTTATGAATAGATTTAATTTGCATCTGCACTTCCATTATAAACATACCCCCTTTTCTAATTGTCAGTGAAGAGCATGTAAAATCAAGTAAGTTCAATATTGTATATAAAAATAATTATTAATATAAATATAAACACAACTTGAGATAGAGCATTTTTCCCCCATATGTATAACTTCTTTCTTTCAATGCTAAATGCATCAACTAAAAAACTCTTGCTTATGCCGTGTGAATGCAAGTGGCAGAGGTGATTTACTTCTGCAGAGTGGTTGATGCCCCAAAGGTATGGGTATTGCCATGGGCCCCCTCACCATTCCTGGCAGGGGCCCCCTAAGGTTTCCTTATGCCACTCTCCCCCCCCCACGAACATCATTCACTGGTACTTCTCCTTTTCAAAAACGTTTCCATTGACTCAGCCAACCCTAGCTACTGCTGTTCCATTGCTTGATTCCATTAGTTCCGCAAAACATTGGAAAAGGTGGCCGCTGCCCAAATTCAGCCCCCCTCTTAGAGAACCATTCACTCCTGGTTTCCTACCAATCTGGCTTCCAGCCAAGACAATGAACATAATATAGCCTTGGAGCATGACGTAGCGGGCTCTACCGGCCATTAAAGGCCCACTCCAGCATTCGGTGAGGGCCTTTAACAAGGGAGCGGGCCTTTAATGGTCGGTAGAGCTCGCTCTGGAGGGCTCTAAGGCTTTTAGAACATTTCGCCCCTAGAGGACAGAATGTTCTAATTTGTAAAACAAAGGCCTCACGAAAACTGAGGGGGTTAAAATCCCCTCGGGCTCTGTGCGGCCTTCGTTCACAGCAACAGCTGTAAACAAACATTGGAATGTTGCTGCTCCTGGCTTCTGCCGGGCCATTAGAAGCCCGGAGCACTAAATTGTCTTCAATGGAGCTCTCAACATTCCAATGTTCTAAAATGCATTACTCACAGCTTGAGACAGCATCATAGAAAGATTACAATAGTTGGAATTGTCTCTGTGAAATCTCTCAACTGGTTCAAATACGTTCTGTCGATCACAGCCAAAAGTAAGATTTGGGAATCCCTACTCCCTGAATCAATTGTGGGCTCCCACAGTGCTACCTCATCTCCCTCACTATTCAGTATATACATCACACCCCTCACTGACATCCACCAAAGCCATCACCTGAAATTCCATGCCTGTGCTAACAACACTCAAATCTACAAGAGAGTTAAACTAATTTGTGCCCATCTCAAATAGCCTTCAAGCTTTAGAAACCTGGACGGGCTCCAGCAGCTGCAATGGATAGCTCAAAAACCATACTAGTCCCCCGGCATCTTGTCAAGGCAAACAGACATACTTTGCCTGCCATTCGTCTCTTTTTTGGAGAAAATATCCCAATCAAATCTAAAGCAAGAAACCCGAACTCCATCTTGGATGTGGATCTCAGCCTCCATTCACAGACTGGCGCAGTGGTTAAAAGTCACATTTTTACAACTAGAGCTACTCAAAAACACTTCTATACATGAAGCCCAAATACTTTCGTTATGTATAGATGCAGTTGTTAAGGTCCAGTTTGATAATGGCACTGCCTTGTAGACAGTCTTCCAGCATTCCAGATCAAGAGACTACAAAAGGCCCAAACTGTAACTGGTGGCCTCTTATTTAGATAGATGTGAAAAGTGCCAGCCCGTGAGAGCCCAAACATCCTCCACTTGCTCCCAGTACAGGAAAGCATCAACTTCAATGGTTTCAGCATTACCTACAAGTGCATTGACGGATTCGCTCTCTCATAAATCCAAGCCAATATAAGGAAAAAAAGACTTCAACTATCTCGTCCTTTACATGTCATGTATTTGCTGTCATGCAGACATCTAGAAAGCAGCAGCGGTGTCGGAAGGGTTGCACCCTGCACCCCGCCGCTGTACAAATCTTCCTTTCGGCATCTGCTTTTCTACCTCTCGTGTGATATTCAGGCACAAACTCAAAAAACACCTTCCCAGCTCTAAGACGATAACTGTAATACTGTAGTTTACGCTGCTTTCTTTACAATATGCATTTCTGTCCTCATCTGTACATTTGTCGTATTTTGCTCATGCATCTATTATGTATTATTAAATTATCGTTTCCATTCTTTCTGCCCTGATTTATGTAGCTGCTCTATTTCCTCTCACAAGTCTAGCGGCAATCACATTGTCAAATAAACAAACATAAACAATGCGAGCTCTGCTCACCCTCGCTTCCACATGTGAGGAACCGATAGCTTCGCCATCAAGAACATCGACTTCACGTTCACTTCAAAAACCTGCAATAATCCAAAGAATGGAAAGATGAATGTGGAGGACCGGAAAGAGTAAAAACTCCCGGGGTTTGAGATGTGCTCATACAGTGACCTCTACTGGTCATGGGGGCGAATCTTGCTGAAGTAAACAATTGAGGTGCAGTGACAGCCACTTATAGTTCTTTAAATAACACCTGCTGATATGGGTTGAGGATGCTGCTGCTGAACCAATATAGTTATCGAGTCTGTTGGTGCTATCCAAGGCACGGGATGCTTTATACCCACAGGGCAGACCCAGCAAATTTAATTGGAAGAACAGCAAAGTACTTCTCTTACAGTGACACATCTTGCACAGTCATTATCTGTGGAATGGACAGTCAAGTATTGCGCTTAACCTGTCTACCGCTGACTGGTGTGTAATGGATGACGACCATGTCTGCCCTCCACCTCCCACCATTTATTATTTTCTGCAGATGACACTTCCTTACCTTGTCCCACATTTCAGCTGTTGAATCCAAGATATTTCCAACAAATGGATTGACTGCGGCATTGGAAATCATGTAGTCTATTCCGCCTTGCCACTCCAGAGCCTGACAACAAAGAGAGCATCCAAATAGTAAGACCTGCAATCCAGCGCATTCACATCATGGTTTGAGAGTTTGGTCAGGACAGGATCTGCTGCTCAATATTGTCAGATCTGAATTATGTAGGGAATGATATTCCAAGCTGTGCTTTAATTATCACACCCCACTGTGTTACACTAAGAGATTTCAGCAGGTAAAATCTGCTGAAATGTATGGAGGAAACTGTGTGGTAAAAGGCAAAACGTGCAAATTCTGGTGTGATAAATATTGAATCCGCATGTTATGTGTCATTACCAGAGCCAAAACTTGGAATAGGAGGTATTTACTGCACCTGGCAAATACCTCACCCCAGAGGATTTCCCAGTGTTTTGCAAGCTTGTAAACATCTGTGTTTAAAGAAAGATTAAGAGAGGGAAGAAATACAGAAGATGGAAGAATACAGCTGGAGACTGGAATAAAAAAGGAAAAGGATGAGCAAGAGAGGAAGCCAGGATGATATCAATGAGAGGTGAATGAGCAAGAGAGTAGACAGAGGGGACACCAGAATACAGAGATTGAGAAGGTATTTTTTTGTACAAGAAGCTGAAGAGTAATAAAGTGAATAGGAATACATATTGAAAAAGAAAGTAACATACATAATTAAGAGACAGAAGGAGAAATGAGAGGAAAAAGACAAAAGAGAGAGATGGGTTAGGAGTACTAGTGAATGAGAGGAATAGAAACAAAGAGGGGATTACTAAAATGGAATGGCAATAGAAATAAAAGATGGGATAATCGAACAGACAGATTGGGAATACACAGTGCCACATGCAATATCACATTTGTTATATTTGTCTGGTGGAGGGGCAATCTCTCTCTACATCCCATTTCTTTCATTCATTTGTAAGCATTTATTGCTGTGTTACATTGCCCACTGGGGCACAGACTGCTTAAAGATGTTAAGGCTGTTAACATTTCATTGTTTTTTTTTTTTTAAATCAACCAATTGGTATACTCACAACATGTTCGGAGCCTAGAGTTTCTACAAATGGGTGTATAGAATTATACTATAAAGTAAACCAATGCATCACAGGTTAGACATTACTGTATGGATTTCATACATTTTCAGGGCAATATGTGGAACTTTTGTTTCCATTTTAAATCAAAATCTATTATTGTTAGACTATCGATGCCGACACGCTCACTTACACTGATTTTGCCAAATGTATAGATGAGTGCTTCCCAAATGTTTTAAAACCACAAAACAATTTATAGAACAACAAACTTTTGTGACCCACCTAGCTTTAATGGACAAGAGGAGGGCAATTTTTTAAATGTGTGGTAGCACACTATCATTTACAGAAAACATCATTTTCCATTGAAATGGGCACTAAACTTGCACAGACATACAGTCTTACTGATAAAACTATATTGCACACAAACGATAATGTGTAGAAATCGGTTTTCAGTACATTTTTATCATTTGTGCATCACCAAGTTAAGTGTCTTGATTTGTTTTGCTGCTAATAAAATCTTTGTTTCGATCACACTTCAGAATTACAGAAAATGTGCTTCATTTTTACTTTCCTAACTGCTGTATGAGAACAGTTCATTTACAGATATTTACACAGCGTCGTGTGTTACACAAAAACTACATCCTACAGTCTTTTCTCCTACACTCCCTGTACTCCACCAAGATTGTCAAAAAACTCACTTTACTTTTCTTTCATTGACTGCATTGTGAAAGGAGTTTGTACACACCAATACCCATGTTAAAAAATAAGCAGCAATATCTCACAAGACATAGCTTGACATGTGACCTCTGTCTTTAAAGTGCAGCAAATGTCACAAGATAAATACAACATTTAAAGGCATCTTTACTGCTTAGACTTTCACGACCGCCAAATATTGGCTCGTGACCCACTGCCCAGTTTAGTGAACACTGGTTTAGACCAACACACTGGCTCTAAGTGGAACCTGGTCAAGCACGGTTTGTCAACAAAGAGGTGATTCCCACAGGTCTGTTACTTTCTCCATTGATTTCTTTAAAAAACAAATGTGGCTTAAAATATTTCTTTTTCGTTTTGATGGGGGTTGGGTAGGAATCACAGACTATGCCATATTTAGGACACTACCACAAGATCATCACAAAGTACTGGTAAACTACTTCTTGCTGGATATTTAATACTATTATTAAAAAAAAACTAAAATGATCTTTCCCTATAGAACTCACAAATATCACAACCTGCTGTCGTTCCTGTAAGGAACTTGCCATAAGTGTCTCCTTATCAGCTAATGACTGTGACATGATTATATTCACTGTTTAAATAGCATTTGTAATTTTGTTCAATGTTCTGCCTTCCACATTGTTTGGTGGCTGTGACAGCAGGAATTGTGATGTTACAACTCAATTGTAATAACATCACAGTAAAGTAGCTATGTAATTTTATTTATGGTGTCCTGATGTTGTCCCAACTAGAGAGTAATAAGTAAATTAGAGGAAGTTTTTTTATACACCAGACCGGAACTTCCATGAGGCAGAGCTTGTTAGTTGTTAACTGTTAGCTGTTAGTTGAATAACTGCAAAAGGCCTGAGAAATTACCCTTTTCGTGGATATGGCGAGTGCTCAAACCCCCAGTACCTCAGAGATCAACTGCAAGAGAATAAAAGTCTGTCTGGTTGGTTGATGTTGGTTGATGTGGCGTTCATGGATCTGAGGGTGTGCAGTCATTCCATTGTGGCATCAGATGTGTGGTTCAAAGTATCCCAGCTGAGAACACTAGGAAAGGCTTTGATGGAGCTACTCTAATGAACTCGGCCAACAAGCAGATTTGTGAATATGGCTCCAATGCCTTCAGGCTAGTGATATATTCTTTATATATGGGGACCTCCAGGGCACTGATGGTAACAAGACCAAGCTTAGATCCTTTCTGGTGAATATAGGAGCCGGGAGAATTATGAACGCAGATCACTATGGAATCTGTGTTCTCAGGTCCCTTCAGAGAGTGGTCCTAGGCTTCTAACTGGGCCAGCGTGCATGTAGCAAGGGCTTAGAAATCTAAGGGCTGTGCAGGTATCACTTACACTGTTTACCAGCCTCTGTTGGTCTTCCTCCTTTCCCACATGACATACAACTCCCAACACGCTCAGGTTCTCAGCCTTCAGTTCCTCCACGGCCCGGTCCACGTTCACCTTATTACGGCTGTTCACCACCACGTGTGCACCATCCTGTGCTAGCCGACGAGCAATTTCCAAGCCGATCCTAGAAAAGGCCAAACAGATACCGTAAACTATATGCCTGGCTGTAAGGGAATCAGGGTCAGCACCCCAGTCAGGGTCTTCAGTATTACTGAGTTGGGGGGATTGAAGAAACCTTTTCTTGTATTTGAGCTGCCTGCACTTCCAGTTATACTTCCTATCCAGATAGAGTTGCAGGAAGGAAACAATTTTTGAGAGTCATGCAAAATGGTTCATAAAGAAGTAACAAGGCTGTCAAGTTGCTCCATTTAATGGAGGTAATTTTTGTCCATACTGGTTTTGAGCCATCACCAATAAGGGTGCTGGTAGTATTATAATAATAGCAATAATAATAATAATGATAATAATAGTAATAATAACAACAATAATAATAATGCATTAATAACAATATTATTAGGGACTTTTTATACCAGAATATATTCAAGCTGAAGGTTTCTACTGAAATGATCTGACATCTCACAACGAGATTGCAGGTAGGGTTTCTGGAGTGGTTTTACTAGCTTCCCACCTCCCTTGCCCTTTTCTTTCTCTGGACAGGGACCTCATTTTGGAGGAGGTTCCAATTAGAGAAATTCTCACAAGCGCCTTACATCCTGCTGTCCAGAATTCCTCCTTTGCAGCTATCAGTTTACCCTTGGTGTGGTAGGGTAGTCTGATCTTAATTCACAAAACTAGGGTTACACAGTGATTTTTTGGCCCACTTTAGATCTGCCCGTCTCCCTTTATTTCTTGTTGTGCATCAAAGCTTTAAAGCTGTAACCCCCTCCCCAAATGCTATCCCCCGCTTGCTTTGGAACTTCCCACCCTCTCCAATAAGCTCATCTTGCTTGCAGTGGGTTCCCTGGTGATCGTGCAGGATCTTATGATCCAAGATCATGTGACCAAAACCCACCATTTTGGGCAATGCTCCCAGAGTGGTCCAATAAAGGTCCAATCAGCCAGGGGTAACATTTTGTCTGCTCCTTTTTTGGCCTAGGAAAGAACCAGTGCTCAATCCTTACCCACCTTCACTAGAATGCCGCCCTTCCTACCCCTGATATAGCACACCTGGCATTATGTTGAGTTCCAACACCTGAAAATATATTTTACATATGCACTTACATTCTTTAGAAAGCTCACTGGACATAGACAATGTCACAAAATCTTTAAAGTACATATTTTACAAAATGTGACATTATAAATTATTTTGGAGTATCCTTTATTTTATTCCCTAATTACCTAGTAGGATATCTCCATTCTGTAATATCATAATAAAGAAGCAGAGATATGCTTACTTAAAATATATGATTTACATTGACATTTGAATGATTATGGGGTTTCTGCCTTATGACTGCATTGATTAGAATTTCAGGACTAACACCAATTGCAGGTAGGCCTGCACAAACTGCTGGAAATACAAGATTCTAGTTGACATGATAACCATTATTTATGTCCTGTGGACAATTGTGGAAAGAGAGCTGGCTGTTAGCAGCATGAGCTGTCAGATAGAAAAAGCATCACTCCGACACACAAACACCTCGAGCTCCTACAGCTGAGTTAAGAGTTTTTCATGCAGCAGAAAAAAGGATAACCTATGATTTTTCCGCCCACGCTGCTGCACAGAATTATAACCTCTGTAAATGGCCGCTTACTGAGAAAGAATACCCGCTGAATCACACTCAGAGCCAAGAAGTAGGATTGCATGCAAATAACACTTATGTTATTTTTGTTTCTTGTGAATGCATTCACTGACAGCCTGGGTGATTTTAAACGGAAGTACAGTCTGTGATTTTTGGAATGATACAAATAGGATGGGCTGTCATGTGGCCAAATGAAAGTGTGGCATCGCCACCGGTGTCCCGCCTGACTCCGATGCCAGGAATCCTGCTGGACGTGCGAGACGCGCTGCTGGAGGCTGGCGAGCAGAGCGAGCAGTTCACCGTGCACTTGCCGACACTTGCCTTGCAACGACTGACCCGCCGGTGCTGTTGTGCCCCTGTCTCCATGGCACAAATTGCTGATGGAGGACACCATCGGCGCCTCTAGTCCATCATGCTTTTTTTTCCCCAGGATTCCCTAGGTGGGATCCTGGAATCTAATACAGCCCAAACCAATATGGCGCCTCAGACTATTCCTCCATTACCCTATCCTTGTCCAAGATGGCCACCTTATATACTTCCTGAGTTTCCTGCCCTATGTAAGGAAGTCAGTCCAGCTTATTCCTTGTGTCACAACGCTTCATGCTCCTGCCTTAGTGTGCATCGCTCCTGCTTCGATTGGATTTTACCAGCCAGCACTTTTGTCCTCTTCGTGGTTGTACTGCCTTATTCCAGCCCTGCTTTCAGTTTAGTTCCTCCCAGTTCTTTTTCTTCCTGACTTTTCCTTCCTGGATTCCAACTGCCTTTGGAGGTTTTTGCCCTTGGGCTTTTTCCTCCATTGAGATTCCTTGTGGGGGGCACTTTCCTGCTTGGACATTCCCAGTGTCGGCAGTAACATGGATACTAGAAAGGGTCGCCAGACCAGAACAGCCAAGACCCGAAGTTCTCCATCAACCCACAACCTGAGACCCACTAGTAGGCATCTGATTCCTGACAGAAAATCATTTGTTCAAAGAGTTAAATTAGCACATACCAAGAGGAAAATATCCTGAATAGGAGAAAATTTCACGAAAGCAAAGTTTTAGTATTTTCATAAAAAGAAGGATTTAGTTTAGTAGAAACACAGGTGAAGTTTGACAGGCATTGAACAGAGAGCATTATTTACAGACCTAGATTGATTCCTGAAAGGAAGATTGTTTATTAAAAACGTGTGTATGGCAAAGATATGATTTTAGAAGAAGGACACAATAAATTTCAACAAATCGCATTGTTAATTTGCATACTTACAATTGTTATCTTAGGAATACATTTTTGAAGTAATAGTTATGAAATATACAACTCTTATTTATTATGCACTACTGTCATATGTGTCAGGGATTTTTCATATGATCCACACAAGCGAGGCCTTACTATATGCAAGCATGGAAGCCCTAACTTTCTTATAGTATACGTGTGAGAGACTTTTGGCCTGGAAAATTAATATTGTGAATGAAATACTATTGTGTGTGCGAGATGGCCATATAATTATGAACCTTATTATTGCAGTTATTTGTAAATGAGCTGATTGTTCATAATACATAAGTTTGTATTGCAGAATGCTAACTGTGTGTCTACTGTTTCCGTTTCCAGCGGTCAGATATTTGGAATGTATATTGTATATGTTTATATATGGTTTCCGGGCAGATAAAGAGTTCATCTGACAGCCCTGGCATATTCCTAACACTCTGAGTCTGAATGAGCCTTACTCATCACAGATAAAAAGTGAGGGTCATCTGCCAGTTCTCCCTTTCCCTTTTGGGGAACGCAGAAGGAACAGTATTTCTTCCAAGGTTAGGGAGATCTATCCTGGTGTACTTCCAGGAAAGTTGGAAGTTCACAACACTACCTGTATCATAAATATTTATGTGGATATATATATATATATATATATATATATATATATATATATATATATATATATATATAAAAATAATATTATCACAAAACCTTCCCCATCAGAAAAAGAGACAGCACTTTGGGATGGGAGAAAAACACCACTGTTTATTCCGTTGGGTCACCCCGGACAGGACACGTTTCGGCTGTACAACAGCCTTTGTCGCCTAGTGAACGCCATTTTGTAATCACTTTATGTACTCTATTTTACCATAAACATAAACAAAATACTGCCAGGTTAATTGCAAGCAACTATATTACAGGTTTCAAGCTGAAATGGCAAAATCATGGCACGCACATAAATTACTGTTTAAAAGCCCTCATTTCTTTCCAATGTTTGAAGCGCATTAATGCAAATCTAAAAATAAAAATCACCAACATTTAACTTAATGTTCCAGCCGGACTAGGCGACCCCGTAAATGTGCTTGAATGCAAATACAGACTCTAAAGGCAGAACAAGTCTTTGTAAGCCATAAATCAGGCTAATTACGACATCATTTCAGTGCTCGAAGTCACAATCCATTTAGTTAGAACTTTCCTGCAGTTGTAAAATATGAGTAATTGTATACTGAGAAAATATACAATGCGTGCTGATGAAATATTACATTAAAAAAAGATTAAGCCAATTTCTTGTTGAAAGTACGTCTGGGCTAATATCTCAGCCAATAGAACATCTATTAGAAATGGATCTATGTGAATACCTGGAGATTCCTACAGATCTAGCCCTGGAGAGTGGATGTAGACCTAAATCAAAATTCTGTCCCCAACTGCCAAATTGGAAACAAAATTGACTTATTTTATGAAATTGTGACAGACGGTTTAACAAAGATGGAGTCTATGGAGGCTAGACAGACAAATAAAACCAACCAGAAAGTTGAGGAAAATTTGACCAACAAGGAATGGGAAGCTTTAAAAAATCTGCAAAGAGATGAGGAGATTATCATCAAACCCAGTGACAAAGGAGGAAATATTGTAATGATGAGTCGGGACAAATATCTAGCAGAAGCCAATAGACAACTGAATAACAAAAATCATTACAAAATACTTTCTGGGAATCCAATCAATGATCATATGGAGTCTTTTTTTCTAATGCTCACGGACTGGCTTAACAAAGGCCTTCTAGATCTAGAGGAACATAACTATGTAAAAACCACACATCCAACCATGCCCACAATTTACTTTCTGCCTAAAGTGCACAAAGACTTGATAAATCCTCCTGGTGGGCCGATAGTGAGCTCAATAGGTGCACTGTTAAAAAATACCTCAAGATTCATTGACATATTTCTCTTTCCTTATGTGAAATGTCTTACCTCCTATTTACAGGATTCGCAAGATTTCCTGAATAGAATAAATGAGTTGCCATGGAAATCAAACTATCACATGGCAACCCTAGATGTGGTTTCATTATATACTTCAATACAGCACTCAGATAGGATTGAAGTGTGTAAATACTTCCTGCAGACTCGCTCAATTTCTTTGCTGGAACATTCAGATATGTTGTCAGAAATGATCGATTTTTCTCTTCATCATGATGTTTTCCTGTTCAATGAAAAATATTTTTTTACAAGTGCAAGGAACGGCCATGGGTACATCATTCATGCCTACATACGCCAATCTTTTCATGGGTCACTGGGAAGCAGAAATATCATGGAGTGAACAATACAGGGGCAAGATGGAACAAATGATTCTATGGGTTTGCTCCATAGATGATCTCTTCTTAATATGGGAAGGCGAAAAATCGGATCTGGAGTGTTTCTTAAGATCCTTGAACCAAAACAACTTAAATTTACAATTTACGTTTGATATTCAAGACAAAGAAACTAATTTCTTAGATATTAAGGTCTATATTGAAGAAGAGATAATCTGCACCAAGATGTACAGGAAACCCACGAGCACAAACAGCATACTCCATGCCAACAGTGGGCATCCCCTATCGCTTAAATGGAGTGTCCCTAATGGGGAGTTAGTGAGGGTAAGACGATGCTGCTCGGAGAAATCTGATTTCAAGGAACAAGCCAATTATATGCTTGAAAGATTCCAAATGAGGGGATACCTAGAATTGATCCTACAAGACGCATTAAAAAGAGAAAGTCTGAAAAAACGGGAAACATTATTAAGGATCAAAGAAAAAAATGCAGAAGAAAAGAATGAAAATCAGATCATTAGACACATTACAGATTACAATACATCAAGTAGGAAAGTAAAGAATCTACTAAGGGACAATTGGAAGATTCTGTAATGGATGAAGATCTGAGAGATGTACTTCCCGAAGTGCCGAATATTACTTATAGAAAATCTCCATCATTAGGAGATCCATTAACTTGTAGTTATATGGAATCAGTGAATGTGCAAACCCACAGGGCTACCTGGCTTCCAAACCAAACGAAAGGCTTTTTCAAATGTGTTAAATGTAAAGCCTGTAGACATGGCCAAAACAAGACAGAATATGAGACTATATATGGAAGGAAGAACAAAATACAGGAGAGAACCACATGTGAAAGAGAATCAGTAGTGTATGTCCTGGAATGTATCTGTGGAATGAAATACGTGGGCTGCACTTTTAACCAACTGAAGCTCCGTATATTACAACACTTGAGAGCTATAAAAAAATCAAGACTTCCAATATGCCATGGCCAAACATATATGGGATGCACATGATGGAGGCTCAGAGAACATGAGATATTATGGCATCAAACATGTTATGAAAAGGCCTCGAGGGGGGAATCAGGAATTGGAGCTACGTCATGAGTCTAAAAAGATTCTACTGATGGGTACAGAGACTCCAAATAGTTTGAACATGGGCGCTGAATTGTATATTCATATCTAAAGAACATCTACTCCTATCTCCGTTCTATCTCTTGCATTCTTTATAGTTTATACTGACAAGTAGGACATTTTGTGCTAAGAGAACATACTAGTTACATCATCTTCTCTCTCTTTCTCTCTTTAAATAACAAAATCGGTCTCTATCTCTTAACTACTAGTACTGTTTATAATGATAATAAAAATCTTTCTTTTATGAGAGTCAAAACTTGAGACAGTGAACTAGTACTTTTACAGTGAACCTACAATTAATACACTGTATGCAATTTTGGTAGAGTTTAGGAGAAATTATGGTTTACATCTAAGACACAATTATGGAATATGTGCAGTGCAACAGAAAATTGTTTATTTTTTCTCTCTGAATTGCGGAACTAATATTGTATGTAACAATAATGAATTCTTCTATATGTTGTGAGAAAGTTAGAACCATACACAAGGAACTGGTATTTTAAAGTTAACTTATATCGGTGTACTGTATGTAGCATTTGCACAGTTTAGAGAAAACCATGGTGTACATTGAAGATGCACTTTAATAATGAGATGTGTGCAATACTATATGTAGCTTATGGCACAATTGGGGGCAATTTTACATCATTAACTTAATGCACTTTATTATGCCTGTACTGTATGCAAAAAACTTTTTTATATACAGATAGAGGAATTTATAATTTATTGTTTATAATGCAGATGCACTTTATTACGGAACAATGCACTCTACCGTCCATATACTGTATGCATTATTTTGCACATATTTGAAGAGCCTATAGTTTAATGCTCACAATTGCACCTTAACAATCAAGAAAAGTGTTTTCTATAATTAAGTACTGTATAGATCTCTTTCGTATAGGTGATACTAAAAGGAAAAAACATCGTTCTCTTGAAATTTCTCCGTTCTCTCTCCTTAACTCCTAATTTCCTTTTCTTTTGCCTTTCTTCTTTCTCTCACTTTCTCTTTTGATTTAATGATTTATTATCTCTTTTTTTGCTACATTCGCAACTAGTCTTCTCTTTACTCTTCCTTGGCACTTATTTAAAATTTTAACACTATGACTGATTTGTGAAGAAATTTTTACTTTACAAGGAACATGAGCAGAGAACAAACATTAGCATTATAGGGGTACTTAACCGATATTTTGGGAGACAAATATAAAGAAAAAGTAAAATAAATTTATATTTTGACTTGAAATATTGAGTAAACAAAAATGGCTCTTAGTGTCATGTATATGTATGCGTTTCGACCTACAACGGCCTTGATCACATGACGCGCTCTCTGAGTCACATTACCATTTTTAAAGTGCTTGGTGCCTGCACACGTGATTATTATTTGCTTGTAAACAGAGAAGAAATACATACATTATACATCTGTATGAGTGCAAATCAGCAATAGATAAAAAAACATATGATAATACCATCAGAATAAATATTAAAAGAAACAATTCCATGTAAAATACATAAAAATGTTAAAATATTCAATTTGATAATAAGACATCATACTATTATGCAGGTTTTAACTTCCAATCTCACAATATCTGTATAATACAGTATGCATCCCCACATTCTATTTCACATGTGATGATTTGTTTTTACAAGGAATTTGGTCTATTTAACATACCATTTGTTAAACCACTGTCCAGCTGATTTGTCTTTTTTACTCAACATAATTATAGACATATTTCTGGCTCCTGTGAGCCAATATTGCACGGTACCCTATCTCAAAAAAGTGCTTCGTGAATGTAAAGTGCAAAAAAGTGTAACCCTTTGAACAAAAATGTTCATATAGTGCAAAGTGTGCAATAGTGTTAATATATATATATCCTTAGTGGGAAATGGCTCCGCCTTCCAGGCGGGTAGAGACTCGAACGTGCGGACGCCACCGCACCGATAATTGCACAGATTCCTCTCACCTATGTTCTTGGTGAAAAAACGAGCCACTCCGGTTGCAGGTTATAACGAAAATCCAATTTATTTGGGCACAGAATAAATTGAATTTTCTTTATAACCTACAACCGGAGTGGCTCGTTTTTCACCAAGAGCATAGGTGAGAGGAATCTGTGCAATATATATATATATATATATATATACGTACATATAGAAGATGAAGAAAACAGGTTGGTTATAGAAATGGCATAACCCAACATGGTGGAAGAGCTGTGCCACTGATTTGAATGAGTAACAGTCTGTACATTGTGTTTTTAATCCTGGTGTTTTAGAGGGTGGTTCCCTTTAAAAGTATTGTTTGCACTTTGAATCTCTATGACCCTGTCGAAGGCTAGGGCTGAAATGCGTTGGTCTCTTGTCCGCACTGATGGTGATAAAAAAATAAAATAAAAAAGACTTACAAGTATTGGTGCCTGGTTGCGCCGCTGTTTCTTTGCCTTCTCTATTTGAGGTTACTTGGAAACATTTGTGGAGATATATATATATATATATATATATGCACTGAAAAAACAAAGGTTAAAGTGATGTTATGGTTAGGTGAAAATGTCACTTAGAAAATACCATTTACGCAAAAAAAAACACTGAAATTCACCTGTTATGGTTAACTGAAGTAACTATAACTTGGACACTTGATATCATTTAACAAGTAATTTCAGATTTCATCAGTGATGTTATCAATGATATCATGGAACATGTCATGAGTGATGTAATATGTCAGGTCATAAGAGGTGGATGGTAGATGTGGAAGATATAATTATTTCCGTTAATTATAACTGGTGAATTTCATTAGTTTTTTCAGTTTATAATGGTATTTTTTAACTGACATTTTCACCTACCTATTATGTCACTTTAACTTTTGCTTTGTCAGTGAATGTCTAAGGTTTCTGTAAGGTAAAGTAAGGTATTACCATGCCTAACTATAACATCACTTTAACTTTTCAGTGAATTTCTAGGGTTTTTTTATTAACGTGAAGTAAGATTTTATTACCGTACCTAACTATCCCAACCCCCTGCAGTGCATGGCCTGTGGCAGTGCATGGTAGGTGTTTGGGCACAGACCCTGTGCCCAACCCCCATCAGACACCCAGCCACCGCCACGCACAAGCTTTTGCCTTTGACCATGCCCGAAATGGGGCTGGGTGCCCAATGCTCTGCAGATGACCAACCCCACGGCTCCTGGCCTTCAGTCATGTGCAATGTGGCGTTGAGTGCAGGGCCCTGCACCGAAACCTGGAAGATGGTCAACCCCCTGTTGCTGGCCAACACCCAACGATCTCACAACACCTACGGACATCCACCCAAAATGTTTATGTCTTTTTTTTTGTGACCCCAGGGTAGCCTTGCAGTAATCTCGTGCTAATTTGGCTGTACTCCTTCAAATTTTTGAGGGAGGGCCACAGTGAGTACTGCAAAAGTACTGTAAGTCAGTGGCGGTGCAAAAAAAAATATTTTTTGCACTTTGATCCCCCTTTAGGCCCCCACCCCACAAAGGCCAAGGTGCCCAGGTGCCCCTACCCCACCTCCTTATATGTTGTTTTATTTCAATTTTCAGGACACAGGGTCCTCAAATGGCAGATGCAACATTTGTCTTCATGCTGCGGGCAGCCAATCACAGCACTCAGTCTCATGGGAATGCTACCAGTCCCGTGAGATCAGCCAAGCAGAATGTTTCATTTGTTGTTTCTTCCCCTCAGTACTCCCTCAGTAGTACTGCATCGCTAGAAATCTATACATTTTGCAGTTTAATTCCTCTCAAACTGTTGTGTGTTCTCTATGGAGCCCATTGTCCTTTTCCATATGTTAGCCTAACTGTGCACGTTGTAGGCCCCGTTTGCTTTGCACGTTACAAAATATCACGCTTGTTTTTGTGCCACATTGTTATTTCACAAATAGGCTGCACATGTTTTTGTATTTGGTTCTTCTGCCTGGGATTCAGTCAGAACATTTCATACCAGGTCATACAACACTGTTCACTGTTATTATCTGTGGTCAGACACTAATACCTAGACTTAATAACAGAAATCCAGCTGCTGTTTTGGAACACACATTTTTTATCATATAAGCCAGAACTTGTCGTTATGAAAACAGAGAGAGAACACATTCTCTCAGAGCAAAGGTTCTGAGAAGAGAGAGCTGAGCCAGCTGAGATGTAGAACAGCTACCTATGTATGCCATATATGGGGTTTGCCACTAATCCCAGAGATCTATAATATATCACTGTGCTTTCATAGTGAGGGTAGGCTTAGGTAGAGATGTCAGTCAATATGACAGGGCTTTTTATTGTGTATGCTCTATTGAGTATGCTGATCTCATTGTTGACCTGCATATGTTTTCTAATTGCAGAGCAGTTGTTACATAATAGAGCCCAATTGTTTCAATAAACATTGTAAGCTTTCTTCGGGTCTCTTTTTTATTTATTGTGGACAAGTATGATTGATAAAATGAAAGGTGATGACCTGCTACCGCGATCCCTGACAGGGTCTAGAGTGTCGTGTTCTGGGGTGCCAATTCACTTGTCTCTCTGGAAAGGTTAGGAGGACAAGCGGTGCACTATTAGCCAGTCGGATTTGGGCCAATAGGTACTGATATGGTATGGTGACTCAGTCCCTACATACTGATGTTCTGTGGTCCCAGGCATAGTTCCGTTTCTGAGTAGAATCCCTTCAACAAAACGTCTGAATGAATTTTCACAAAAAGCATGCTTTTTGGGTAAAGATCTAGCTTTCTGCCAAATTTGGTGTAATCTGTTCAGCAATTTTGGCTGTAGTGTTACCTAAAGTTCCTATGGGAAACTGCATGGGTGAGACATTTTTGGACCTTACCCTTTTCTTATTCCCCGCCACAGGGATCATCCTGTCATGCCCTAAAGTAACTATAATCGAGCCCTGCCATGCACAGTATTGTCATCAATGATGTAATTTCAGATGCTGCAGTGATGTTATCAATGTGTTCATAGAACATGTAATAAGTGATATATTATGTGAGGTATGTGAGGTAATTAGCAGTGCATGGGAAGGGAGGGAGTTATAGTTACTTTAGAACACGAGTTATAGTTACTTGAGATAACTATAACAGGTGAACTTAAGTAGTTCTGTTTAAAACAGTATGTTTTAACTGACATTTTCACATAACTATAATGTCTGTTTAACCTTTGATTTTTCTCAGTGAATTTCTAGTTTTTTTAACATGAAGTAAGATTTTATTACCATTCCTGACGCCATGCCTTGCGTCCAACACCCGCAGACAGCCAACCCCCCTTCGGGCAGCCAACTCCTCACCAAGCACGGCCTTCGGCTCACCTATTGGCTGTCAAGGGTCAGCAGGTCTATTGGCTTTATGATGGGGTCAGTACATCAACATATATAAATCAGACCTGCTGTTCCTGTTACAAAATCACCAATAACTATATTCAATTTTACGAACTGTCTTATTTTTTTCTAATAAACCTTTATTTAAAATAAAAAAAACAGCAACATGTCTTTATGTTTTTTACAACATTTTCTGGCCACAAAGTACAGCCATGTAACTCACCACACTGGGGTTCTGCGCTCTAGCTGAAGAGGAAAGAGCTCCAGCTTGGAGCGCTAGGCTACCCTGGGGTCATGGATTTAGTGACCCAGGAGACTTACTTTTTTTATTGTTGCTGGGGGGCTGATGAACTTCCTGCAGTCACCCTAACATTAAAGAAATGATTGGTGGTGCCCCTGTCCCTTTTTGGAGCACCACGAGGAACCACAAATAACTATTTAAAGCTCTCGCAGAGCATTATGGGGCACTCCCCCGACACATGCAGTGAATATGAAATGAGCGGCTACTCCGCTCATTTCATATTCACTGGTTAGCACTTTTTATTTTTTAGGTTAGCGCAGGGAGTCCACTCCTGTGCTGCCATTCTATTTATGATTTTTAACATAGCGGTGCTAGGAGCCCCCTCCCGCGCTGCCATGTTTTAAAATATTTTTTTAAATGGCAGGGCGGGGAGCGCAGTCCCGTGTTGCCATGTTTTTATAATGACTCAGGGTTGTGGAATTCCTGTTTGGGGTCAAGGGCAACAAGTTTTCATGTGTATTTTGTCCTTCGGACAAGTAGGCCCAACCCCCTACAGCACAAACCCTTTGGCTGCCAGTTTACAGTACCACATTATGGATCAGGGAAAGGCATTGCCTGCAGTTAAGGTAATATTTGTCTCCATGTGTTAATATTGTTCAAACTTGTATTTATGGTTCATTAATGCAAAGCCTTTATTATTAGGGTGAGTACTCTAAGTAAATGTTGTAAGCTCAGACTGCACTACTGACAGTGGTTCCTGTAAAAAAATGTGTACACACGTATTCAATGTTTAGCAATATGAGCCTATGTATAATGCTCCTAGAATGCTCTCTGATTAGATGCAAATATTTGCAGAAGCTTGAAAGCAAGATTGATGATTCTTTGCTTTTAGGTACCATTTCTTTGCAGCATCATTTAGTAAAATGTGTTGATGTATGCCAGTATTTCCCAAAAATATTCATAATGGAAAACCAATGTAACCAATTTTAATAAGATTATGGGAAACAAAAATAAACAAGCAATAAGTAGGTCTGAAATTATTGGCATGGTTTCTGTAAAACCTTGTTGGTGTGGGAGCTGCTGGGCCCTCACCATTATAACAAACATTGGCAAAAGCAAAAATTGTTTTGGTCTCAAAAAGCACACATTGCCACAGTAGTTCCTGGCACTGAACAAAACTACTGTGTCGATATTTTAATAAACACAAAAGGTCATTGTTAACGCCGGACCTAATTTGGAGGTCCAATTATTAAATAAAGTCTCAAAAGTGCACCCATGTCCTTGCATTAAGTGTAGTTATACAGCTTTTCATGAATTCACAAACTTTTACACAAGTAGGCAAAGAAATAGTACTCCTAGTAAATATTTGTGAACTGCATTTTAGCACGAGCAAATATGCAGGTGTTCATTTGCTCATGCGAAAAGTGTTTACAAGTTCACTTTCCCTCCAACCACTTTTTTCCCTACCCTGGAAGAAGTTTTATGCCTGCCATTGTCAGGAGTAAATTTCCAACCTTTCCCAGTATGGGAAAAGATTAGAGAAGAGTTTGTGAAAACCTTTAAAACATGCAAGTTAGTAGGTTTGCACAGACTCAAAAGGGCATTCCAACCCTGAAACTGTTGCTTACCATTACTTTCAGCCCCAATATGTAGATCTGCGGAAACGTGGCAACATAAGGGAATTGCTAGTATTCAAACGACCGGTTTCTGCAAGGGTATGGGAACTACTACGAACGTACTCGCCCTCTAATAGACGCTGCAAAAGCCGCAAATCTACCACTTTACATGTGCTTCATCGACTACTCATCGGCCTTCGACAATATAGACAGGAGGAAGCTGTGGGATAAACTCAATAAAAGAAATATTCCTCCTGCTCTCCTGAATCAGCTGATCCTTTTACACACTGACACTTGGGTCCAAGTGAAGCTTGGAGTCGGCGACTGCCTGTCCAGAAAAATACCAACTACAAAGGGGCTGAAACAAGGGTGCGTGCTGGCCCGACCTTGTTCAACCTTTTTATGGCAGATTTATCTATAGAGTTGGACAATTGCAACTCACACGCCCCAAGGATGGGTGGACTTGCCCTTTCCAACTTACTCTATGCAGACGACCTTGTACTGATCAGCCGAACCCCGATTGGACTTCAACATCTACTAGACACCACCCAAAAGATTCTCTGCGTAGAACGATCTAAGCATCAACTTAGACAAGTCTAAAGTGATGCGATTAAATCAAAAAAAGAACGGATCCAACTACTGTTGGTATTTCGCTGGCCAACTAATAGAAGTAGTCAAGGAATATATGAACTTGGGAGTCATAATAGACAACAAAGGCACGTTTGCAGCTCAAAAAGAAGCCATCGGGAGAAGAGGAAACTCAATTGCAGCATCATTAAAAAACATCAAATATAAAACTGCCGGCCGAGCCTCATGCCACTGACCCAAGTGCTCCAAGCAAAACTCATCCCAACAATCACTTATGGGAGCGAGTGTTTGAGGGGAAGGGACGCAGTCACCTTGGACAGTACAGTTTCAAGAGTAGTAAGAATGATATTCAAGCTACCTAAATACACTTCACCAGCCCAAATCAGATTGGAATTCGGCCTGCAGAAGCAAGAAATTGCCCGTAAAGGTGCCTACCTCAAATGCTGGCACAAAATCAAACGTGCTGTGGTCCGGTCATTAAACGCACACTTATGGAAGGAAATACAGTCAAAAAAAGGAAAGCGCTGCCATGACTTACTTGCTAGCCTCGATAGATCGCTTGGACCTAGGGGAACTTTGGGGGGCCTCGGGGACACAAAACATAACAGCTTCAAACACCTTGTTATCAAGACAGTGAAAAGAGTTTCCCAGGTGTAAGATAAGGCGGCGCTTAAAGAAAGGGCACATGGATAGTACGTCCTCCAGAGCTACACCAAGCCATCCCCCCAAACTTACCTAGGTGCATGATTTACAAAGATAAAAAAGGAAAAATATCTTCACTATCGACTAGGCATTCTTCTGACTCTGCTGCACCTGCCACCCTGGAAATGAATACCGACAACTACTATCTGCCGCCCATGTGGGAATGCAAAAGAGAACATGCTCCACTTATTGTGCATCTGCGGAAAGCTGCAACTTGAACACTGATTGCTACTAAAACCCATCTTCAAGATCAAGGGGATAGGAACTTGCAGGCAGGCAGGTAAAGCATGCTTTGAAGTTCTGCTGTTTTGTACGATTCATGGACATAGTGGAGAAAAAACTTTAATAACCAGCAGCTAAAGGGTTAACAACTTCTTGCACTACAACTAAAAGGTTCTCGCCGGGATGCTGGTTTGACATACTAACTAACAATTAAGCGGAACGTTCCACTCTGCCTTATCCAGTTGTATAACCCATTTCGTCATTCCCTCCATCTCATAGCCGGAACACGGCCTTACTCAGCAATTGGGACTCATGCACCCGCTGCTTTCATTCTTATGCTCTAGCTCATCACTTTGAGAATTACAAAAATTCACATGAAGCTTGAGCTAGAGACAAATAGTATTGGGGGCACCTGTTAACGTCACATCTGCTGTCTATAGAACAACTATGCACGCTGCCGGCACTCTTTTCATCAGACTGTCGATTATTTATTTTTATACTACTGTATTTTGGGACCTTTTTTTTATCTATAATTAAAAATTATTTAATACAACAAAACTATTTTTTTTAACAATTCTTTTTTATATAGGACGTGAATTTAGTACAATTTCTTTGTATAATAAGTTAAACTGCAATATCCGTTTTTTAATTCTGGAGAAGCAGAGACATCACTGTTATCCTTTTATTGCAATGGTTTTAAGTAATCACGCAAATAAAGTTATCTTATCTTACTATGGAAGGAGCCCTGGCATTATCAGAGAGGCTATTTCAGAGCTCTTATATAATGAGATTGCTGCCATAATTTGTCGCTGGTATACTGGCACAAAAGGCACAAGTGGATTTTGTTACAGGACAAGTAGATTTATGAAGTAACCTGTCCCATGGACAAGTAGATATTTTATTAAATTCCACACCTCATGACTTCAGGCTGAATTCAAGGAAAATAGGGACAAAAGGTAGAGGTTAGTGAGTGTGGAACCTGCTGAAACATTCTATGTCTGCGTTGCGATGGAGTGAATGGAAGGATGGCAGTCCTTAAATAATAGACAGACAGGAAGAGGAAATTACATAGAAGGTGACACCCATGAGAGATTGGGAAAAAGCAATACAATAAAGAATGCACCTCCATCTCTGAACTACCAAGCTGTACATAGAAAAGGTGAACTGGATTTAATCCTTTAAAAGGACCCTGCAGAGTAAAGCACCAAGATGGACGCAGAAGACATCTGAGGGGGCTCCAACTCTTTGTAAAAAGGTTTGAGTGAGATTAATTACCCATTCTGGAAGTAAAGGGTTCAGAATTTCAGTTTCATCAGCAACTGAATACCATCTGGACAAGGCATCAGCCAGAATATTCTGGGATCACAGAATGTACGTGATGTAGATGTCAGACTGAGAAAAAAGTAGGCCCAATGAGCCTGCTTACTATTCCTGCACTGCATGTTTTGAAGGAATTTCAGATTCCTGTTATCTGTTCGGACTTAGAATAGCTCGATGGCTCCCATCAAGGGATGTCTGCACTCAGTACATGTGCGTTTTCTGACGAATACCTCTCTCTCCAGTACAGAATACTTGCGTTCACATGAAGTCAGGCCATGAGACAGATAGAAGACAGGCTATTCTAGGTGGTCCTCAGGTTTTTCTTGAAATAGAACAGCTCCCACGCAGTTTCAGAAACATTGGTCTCCTCAATAAATTTTGTGTTGAATCTGGATGTCTAAGGATGGGTGCTTGAGTATAGACCTTTTTAACTCTAAAACATTTTTACAGCTTCCTCCATCCTTCTGAAACATTTGGTCGAGTTCTTCTTCTTGAGGCTATGAAATATTTGACTAGTCGTGTTAGTGAGCTCCTTGATAAACTGACAACAGAAATTGGCCATTCCCCAAAAACTTTGTTTGCCCTTCAGGGATTGGAGTTGGCCAGCGTGTGATGGCAGAAACCTTGTCAGGGTCCGTAAGAAATTGGATTATTATTTGGGGTGAGTGACTGCTCACCTCAAGAAATAATCCCAACTCTTGGCAGAGTGAACCATCTAAACCACTAAAGTAACCTGAGCTCACCCTCCTAATACCTATGGCACATAGCAGACATGGTTAACTTAGGGCAATAAGTAAAGTATTTATGCAGTATCAAAACAGTAATAAAGTCAAAGCACCAAGCAATAAAAATCCCAAACTGAATTGGAAATAACAGAGTACAATTTAATAAACAAAATGACACCAAAATGGCAATATTCCAATTTGGGAAACTGGAGATATGAATTTTTATAGGTCCAGTTGCCACAGAGGAAAAGGCCTCTTGCAGCTTGTTGTCTTCCAGGAGGTTAGCCAGCTGAACCTCAGAGTCTACTTATTTGCCCTGGGTACAAGAGGGAGAAGGTGTAGTCCTTCAGTGCTCCTTTCAGGTCACAGACAGCCGATCCAGTCCTCTTCTGATCTTCTGTAGGTCCAGAAAGTGTTCTACGGAAGGCTGGGTGAGGGTCGAGCATTGTAGGGTTCACCAGCCTGTGGATGTCGGACACCCTAAGACACTCTTAGTTCCTCTGTGATCTAGATCAGGCCTACCTACATTTGTAGTAGTTCCTGTTTGCCTTACCACAAACAGGCCCAACATGCCATGTCTCAGGGCATTTGTAAGATGGCAAAAGTCTTTGGCCACACTAAAATTGGGCTCTGAAGGCTGGGGTGTGTGTGAGGAGAGTACTGTGGTAATCCTAGTGTCCTCCCACATCGAACTCAAAATTCCACTTTGAAGTAGGCACTATGCCCACAAAAAACCCAGAGACAGAACTATGACAGGACAAAAACAGGGTCCTTCAGCAACCAGACAGGGGATCCACAGGAATTGTCTTGGGTTATGCAATCTCACTGTACCCTGAAGATGCAATGATAAATATTAAAATCTTTTTTTTTGGTGCAAATTTAGCATTTTGTGCACATTTCTCGAAAGGACAAACATAAATCTTGGAATGATGGCCAAAGAAATATCTCCCTGAATGTCTGTGGTCCGGCAGTAACAATATCGTTGGATTTTCCTAGGACATGTAGTCAGCACAGTCAATTATGTAATATTAGTGCAGATCACTAAATTGTGCAGAATCACTGTTTATGGTTCACAGGTTACTTGGTGCAAGCCAGACCTCCCATGCTCTGACTGGCTGGCTAGTAGAAATGCACTTAACATCACAACTGTCAGGCTTTTAGCAATTTATCTTTCAAAACATAATTCCCTTAAGTCTCCTTTGCACAGAAATATATGTCTACCAAGGTTTTAACCCCCTCCCCACCTTTATTGATCTGGAACTCTTGAGTGTGGGGGTATCAAACATATATGGGTTTCCTAAAGGTTCAAGGTGCCTACAGGCAATTAACTGGTTGCAGTGCATTTCAGAAAACTGGAAAGCAACTGGAAATAAAATTCTGTTTTAAGGTACTTATATTTTACCACCCCTGGGATATACAGAAACATACCACAAATATTCTTTAACATTTACATATCCTGAAGTTTCTATCGCTGGTTACCAGGCCTCCCTCGCCTCAATCGGCTTGTTTAACAACCCATTGAACATTACATTTCTCAGATTTTCTGAAATTTTTCCAACACCTGGTAATTGTTTCCAGTTTTCTTTATGAAGGAAGATATCCACATCAGTTTTCTCCTTAATTTTCTGTTGGTGGGGCTACCAGACATGGATGGGTTTTTCAATCGGTTTAAGCACATTATGAAGCATGGAATGTTTTTGAGGGGGGAGCTTCCATTTGTGATGTCTGCAGTATTTGTCCAAGGTCAGTCAGCAACCAGCTTAGCCGACAAATCCAGACCCAGTGAAGACCTAGTGAAGCCAGGGTGAGGTGGCTTGTATGAATCCCTACATTTTGAATATCCTGATTGCTCAGCAAATGTCAAAGTCAAAGGTTCTTCAATTTTCTATGACAGAAAACTCCAGACCTTTTGACAAATAAGAAAAGTCCCACTACACTTCTGATAAAATGGTATCAAAATTGTGGGTTTATGTATTACATGGGAGAGGAAGAGCTCAAAACGTTGACCTTGTAAAGACTTCATTGACAGTACAATAACTTCATAGGGTCACACTTTGGGCTTGTTTCTGTGCATGGACCAACCACACATGTGAGGTACTGTACTGTTGTTATTGGTAGAATGGTGGAAATCTTGGGTGGTGGAACTTTTACTGTTGGACACAAATTACAGAACGTTCAATCACAGAAATGTGAGGGAATTATGTTTCTTGCATGGCATTGTGGATACCAAAAAGTGGTGGGATTCACACAAATCACACCACTGAGGACTTCCCCGGGTATAGAGGTTTCAGACTTGCTTGGGGTTGATAGGTTTCCTTATTTTTCGGCAGGCCCGTGCCCGAATTGCCACAGCTACCCACATCCCAAAAATCAATCTAATTCCATTCAATTTCCATTGTTGTGTTCTTGAGCCTTTACTGTCCTTATGAGAGGCCTACCTACATTTTTGGGGGTGCAGATATTATCAGCAGAAGTATGGAAAGACAAAAGATATTACAATTACTATTATCTATTGAATTTCCATATACTTTTTGTTTCCTATTGTAAGCCAGTCTCAGCAAAAACAATGTTTAAAAACTTTAATCATCAAAATTGCCTGCCTAGGCTAAGAAAAAATCAAAACAGCCTATGGGATAGACGTTTGCTGTCCCTTGCAGACCAACATCTCTAAGTTTTTAGCCATTAGCAGGGGGTCACAAATAGTAACATTCATTAAGCTGGTTGGTTTGTGACCTCCAGTGAATAGGCATTGTGTGATGTGACATCTTTGTATGTAAGAAGCATTGCAAATTACGCACCTGCTTGCTAACCAGTTGGAGTTCAGCTTACACATACTAGTTTGCAAACAGATATTAAAACATCAGAACAAAACTCTTACTAAGTTCTCCTCCCACCAACTACATACAACTACACAACTAGCTGAAGGAGAGGACAAGTTTAATAGCAATCCTAGCATTATAGAATGCACAAAGTAATTGGGCTTCATACTGGACAAACACATGAAGTTTCTTTTTTCCAATCCAACTCAGATTGGTAAATAAAAAGACCAAAATATATGAAAATGCTTTTTTTGGGGGGGAGGGCAAGTCGGTGTAGTAAAGCAACAAAGACAGGGTGCAGAAGCAACACAGGGGCAAAGCACGTGAGGGAGACAAAACTGGGGCATGGAAGCAACAGTGGGGTGAAGAGAAATATGGAGGGGTGGGGGAGCAAACGGGCTAGAGAGGGGAGGGCAACATAGAGTGCGGAGAGCAGGGAGAACAGCAAACAGGACAGAGAGAAAGAGTGAGAACATTTGGAGTCGGGTCGCGGTTAAAGCACATGAGTAAGAAAGAAATACAGGTGAGGGGAGCACATGAGGGCAAGTGCATCTCAGAAGCGAGAAAGAGCTGCATGGAGACAGGAAGGGCAGCACACTAGGGAGACAGATGGAAAACACACCCACTCTCGTAGAGTGCTTAAACAAAAAGAAAAAAGTAGAGCCTAAAAAAGTGACTGGTTTAAGGGCACAGTAAGAAGGAAAGCCCACTTTGCTAGTGAATAGGAAGCAAGCAATTGAGAGTGAAAATGAGGCCAACCTGTTGTAAGCAACGGGTGGGCTACAAGCCAATTGTAAACTAACAATACGTCTCACAGCAGACAGTGTATGCACTGTTTAGCAGGCGAGATCTAAAAAACTTGTGAATGCAATGGTATCCTTTCTTTTGCTGTAAGGTGGTGCATAACTAAGGAGTATCATTCTGTTTCAGGAATGATTACATTATTTCAGATCAAATTTGAGCTACCAAATTATTCAATTTGATTGGATGACCCTAATCTCTCTTATGACAGAAAGCCATTTGTAATGTTTACTCAATCGCTCATTTCATTTATAGCTCAAGCATAGTCAGAACGGGCGTCAGAGCACTCTGAGGGGCATATTCTCAAGAACGTGTGATAACCACCGCAAGTTTAGCTTAACGCAACTTTGCACATCGCAGTCTATCGCAGGAAAACAACGCTGTGTTAACGTAGAATTCCCAACCTGGCGGCACCATGCGATAGGCCCACGATAACGCGTCAAATGACCGCGTTAAAATCAATGCGACGCCGCAAAAAGGCAAAACACGAACGCGAATAAAGTTGCGATGAGGCCAACCGCGATACAAAAATCAGCGAAAACCAGCGACAGGCCTGCAATCCCCACGCGTCATGCGGGAAAATGCACTATAAAAGCTGAACAAGAAAAACACACCATAAACAAAATAAACTGCGTAGAAACATGGAGGCACCCGGAACGAGTGCCCAGGTCAACGCGAACCCCACAAGCCCCACAGACCACCAGCAAGGAACCTCGGGGTCGGGGAAGGCCAAGGAGAAGAGGAAGAGGAAGACGGGGTACAGTCCGCATGACAACCGGATCATCGTCACGGAGGTGACAGAGCACCAACAACAACTGTCCGTCACCTCCACCGTGTCATTGGCAACACAGACGGAAAAATGGCATTCCATCGTGAATGCAGCCGGAGTGTCGAGGAGGCCAAGATGCGCTGGCGTCACAGGAGGAGCTGGAGCAAATGGCGGCCACAGTCATCAGTGTGGAGACGGTGCAAGGAGCCGGGAGTCCGGACACTGCTCGACATGACCTGACACAACAGCAACAGGGCGAGTAACGAACAGGGACTGTGGGGACGGGGGGGACGGGCACAATGGCACACATGCACAACAACGTGTAGCACACCGCACACCCACAATGACCCTGGGTCATGTCCCTGATCCCCGTGGCACACTGCAGCACACATACAAACATCAAGTAGGCCCCCGTTCACCGTGTGCCCAAAGGGGTCCCACCCCACACATCACCAATTACACAACACACACATGCACCCGTGCGAAACACAGCAAAGATGCGTATGTGAGAGCCACACTGACAATGCAAGTGACACCACATGACCAGCAGCAAGGCTGGAGTACAATCACCATGACACTGTGCACACCACAAGACTGAGGTGGCTGAGTGTGGACCACATCCGGAAAGGAGCAGGTCACACTCTGACACATCCACCTGCACAAACAACCACTGACATCAACAACACATCTGCAGACAAACAATGCACAAGAGTACAAAAACCGTCCAAGAGCACAAATGACCCAAGTCGCCAACATCACAGCACCTCAAAAGCACAAAAGCCAAAGGCACACCGCCTCCAAGGGATAAGGGGCAGCAAAATCACAGCTGCAGGTGCGACTCCCACACAATGCAGCACACACACATAGCAATGACAGCACACCCACATGGACGACAATGTGGTACACAGTCCAACACCTACACTGCAGAACAGAGGACACAACTGGGTCCGCCTGTGCGTAGAAAATGGCCAATCACATCTGACATAGCAGGAAACTGTGAGATCCAAATGTACGTGTACAACCTCACCTACGTCATGTAGTCCAAATGTCCACTGTCCCGCATCAAATGGTCCGCCCCTCCCAAACAGTCACAATGTACATTGTCATGAAGTCTGTATGTAAACTTGAACAATGCGGCATTATACATGCCAACACAATGTCAACAAGCATCTCCCCTTCACATTGCAGAGGGACAAACAACACCTCCAGCAGAGCAGACCAGACAACTCTACAGTGATGCAGAAGAGGACCACCACACTTCCGACACCTACACCCCACAACAGTCCATGGACATCTTAGGCAATCGACCTCCAGGAGCAGGGCAGCACCGCTGCATCTAGGATACCCCACCCCTTGCACAGACAACACAGCTGGACGCACCCACCAACCCGGCTGGCTCCCAGCAGCCCACCGAAGCACACATCGCATTCCAAGGCCAGGTGTCAGACTGCCAGAAGGGGGTGGCCGAACATGTGCGGGTGGGGTACTACCTCTTGGAAGCCGAACTAGATCACATACGTGGGTGTCTAAGTCCCATCAGGGCCCACCTACACTCCCCAACGGAGACCCACACAGCGACAGAGACACATGCCTTTGCACATTTCCAGTACTGAACCACACCCAGAGCCACGGGATGATCATCCACACCCCCACGCTGGACTGGCGTACGCCGGCCCACTTCACTCTTCTTACGTATTGAGTGGGGGACGACAAAGCTACATGTGCAATGTCCCACCCGCTGCCTGCGGTGACATGGCTGCGTCCTCTGTACACGGCACAATGTAATGTTGTAGTGCCCGGGGCACAAATGCATACATCATGAGCACACGGACACACTCAGATAGTTCGTTGAACTGGCTACGGGCACGTGCGCTCAACACCTTTATTGGCATGGTCACATGTACAGTGACGCATGTGCTGGATGTGTGTGGGGTGAGTGTAAGTCAGCCCTCATGGAGTCGTTGGTGCTGGCAACAACTTGAACAGTGATCACAATTAAAGCGGAAACAGAAAACACTAGCATAACAGAAACAACTGTGAAGCATCATGGTGGTAGCCGGAGGAAGTACAGTGTTCACCCAACATGCAAGCAGAATGGTCCATGATTTGTGGTGCACTGAGTTAGTGGCACCTGAAGAGCTGAGCAGCGAACAAGCTGATGATGGCTCCCACGACTGGTGTGAGCAACTCTGATAGTCTGGCAGTAAGACACTTACGACTCTGGCACCTGTTGTTTGGAGTTGGTCCTGGCGGTGGTGGCGTGTGCATCCTGCGGTGATGCGACGTCCGGGCAGGCCAGGACTCGATTTGATGTGTGAGCCCAGGTGGGCCACAGTTGAGGCCGGAGGCAGCGGACAGCGCAGGGCCACAGACACATGGCCTTGATGACCCCCAGTCCATCGACCCAGAGGCCATCCAATATGCTATCAGACAGGGGCCATGACTTGAGCTGCCCAGAGTTAGTGGCCCCGGATGCACTGCGGCCGGCACAGGCACACCGCCACGGGATGGTGACTTGCGGTGCAGTGAGATAGGGCCACGCAAGGTGAGCGGGTCCTCGTCGATGTCGAAGGTGAATGTAGCGGAGGTTTGCGGGGGACAGTGGAAGGTGTCCTCCAGGGCATGATGCAGAGGTCAGACGCCGGCCGGAAGCGGCAAATGGAGGAGTGGAAAGCTACAGCCTCGTTTTTGCCACAAAAGTCAGTATCACCGACATGATGATGAAGACAAGCCCCAGTCCATAGACTCAGTCGCCACCAAAGTTCAACCAGAAAGTGTCCATGGATGTCGGGGAACAGACTTAGTGGCACCGGAGCTGAAAGGGGATGCAGTCTGCGATGATGCCAGTACAATGATGTCAAGTCTGCCATAAATGATTCATGACTGAATTCCCAATGTGTGACCAACTCGAACGCAGTGTAGGCCGAATGCGTAGTCATCAAGGGCCCACAGACATGTGTGGTTGGGATGCCATGCACATACTTTGTGTCACCACATCGAAGGGAGTATAGTGATATAAACTCCGCCGTAAAGTGTGTACTCGGCCATTGTGTAATCAAGACTCAGTTCCAAATGTGTGACCTACTTGACCGCAGTGTAGGCCCGAGGCAGCGGTCAGCAGGGGCCCACAGCAACATGTCGTTGGCCCGCGATGCACAGAGTTAGTGACACCAGAGCAGTTGTCGGCAGTGTTCGATCACCTCCGTAACGATGATCCTTTTTTCCTCCGGACTGAACCGCGTCTTCCTCTTACTCGTCTCCCTGCGTACAATGATATGAACTCCGCCATGCAGGAATCAAGACTCAGTTCCACATGTGTGACCTACTCGACCGTAGTGTAGGCCCGAGGCAGCGGTGGAGTCCGTCAACGAAAAAGGAGTAAAGCGGGCCTGCGTCGCGGAGGCCGTGATGGTCTGAGGAGGCTGCCAAGGTCGCGGGCTTCGGGCTTGGAGCTTGCGCCGGCACGTGGTGGGCCCTCTTTGACACACACCAGTGTCGGCAGGTGAGCAGTGAGGCCTGGCTGCGCAGGGGCGGGCATGACGGGTTCGGGGACCACCGGCCCGGGGTGCAGCAGGCGCACAGGATCGCAGGCCACACCGCTCAAGGCGACGGCATCGGCCTCGTGGCGGGGTGGGAGGCGCCACCCTGGCAGACACGTTGGGCATTCCATAAGAGAACCACGCCCAGAGCTACGTGCTTCTTGTTCACACCCCTACGCTGGCCCAGCGTACGCCGGGCCAGCCCACTCGGCACACACTTAAAGGGGGGACGTCACAAGCTACATTTGATTGGGCTTCCCCACTGGCTGGGGTGACATGGTTGCGTCCACTGTCCACTACACTCCAGACACCAGCAGTGCATGTAGACATGGATATGTCTGTGGTCTGCATACTGCAGTCTGTCCAGCACATCTCCGCCACACTTGGCATTGTGTACATTCTCATTCATGGGTGACTTGCCTCCTTCGCACATGCCTGGTTCCCACCTCTCCCCACATTCCGGTATCGTGTGGCTGGGGTGCCATGCCGTTGATGGCTCATGTACATGGCTGACCAAGGTTGCCACAGTAAGTTGTGCTGTCGTGTCTGGTGGGTGGGCATGTTGTTTGGCATGTTGTATGTGATTTTGTGACGTGTGCAGTGCCAGAGTTGTGAGTTGCATGATCGTGGAGTTGCGGGGTGTGGTGTGTTCATTTGATACTTGCCAACGTGCAGTGCATTTCCATAGGTGCCATCCTGGAAGCGCTGGTTGATGTTGGACTGTCGGTAGATGAAGGGATCATGCACACTGCCTGGGTAGTTGGCTACGACATTGGTGAAGAGTCCCCTGTGGTCCACAATTGCCTCCACGTTGATGGGATGCGTGGGCTTTCTGTTGCGGTACTTGTCTGTGGTGTCGGCAGGGGGCACAAGTAGGACATGTGTGCAGTCGATTGCCCCCAACAAGTGCGGGAATCCAGCTATGGCGTATAGTCCTTGCTTGGTCTCCAGCTGTTCCTGCGCATTGTGGGGGACGTATAGGTACTGGGGTACCTAGCTGATGATGGCATCCAGGACAGGTGTGGGGAACTTGGATGGGGCTGGCTGTGCGACTCCTCTGACTCTGGCGGTTGTTGGTTGGGAGGTACCAGAGGCCTACAGGTGCAGCACAGCCAGCAGCTTTGACTGCGGAGGGATGTTGGTTGTCCGCTGTGTTGGTACCGTCAGCCTGTGGGCAATGATGTTCAGGATGCGGAGGATGGTTGTCCTTTTGGGCCTGTAGTGGGCATTGACGTTGTCTGGTGTTAGGTCTGTGAGGCTGGTGCATTTCCTGAAGGTCCGCTGTCTTTGTCTGCGCTGCCTCTGTGGTGGTCCGGGGGGGTCCGGTCCTGGGGGTGGTGGCGGTGGGTGTTGTTGCCCTCTCGGGCTCCGGGATGCATGGTGAGTGGCTCCATGGCATCTGTTGTTCTTCATGTGTGGCTCTGGGCTAGGCTCCCTTTGATGGTGCAGGTTGTCGTCTGACTTTACACCAGGTCGGAGCAGGTGTTAATTTCCTGCTGCTAACGCACCTTATCGCCTGTTTTGTGGTCTTACTGCCGATGTGGCTGGTCATTGAGAATGTTGAGGTGTGGTGTTGCGGCGTTTTGCTCGGGAATGCCTACTCTGCATCTCATTAGCGATAGTTGCCGGGGTCATGTGTAGGAGAGTAGGATCTGCTTCACATGGGTACCCCCACTTTTTGCTGATGCTTCACTGTTTTTCGACATTAGTCTGGCTGGGGCCCTGCTAATCAGAACCCCAGCCTAGCTGCTTCCTCTCTAAAATGGTTTCCATGTGCCTTAGGCACATCACTGATTGGGATCTGGAGTGCCCTTATAAGTCCCTAGTATATGGTATACTATGTACCAAGGGCATAGGTACCTCAGAGGCCTGCCAGGGGCTGCAGCATGTATTATGCCACCCCTGGAAGGCCATCCAAACTGACACCACAGGTCTGCTACTGCAGCCTGGGTAAGGTGGTGCATGCACCCCTTACTGTGATATAGGTTACCTATATCACGAAATACATACACACATATAAACCTATAAGTCACTCCTAAGGCAGGCCTTATCAATCCTAAAGGCAGAGTGCGTGGTTCCTATGTGAGAGGGTGCCCCTGCATGAGCAGGGCCCCTCTGCAGCGTTCGGAGACCATCTCTGATGCTGTTTGTAGTGCAGCCTGACCATATACTCTTAAGCGCATTATATCCTCGCGGTAAAATGCTAACTTTGGAATGGCTGCACCTAAACAGGTCGTGTTTGGTGTCAAACATCTTGGAATACTACCCCCCGCCAATCCTGGCGGCGGGGTAGCATTCCACCCTTCTAGAGGAAAGACATGTTAACTCTGACTAGTCCGGTAACTTCTTTCCAGAGCCCTGGCATCACAAAATGGATGCTGCTGCCACAGACACGAGTCTGGCCTCCTGCTGCTGGACGAAACTCCGGCAGGGGAGGCCTGGACAATAGGTTTCCTGTCCCAGGGAGGTGTGACCACCTCCCCAGACAGGATAATGTGTATTGGGGCTGGGCGGGAGCACTTTCGGGTGCTTTGAAGTCCTGCACTGGGGGCACATTTGGTGTCCCTGTGCATACCCCAGTTCAAACCGGATCAGGGGCTTGCAGCCCCTGCTTTGGCGCGAACTGGACAAAGGAAAGGGGTGTAGCCACCCCTCTGCCCTGACCCACCCATAGGTGGGGCCACAGAGTAGTCCAACCCCTATTTTTAGAATAAAGGTAGGAACCCAGTCCTTAGGACTTTATATTATACCTGGACGAAACTCTGAAACTGAATCCTGGACCTTCGACGCTCTACGACAAGATTAGAGGACTGAAGAATCTCCCTTGGGGTCAAGGAGTGACTCCCCTGCTTGGCAGGCACCAAAGAAGCATCTGTCCGGTTCGCATTTCTGAATCTCCCGTCGGACGCCGAAGTCATCGCATCACCAGAGGTGGATTCTCAGACTTCCCCGAGGCTACCCTGAGTCTCCAGCAAAGCTGAGGCCCGTGGCTATCGTGGGTGACTTGAGACCGTGACCCCTGGACACCGAGCACATTTGCAAGTGCATCATCTTCTGGGTCTCCCAAGAAGTCGTGCTTTGGGCTCCGAGTAGCCCCAGCCTCCAGCACCACCTGCACCGAAGATCACTGGCCCCCACTCCATGAGTGTCCTGTAAGCCAGCTCCACGTGTGGCGTCACGAGGCTCCTTCGCGGTTGCTAGCCCGTTGGCTAGTAGCCCTTAACGAAGGCCAATCCTTTTCTTACTTGGCATCCTGGTTGCTCCAGGCCTGCCCTCACTTACCCTTGCTGGGTGAGTTCCACAGACCTTGCTGGTCTGCACCATCGACGATCTACATTTTCACCGAGACTTGCCGTTGCCAAGGCTTGTTGGGTCCAATCCGGTCGCCGACACCTCAGCACTCGACAAACATCGTGTACCAGCCCGAATCCTGCTCCTGGTCGCCGACAACGCCTCCTGGACCTCGTGACTGAAGAGTCAAGACGACCGTCAACGCACCTGAGCACTCAACATCGGTGGGCATCTGTCCATCGCCTTCCTGGTCACTGGCTAGTGACCCAGACTCTGTCCCCTCTGCTTTCAGGTTCACCAGAACTCCGATCCACTCTTGGATCCACCCGGACACTTTTCCCTTGGCCGCCAGCAGCACTTTGCAGCAGATCGCCATTCGAATCGACGACGAAACCCGACCCCGAAAGGCACCTATGCACCCGGCTTCCCTGGGTGAGGTAACACGAGTACTCCGGTGCTCCCGTGGGTAGAGACTCTTCAAAGTCCTAGATCTCAAAGGGTTTTGTCCTAGTCCTCTTTTAAGTGTCCCTTTTCTCTATTTTCCCGATCCCGACTTTCTCCATAGAAGTTAACGGCGTATCGCGGTTGTGTATTTACACTGCACGCGTCTCCCGTGGGTCCCCTGTGTCACTACCTTGGGTGGTTCCTTGTGGTCCAAGCACTTCTAGAGGCTCTAGGCCTAGTGTCTAGTTCAGTCGTGGTTCGCATACCACTTTATTGGTATATGGTTTGGTACGCCCCTAGGGCCCAAACGTGTATTTGTGCTATTACTGTGACTTAATAACTTATAACTTATGTACTTCGAACTCTAGCCTCATAAAGAGACTAGAGGGGTGTGTTTAGCAATAAATACATATATTTTGAATATATACCTGGTGTGGTGCTCTTTCATTTGGTCACTCAAGAGATTATAGACTGGTAAAACAAGCTGCTTTACATTCCTTCAAGACTTAGCCTGAAGGCTGCTCTCCACAGCTACCACTAGGATAGCTTTCTTTAAAGGTTGTCTTTAACCTAACTCCAATAAGGGTTGTTTGGACTGGTACAAGGTGCCCACTATAATTAGTGGACAGCATATGCCAGGCCAACTTCTCACATTGGTGTGCAGCGTGTGGGATTCCAGCTTGCTATTGTTTTACCAGATAATCTCAATTGAATTGATCAACTGAAAACCACTAAAGGTACCTAAGGTACATATAATTTAAGCTTAGAATACAGTAAGTTCTACTGAACTTAGAGTTGTGTGTTAAGGGATAGCACAACCCTTTCTACAACTCAAGAGAGTTTAGTAGGCCACACTAGAGTAGGTAGTGCATACACCACACCACACTAGTAATGTCTTTAAGGGCAGGATCCAAAGAATCCTTGCAGGAAGCCATTGAGCTTCCACCCTCCAAGTATGATACACTCCCATTCTTGTAATTGAGAGCTTTATGTATCTTGAGAAAAATAAGGACAGGCCAAAGCCCCACCACCCAACACCTCAAGGAGTTGTTGGTGGCTTATGACCTTAGTAAGCCTGTAGGGACTGAAGGGGTAGGAGCTGAGGATGGGGCAGACGAAGAGGACGAGGCCAGGGGTACCAATACCCCCAGCCCCCCCTCTGAAACTGGCCAGGAGGGTGACAATGACCCTGACCTGGAAAACCCAATCCACCCACCAATGCCACCACCTGTGGATGATGATGAGGATGATCAAGATGATGCCCTCTTTGTCCCCCAGGAAGGATTAAGAGTGTGCCCAGGAAGTCTAGATCTCCTTCTCAGGAGTCTAACCACTCTGGCACCTCTATAGGGAGCTCTGTCTCATCTCACAGGAGGGAATCCTCTCATGAGAGGAGAACCAGACTGGTCCAGTATGAGGAAACTCAGCTGGAGATCAGAAAAAAGCAATTGGCTTTAGATAGGGAATCCCTAGATCTCCTTAGAGAGAGAAGAAAGTTGGGACCAGAGTCCCATGGTGGCAGCCATGTCCCTAGAGACAGGGAAAGGTCCTATGACCATAGGAACCTGAGCAAGATTGTCCCTCCCTACCAGAGTGTGGATGATATCCACAAATGGATAACTGCATTAGAGAGGGCCTGTAAAGTACAGAAGGTCCCTCAAGAGCAGTGGGCAGCAATCTTGTGGCTCTCCTTTGCTGACAAAGGTAGAGATAAGCTCCTCACTGTTAGAGAGGAGGATGCTGATAATTACAAGGTCTTGAAGAGTGCTCTTATTGATGGGTTTGGCCTAACCACTGAACAGTACAGGTTGAAGTTCAGAGACACCCAAAAAGCACAGACTCAAGACTGGGTAGACTATGTGGATTGTTCTGCCAAGGCTCTGGAAGGCTGGTTGATGGGCAGTAAGGTGTGTGACTTCTCAGGATTGTACAATCTGATAATGAGGGAGCAGATTCTTAATAACTGTCAAAATCAGCTGTTGCATCAATACCTGGTAGACTCTGATCTGACCTCTCCCCAAGAATTGGGAAAGAAGGCAGACAAATGGGTCAGAACCAGGGTGAAGCAGAAGGTACAGAACCAAGGTGGGGAAACCAAGAAGCAAGATGCTAAGAACTCTGACAAGGGTGGGGAGAAGGGTAAAGATCAAAAGTCTTCATCAGGCCCCCAAAAATCTTCTTCTGGTGGGGATTCACAGTCTACCAAAGGGAAAGGCCAAAGAAAACCATGGTGCAAGGTCTGTAAGCAAAAGACCCACTGGACCAGTGATTGCACCAAGTCCAAAGACTCCAGTCCAGCACCCACCAATGCCCCTAAGGCACCTGTTCCCCCTAGTACAGTTGGTGGAAGTGCTCCAGCAAAGGATTTAGTAGGGTTCACCCTGGGAACTGAGTTGGGCTCTGACTTAGTCAGAGAACTGACTCAGGCTGTGTTAGTCTGTGATGGAGGCATGGATGTGACCTCCACTGTGAGTCCCAGTAATCTGGGCAAGTACAGACAACAGCCTTTAATCAATGGACGTGAGGCTTTGGCATTTAGGGACACAGGGGCAAGTGTCACAATGGTGACACAAGGCCTTGTGCTACCTGGGCAAGTTATGCTTGGTGAGATGTACCAAGTGACCAATGCTAGCAATGTCAGAACAGACCATACTCTGGCAGTTGTTAACTTCTCCTGGGGAGGGATAACTGGCCTTAAGAAGGTTGTGGTAAGTGCAAACCTACCAGTCGAATGCTTGCTTGGCAATGACTTAGAGACTTCTGCTTGGGCAGAAGTGGAGCTCAGGACCCATGCAGAAATGCTGGGGATCCCTGCAGATGTGTTTGCTGTGACCAGGTCACAAGCCAAAATGTCTAGCACTGAACAGGCCTTGGATTCTGGAAGAATGGACCAAGTGCCTTCCAAGAGGAGGAGTAGTAGGGTTAAGGCAGTGCCTTCCCCCTTGGCTCAGGAGGAAGATCAGTCCCTTGAGGGGGATGATCTCAGCCCTGAAGAAGGAACTGTCCCAGAGGAACTTGAACCTGACCAGGTTGAGTTCTTGGGGACAGGGGGACCTTCTAGGGCAGATCTGAGCCACGAGCAGCAGAGCTGCCCCTCCCTTGAACCCCTCAGACAGCAAGCTGCTGCTGAGGCTGCTGGGAAAGCTAGTGGTCCCCATACAGTGTATTGGGATGATGGACTCCTGTACTCAGAGAGTAGAGACCCCAAGCCTGGTGCTACCAGGAGGTTGGTAATACCTTTGAAGTTCAGGGGCTTCCTATTGACCCTAGCCCATGATATTCCCTTAGCAGGTCACCTGGGCCAGAACAAGACTTGGGACAGAATTGTCCCTCACTTTCACTGGCCCCACATGTCTGAAGACAGTAAGGAGTTTTGTCGCTCCTGTGTAACCTGCCAAGCCAGTGGCAAAGCAGGTGGCACTACAAAGGCCCCCTGATACCACTACCTGTGGTGGGGGTGACCTTTGAAAGGGTAGGGATTGACATTGTTGGTCCCATGGATCCCCAAACAGCCTCTGGGCACAGGTTTATCCTGGTGGTAGTGGATCATGCCACCAGGTACCCAGAAGCTATTCCCCTCAGGACCACTACAGCACCTGTGGTGGCAAGGGCCCTCCTGGGAATCTTCTCAAGAGTGGGCTTTCCTAAGGAGGTAGTATCAGACAGGGGTGCTAACTTCATGTCTGGGTACTTGAAAGCAATGTGGAAGGAGTGTGGAGTGACTTATAAGTTCACCACACCCTATCACCCACAATGCAATGGTTTAGTTGAGAGATTCAACAAAACCTTGAAGGGCATGATTAAAGGGCTCCCAGAAAAGCTTAGGCGTAGATGGGACATACTCTTGCCCTGCCTTTTATTCGCATATAGGGAGGTGCCTCAGAAGGGGGTTGGTTACAGCCCTTTTGAACTTCTGTTTGGCCACCCTGTGAGGGGTCCACTGTGCTTGGTGAAGGAAGGATGGGAGTTACCTCTCAAGCCCCCAAAGCAAGATATAGTGGACTATGTACTTGGTCTCCGCTCCAGGATGGCTGAGTACATGAAAAAGGCAACCAAAAACCTTGAGGCTAGCCAGGAACTTCAGAAGGCCTGGCATGACAAAAGGCTGTTCTGACTGTTTACCAGCCAGGACAGAAGGTGTGGAGTGTTGGAGCCAGTGGCCCCAGCAGCTCTCCAAGATAAATGGAGTGGACCCCACACTATTGTTGAGCAGAAGGGTGAGGTCACTTATTTAGTGGACCTAGGAACACTCAGGAGTCCCCACAGGGTTCTCCATGTCAACAGGTTAAAACCATATGTGGACAGGGCAGACATGGGCTTGCTCATGGCTACTGATGAAGGGCAGGAGGAAGAGAGTGACCCACTCCCTGACCTGCTCTCACAGAACCCTGACGATGGGTCAGTTGATGGTGTAGCCTTGGCAGGCAGCCTCACTACCCAGCAACAAACTGATTGCAGGCAAGTCCTCAATCTGTTTAGACATATGTTTTCACTGACACCCAGTCAGACCACCTGGTGCACTCATGAAGTGGACACTGGGGACAGTCTGCCTATTAAAAACAAGATTTATAGGCAACCTGACCATGTCAGGGACTGTATCAGGACTGAAGTCCAGAAAATGTTGGAATTGGGAGTAATTGAACCCTCAGATAGCCCTTGGGCTAGTCCAGTAGTCCTTGTACCGAAACCTCACACCAGTGGTGGAAAAAGAGAGATGAGGTTTTGTGTAGACTACAGGGGTCTCAATGCAGTCACTAGGACTGATGCCCATCCAATACCCAGGGCAGATGAGTTCATAGATACTTTGGCCTCTGCCAAATATCTCAGCACATTTGACCTAACAGCTGGCTACTAGCAGATCAGACTAGCTGATACTGCAAAGCCCAAAACAGCATTCTCAACCCCTAGTGGGCATTATCAATTTGTGGTAATGCTCTTTGGTCTGAAGAATGCACCTGCCACTTTCCAGAGGTTGGTGAATACAGTTCTCACAGGACTGGAAGCCTATAGTGCAGCGTATCTAGATGATATTGCTGTCTTTAGCTCCACCTGGGAGGATCACCTGGTCCACCTCAGGAATGTTTTACAGGCCCTGCAAAAGGCAGGCCTGACTATCAAGGCCACTAAGTGCCAGATAGGGCAGAGTCAGGTTGTGTACCTGGGCCACCTTGTGGGTGGAGGCCAGGTTCAACCTTTGCAGAGCAAGATCCAGACCATCATGGACTGGACTGCTCCCACTACCCAGACTCAGGTGAGAGCCTTCTTAGGCCTGACTGGGTACTATAGGAGATTTGTCAAGGGGTATGGATCAATAGTGACACCCCTGAATGACTTAACTTCTAAGAAAATGCCCAAAAAGGTTCAGTGGACAGTTAGCTGTCAAAAGGCATTTGATGACCTCAAGCAGGCCATGTGCACTGCTCCAATTCTGCAGAGTCCTGATTACTCCAAGAAGTTCATTGTTCAAACTGATGCATCTGAATTGGGGGTAGGGGCTGTACTGTCACAATTGAATGAAGAAGGTCAGGATCAGCCAGTAGCTTTTATTAGCAGAAGGCTGACCCCTAGAGAGAAACGTTGGTCAGCCATAGAGAGGAGGCCTTTGCTGTGGTCTGGGCTCTGAAGAAGTTGAGGCCATACTTGTTTGGTACACACTTCCTGGTTCAGACAGACCATAAGCCCCTCTTATGGCTAAAACAAATGAAGGGTGAAAACCCCAAACTGCTTAGGTGGTCCATTTCCCTACAGGGGATGGACTTTACAGTGGAACATAGGCCTGGGAGTAACCATGCGAATGCAGATGGACTCTCTAGGTATTTCCACTTAGAACATGAAGACTTAACTGGGCAAGGTTAGTTTAATGTCCCTACGTTTGGGGGGGTTGTGTAGGAGAGTAGGATCTGCTTCACATGGGTACCCCCACTTTTTGCTGATGCTTCACTGTTTTTCGACATTAGTCTGGCTGGGGCCCTGCTAATCAGAACCCCAGCCTAGCTGCTTCCTCTCTAAAATGGTTTCCATGTGCCTTAGGCACATCACTGATTGGGATCTGGAGTGCCCTTATAAGTCCCTAGTATATGGTATACTATGTACCAAGGGCATAGGTACCTCAGAGGCCTGCCAGGGGCTGCAGCATGTATTATGCCACCCCTGGAAGGCCATCCAAACTGACACCACAGGTCTGCTACTGCAGCCTGGGTAAGGTGGTGCATGCACCCCTTACTGTGATATAGGTTACCTATATCACGAAATACATACACACATATAAACCTATAAGTCACTCCTAAGGCAGGCCTTATCAATCCTAAAGGCAGAGTGCGTGGTTCCTATGTGAGAGGGTGCCCCTGCATGAGCAGGGCCCCTCTGCAGCGTTCGGAGACCATCTCTGATGCTGTTTGTAGTGCAGCCTGACCATATACTCTTAAGCGCATTATATCCTCGCGGTAAAATGCTAACTTTGGAATGGCTGCACCTAAACAGGTCGTGTTTGGTGTCAAACATCTTGGAATACTACCCCCCGCCAATCCTGGCGGCGGGGGTAGCATTCCACCCTTCTAGAGGGAAAGACATGTTAACTCTGACTAGTCCGGTAACTTCTTTCCAGAGCCCTGGCATCACAAAATGGATGCTGCTGCCACAGACACGAGTCTGGCCTCCTGCTGCTGGACGAAACTCCGGCAGGGGAGGCCTGGACAATAGGTTTCCTGTCCCAGGGAGGTGTGACCACCTCCCCAGACAGGATAATGTGTATTGGGGCTGGGCGGGAGCACTTTCGGGTGCTTTGAAGTCCTGCACTGGGGGCACATTTGGTGTCCCTGTGCATACCCCAGTTCAAACCGGATCAGGGGCTTGCAGCCCCTGCTTTGGCGCGAACTGGACAAAGGGAAAGGGGTGTAGCCACCCCTCTGCCCTGACCCACCCATAGGTGGGGCCACAGAGTAGTCCAACCCCTATTTTTAGAATAAAGGTAGGAACCCAGTCCTTAGGACTTTATATTATACCTGGACGAAACTCTGAAACTGAATCCTGGACCTTCGACGCTCTACGACAAGATTAGAGGACTGAAGAATCTCCCTTGGGGTCAAGGAGTGACTCCCCTGCTTGGCAGGCACCAAAGAAGCATCTGTCCGGTTCGCATTTCTGAAGCTCCCGTCGGACGCCGAAGTCATCGCATCACCAGAGGTGGATTCTCAGACTTCCCCGAGGCTACCCTGAGTCTCCAGCAAAGCTGAGGCCCGTGGCTATCGTGGGTGACTTGAGACCGTGACCCCTGGACACCGAGCACATTTGCAAGTGCATCATCTTCTGGGTCTCTCAAGAAGTCGTGCTTTAGGCTCCGAGTAGCCCCAGCCTCCAGCACCACCTGCACCGAAGATCACTGGCCCCCACTCCACGAGTGTCCTGTAAGCCAGCTCCACGTGCGGCGTCACTAGGCTCCTTTGCGGTCGCTAGCCCGTTGGCTAGTAGCCCTTAACGAAGGCCAATCCTTTTCTTACTTGGCATCCTGGTTGCTCCAGGCCTGCCCTCACTTACCCTCGCTGGGTGAGTTCCACAGACCTTGCTGGTCTGCACCATCGACGATCTACATCTTCACCAAGACTTGCCGTTGCCAAGGCTTGTTGGGTCCAATCCGGTCGCCGACACCTCAGCACTCGACAGACATCGTGTACCAGCCCGAATCCTGCTCCTGGTCGCCGACAACGCCTCCTGGACCTCGTGGCTGAAGAGTCAAGACGACCGTCAATGCACCTGAAGCACTCGACATCGGTGGGCATCTGTCCATCGCCTTCCTGGTCACTGGCTAGTGACCCAGACTCTGTCCCCTCTGCTTTCAGGTTCACCAGAACTCCGATCCACTCTTGGATCCACCCGGACACTTTTCCCTTGGCCGCCAGCAGCACTTTGCAGCAGATCGCCATTCGAATCGACGACGAAACCCGACCCCGAAAGGCACCTATGCACCCGGCTTCCCTGGGTGAGGTAACACGAGTACTCCGGTGCTCCCGTGGGTAGAGACTCTTCAAAGTCCTAGATCTCAAAGGGTTTTGTCCTAGTCCTCTTTTAAGTGTCCCTTTTCTCTATTTTCCCGATCCCGACTTTCTCCATAGAAGTTAACGGCGTATCGCGGTTGTGTATTTACACTGCACGCGTCTCCCGTGGGTCCCCTGTGTCACTACCTTGGGTGGTTCCTTGTGGTCCAAGCACTTCTAGAGGCTCTAGGCCTAGTGTCTAGTTCAGTCGTGGTTCGCATACCACTTTATTGGTATATGGTTTGGTACGCCCCTAGGGCCCAAACGTGTATTTGTGCTATTACTGTGACTTAATAACTTATAACTTATGTACTTCGAACTCTAGCCTCATAAAGAGACTAGAGGGGTGTGTTTAGCAATAAATACATATATTTTGAATATATACCTGGTGTGGTGCTCTTTCATTTGGTCACTCAAGAGATTATAGACTGGTAAAACAAGCTGCTTTACATTCCTTCAAGACTTAGCCTGAAGGCTGCTCTCCACAGCTACCACTAGGATAGCTTTCTTTAAAGGTTGTCTTTAACCTAACTCCAATAAGGGTTGTTTGGACTGGTACAAGGTGCCCACTATAATTAGTGGACAGCATATGCCAGGCCAACTTCTCACACATCTGTGGCGATGTTTTTTGCGGATGCTTTCTCAAGTAAACTGGTGGTATCGGCTGTTAGCACCAGCTTTTGAATGGGGCGATAATTTTATTGCGACTTTGGCTGCGATAAAGTGTCGTTAACTCGGCGATAGTTCCTTGAGAATATGCCCCTAAGTTGTCAAAAGATGATGAAACAGCAGCCCCAGTTTAGATCAATAATCAGTGTTAAAAATACAGCGATCCATAAATGTTGTTGTGAGAAGCTGGCTTGGTATATGGTATACACTTATGTAAGTGGGCACCTTGCACCAATCCAGACAACCCTTTTGGTTATTTTAGTGGTCTTAGAAAGCTCTCTAAGTGGTAGCTGTGGAGAGCAGCCTTCAGGCTTAGTCCAGAAGGAGTGTAAAGCAGCTTGTTTTACCAGAACATAATCTTATAGGTAAAGATTAAGTGAAAAAGAACCAGAAAGTGTATTTATAAAAATATGTATTTATTATAAAACACTCACTAACACATACAGATATCTCCTAGCCGGAGATATACACAATGCACACAATACTTTTCAATAGAAACAGGTAAGTAGCACAAAATACACAGTGGTCACCAGGGGGAGACCAAACCATATACTAAAATAGTGGTACGCGAACCACGACTCAAGTCAGACTATACCCAGAAGACGTCGAAATGCCAGGGCCCCAAGGAACCACCCTAGGTAAGTAACCAGGAGCCCCACGGAGTCCGTGTGCAGAGTGGGAACATGACCGCGGGATCAATGCAAGTCAATGGGTAAGTCGCGGTTGCAATTTTAAAGAAGATGGACCCTTCCCAGTGGACCCTGGAGAAACCCTGTGGAAGACAGGACTTTGGAGAGCCACCCAACTAGTGGATACCCTAGGAACCAGGATACCTACACCAGGGAAGCCGGGTGCATAGGTGTGAAGTGGCGTGGGAAACCGCAGTCGAACCCAATGGAGGACTTGAGGAAGATGCCACTGCTGGAGAAGGTGGAAGTGTCTGGTGGAACCCAAAGGTGGACTCAGGAAAAGGAGTTCCTGCAAGCAGAGGGGACAGAGACTATGCCACTTAGGAGTGACCCGGAGGCACGGAAGACGAATGCCCACTGATGTCGAGTGTTGCAGGGAAGCTGATAGTGACCTTGAAACTGCAGCTGTGCGGACCAGGCAATGCTGTGGATGACCAGGAGCCGGACACGAGCTGTCCCATGACGGATGTTGAGAGTTGAGGGGTCGGTGTCCATCGGGAGCACCAACAAGCCTTGGCAACTGCAACCAACGTGGAAGTCGAAGAAGGTACAATGTCGGGCCCAGCAAGGTCCAGGAGACTCACCACAAGCAAGCAGGGGAGTCAGGGCAGGCCCCGATCAATCAGGGGAGCCCAAAGAATTCAAAGATGACCCTCAAGAGGACCCACAGGCTGGAGGCACTGGAGTCGCGAGAGGACCTCAAGCAGCTCACCAAAGATGCAGGCCCACGGTGCAATTGATGCGGTGAGGACAATGATCTTGGTCACTGGAGATGCTGACGTTGGGGCTACTTGGAGCCCGAAAATCTTGGTGGAAGGAAGCCAACAAGCCTTTGCAACTGCAAGCTGACGCGGTGCACAGGGGTTCGGTTCCTGCGGCTCCGACGAGGGACACTGGCCTCAAACTTGGTGAGAGGACAGGACAGACCTCGAGGGATATGAAGAACTACCACCTGTGTTGCTAAGCCTTTCGGAGTCCGTGGGAGCCCAGGATCAGCAGACCGGTCAGCTTAGTTGTGGTGCCTGCAGATGCAGGGAAGTGACTCATTCACTTCAAGGAAGATTCCTTCAGGTGTCTTTGATGCCCACAGGCCTTGGAAGGTTCCTGTATGGTGCACAGGCACAGATGTTGCAGCAGATGAGCAGGGCGATGAGATCAGGAGCAGCAGGAGTCTTCCGGGTTGCAGCCTTGATGCCCAGAGCGAAGTCTAGCGAAGTCCAGAGTGCCCAGACGGTTGAAGAAGAAGTGGTGTCTGAAATTAATCTTGTCCCAAGACGAATCTAGGGACCCACCCTCAGGTAAGTTCTTATGTAACCTAAGAAAAGGGTTGGGACAATTCAGGGTTCCCTCTCAGGAGAGGGATTGGACAGTGGGGAGGATACTCCCATGCCCTTTGTCCAGTTTCGCACCAGAGAGGGAGCCAACTGAGCTGGTTTGAACTGGACTATGCAAGGAGGGCACCAAGTGTGCCCTTCAAGCAGACTATGTGGCGCTAGCAAGCGCTCCCACCCAGCCCCAATACACTAAACCCTGTCTGGGAGGTGGTCACACCTCCCTGTGACAGGACACCTATTGTTCTGCCTTCCCCTGCTTGAGCTTGGCTCAGCAGCAGGAGGGCAGAATCGTGTCTCTGGTCTGCAGCATCCATGTTGAGCTGTCCGGGTCCAGAAGACTGGTACCGGGAGCACTGAGGGCCTCCCGGAGAAGCTTTACAGATTCGTTACAGAGAGTTTCGAGATGGTCATCGTGTAATGACGCTGTGCCCCTCTATATGTTATACGGCTGTCTCACTTACAACCAGGGAGAATGGACTCCCTAGGCTGTAGGCGTGTCCTGCTCATGCAGGGGTACCCTCACACTTAGAACCGAGCACCCTGCCTTCAGGATTGAAAGTCCTGCTTTAGGGGTGACTTATAGGTCTTAAGTGCAGTGACCCTAGATATAGGTAAACCTATATCTTTCCTAAGTGTTGCTAGCACCAACTTACACAGGCTACAAGGGTAGCCCTGTAGTTACCGTTTGATGGTCCCTCATGAGTGGCATAACACATGCTTCAGCCCATGGGGGACCCCTGATGTACTTATGCCCTGGGTACCTTAGTACCATATACTAGGTTCTGATAGATGTAAAATGTTATTAGCACTACGCACTTTATCAAACTCTAACATATGTATGGTTGTTACTGGAATTATATAATATGGTTCCTGGTTGCACTAAAAATAGCTGCTTGGGGATGCTTTCCATGATCTTTGTTTAGGATCGAGGTGCTAGACACCACATGTATAGTAGTAACTCAACCAAGATCCCGAAGAGAGACTGTTTCGTTTTCCTCAATTAACTCCTCCTTTCTTAATGAACTGTATATGATGTGCTTTTATGGTTTTTAATGTAAAATCGAATAAAGATATTTACTACTACTACTAGGGACTGATAAGTGTACACCAGTGTCCAATCTGGGACTTAGCTAAGTACTTACTATACCAATTTAGGGGAGAAAGCACAGAGACTGGGGACCTGATTAGCAGGATCCCAGTCAGACTAGTCAGAATCCATCACAGCACCAGACAAAAAGTGGGGGGTAACCATGCAGAAGGATCCTACCTTCCTACAGTTGTTTATTTATTTTTAGTTACTTTATAGTGCAAAGTTAAAACGAGGAGCTATGCCCCTGTTTGATGAAAGAATATAGGAACCTTATAGCCAGCAGTTATTTTGTCCATAGACTAGTTGCATGGAAGCTATATCAGACTCAGTATACTTCCTTTAATATATGATGCTTGACTTGTTCTGAAATATTACCGAAGCGAGGTTTGGATGTGTTCTTAGTTTGTTCATGGCACCAGTGGGTACTGAATTTCTGGTCAGAGATTTCTGTGGTCACTGTATTTTGTTTAGTAGCAACATTTCGTCATTCTACTATAGTGTGTACGATAGTATATTAGGCAAAGACTTCTATGCTTTTTTTACTTTCTACTAGATGTTTATCTAGGTTCTGCAATTGGGAAGAATGCTGAACTTCATTGGCCTTGTGGTATAAGGCCCAGCCCCTTTGCCGGCAGTGATAGTTCTTTGCCACTCTCCTGCGATGGCAGGTTGCTGAACACTCCAGGGGTCTTCAGTATCGCAACATCAGTGGGAGCAGGTAAGAATGATCGCTGGGCCTCAGAGCCCTAGAGGGACCTTGCTCAGACTAATACTGCTACGGTGGTGGGACACTTTGACTTCTAAAAAGCTACTGTGGAACTTCTAAGACTCGTAGGGACATATTAGCAACAACTTGCGATAATTATCGCAAACCGCGCTTAGCGCGTTTTTTTTATCGCCGCCTATCGTTGGATTTTATTGCGGAGATAACATGCTATTAGCAACGTTTATCTCCAATGCGATAAAAAATCCAGCGATAGCGGCGAAATGCGTGAATATCGCTGGAAATCCAGCGATATTCACGCATTAACGCCATGGTGGACTTAGCCTGACAATCCACCTCCCATTGAACAAACAGGTAAGTCATGTTTTTAGCAGGTGTTAAATTCTAGTGATAATCGCGCTTAGCGCGACTTTTTTTATCGCTTCACCTGCGTTGCTAATAGGGTGAAGTTGTGTTAGCGACTGTTTTCAGTCGCTTTTAGTTGGGAACGCCTACCTTGCATGTCATTAGCGATAATTATCGCTGGCATGCAAGGCGATAGGAAAACCGGCCGCTATCGCCAGAAAGCTGTCGCTAACGCCTGTTAGCGACAGCTTGCTGATAGGGCGATAAAAAAATTGCCGCTTTAGTGGCAAAAAGTGCCGCTAAAGCGGCGATAAAGCCCTTGCTAATATGCCCCTTACTCCCTAGCGGGCCTAATTTGAATGTTGCCTATGTAAATGGGGAATAACCAATCAGTAGACATGGGAGTGGGACTCAGGACCTCACCCAGACAGCGCTAGAGTTCCAGACTTACCAATACTGTGTATGTTGTTTGTGTGGTGGTTATTTTACTTTATGTTCTTATATAAATACTACTTTTATCATAAAAACGAGTATGATCTGGACATTCACTTATTGGGATTACTGGATGTATTTTGAGTCTTTTGTCCGTGTACACCCTGCACCTATTTGCCCTGTTTCCGAGGTCTATTTGAAGACTTTATATAATAGTTGGGTGACAAAGGACTTATTAACTTTATGAAACTATGAAGGGAGTCCACCTTCACCTGGTGCCTTCCTCGATGATATTTCATCAGTTGCCTTCACAATTCTTTCCTCTGATATCTCTCCACCCAGGGTTTATCTGTGTTCATTGGTAAGATGTGGTAGCTCAGTATTCTGCATGAAATTGTTTCATCAGTGAGTCCAAATTGTCTGATGTGTCATTTGTTTTCATAAAATGAAGTCAACTCTTCATGGTATCTATCTGGTCTGTGCGCAGTCCGCCTTATCTTACTCAGCTTGCTTGAGCTGAGTGGCCAGCAGTCTTCCAGTTTTTCTCTCCTCTCTAATAATGCTTTTGTCACAGTCTCAGCAGAGATGTTTCCACCTGAGTGGTATGCACTGTGTTTACATTCTATTTATCTTTATTCAGTGTCCTTTGTATGTTTGGGTGATGTGGGGCATTATAGGACGAGGTGACTTGTTGTACTAGTGTTTCTCAAACCTAACTCAGAGGTATCATGGACTGTACATTTTAAAGTAATCCAGTTTAAGATATTAACATAGAGCGACCCTTATGACTCAGAGAATAAAGAAAATATATCCTAATGTCCCTGGGAAATGCCCAAAACGTCATTGGGCAGAAGCAGAGGTTTCTCACAGGTTTTGGTAATCTGGAATGGTTGTTGGTCAAGAGGCAGATAGCTATGATGTCAGCACAGGGGGCCCAGCTGAGCACCTGGACCTACGAGTTACTGCAGGGAGCAGAGGCGGATTGCGAACCGTAAATGCTATACAGCGTACGGCTAGGGAAAATGTGCGAGCAACAATGTGGGATGCCATAATAGCAGTTCCAAGGAGTAAAGAGGAGACCAGACCTCCCTAGATGATTACAGATGGTCATGATTGGAGGCTGCTGTGGATAATGTGTTGATAAAGGAGGAGTGAACGGTGTTTGTCATGCTTCTCTATGTTCGACGTGACTGATAAGTTGCTCCATGCATGTAGTCACTCAGAGGTGTTCTGGATCTGCAGTGACATTATCTCCCTGCAAAGAACTATGCGTTTGTAATGTATACACAAAACCACTGTAAGGACAGAAGTTTATATTAAATAATTTTTGACCATGCACTGTTTCTTCATGGTTTAACTTCTTTTCTCCCCCAGCGCCCCGCCCTTTTTTGTATGACATGGTCATGTTAAGAACAGCACTGTAGATACTCTATATAACTGCATGAAGGATGATGGTCTTGTCAAATGATAATCCGCTGCATATTGTGCTCATCATATTAACCAATAAAACAGATTATTTAAAAAAACTTTCTTTTGGATATCGCTGCATCCCTCATTAACTCTCCTCTAATATAAGCTATTTTTGTTGCCCACATGGTTCCTTCATCATTTTCTATATATACTTTCTACATTTTCAAAAAGCATTGGCAAACCCAATAGGTTTCGTCTATGCAAGCTCTATTGGCTGTGTCAATGTTTATTTAGACATGTTGCATAGCAGCCTGTGCTGCTGTGCAACATGTCTAAAAACCTTAACAAAGCCAAATAGCTCTTGCGTACTGAAGAGCTATTTGGCCATGTTTTGTGCAAGACGGGAGTGGTGGTCTGGGGGGGCTGCAACATAATGGACTGCGGGAGGGGCAAGCAACACGAGGGAGGGAAGTTAAGGGCAAGAGGATGTGGCGTTACAGCCAGAGCTACCGACAACTGGCAGAACTAGCTTTGAGTCTTGGAATTGGCTCAACATCCTGTCAGTCTGGGAAAATCACATATTTGCTCCATGCCTAAATAAAAGATTGCAGATGAAACCTAAAAATGAATGAATCTGACCTTGTGTAATGTAACTGGTGCTCGTGTAAAAAACACTCCAATACCTTTGGGTCAAGTTGGCGCTATATAAAACTGCAAAAAAAAAATGGTACGGACGGTTGGAGGAGGGAAGTAGCAGTAAAACAACGCCAGCGGGAGGAGGGCTAGGAAGGGAGGTTGGGGCAAGAGCACAGAAAATGGAAGGGAGATGGACAGAGCAAGCCAAAACATGGTGAGAGGGGGGGACCAACTGTAGACACATGTACTCTTATAAGAATACATGAAGTAAATGAAAAAATAAGTACCACTGTCCGTCCACTGGCCGCAGGCTTCTGACTGCGGCCAGTGGACGGACACTGGCCACAGCCAGGAAGCTGTTCTTGGTCCATGCTGTACGGCAGAACAAACACTCGAAGCCCGAGGAGGAAGCAAGAGGCGTTGGCCAATAAGAAGCAAGGAAACCAGAGTGACGTCTAAGTCAACCAATGGTAAGTAATGGTGAGTAATGGAAGGGATATAAGCCTGTTTTTTGGTTTACAGGAGATTTTGCAAGCATATCGCAAATGCTGTGCAGGCAAAACCTTAAAAGGAACAGACTTGCTCTTTGTCTTCCGTATCTTTATACCTAGCTACACTCATGCACCATTGACCTGTTGGTGGTGTCAGTATGTCTAGGTCTAGGCTAATGTCTATCAAGTTGTGATAGGATTCAGTGCCTGCAAAAATCAAGGCTGATGGAAGCCATATAGTCAGAGTTGAGGACATATGGAAGAAGTCTATTCTAGAGCGCGTTCTATGTACACACAAGGTAAAAGTGTAGTATCTTTCTCGTGGGTTCATTAATTGCCAGAGTTTTATCAATGCCAAGGGCATAGCTGTAGCGGGTATTTGGGGTTTGACACCCACCAAATAAATGCATCCTTCTCTTGGTAGTTACTACAGGGGCCCTGAGTCGGGTCTGTTATGTATGTGTCATTGAGAGAAAGAGATATAAATCTAGTGGCTGAATTTCAAAACATGAAACCAGATTAATATTAACACTTTTGTTTATTGGCATTTCAACAATTACAGCAGTACAGCACAATATTGACAATGAACCAGTATCCTTGTTTTAATAGCCCTCGCTACAGGACTCACAGTGCAAACAGGAGCAAACAGTCTCCTACAGGAGATGGGGTTATGGTTGCGCTTTCAGGAGGTCTAGATGCCATGAGATAATAATATTAAACATACTAGTTTCGAACTATAACCGTGTCCATGCATGCCTAGGTCTCGTCATAAAGTGTGTGAGTAATATCAGTTGCGGAAAAGTGAAGAGGGTCAAAGCCCCTAGAGTGGTGGTGGGGGTGGGGCAGGTGGAGAAGCCATGCTGGGGGAGGGGAAATGCAGGCACATCAGGACCAGGGCAGCCTGCCCAGAACATCCTTCGTCCCATGGCAAATCTTGCTTACAACTCCAGGGTCTGAGCACCCTCGTCCCTATTAGGCTCCAGCTCATCGTCGTGGGCAGGACTTGACCCCACAGTCTTCCCCTCAATTCCGGTCCTCCGCCGAGTCAACTGCAGTCCCAGGGGATTCTCACTCATCAACCACTTCCCCCCAGAGAGGTGCAATAGGTCTGGGTAGGACACCCCTTTCTTCCTCCCTTTGCAGTGCCCTTTCCACAGCACGTGCCCAGCACATGACATCAGTCACCCAAGTTTCTACGTTAGGTCCCTGTGGCGATATCCAAGCCATGGCCACTCGTTGCTTGACCAAGTCCACAATCTGTTCCCCACCTTCTTGGGGCCCAATAAACAAACTGAAGGAGTGTTATTAAGTGACCTAGACAGGGTCTTATTGAGTCGCAAAATTACCTCACCCCAGAACTATACAAGCCCATGGCATCACCATGTCATGTGTCCAAAGTCAGTGTCCAGTGTTGCGCATTGAGGGCAACCTCTAGGCTCTCTGCTGTAGATAGTCTGAATCCATTGGGTAAGGTACGTCCTGTGAGTATAATTGTATGGTATGTATTTAAGGCGCGTGTTGCGAGAGACCTTCTGTGGGCATGCAAGCACCCTCCTCCATTCAGTGTCTATCATGTCCCAGCCCAAGTCAGCCGCCAAGTGAGCCTGAACGGCATCCAAAGGTTTCTTAACCAACCCATTTAGAGCCTTATAAAACCACAAGACTAGGTGAGTGCCTGTTCCCAGTGTCAGGAGAAGCTGAAGGACCGCAAACTTGGGTGGTTCCACTCCTGCAGTTCCCCACAGGTCCTGTAAGGCATGGGTAAGCGCTTCGTAGTTAAGAAATTGTCCCACTGGCAGGCCAATCTGTTCCACCAGGTCTCTAAAGGGCATTAGAACATTCATTTCAAAGCAGTCTCTCAGGGTCACCAATCCCGCCTCCATCAATGAGTCCAATTAGCCCTGCATTAAGAAAGTCAATAGGTCACTGTGAGGGAGGCCCACCAATGACAGTACAGGGGCATAAGGGGTCACAGTACCAGTACGCCACAGCTCACATCACCAGCAGGTCAGGGCAGTGGACAAAAGAATACCCGGGCAGGGAATCCGCAGTGCTGGGAGCAGCAGCTTTGCCAGCAACATTCCCTGGTTGGGTTCAGCACCCAATTGTCCAAGGTCCAATAAACCTGTCCCGTCAAGCCATTTCATGATCCACTGAAGCTGGGCTGTGAGAAAGTACAATTCAAAATCTGTCTCTCCCAGGCCTCCCTCAAGTGGGGGGTGTCGGAGGGTAGCTAATGCAACCCTCTGATGTAAGCCATTCCAAATCAATTTCTGCAGGAGTGCGTCAAGCCTCTGTAACCAGGTCACCGGGATTCTCACTGGGAGGTTTACAAAAAAGTAGAGAAGTCTCTGGAGCATGGCCATTTTAGAAAGCGCAATACATGACATAGTTGGTAACTTGAAGGAGCGCCAAAAGGAGACACAGGATTTCAGGAACCAGGTTGCCCCTCCCACGTTCCCCTCTCAGAGATCCTCCATATCATGGAAGACCTGGATTCCTAGGTATTTAAGAGTTTGTACAGCCCAATGTATGTCAGGTGGGCGAGAAGTAGGGCAGCACGATCCGGCAACCACTGGAAACACACGTTTTGCTCCCCAGCACTTTCTGAATTCCTCGAGGAGCTGCAGGGCCTGGGGAATATCACTCGCCTCATCCCGGAGGTAAATAAGCAGATCATGTGCATATAGTGAAAAGACATGGACCTAACCAGCTAGTGTAATGTCCCAATCTATTGCCTCCATTCTGAACCTGTCTGCGGCTCGACGATCAGGGCGAATAAGAGAGGCATCGGGGGGCAATTCTGTCTTGTGTCCCTGAATATTTTGTAGGCTTCCAAAATCATTCGCCCTGTTTTAACCCTAGCCATTGGGTGAGTGTATTGTAGTCTGACCCATCTTACCCAGTTTGCGCCGAGCCCCATGTGATACAATATGGCCTCCAAGAAGTCCCTTCGCACTTTGTGGAAGGCCTTCTACAGGTCCACTGTCACAATCACTGCGGAGGGGTCAGATGGCTGGTCGTGGGCATCCAGGATCGAGTAAAGCCTATGGAGGTTGTGAGAGGTATTACTGGTTGGTATAAACCCGTTTTGGTCTTCATGAATCAGGGCCTGCATATGGGGTAACAACCGGGACGCTAATATTTTGCTGAGCATTTTTAAGTCGGAGCATTAGTTCAAATTAATTTAATTATTTTTCTAATAAATAGCTACATTTATTTTTAAAAAGGTTATTGAGCTAATTTAAAATAAACGAATAACTGACTTTTGTAATTGTTTTTTTTTTTTAACATTTAGGAAAATGTACATATATTTTTAGAAAGTCTCAATTCATTTACTTTTGACTCCGTAGTTTGAAAAAAAGCAGTGCCATTCTCAATGATTGGACGTCCGTGGCCTTTTTGGTCACTGCCGTGTCCACTGTCCCTAATAGCAATTTGATATCTGCCCACTCCTTCACTAGGGTATAAAGTGACAAGGTAGGTATTGGGGCTCGGTCCACCATTTCCTTGTTGTATTATTTATATTTGGGGTTGTTAGCCAGGGCCTCAGAGAAGAGTACCAGTTTTACAAGTTTTGCCATAGACATCTGTAGGAAGCTGGCTCTGTATATTCTATACCAAAGTAAGGTATAGTGTGCCTAGAGTCCAGCGGATCCCCAAAGGTATCACAGAGGCTAAATTAGATAATCACTAACAGCTCTCTTTGTGGTAGTGTGGTCGAGCAGTTCGGCTTATCAGGAGGGTGTGTTAAGCATTTAGGGCCAGATGTACGACCCTTTCATTTAGCACCTCGCAATTTGCGACACATTGCAAATCGCAAATTGCGAGGCGCTAAATGAAATGTACAACAGTGTGTTTACACTGTTTTGCGATTCCCAATGGGGTCGCAAATTGCGAGGCTCATTAATATTAATGAGCCTCTCGCAATTTGCGAGCCCATTGTGAATGCCAGCCCTCCCAGGGATGGGGGCCTGCTGGGCTCAGCAGACCACCATGTCTGGGTCTGCTTTTTAATAAAGCAGCTTTTTTTATTTAAAATGAGGCCGTTTTCCTTAAAGGAAAACGGCATGCATTTAAAAAAAAAAATGAAACGTTTTTGTTTCAGTTTTTTAAGGGCAGGCAGTGGTCCCTGGGACGACTGCCTGCCCTTAAAAAATTATTTCGCATGCATTTGCAAAGGGGAAGGGGTCCCCTGGGGACCCCTTCCCATTTGCAAATGCATTACCACCTACTTGAAGTAAGTGGTAATTGCGAGTGTTTTGCGACCGCAATTGCCGTTGCAAAATATTAGTACATTGTTTTGAGACTCGCTATTTGGAAGGGAACACCCCTTCCAAATAGCGAGTCGCAAAACCAATTTAGCGAGTCACAAAATAATTGTGACTCGCTAAGTAGGCTATGTACATGGCCCAATATGTTTTTGCATGCGCAAATGGGTTCGCAAACCCATTTGCGCATGCAAAAACAGGTCGTACATCTGACCCTTATTGTATTCACTCAATCAAGGACTGATTACAAACACTCAGAGACAGAATCCAGACCAATTAGGTAATGTATAGTAAAGGTATCCTTTATATATGTTTTAATTCTAGAACCAAGCAGGACTTGGTACAGGTAAGTTAAATATACTTTCAAATGAAAAACTTTACTAGGAAATGCAGTTTTGTTTGAAATTGCAATCATTACAGGTTTGTGTTTGCTTTTAAAACACTTTTTGGTTTAAAGCAATTACTTTGCTTTCATACAAAACACAGTTCAACACAGACATTTTTAGGAACACATACTCGTAACATTGTTTCCTATGGGGAAAAGTGGGTTATCGGTTTGCAGGTAAGTAAACGACCTGCAAGACTAGTTTTTGGGGGTTAGAACCGAGGTTCCCCAAGGTTCAGTTAGGCACTCAAATGTTACCACCAACGGCACTAGGGCGGCCGAGTGCAGAGTATAGGGGCCCTCTGTTAGCCAATGGGGCTAAGGGAGCCTTCGGTCAGGTACTGCTTACAAGCAGGCCACTCGGGTGTGGGAGCAAAGCTCCTGGGTTTAAGATCAACACTGCAGGGGCCAACAATCAGCACAGGAGTTGCACAGGAGCTGCACGGAGGTGGCTGGATGCAAAGTGCCAAGAAGACGTCGGGGACCCTGTGGTTTGCAATGGAGAGCTCTGGTTTGAAGAATACGCTGCAGGCTCGGGCACGGAGGTTTCCTGAAGGCGACCACTGGCAGAAGAGGTAAATTGGGTTCTTCGGGGATGCCTGGACACTGTTGGTTTGGTCACCCAAGGCCGTGGGGTGTCGGGTGCAGGAGTGTCTTGAGGCATCAGATCTTCTTACCAGCTCCGGTCACGGTTGGGGGGACCCTTCAGGTTGAGGCTGCAGGCGTCGACTTGAAGCTCAAGGTAGGTCGGGGATCACCAGATGCCAAGTCAGGATCGCTGGGGAGACCGCCTCGATGCGTTGGGCCACTCAAACTCGGGCTGTGGGCGTCGGGTGCAGAGTGGTGCGGAACTGCGAAGCCGCCTGGATCCGGGTTCTGTGTTTGAAGTCTTGGGTTGAGCAAATCCATTGCTCACGGGAGACAGAGTCCTTGAGATGAGTGCAGGGCAGGTCCTCCTGGTTCTGGTGGTCTGCTGGACACACCAGGGTTTCTGCTGTAGGCAGGTCGGAGTTGGGACAGGCTGGTAGGGCTCGGGCCAAAGCAGTTGGTGTCCTCTTCTTCCTGGGTCAGCATAGCTCTTCGGTTCTTCTTCTTTCTTCCTCGAATCTCTGGAGGCAAGATTCAGGGTAGCCCCTAAATACTAAATTTAGGGGCATTTACAGAGGTCTGCAGGTCGGGACCAATAGGTCCCTTCCTTGGGGTGGGTACACCCCCTATTATGCCACCCTCCAGTGGAAGGGGGGCATGAGCCTCTCTCTAATTGGTTGGGTCCACTCATCTTCAAGATGTAGGGACTGAGATGTGTGCATCACCTCACCTCCCCCACACCTCTCCTCCTATCTTGGTTTTCCTGCTGAATCTCCCGCCTAAAGTGGGGGTCAGAGGCGGTGGGAGCCAGTTGCTGGGGGAAGCAAAAGGCAGGGACAGCTTACAAAGGCGGCAGGCCTTTGAAGCTTCCAATTCATGGATCCAACCCATCCTGGGGGAGGAGGCATGACACCTCTGCCCAGGATGGGCTTTGTTTCTGGACCCAGAGAGTGGAGGCTCTCTATCCAGGGTCCAGATACCTGTCTAGTGGTGGCAAATGGCAGGCCGCCATTCAGGAACCACACCAGGCTGGTCGTTTTTCAGGTATCATCTCTAAGATGCCCTCTGAGTGCATTTTACATTAAATCTCGCATTGGCATCAGTGTGGGTTTAATGTGCTGAGATGTTTGCTACTGAACTTCCCAGGTTTCAATGAAAGCCATTTTGGAGCTGTGGAGTTTGTAATGACCAACTCCCAGACCATATACTCTTTACGGCTTTACTGCACTTACAATGTCTAAGAATGGACTTAGACACTGAAGGAGTACAGTGCTCATGCAACTGTACCCTCACCTGTGGACTAGAGCACCCTGCTAGTGGGGTGACTTACCTAGGCCCCTGGCAGTGGGTTGCAGGCATGGCACACAGGGATGTGTGCCATGTCGACTCTTCACTTTTCTCTTCACCAAACACGCAGCCTGCAATGGCAGTGTGTGGGTGTGAAGGTGCAGGGTTTCTAAGGGTGGCACAATAGGTGCTGCAGCCCTTGGAGGCCTTCCCTGATCACAGCACCCTTGGTACCCATGGTACCTTTTACATGGGGCTTACCTGTGGCCAGAGATGTGCCAATTGTGGGTACAAAGGTACAGTTTTGGGAAAGAACAGGCCCTGACGACCTGATTGGCCGGGACCCAGGGCACATCAAGTCAAATTGCATCAAATGTCAGGCAAAAAGTGTGGGGGTGGGGAAACCATTCAAAAGGGGCACTTTCCTACAACATTGACAGGGTTCAGACCAGCAGTTGACATTAGTCAATATGTTGCTTTCCAGAACTGCAAGATTCTATGAGCTTTGTTGTCTACGTTTAGGTAGTCCGGAAAACCAAATCCTCAATAGGTTCAGTATGGGCCAATATTTGGAATAATACCTTTTTTAAGACTTGTTAACAAATGTGTTCACTGATGATTCTCAGTTTTATTATCAAGTATGTTCTGTATGACGAGATTGCCAGGAAACCGATCACACACTCCAGTGCATATTTGTTATTGTACCTCCTGTTGTTCTATATCCATATGTGTTTGTATGTGGTATTTAAATAGCGCAAAAGTATCCAAAAGGGATTGAAGTGCTGTACAGGATTACAGACAATCATACAGTCCCAGTGATAGGAGAGGTACTGGCTTGTAGACACCTAATGCATTGTGATATATTGTTCTTTAAAGTAGTGCCTCTTCAATTCATTTCTAAACTGGAACAGCATTGCCTAGGTCCTGATGGATATGGGGATATTCTTGATCCTGGGTCATTTCATGTTATTCCTCAACAACAACCCAAATCTGTTGTTGACAGTGTTCATACTACCTAAATTAGAGCTATGACAAAATGACAGTGAAACCTCTACCGCGAATTGCACCTAACCTGCTATCCCCAAATAAATAATGAAGAGGGAAATATCCTGAGTTTATGTGCACACAGTTTAAGCACCCACTGTCAAGGTGCGGTCCTCAACCGGACTAAACAATGTTGTAATGAAAGTCAAACGGTGCACCACTGAATATTTGCATATTAAACAATAATTAAGCAAGATACAGAATCAATATCCAAAATTGAGTTCTCCAAATCTTCTTTTTTATTCATAATGCATACCGTTGGGAGACACTTGTACAGAACTACTGCTTCAGCGCTTAATACGGTGCTGAGCTGACGGGTCTATTTTGCCCTGGGTCGCCCTAATTGTGTTTGACCTCGCTCACTATCGATTATTGATAGACCGCATTTTATTTACATTTATAATCTGAATATGCTTTCTACGATTGTTTAGTGTTTTTATTCAGAGGGACTAATTTGTCCTGTTTCCAAGCCGTGTGAGGAATTCGATTACCCTCATCATCTCATGTATGAATGCATCTCATGCATGAGTACTTCGAATATGCCCTGAAGAAGTCCATTGTACTGGACGAAACGCGTTGGCTGTTCTTCACTACATACCACATGTCATGTTTGAACTATTTATGAATAAAAAAGAAGATTTGGAGAACTCAATTTTGGATATTGAATCTGTACCTTGCTTAATTATTGTTTAATATGCAAATATTCAGTGGTGCACCGTTTGACTTTCATTACCTAAGTTAGAGGTTACGCCCTTACATTATCAAATATGGCAGTCTCATGAGAAAGAAGTTCAGTCCCCTCAAATGTAATGTGTGCCGAGCTGCTCTCTGTTGACAGCATCTCTGAAGGGATTTCTTCCACCATTACCATGTCTCAAAGTTCCTTTATCCTCCGCTCTACATTATCTTTATCTTTTGGCATGCTCCCTTCAGTGATTCCTCTTATCTGATACTCAGCCTCTCATCTTAGCACATCTACAAGGGGTTCCTGGCTCCAGTAGTGTGGTCACTGCAGTGATATGTGTGAGCCACCCAGTCTTCTCAGTGGGGGTGTCAGCAGTGAGTATTGCTGCTGTGGTTCTCTGCTCCGCCTGATCAGTGACGACCCTCTCCATCTCCGAGGTCTCACTTTTTCATGCCATTTCATATTTATGCAGTGCCTCATGGCTCTCTAAAGTTGTCATAGGTAAATTTGCCACCAGGTCAGTTAATTTAAGTTCTTTCCATGCATCCTTATTAGATGGCAGAGCAGGGCCTGCAGTCACTGAGGAGCTCTATCCAAATGTGGGCACACTCCTTGGTGCTTGACTCCACCTCCGAAGGCGTATCTCTTAAAATCCCAATCATGGCCTAGACCTGGAACCCAGTTGTTCTTCCTCTAGCACAAGCCCAAGTTCTTAGGTCTCCCTGTGCTGCCACGTAAATATGTCAAGTAGTGAAAGGGAGCAGCAAGGCCTATCTGTCCCTACACTCCCCTGGGAACACAGAATAGACTATCACCTGTCCAGAGACATATGTCACATGGCCACCACAGAGGTCACATGTCATCTGCGCACCTGCCACTAACAGGAGAGTCGTGCCTTGCTCACCTGTTTATTCCTCGCTCCCTACAGAGAGCACAGCCCCCACTTTTATGCACAGCCAGTATAGCTATCCCTCACTTAACATAGACAGGAGAGCTACCCCTCACCTTTGCAAATTCATCTCTTGCTCTGCTTGCTGATAACTTACTCAGTGAAACAAAAGATCTATCATTCAACTGTCATACAGCAGAAGTACCCCTTTCTTGCCGTAGTCAGCACAGCTGGGCGTCATTTTCTCCAGACACATCTTTGGCAGACCAATCCTTTGCTCTGCTTGCTGATATTTCTCTCAGTATAGACAGTAAAGCTATCTCTTATACAGCAAAGCTACCATTTGTGGGTTGCAGGCCTAGAGTTTTTCCACCTTGGTTAGAGATAACAGAGAGATGCCTTGCTCTGCTAAGCTATGTCTAGAAAGGTCCATGCCTGTATTATTATCGGTCTGTCTGTATCTTCCATCTGTCTACATCCCTCCAGCTCCACCAGAAAGCCTGGGAGGTTTCTACTGACAAGGACTAGGAAGTTTCTACTGACAAAATCTGACAAGGGATAAAGAATTAGGGAATGAGGCCCTTGCTAAAAGATTACCTCAGAGACAACTGTGATGTAGAAAGAGAACCTTAGAGACTGCTCTGGTAGGACAAACAAAATAAGGAGACATGGGTATAGAGGTCAAGTAGATCAAGGCACTCTCACAACCCAGCAACATTGATCTGGGAAACATCAGACAACAAAAGAGTAACGGTGCACCCAATAAAAACAGAAAAAGTGTAATATAGGGGCAGAACTGTTCCAAACACGATGAGAAATGGAAGCAAGAACAAAGGGGCATGTTTCCTTTAGAACCTATATCAGAAACAATGCACTCCAAGTATGAAGTGGAATAATGGACTAGAACAGGGGGTCTCCAATAGGAGTGGGCGGAACACGTTGAGTATCACTCTGCAGAATTCCACAGAGATATAGAAAAACTCAGTGAAATTCCGCAGAATTCCACCAACAGGAGGAGTCTGCAGCTCGTGTTGCCCGCACTACAATTTAGCGCCGGTAGCAGCACTGAAAATCAGTGCGAACGTCACCATGCATTGCGCAAGAGCACGCGGCCATTCAAGTTGATTTTGCTGCCTCTCGGGTAAAAAAATCTACTCAAGGGTCAGCAAATCTACTCGAACGGCAGCCCTCTGACTGTGACCACTCGTAGATGCTGGTGATTGCCCGCGTTAGAAAATCATGCTTGGGACGCCAATTCTCGCTTGCATGTTCTGGAGCTTCACAGGAGAAAAATTCCACCAATTGGTGATTGGCAGAATTTGGTCAGAACTCTGTGTTAAAAGAAATGTGGAGCAGCCAAAATTCTGCCAATTCTGTGGGCAGAACGGAACACTCCTTCCACCCCTAGTCTCCAATCTTTTGATTAATAAGAGTGACTTATGTTCAATGGAAATCATACAGAGAAACCAATATTATTTGTGTTGTACACATCAGGCAAGATTACATTTGTGGCCAACCTCTTCAAGTTTACCAGCCAAGATCACTTTGGTGCAGGATTGCCTGCAGTAATATATAAAAGGCTTTGTGAATTTGGAATGACTATAATAGAAATACATAACAACCACAGCTGCAATGCCCCTGGCACCAAGGCAATAATGCCAAGATAATAATGTTAGTAATTAGTCTCCCAATACTTCATGATTGATCATTCAGATATCACCTTTAAATATCTTTTGGAAATTATGGGTTCTGAAAATGCACACATTGTCATCTGATACACAAAGTTTCAATTTTGGTATGCATATATTAATTTAACCAAGCAAAAGCTTCTAAATTAGTTGGCTAAGCTGCACACAGGAGAGGTACTCATGGGTAGCAGGAAAGCTACCAGTAGCTCACAAGCTACTCACTGGAGAAGCCTAAACTAGGTTGAGTTACATGGGACGAGAACATGTATAGGATTTGCCCATTCCAGAAAAGATAGATGGTAAGATCTTTCTCAGTGTGTACACATTTTATTCTCAGTTTATTTCTCGCACTGAGAGTAAAACATGCAGCATACATACTCTGCTCAGAAAGGGGGGGGTCAAATTTCATTGGATTGAAGATTGTTAGAGGGAATTTAATGAAATCAATTGGAGCTTGCTGCAATTCAGAATCTCCAAATTTTCATTCCTGGATTACCCTTTTGCCTATTAGCTGATGTGGTGATGTTGGGTTAGGGGCAATACTGACAAAAGTTCAGGATGATATTGAAGTTGTGATAGCTTTTGCGTCTAGAGCTCCTAGAGGACCAGAGTGCAATTATTTGACCATAGAAAAAGATGTGTTGGCTGTATTCTGGGCGGTGAGGAAGTTTAAACAGTTGTTGTGGTGAATATTGTTTAAGGTATATTCTGATCACCAGCCTTTACAAGAGATATCTAAGAAGAAATGTCTGGATGCTGTATCTGCACATATATGTAAATGATTGCAGCTTTTTGTGGCATTTTTCAGTGAACTACATACCTGGTGCCTTGAATAAGGGAGCCGGATGCGCAAATGGTTCAGCACATGCCATGCCGTCATGAAAATTATGATGAGTTGTGGTTTGATAATGTAAATATTTGCTTGATTACTGAGGTCTGTTTATCTGAAAAGGAATGGTTAAAGGGGATGGACAAAACCCTGTACTGGGAGAGCACTGGGTAGACTAATTCAGGAAAAGACGCATTGGAAGAATGTGGACGAAGAGTATAGCACAGTAAAGGAAGAATTGTCTGTACGGGATGTTTTTCTATTAAGAAACTAAAGACAAGTTCCCCCTACTTAGGTAAGGATCAGGCTAGTTAGGTTGGTGCATTAAGGACATCAGAGTATGGGCAAGATCAAGGAAAGATTGAGAAGTTGCCATTGGGGCCTGAAATGGATTTGATGGTCAAGAGGAAGTTACGTGATTGTGCTGACTTTACTACCTGTGAGAATTGTTTTTTAAAAGTAGAACACTGCCCCTGGTCACTGCAGTTACAGACGTTTCTACACATACCGTCATTAAGGTTGTTTGTCTGGGAAAAAATCCCCAAATTCTTCCAAATGACAGTGAAGTTCAGCTATTTTCTTATGAGATGGAACATACAGGAAACTCCAAGTATTCTGCTCCTCTCAAAGTGGTTAAGCTTTTTAGTGGAGCACTGAAACTTGCCATGGACACATTTGGAATCTTAATTGTCTTGTTGTAGTCAAAAGATGACTCACTTTGTTAGCCTTTTCTGTCTCGCCTTTTTCCTGTTTCCCTCCTTTTCCTTGCTCTTCTCCTTCCTTTGGTTCAGTTGTGTTTGGGTCCTTGTAAGGGTTTGGGTAGTATTATTTGGGGTTAACTGTCTAGTCCAGGGGTCTCCAATCTTTTCATTGATAAGAGCTACTTATGTTCAATGAAAATCATACTGTACTACTAATAATATTTCTGTTGTACACATAAGGCAAGATTGCATTAGTGACCACCCTGTGGAAGATTACCAGCCAGAATTTCTTCAGTAGAGAATTGCCAACAGTAATGTAAACAAACATTTGCAATGCAATCAGTCGCACATTTGCGAGAGTTAGAGCTATTGGCGCTGTAAATGACACTTTTTTTACCTATGTGTTTTGGTTTGGAGTGTAGTGGATGTATGTGTTGTGGAGTGCAATTATGAGGGTTCTATTGGAATGGACAGTTGTGGAATAGTGTGGGGTGGAATTGTGTGGAGTGGAGTGTATTTGTGTGGTGGAATTATGTGGTATGGTGAATAGACAGTGGTGGGAGCTGCACAGAATAGATAGAAAGACAGAGGGTGCTAGGTAGTTTGCCTTAACATTCTGGGGTCGATTCCGATTCGGGCCGGAAAAAGCACCGACCGACTCGGAGCCGGAAAAATTACCGACCGACACGTACCAGTGGCGCCCGACACGCCAAGTACGATGCAAGCCGCGATAAATCCGACCGACACGTCAGGAAACCAAGCCGACCGACCGAGCCGCTCGGAAAATAGCAATGCGGCCGGAAAAACACGCGAATTCAACCGACCGACACGCACCCGGAACAAATCCGACCGAATCGTACCCGCCAACTCCAACCCGCAAAGTACGATGCAAGGCGCGAAAAACACGACCGAGTCGGACGGAGGACAAGCCATACGACCGACACGCATACAAAACCGAGCCGAAGCAACACAATACACCGCGACCGACGCGTACGCAGCATACAAAACTGCACAAACACAGCGTGAACGAAGCGGAAAACACCGTACGAGACCAATGCAGGGTCCGACTCGGTCACAAGAACGTTTCCAACATACACAAACAGCACAAAGGAAAAATCAACCAAAAAAGGCCAAACAAGCAATTACCAAGCCAATAAATACTGGGGGGGTGGGGACAGAGAACAAAGACACACCCACAACTCCACCTATATAAAGGACACAAATCACTACCATGAGCCTTTGCAAATGCCATTCCACTGCCAGCACCCAAGAGAAAGCAACCACACACCCACAGCTCATCCCTCACACAAGCCACACACCAGCAGCACACCAACAAATACCTACCTCACATACACCCAGCACAACACACACCCACACACCCTCACCTGCACACCAACACACACATCACCCACCATCACCACCCATCACCATGCCCCCCAAGAAGAATCACAAGTTCCTAGATTGTGAATTGGAAGTCCTGGTAGACGAGATCCTCAGGGTAGAGCCACAGCTGTTTGGCACATTGGTCCAACAGACCCCCATGTCGCGGAAAACCAAGATGTGGGAGAGGATCATCAACAGGGTGAACGCCCAATCACCATGTCGGCGCACAAAGAGCGACATCCAGAACAGGTGGTATGACGTGCGCAGGAGGGTACGGAAACTGCTGAAGCAAGACTACATCAACAGCCAACACACCGGCAGTGGCCCTCCTGCCAAGCCAATATACCTCAGGCCCTGGGAGGAGAAGGTGCGGGCCATCCTACCGCCAGTGAGCATATATGGACTAGAGGACATCCCAGAGCCTGGTGAGTACACAACAAATGTACACAATATACTGCCACAAAACACACACACATCACTGTCAAGGGGAAAGTCAAACCATGCACTCATAGCAATCACACAGCAACCAGAACAGAATCATCCCAAAATGTGTATGTCAGTCAGAGAAACACAACACATGCCATCAAAAAAGTCACATCCAACTGTGCCAACACATGTACAAACACAACCACAACTACAGCTAGGCAGTGGCACAAATAGAACCAACAAACACATCCACACATGTAGCCACCACAACAACACCAACACACAGTGAAGACCACTCAAAGGAAGGAATTCTGTGTATGCTGGCCAAGTCAGTGTAGCCAATAGCATCATGGGAGTGGCAGTCACACATATTGCCCCCACAACTGTCCCATCAACACCACCATGAACCATGCGCACATCACAGGGAGTGGAGAAGGACTCACAAGATGGCTGACACTGGCTACTGCTGTGAGGAGCACAAGGCCCTGCTGGCAACTGTGCACCAACAAACAGCAGGACACCACTGACTGACATCCTGAGAGACAACTTCCACTCCCTGCAATGCAAGCACGTTCCATGGTGGGATATCTGGCTGGCTGGGTGGGAAGGGGGACTTGCAGCACTGACCATAGTCACCAGCACCTCCCCTCACACCCCCCAACACAAACTCCACAGTACCCACCTGGTAGAATGCAATGCCCTCCATCCTAACACAAGATCCCACAAAGCACCACCACCCTGGGTTATGTTGTGTGAAGCACAGGGACACTCTTGGGACTCTTAGCCAAACAACTGCCAGGACAACACTCCCAGCCATCCTGTCAGCACAGCCAGCCCACCCCACAGGGAAGCAGAGTCAAAAGGAAGGAAGCATGGGCATGCTGGGAAGGGGGGTGGAGGCAATAGCATGATGGGAGTCGTAGTCAGACATTGCTCAGCCTCACAACTGGCCCATCAACACCACCCTGAACCATGCTCACATCACAGGGAGTGGAGAAGGACTCACAAGATGGCTGACACTGGCTACTGCTGTGGGGAGCACAAGGCCCTGCTGGCAACTGTGCACCAACAAACAGCAGGACACCACTGACTGACATCCTGAGAGACAACTTACACTCCCTGCAATGCAAGCACGTTCCATGGTGGGATATCTGGCTGGCTGGGTGGGAAGGGGGACTTGCAGCACTGACCATAGTCACCAGCACCTCCCCTCACACCCCCCAACACAAACTCCACAGTACCCACCTGGTAGAATGCAATGCCCTCCATCCTAACACAAGATCCCACAAAGCACCACCACCCTGGGTTATGTTGTGTGAAGCACAGGGACACTCTTGGGACTCTTAGCCAAACAACTGCCAGGACAACACTCCCAGCCATCCTGTCAGCACAGCCAGCCCACCCCACAGGGAAGCAGAGTCAAAAGGAAGGAAGCATGGGCATGCTGGGAAGGGGGTGGAGGCAATAGCATGATGGGAGTCGTAGTCACAGACATTGCTCAGCCTCACAACTGGCCCATCAACACCACCCTGAACCATGCTCACATCACAGGGAGTGGAGAAGGACTCACAAGATGGCTGACACTGGCTACTGCTGTGGGGAGCACAAGGCCCTGCTGGCAACTGTGCACCAACAAACAGCAGGACACCACTGACTGACATCCTGAGAGACAACTTACACTCCCTGCAATGCAAGCACGTTCCATGGTGGGATATCTGGCTGGCTGGGTGGGTGGGAAGGGGACTTGCAGCACTGACCATAGTCACCAGCACCTCCCCTCACACCCCCCAACACAAACTCCACAGTACCCACCTGGTAGAATGCAATGCCCTCCATCCTAACACAAGATCCCACAAAGCACCACCACCCTGGGTTATGTTGTGTGAAGCACAGGGACACTCTTGGGACTCTTAGCCAAACAACTGCCAGGACAACACTCCCAGCCATCCTGTCAGCACAGCCAGCCCACCCCACAGGGAAGCAGAGTCAAAAGGAAGGAAGCATGGGCATGCTGGGAAGGGGGTGGAGGCAATAGCATGATGGGAGTCGTAGTCACAGACATTGCTCAGCCTCACAACTGGCCCATCAACACCACCCTGAACCATGCTCACATCACAGGGAGTGGAGAAGGACTCACAAGATGGCTGACACTGGCTACTGCTGTGGGGAGCACAAGGCCCTGCTGGCAACTGTGCACCAACAAACAGCAGGACACCACTGACTGACATCCTGAGAGACAACTTACACTCCCTGCAATGCAAGCACGTTCCATGGTGGGATATCTGGCTGGCTGGGTGGGAAGGGGGACTTGCAGCACTGACCATAGTCACCAGCACCTCCCCTCACACCCCCCCAACACAAACTCCACAGTACCCACCTGGTAGAATGCAATGCCCTCCATCCTAACACAAGATCCCACAAAGCACCACCACCCTGGGTTATGTTGTGTGAAGCACAGGGACACTCTTGGGACTCTTAGCCAAACAACTGCCAGGACAACACTCCCAGCCATCCTGTCAGCACAGCCAGCCCACCCCACAGGGAAGCAGAGTCAAAAGGAAGGAAGCATGGGCATGCTGGGAAGGGGGTGGAGGCAATAGCATGATGGGAGTCGTAGTCAGACATTGCTCAGCCTCACAACTGGCCCATCAACACCACCCTGAACCATGCTCACATCACAGGGAGTGGAGAAGGACTCACAAGATGGCTGACACTGGCTACTGCTGTGGGGAGCACAAGGCCCTGCTGGCAACTGTGCACCAACAAACAGCAGGACACCACTGACTGACATCCTGAGAGACAACTTACACTCCCTGCAATGCAAGCACGTTCCATGGTGGGATATCTGGCTGGCTGGGTGGGAAGGGGGACTTGCAGCACTGACCATAGTCACCAGCACCTCCCCTCACACCCCCCCAACACAAACTCCACAGTACCCACCTGGTAGAATGCAATGCCCTCCATCCTAACACAAGATCCCACAAAGCACCACCACCCTGGGTTATGTTGTGTGAAGCACAGGGACACTCTTGGGACTCTTAGCCAAACAACTGCCAGGACAACACTCCCAGCCATCCTGTCAGCACAGCCAGCCCACCCCACAGGGAAGCAGAGTCAAAAGGAAGGAAGCATGGGCATGCTGGGAAGGGGGTGGAGGCAATAGCATGATGGGAGTCGTAGTCACAGACATTGCTCAGCCTCACAACTGGCCCATCAACACCACCCTGAACCATGCTCACATCACAGGGAGTGGAGAAGGACTCACAAGATGGCTGACACTGGCTACTGCTGTGGGGAGCACAAGGCCCTGCTGGCAACTGTGCACCAACAAACAGCAGGACACCACTGACTGACATCCTGAGAGACAACTTACACTCCCTGCAATGCAAGCACGTTCCATGGTGGGATATCTGGCTGGCTGGGTGGGTGGGAAGGGGGACTTGCAGCACTGACCATAGTCACCAGCACCTCCCCTCACACCCCCCCAACACAAACTCCACAGTACCCACCTGGTAGAATGCAATGCCCTCCATCCTAACACAAGATCCCACAAAGCACCACCACCCTGGGTTATGTTGTGTGAAGCACAGGGACACTCTTGGGACTCTTAGCCAAACAACTGCCAGGACAACACTCCCAGCCATCCTGTCAGCACAGCCACCCCACCCCACAGGGAAGCAGAGTCAAAAGGAAGGAAGCATGGGCATGCTGGGAAGGGGGGTGGAGGCAATAGCATGATGGGAGTCGTAGTCACAGACATTGCTCAGCCTCACAACTGGCCCATCAACACCACCCTGAACCATGCTCACATCACAGGGAGTGGAGAAGGACTCACAAGATGGCTGACACTGGCTACTGCTGTGGGGAGCACAAGGCCCTGCTGGCAACTGTGCACCAACAAACAGCAGGACACCACTGACTGACATCCTGAGAGACAACTTACACTCCCTGCAATGCAAGCACGTTCCATGGTGGGATAACTGACTGGGTGGGTGGGTGGGTGGGAAGGAGGTCTGGCTGTCAACCAAACACAATCAATGCAGACCATGTTCACACCCCAGAGAATACATAGAAATGCCCAAATAATGCAGGACAATGTGCCACACCAATATCAACCCCTGACTGTGACGACTTAGGACAATACAATGTACAGGCCCGCACCCCGAGGCACAGTCACAACTGTCAGGTGTGTCAACCACTGATGCCTGCAGAAACATGACATACATTGTTTGTGTCTCCCAAAAACAGGTGATGATAGGGACACAGCAGCAGACGCTGAGGAGTCCCAGTCCCAGGCTCAAGAGGATGCCGAGCTCACTGGCGTCGTACAGCCTCTGTCCTCCTCGGACGATGAAGAACAACCTGGCACATCCGGTGCAAGTCAACATGCTGCACCAGCAGGACCACCAGCTGCAGCACCAGCAGGTCCACCAGCTGCACCCCCTGCACCCACCCCTCCAACGACTGTCACCACGAATACCATCCCTGCCGACATGGACAGAATAAGGAACAACACCAGCGCAGTGACCCTGGACCAACCTGGGGCCATGGACACCACCACCACCACCAACCCCCAAGGTGGACCAGGGTTATCTGTGCGTGCAACTGCACACACTGCACATGTCAGCAGGGGTGGTGGGAGGGGTGGGAGACAGAGGTCGCTGCTTGCAGACGTTGCTGGTGTGCATGAAGACCCACAACTGGTACGCATAGCTGATGCGTACCAGTCCAGCACCGGAGAGCTCAGCCAGGTAGTGGGGCTCCTCAGAGACATCAAACAGCAGCAGGCTGCCCATCATGCCCGCTTGGACTCCCACATGTCCCACGTGGAGTCACACATGTCACGTGTGGACTCCCACATGACCCGCGTGGAGTCCAAGTGGGATGTACTACATGAGATGACGGCGGTGCACAGGGACATTTTACAATGCCTCCGCCAGATGAACAGCAACCAGTCCACACCTCCCTGTGTGCCAACAACATCTGGCACCGAACAAACTGCAACTGCCACAGGGAGGGAGGAGGACTCTGGCGGAGAGTCCCCTGCACCGCAGCAGCCTGCACTTGAGGGCCCCCCCCAAGAAGAGGGGTCGTCCGAGGAGGGGAAAGTGAGAGGCTGATGGCCAAGCGCAACTCCCAGGAAGCCTGAACCTGTTCTGGATTTTCGCCTTTGTGCACAGACTGTTCACCCTGTTGATGGCAACACTACTCCCACACATTGCATGGGGAGTACAAGTTGGAACAATGTGTCAGACAACTGTGGCCCCGATACTGGGGATCCTGTCTACCTGGACTTTCTATTCATCTAGGAACTTGGGATTGCAAGATTCATGTACAGCACAATCCATCCTATGCACTATTATCACAGATGTATCACAATAAACACAATAATACACCATACTTGCCTCTGTCGTGATTCCAACGTGGGTGCTGTTATGGGGATGATGAACAACAAAATTACACTGTGTATGCGAACTGCAACAGCAAGGACAACACAGGCATGTGAGTACAGGCAACGTGACACATATGAGGGAGACACACCACCAGGGCTACACAACACATACACACCTAGGCCATCTGACTCATTGCCTACACTGATGTTGCCAGGGAAGACGGTGCAATGCACAGACACCACACCCATTCCCAGTTGTAGTCAAGTAGCCCACAGGTGCAGTAAGCAAATGGCAGTCAAATGTGTGACCACAGACAACGCACATCACTAAGTGAAGCACAGGTTTATTACACAGTAGCAACATGCCGTAACCACTACAGATGCAAGGTAACCCCACCTGGTAGCGGGCACACAGTCAACAACTGTAGACAGAAGGAAGTCCATGGGTGTGGCGCACATCACCTGTAGGGACACAACAGCTACCAGCCTGGATGTGCAATCACGTCGTCGGTGGACACAGTTGACCAAACGAATCTGAAAGTACCCTGTGAAGGACAGAAATGACACACAGTCAAAAGCAATGCAGTACAGGACAGAACAGCAAAACTCATGCACAATACATGTTACAAGATACCCACCCAGAACCAAGTTAGCATGTCAACACTGTTGGGGAGTACAGCCCACCTGTCACCACACATCGCAACACACATCCTGTCAAGTAGCCCATGGACACACTCCAACAGCACCAGAGCACCACCCACACATCATGCCAACTCACATCATTCACATGACACCTCAGGATACTCACATTCAGCTAAAGAAGTTGGTGATGAGCTGTGTGCGGACATCACCATCACCATCATCATCATCATCGTCACTGGCATCGTGGTCCAGGCCAGGATCCTCCACAGGTGGCGGATGTTGGTCATCGTCATCCTGGATGAGAGGCAACTCCTTCCGCACTGCCAGGTTGTGGAGCATGCAGCAGACGATGATAATCTTGCACACTTTCGCAGGGGCATATGGGAGGGACCCTCCGGTCTTGTCCAGGCAGCGGAAGCGGCTCTTCAGGAGACCAAAGGTCCGCTCAATCACTCTCCTGGTCCGACCATGTGCCTCATTGTAGCGCATCTGGGCAGGTGTCACAGGGTTCCTGAGGGGTGTCAGCAACCACGGCATGTTGGGGTATCCCGAGTCACCTACGGACAGACAAGTGCACATCAGCTGACTTGGAAAAGTGGGCGGAATACTACAGATCAGATCACACACAATGGCACAAAGTCAGTACACACCGACAAGCCAGGCACGCTGGTTCTGCATCTGTGCCATCAACCTGGGGATGCGACTACTCCTCATCACAAAGGCATCGTGTGCTGAACCAGGGAAACGGGCACACACGTGTGTGATGGTCATGTCTGCAAGACACACCACCAGTGCATTGACCGAGTGGTAGTGCTTGCGGTTCCTGTAGGCCTGCTCCTGGGCCTGTGGTGGTACCAAAGCCACATGTGTCCCATCAATGGAGCCAATGACATGCGGCATCCTCCCCAGGGCATAAAAGTCACTCTTCACGTCAGTGAGTCGTCGCAGTCTAGGGAAATAGATGTACCGGTTCAGGAAGAGCAACATTGCCGCCAAAACATCGCGGAGCACACGGCTGAACATGGTCTGTGACATCCCACCAGCAGACGCCACAGTATGTTGGAAGGTACCGGTGGCAAAGAAGTGTAGGGCTGCCATCACCTTCACCTTGGGGGTCAGCGCTGTAGGATACGGCCGGCCAGGCTGCAAATGTGGGGACAACTGCACTGCCAAATCCTCAATCAGCTGCCTGGTGAAGCGGTACCGTCGGATGCTGTCCCGTTCCACCATCGTTGCCAGGTCTGGGAATGGCCGATGGACAGCAGGAGCCCTGCAGTGCAGAGGAGAAGTAAGCAAGATCGTCAGTCACCCCACATATGCGGCATTGAACACACTCAAGATCCCAACATACATCATCATGAGGCACAACTACATGAAGTGTGCAGTACCGGAACGACATGTATGGTACATACATGGCCAACATCTGTCAACACGGTCCTAAAGGTGGCATCAATTTGTCCCAGGTTGGCCCATTGGATATCATGATGCTGTGTCACAGTCACCCCCCAGTGACATGTGAGGACAGATGTGCCCCAGGCACCACAGCTCAACGACAGGCACATTCCCAGGGACCCTGTAATGCCACATGGACACTGGCATCACCTGGAGTATCATGTGTACACCACAACAAAACAAACATGACCCCCACAGGTAGTGGCCACACTTGCCATGGCAGGAGAGCCATGGACGTCTGTGACACACACGCACAACATCAGAGTCCATGCACACACAACGTGGATGTGGAGACTGTCTCCCATTGTGCACATGAAATCAGAGACATTGTAAACACTACATGCACAAAGACTGTGGAGGGCCATCACTATTGTGCCACTGGGACACCCTGGCTCAAACATACCGTCCCACATGGGACTCACGGGGTATGTGACATGACATACACAAACACCACTGTGAAATGTGACCATGGCACATGCACAGATATGAACAGTTGCACATCACAGTGGTCACGTACACGTAACACCCAGGATCCTGTCCCCATTAACACGTGCACAGCCTGGGGGTGGCTGCCCACAGGTGACACCCACAGGACAACATGTACACCAACATACACACAATAGGAAATGCAGCCTTACATGCCTTATGATAAGGTTTGGACAGGCTGTCGTGATGTAGGTGTGCCCCTCACTCCCTGGGAGCTATCTGTGGCTGGCATATGTCCATCTGAGACAGGCATGCTGACATATGCCAGTCACATGTACAGTGATGCGTTGAACAGCAATGGACCGATCGGTGCCTCCGGCCGGCCCATTGCTTTCAATGTGTGCGGGTACGCGTTGTACCCCTGTGCGCGTTGTACTGCAATGGACCGATCGGTGCCTCCGGCCGGCCCATTGCATTCAATGTGTGCGGGTACGCGTTGTACCCCTGTGCGCGTTGTACTGCAATGGACCGATCGGTGCCTCCGGCCGGCCCATTGCTTTCAATGTGTGCGGGTACGCGTTGTACCCCTGTGCGCGTTGTACTGCAATGGACCGATCGGTGCCTCCGGCCGGCCCATTGCATTCAATGTGTGCGGGTACGCGTTGTACCCCTGTGCGCGTTGTACTGCAATGGACCGATCGGTGCCTCCGGCCAGCCCATTGCATTCAATGTGTCGCGGTGCACGCGTTGTACCCCTGTGCGTGTTGAACAGCAATGGACCGATCGGTGCCTCCGGCCGGCCCATTGCATTCAATGTGTGCGTGGTACGCGTTGTACCCCTGTGCGCGTTGTACTGCAATGGACCGATCGGTGCCTCCGGCCGGCCCATTGCATTCAATGTGTGCGGGTACGCGTTGTACCCCTGTGCGCGTTGTACTGCAATGGACCGATCGGTGCCTCCGGCCGGCCCATTGCTTTCAATGTGTGCGGGTACGCGTTGTACCCCTGTGCGCGTTGTACTGCAATGGACCGATCGGTGCCTCCGGCCGGCCCATTGCATTCAATGTGTGCGGGTACGCGTTGTACCCCTGTGCGCGTTGTACTGCAATGGACCGATCGGTGCCTCCGGCCAGCCCATTGCATTCAATGTGTGCGGGTACGCGTTGTACCCCTGTGCGCGTTGAACAGCAATGGACCGATCGGTGCCTCCGGCCGGCCCATTGCATTCAATGTGTGCGGGTACGCGTTGTACCCCTGTGCGCGTTGTACTGCAATGGACCGATCGGTGCCTCCGGCCGGCCCATTGCTTTCAATGTGTGCGGGTACGCGTTGTACCCCTGTGCGCGTTGTACCTCAATGGACCGATCGGTGCGCACCCATTGACAATGGGCTTGCCTGGCAACGGACGCGTTTTCGAATATTCGAACGAGTCGGTTGCTGGAAAATCAGTTGGTCACCCACAACAATGTTGCAAAATCATGTATGTCATGAAGTTGAAATTTTGAAGGATGCTGTGGGCGTGTTTTGGTGCTGCTATTCCATGGATTGGCCAGATTCAGAAGATGCAAACGACTTGGACCTATCACTTTGGACACAAGGGACAGTATCTGCCTCTCCAGCACATATATATTGCTGCATGTTCCCCTGAGAGCCCACTTGCCTGCACTACATGCTCCAGGACGACATCTGCCACTGCACTGCTGCTGTCTCTGCCCCTCTGGACCCTGCAATGGCACGTACTGTGGAGAGAGCCCCAGCCTTCAGCCTTGAAGAGAACCAGGCCCTGCTGGACAGCCTACTTCCACAGTACAGCAAGCTGTATGGGACACCAGGGGAGCAGGTGAGTGTTCTGTGCACTGCCTTTCTGAATGTGCATTTTGTCTGACTAGCAAGGCTGAGAGTCAGCACACCACTGGCTAGCAGGCTCACTGAGTAGTTGTCACCCCCCATAGTGTGTAGTGACTTGCACTGGACAGGTATGGTGCAGTGACAGTGCTTCTGAACAGGGTTTTACTCCCCATGCAATGATACCATGTAGTGACTTCTGGAAAACTGTCCATGGGCAGCCGTGCACTGCCTGGGTACACCATGTGCCCCTGTGATTGCGACATGTATATGCAACTGTGTCATGCACGGATATGTTGCATGTGTAGTAATGGCCTTATCACTTTGTCATCCTGACAGGCTTCTGCCCATCGGAAGCATGAGATCTGGAAGGACATCGTCCGGGCTGTCCGGTCCGTGGGGGTCTACAAGCGCCGGATCCGCAACTGCCAAAAGAGGTGGCAGGACCTTCGGGGCTGGACCCGGAGGATTGCACGGGTCCAGCTGAAGCTGTCGCCTCCTCGCAGGAGGGGCGGAACACGGACCCTGACCCCCCACATGCTCAGGATCCTGGCGGTGGTCTTTCCAGACCTGGATGGGCAGCTGAAGGCCAGAGAGCAGCAAGGAGGGGGTGAGTCAAAGACTGCACTGTGTACTCTGTCTAACATGCTATGTGCCCTCCTCGGGCCAGGTTGAACTGCCACAGTACAGCAGTCATGTTGTCCAGGAGCCATGTCCCTCTATTGTGCACTGCCCACTCCTCATCTGATACCCAGGTGTGGCCCTTACATGCAGGGAATTCTGTCACTTAGGACTGTGTCCTTGCAGTTTGCTTGACTCAAGGTGGGAGACAGCATCTGTTTCCCTGACTCTGTGGTGGGCATCATGGGTGGGTCCATTGCTTACACGATGCCTGTATTCTGACATGTATTCAGCGTGTTACTTTGATCTGTGGTCCAATTGCTGAGCTGATCCACCACATGTGGCTGGGGTACCTGGCACACACCCATGCTGCGGGTGGGAACAATGTTTGGGCCCCAGGAGTATGTATATGACGTGTGTCACACATACTTAGCCAGCTGCCTACAGTCCAGGGCTCATCCCTCATTCATGTGGGGCTGGACAGTCATGCCTACTCCAGGCCATACAATACACTCTGTACTCCCACTCCCGTGTATCAGAGGACACATTGTGCACAGTGATTTGACCCCTCAGGTGTCTGCCTCTGTGTCAGTGTGCTGTGGATTAGTCGCCAGGACTGCTGTGGAGTTTCTTGGTAGGGGCTCAGCATGCCACTGGAGATGTGACCATAGGAGACGATACTTGTGTGACACATAGGTGTCTGATCAGCTGCCCATGCAGACTGGGGCATGTAAATGTGAAGTTCAGGCAGCTGTTCCCCATGCACAGCAGAGTGTGAGGGGCTCAGGTTCAGAGGGTAGTGTCACAGGTCTCCCATATGTCCAATAGGTATGACCTGGACAGATGAGGGTTAAGAGGATGTGTTGTGGGGGGGATGTACATGTGCACTTGTGCAGCTCCAGGACTTGCATTCCCCATGACCTACTATTGTGACACAGTGCAGAGTGTTGTTGTCTGGCTGCAAAGTCATACATCACTGAGACAGTGATGTATGACTTTGCAGTCATGCCTCCGCCATGGCATGTGTCTACTGATTGGTGATCCTGCAGGGGAGTGACATGTGCTACATGCACACCATAGTGGCGCTGGCTATCAGGACATGGGTGCATCATGGTGTCTGTCGCTGGTATGCATCACATGCATTTCCTATTTGACTCTGGGCATCCCTTACATCCGTAAACCTGTACTGACTCAGTGGCAAGAGCTGTGATGTGTCCACACCGTGTCCTCTGCACTGTCCAACTACTGTGTACTTGGTGCATGTGTCAACACTGGGGTGTTGCAATCCAACAGACACCAGACAGATGGGTGCAAGGCCATGTGGGATGTGAGTGCCATGCTTGGCATCAGACTGACAATTGACTTCTCCTGTTCAATTAGTGCACTTTTAGCAATGTACAACTAATGATGCCAGGGCTTGCTCTGTGATGTGCTGTGCTCACAGTGGTGTGTGCGTTATGTGCAGGTGACTGATGTCTGTCTGTTTCCCCATTGTTTGCAGATACATCCACGGCCACGGAAGGGGACAGCTCCACGGACCAGGAGGAGCCGGAGAGCCAGACTGGGTCAGCAGCCGAGGAGTGGTTGGAGGGACCCAGTGGCACGGAGGGCGAGGGGAGCCACACCGAGGAGTCCTCAGCAGCATCCACCTCAGCTGAGGACCAGAGCAACTCGGAGGATGACTCCCTTGTGGAGGCGGGTGTCAGCAGCCACCACACCCCAGCTAGTGTTGCTGTCCCCGCCACCACCAGCACCACCACCGCCCTCCCATCGGCTCCCATTCCCCAGGTCCGTGGAGGCTCCCATGTCCGGGAGCGTGTCTCCTTTGGGCCAGGCACCGCACCCCCTGCCCCTGTGTCCCCTGCTGCCCTGAGTGAGGAGTCTGTGTACCTCCTTCGCCAGCTCCATGTAGGGCAGACAGCCATGCTGAGTGTCCTCCATGCGCACACCGCGCTGTTGACTCAGCTGGTGTCGTTCATGGAGGGCATCTCATCGGGCATGTCTGACCTACAGAGGGGCAATAGGTCCATGGACTCCTCCCTGACGGCAGCAGTGTCCCTCCTCAAACGGTCCCTCACCCCTCCTGCCTCTGCTCCATCCACACTCCCCAGCACCTTACCCATCCCAGGCACACACACACTGGCACAGGCACACACCAGCACACACACATCCAGCACACTGACACACACGCCAATGACAAAACGCACACGCACGCACATTCAGGGGACTGAAGCCAGACTCACAGGGGATGGGGCCCTGGAACACACACACGCATCCACATGCACTGCGCAGTCCTCAGTTCCCTCTCCCTCCAAAGCACCCTCCCTTGCCTCACCTGCAACCCCAAAGTCACAGCAGCTCTTCCTCTGTGACCTCGGCCTCTTCCCCACCGATGAAGCTGCTCCAGCATCCCGGGGGAAGAGGAAGCCCACCCACACGGAGCAGAGTGCCCCTCGCCCCCGGACACCCTCCCCCAGGCGCAGACGGACTGAGGCCCCCACCCGCAAGTCCCCCGGAGTGCTAAGAGCAAGACCCCGCCACCGCCCTGCAGCTCAGGCACAAGGTCTCCGTCCTCCATCCCTCAGGCCCCCACTGCACAGGTGCCCCCACCACACCCTGCCCCAGGTTCCCCCACCCACAGATATACCATCCCCAAGATGCTCCGGCCTTCTCCCCTGCCACTTGCTCTCCCAGCACCACACCCCCCGCTGCGCTTGTCTGTGCCACTGATGTGGTGAGGGTGTCCTCCCCTCTGTCCAACCCACCTTGCCTGTTCCCCATTCTCCTCCCCTGGAGGTAGGCACTGCAGTGGAGTCCACTACCGCCCTGTCTGACTTGGGCACTGCAGTGGCGGACCTGTCCACCCCATCTGCAGGGTCCACTGCAGTTGTGCCGGCACCCACGACATCTGAGTCATGCCCCCCAGTTGTGCCGGCACACACCATGTCAGACACCTCCACTGCAGTTGTCAGTGGCTCTCCAGCACCCACCACCCCTTCCCTGACTCCCCCTGGTGAGCCCTGATCCTGTCCCTGCGGTGCCTGGCCTGCCCCCCCGGTTGCCCCTCCTAGTGGATTGTCCCTGGTATTGTGCAGGCATGCGTAGGGTGACATCTGCCAGTGTCACCCTGTTTGAACTTTGACAATGGGCTGGCCATTGGCCTTTGCTCTAATTTCTTCTGGACGTCGTTATCAAACAACACATATGCTGAATAAAGCAACTTTCTTTTCTCTAGTGCTCATGCTTCAGATGTACATGTTGTTGGTGCAGCTAACCATGCCCTTGCTGCAGTGATGGTGATATCTGGTCTCATGATTATGAAGTGTTACTGTGCAGGAACCCATGTGGTCCAGGGGGAATGTGTCCTATCATGTGGTGTATCCATGTCATCAATAGCAGCATCTGAGGGTGTCATGTGTTCAGTATTTTGCAATGGGTTTCCTACTTACATTGGCAATTTCATATCTGTGGCTTCCACCCCTGCACATCTGTTGTGCCTGCCATCGTTGCATTTGTCTACTTCCCTGACCGTGTTGCCATCTCCAGTGGACATGCAGGTTTGGGCATCAATGGGGAGGGACTCATCCGTGTAGTCAGTGCAACATTGCTATACAAGTGTGTTGGATCTGTGCTGATGATTCCGTTGGCACATCCATGACCAGGCTGATGTGATGGGAGCCCTCATTTGGTGCTAATTGTTGATTGTGTGACCAAGTGCTCAGCTGACATGATGGGGCCCTACTGAGGCAACATATGGCACAGCTTTCCTCACACAGGAGTGGAGTCCCCTCATGGCAGTGTGTACACGTGTGACATTGCCTGCGCCCAAGGTGTGTGTTGTATGTGCATGTCTGTGTGTTCACTTTCATTCATCTGCGCATGCTGTGATCCCTAGTGTTGTACCTGTTTGTGATGCTTGCTGACTTGAGCTATGTTCCCCCAAAGTCTTCTCCCTGTGTTCTCTGTGATGTGGGTGCATGGCACATTACTGGTCATCAGGGTGTCACCCATAGGTGTGTTTGCTGTCAGGGCAGAGTTTGTGTGCTGACGCAGATGGGTCACAGTCAGGTTTCCCTTTGGCACTTGTTGTTTGCCCCTGTCATGTGATTTCCAGTTTGTGTTATCTTTCAGTGATTGTGACACGTTGTGTGTGTGACTGCTGGCACTCCTTAGGGTCCGGGCTGCAATGTTGGTTGTTGTCTATGTGTGTTCTTTGTGGGTGACCTTGGCTTCTTCATTGGTGTGTGACTGTGGCTGGGATCCCATTGGTCGGTGTGGTATTGCCGTCATGTCCATGTACAGCGTAGTGTGCAGTGTGTCAGACATTCAGGAGTCTTGTTGAGTGTCCATGTGTGATGTGTTTCTACACCTTGGTTCCCACCCACCACCCTGGAATAGTCATGGGTGCATGTGCAATGTCACCAGTGCATGTGTACTTCACTGCTGCACATTGTTGGAGGTCGAGGGTGTGGTGTTGAGTGTGTGCAGATGAGAGTTGTTGCCCGGCTAGTCCCCTGCCTCCATGTTGGCCTTGGCTTACTGGCCATGCTGATTGATTTGTGCTTGTGTAGGTGTGATGGTAGTTAGTTGCTCAGGACACCTGACTGTGGTTCACAGTGTGAACGACATTTAGCTTTGTCATCACAGTGGTATTTTTATTCAGCCCAGGGTCACCACATTGTGGGGGCCCTGGGGGTGGTGCTGTGGTGTGTCTGTGACTTGCTGTGTCAGTTGTTGTTCCTACGTGCCTGTGTGACATGTGTGTTTTGTGCTCCCTCTCACCTGTCAATGCCTGCTTGCCCACATAGGGGATTTGGATCCATGAGTTACCTTAGTGTGGCAGTGTATGCACATCTGTATGATTGGTATTCAGCTCTCCTCATGTGTTGTGTTGTTGCCTGGGGACACTGGCACCCCCACCCCTCACCTGCTGTGTATGATGACAGTGTTGGTCTGCCTGTTTGTGTTTGTGCATCTGCACCACTGCATTGGCATATCTTGGGTGTGCCATTGGCTGTATGTTGTTTGGTGTGTTTCCGCTGCTGTCCCTGGGACTCCTAGGTCATCGGTCAGCACAGTGATCATGGTTTGTGTGTCCCATTGCTGCCATGGTATGGTATCTGTTCACCTCACATCTGCTGTCTCCACAGGGTATCTGCATTTGTGTGCCCATTGGTGCAAATATGTGGTTCTGCATTCTGATGGTCACTTCTGTCATTGTGTCATTGATGACTGTTGACGGTCTCAGCCCCCATGGGTGTTGTTTGTCTGCACATGGCCAAAGGAATGTTTCATTTGCACTGCAGTATTTGGCTCCCCCAATTTATGTTGCAATGGGACACATACACTACTTTGCCACAGATGAGTTTTTGGTTCTGTGACCAGGAATGATCCATGCAGTTTGGCAGTTGCAGCTCTTTCTTTGTCAACAATTACCTTTTGGTCACTGTGATGATGAGGGTGTAGACCCCATTGCCACAATGTTCAAAATGTGCTTCAGCTATGGACCCCACACTTACCTTTTGGTCACTGTGATGATGGGGGTTTAGACCCCATTGCCACAATGGTCAAAATGTGCTTCAGCTATGGACCCCACACTTACCTTTTGGTCACTGTGATGATGGGGGTTTAGACCCCATTGCCACAATGGTCAAAATGTGCTTCAGCTATGGACCCCACACTTACCTTTTGGTCACTGTGATGATGGGGGTTTGGACCCCATTGCCACAATGGTCAAAATGTGCTTCAGCTATGGACCCCACACTTGCCTTTTGGTCACTGTGATGATGGGGGTTTAGACCCCATTGCCACAATGGTCAAAATGTGCTTCAGCTATGGACCCCACACTTGCCTTTTGGTCACTGTGATGATGGGGGTTTAGACCCCATTGCCACAATGGTCAAAATGTGCTTCAGCTATGGACCCCACACTTGCCTTTTGGTCACTGTGATGATGGGGGTTTAGGCCCCATTGCCACAATGGTTCAAAATGTGCTTCAGCTATGGACCCCACACTTGCCTTTTGGTCACTGTGATGATGGGGGTTTAGACCCCATTGCCACAATGGTCAAAATGTGCTTCAGCTATGGACCCCACACTTGCCTTTTGGTCACTGTGATGATGGGGGTTTAGGCCCCATTGCCACAATGGTCATGGGCTGCTTGCATTGTGGGTGCCACACACATATATGTGTGGCACATGTGCTAGGGGGTCACATTGTATGTTCAATGTCATGTTCGGTGTTGTAGGCATTTGACACAGCCTGCTCACACGCTTGTCATGGTGGTGGGGGGATGTCTTAATCTTGCATTCCCTAGGTTGTGGTGTGCTTGTTGTGTCATGCATTGTCCATCCTATGAGTGGGGGTGGTAGTAGTGGTAGGCATCCAGCCCCCTGGCTAAGGGTGGTAGTAGTGGTGGGCATCCTGCCCCCCTGGGTGAGGGTGGTGGTAGTGGTAGGCATCCTGCCCCCCTGGGTGAGGGTGGTAGTAGTGGTGGGCATCCTGCCCCCTGGCTAAGGGTGGTAGTAGTGGTGGGCATCCTGCCCCCCTGGGTGAGGGTGGTGGTAGTGGTAGGCATCCTGCCCCCCTGGGTGAGGGTGGTAGTAGTGGTGGGCATCCTGCCCCCCTGGCTAAGGGTGGTAGTAGTGGTAGGCATCCAGCCCCCCTGGCTAAGGGTGGTAGTAGTGGTGGGCATCCTGCCCCCCCTGGGTGAGGGTGGTAGTAGTGGTGGGCATCCTGCCCCCCTGGCTAAGGGTGGTAGTAGTGGTAGGCATCCTGCTTCCCTGGCTAAGGGTGGTAGTAGTGGTAGGCATCCTGCCCCCCTGGCTAAGGGTGGTAGTAGTGGTGGGCATCCTGCCCCCCTGGGTGAGGGTGGTAGTAGTGGTGGGCATCCTGCCCCCCTGGGTGAGGGTGGTAGTAGTGGTGGGCATCCTGCCCCCTGGCTAAGGGTGGTAGTAGTGGTGGGCATCCTGCCCCCCTGGGTGAGGGTGGTAGTAGTGGTGGGCATCCTGCCCCCCTGGCTAAGGGTGGTAGTAGTGGTGGGCATCCTGCCCCCCTGGGTGAGGGTGGTAGTAGTGGTGGGCATCCTGCCCCCTGGCTAAGGGTGGTAGTAGTGGTGGGCATCCTGCCCCCCTGGGTGAGGGTGGTAGTAGTGGTGGGCATCCTGCCCCCCTGGGTGAGGGTGGTAGTAGTGGTGGGCATCCTGCCCCCTGGCTAAGGGTGGTAGTAGTGGTAGGCATCCAGCCCCCTGGCTAAGGGTGGTAGTAGTGGTGGGCATCCTGCCCCCCTGGGTGAGGGTGGTAGTAGTGGTGGGCATCCTGCCCCCTGGCTAAGGGTGGTAGTAGTGGTAGGCATCCTGCCCCCTGGCTAAGGGTGGTAGTAGTGGTAGGCATCCAGCCCCCCTGGCTAAGGGTGGTAGTAGTGGTGGGCATCCTGCCCCCCTGGGTGAGGGTGGTAGTAGTGGTGGGCATCCTGCCCCCTGGCTAAGGGTGGTAGTAGTGGTAGGCATCCTGCCCCCTGGCTAAGGGTGGTAGTAGTGGTGGGCATCCTGCCCCCCTGGGTGAGGGTGGTAGTAGTGGTGGGCATCCTGCCCCCCTGGGTGAGGGTGGTAGTAGTGGTGGGCATCCTGCCCCCTGGCTAAGGGTGGTAGTAGTGGTGGGCATCCTGCCCCCCTGGGTGAGGGTGGTAGTAGTGGTGGGCATCCTGCCCCCTGGCTAAGGGTGGTAGTAGTGGTGGGCATCCTGCCCCCCTGGGTGAGGGTGGTAGTAGTGGTGGGCATCCTGCCCCCTGGCTAAGGGTGGTAGTAGTGGTGGGCATCCTGCCCCCCTGGGTGAGGGTGGTAGTAGTGGTGGGCATCCTGCCCCCCTGGGTGAGGGTGGTAGTAGTGGTGGGCATCCTGCCCCCTGGCTAAGGGTGGTAGTAGTGGTGGGCATCCTGCCCCCCTGGGTGAGGGTGGTAGTAGTGGTGGGCATCCTGCCCCCCTGGGTGAGGGTGGTAGTAGTGGTGGGCATCCTGCCCCCTGGCTAAGGGTGGTAGTAGTGGTAGGCATCCTGCCCCCTGGCTAAGGGTGGTAGTAGTGGTAGGCATCCAGCCCCCTGGCTAAGGGTGGTAGTAGTGGTGGGCATCCTGCCCCCCTGGGTGAGGGTGGTAGTAGTGGTGGGCATCCTGCCCCCTGGCTAAGGGTGGTAGTAGTGGTAGGCATCCTGCCCCCCTGGCTAAGGGTGGTAGTAGTGGTAGGCATCCAGCCCCCCTGGGTTGGGGTGGTGGCGCGCATTCAGGCCCCTGTGTGCATATGTGGCATTGGTGATGGGCATCCCGCCCCTATGGTGCTGCTGTTGCAAGTATATTCAGATTCCCAGTGTATGTGTGTGATGTGTCGTGTACGTGTTGTATGTGTTTTGTGGTTGGTGTCTGACTTACCTTCTGCGCCGTACGCGTCCGTGCCTGTTCCGGTAGTAGATGTAGAATATTGGTATGATCGGGACGAAGGGATTCATGGTTGGTTCGTGTCGTTCGTCCTTCTCGTTGCTTCGCGTCGTCCTCGTCGCTTGGCTTCGTCCTCGTCGCTTCGCTTCGTCCTCGTCGCTTCGCGTCGTCCTCGTCTGTGCTGTGTTCGTCTCGTAGCCGTGGATCGTGTTGTGGCGCGATTCGGAGCTTATGTGCGCCTCTCCCGGATGCTTTGACGTGCCGTGCGTAGCGACGGGTTCGGCGCGTACGGAAAGCGCATCGTACTTGTCCGGCCGGACGGGGCTGCATTTTCCCTTCCGTGCGACTCGATTCGGCGTTTCCGGATTCGCCTCGGTCGGAGAACAGGACCTGGTTTGGGTGAGTACGGCTCGGCCGGAATTTTTGCTGTTGTGCGCATCGTACTTGCTCGTTCGGTGTGCTGTACGGATCGGTCAGGAAACTGGCTTTCGCATGGCTTTTTTCCCGACCGAATAGTATTGGGTGCGCCTCCGACCGAGATCGGAATCGGCCCCTCTGTGTCTGTAGGCAAATCATTTAATCTCCCCATGCTGACTATAACTAAATGTGTCTTTGTGTAATGTAACTGCTGAATCTGTAAACTGCAATATTTTGTGTGGCAGTGCATGGGATAAAAAAACTGCTTTCCGAGCAAAATATGGCATGCAGGGCTATGAATGAAACAGGCTCTTATAAAGCAGTGTTATATAATATACCACAGCTTGCAAAAGGCTAGTAGGGTTGGGGATGAAACCATTTGTTTGGTAATAAAATGTGTATAACAAATTATTGCCTCAAACTATACGGTAGGCCTGGGGATGAAGCAAGCATTTATAAAGCAGTGGTATGTAATAAACACTACTTCTGAACAGCCAGTGGAGGTGGGGGAGTAAAACATAAAGGGCAAGATTTACAAAAACTCCTTCCAATGCAACGCAGCCCCCAGCAAGGCTGCGCTGCATTGCGCAACAGTGAGGGAGCAGGAGAGCGCCGTATCTTCAGAGATATGGCTCTCTCTTCCCCTTTCCCTTGCGCCGGCGCTGATTACAGCTGCCGTGCGCCACACACACACCTTAGCGACATAGCGCTAGGGTGTGTGTGTGTGTCTAGCATAGGTTTTGTACAGGAAGGGTACTCTTCCTGTACAAAATACCATGCCTAGACAGGATGCAAAGCTTTTCCCACGTTGTATGCGTGCTGCACAGTGCAGCACGCATGCAAAGTCGGAAAAGGAAGGAGAAATGAAAGCATGTCTCCTTCCTTGCGCCTACTTTAAAAGGGCGCAGTTTTCTCACGCTAAACGCAAGCTACTTAATTAAGTAGATTGGGTTTAGCGTGAAAAACCTTGGGTGGTTGCTTGGAAACACCCATGCTCCACCCTTGGCACGCCCCCATGGCACTAAGTAATGTAAAGCAGCGCCATGCACTGCTTTGCATTACTTTTCCATTATCTCCAGCGCTAAACAAGTTTAGCGCCGGAAAGTAAATTGGAAAAAAACGATTTTGCGCAAAATCTCCGTAAATTTCCCCCAAAGCATCTTGTTTTGAATGGATACTAGGGCAATAAAACTTGCTGCGCCTAGCAAGGGCCGGTGAAGCAAGTCAAAATGAGTGAATTGTAAACCCTTGCATCATTATACCGGCAGGATCACAGGCGACAGGATTCCATGGCAGATTGTAACCGCTCACACCAGCTGAATTGCAAAAATACGGAAGGGTATAAACTCTTTGCATACAAAGTTGCTGTGAAAATGTCTACATTTGGACTTAGACACTTTTTTGGAAGTCGAAAATTTCCAGCGGGACAATGCTGGAGGCTGTAGCCAAGGAGGGCTCCACGAGGTTGGATGCCCCCTGAAGAGGCACCACTGAACAGGATTTGCTGCTATGGAGAAGAACGTAGCCAGGCCAACTGGTGATGCACCTTGGGTGACTCGGCGAGCAAGTAGGTACCGGTCTCTCGTCAGTTCTCAGAGCACTTTTTGATGGAAAAGTCCCAAGTTTTGTTTTTTGGTTGGTTTGGCACCTTTAACACCACTTCAAAGGGTCTAGGACTGTGAGGGCAGGTCAGTGATGTAGTGCTCCCTGTCTATACAATATAGACTCACAGTTAAAACTTGGTATATATGCTCAACCCATATTTTTAATGCTAGCAAAACAAATGGCCAGGAATTGCTTTGGAAGCATATTAGAACAGGTAGGTGGAGCACTAGCCTCTTATTCTCAAGATTATGACTTCTTGCCTCACAGTGATTATGATCTTTTCAAATTATGAAGCTTATTTTTATATACGTTTTTAAATCTCTGCTGTCCAGATTTGTAATATTCCGATGCATTAGATTAATTTTGAAAGCAATGTCCACATTTTTGTACATACTCCCAAAATGATTACAGTTACAGGTGGTATAATATGCATTTTACTTGTACTATAACTGCTCTTTCTAAAAAAAATATTTTAATGCAGTGTTAAAATCAACAGGAGAACGCAGGATTCTGGTAGAGACACACTTGGAAATGCACAGACGTACACCTCACTCACAGATATTCAGCATCCACACAGTGCACAGTAACATCACTGACAGTGCAAGCACGCTGCTCACACTCAGCGCATGTATGCACATTATTTATTTACACCGATAATTCTTCATTTATTTGCAGTTGTAGATCGCTCGAAACAGACCCGGAGTGTCAACGTTCTTTACAGGAGGAAATAAAATCAAACCGATGGTACATCGCGGAAAATCGTTTTTAGACAGTAACAAGTTTAGTTTGCAGCGAATTGTCTAACATATGGTGATACAAAATCAAAACTCAACCAGTTATAATATCTAGGACGGTTTAATGGTTGGTTTATTGCTAGTATTTTGGGAAATCGTCCCGGACACGGAATGTTAGGCCTCGTTGAGGGCCAGTTTGGGGCAAGGATTTCTATGATGGATATTTCTTTACTGCGGGACTGATGGGTCAGCGGAGGGTTGTTTTTGTCAGGGAGCAAGGGATTTAGGTTATTTGGGGCAGAGTTGTTGTTGTTCGATTTCAGGGCTCCAGGAGTGTTGGCTCAGTTCTCGGATGGATGATCCGGCTCAGGAAGCAGTGTGGGGTTGGAGCCGTGGAGGGGACCGGGTGTTTCTGGAGGGTTCTCAAGAAGAGAATGCCCGATAGGAGGGAAGGATGGGTCAGAGTCGTCAGACGTATACTTGAGGAGTGGAAGGTGGTTTATGAATAGCCAGAGGACAGGATTTAGATAGAAGACAGGAGTTGCAGCCATAAGACTTAGATGGCGAAATATTTTAAGATATTTTAAGAGCGATGGGAGGGGGGCTGTTTTTTCATCTCTTCTTGCAAGGCCATTGTTGAAGGCTGTAGGGTGTGATGCTGCCTGGATGTATATATTTGTAGCACAGACCAGTCACATTAAAGGGGCTTTTTACGCACTAATGATCAGGTCTGTCCTGCTTCTTCCATAGCGCCAATTCTGAGGAAGAGCCGCCCACCCCCCGTAAGGAAGGGACAGATATCGTAGACTGTGGCGTCCTCAAGGACCCGCATCACCGAAATACCCAGGGTGGAAGGAAAGAGGAAACAGACGGATCCAGCTGGTAGAACCGTCCTGGAAAACCATAAGGAACTGTCTTTCAAATCTGTCCGTGTGCCCATTCCCACAGAACCTCTCTATGACGTCTGGTCCGCTCCCGTTTTCTGGGCCATGCCTATCCCGGTGTTGAATTAGTGACACCATAGCATTCAAGATCAGCGCAATTCGTACACTGCACATACATAGCATTCATTTGTCTAGCGCCACCCCCCGCCCCCCCTCCACCCACCACCACCGCTGTTGTGCCCGGGGTGCACATCTTCTGCTCTACTCACAATGGCATTTATGAATCCTTAACCCCTGTCTGGTCATTATGCAGGCATTTGAGTCATAGTCTCCAAATCTTGGAAAATTCAAAGTATCTGAAAAACTAAATAAATGCATGCATCTTTGTGAACAAAGATCCTATGCTAAGAGTGTTCTATTTGGTGTTTGTGGCACTTGGCCTTCTTTAGATTGAGGTGAATTTCTCTCACCCTAGAGTTGAGCCGGTGACGATTGCCACTTTGTTCTTGTGGGGTCCATCTCTCTGCGTAGCTGCTGTGCTGCTCATTTGCAGGGTGCCACACAGTGGAGCACGGCACACTGATGCCTGGAGGAAGCGGCTAGCTCGTGCCCACGAGCACATCATCTCTTCTGCCTCTTGAGGGTGGTAAGGCTGATCCCTGCAGCGGAAGTAAGAAAGCTACCAGGTGAGTGGCGGTGCAACATCTTGAGAATGTACATTATTGGAGGTAGAATGACAGAAGGCGCCACCGAGGCTGGTGTCCTTGGATGGTGGCCTTGGATACATGTCACCATCGTCAGAACTTTCACACCTCTGAGCTCCCCTTTGCCCCCAAACCCTGTACCCCCATGTCAACCTCATCTCAGGTGAGTGAAAGAGGGACTCAGTCCTCAGGCACAATCCATCCTTCCCCACTGACGTGATGTGCAGTCGATGGTGAGGATGGATGGAGTGTGTAGAGTGGTCCCAACCTTTATAACTGACCAAAGGATTCTGCATATACTTGGTTCTTATAGGCAATATTATATTTATCCTGTGTGCATAGGAGTCTGCATTGAATAGTAAAGTGAGGAAAACTTGTAGTTTCCATAAAGAGGGAGGTGGAGGTCACCTCTGGGCGGTAGAAGTTCCAGAACCGTGGGCAGGATCCAACACAGACGGAGACAGAAGTGATAATACTGGTCATTTCTACACAGTGCATTCCACAAGCTGAACTGAGAGCTAAACACCCAGCACAAGGGCGCGCACGGATCAGCCTAGGACAGGAGGGAAAGCAGCAACACGCCAAATGTTTGCAAATCTAAAAAAAGTTGTCCTTTGTGCCATCCAGAATGAATAAAATATGCATCTCGTATATTTGGATTTCGACCATCGAATATTCACGAAAAGGCTGAGCAGATACACACACCCAGTATCTCAAATTCAATCAAGGCAATGTGAATGAAAAGGTGGTTTTGTTTTATTTTTTTAGATAACATAGATAATTTGTACGTAAATTCAACTTTTTTTAGCTGCTTTGTTCCGTTTTAATAGATATTTGTTTGGGAGAAGACAGAACCACCACCAAATGAGGCGACCCCTGAAACATGGAAAAATCTTTAATGATCTGCTGTAATTAGGTCTTACCTTGGTAGGTACAGATATAAAAAAAATACAAACCCATCTAAGGAGAGGGAACAGAAATCGCTGAAAAAGAAAACTAAAACGTAAAAATAAAGTGACATCCTGTTCACTCTCGATCGGAAGAGTTACCGGTCTCAATGACCTATACAAATGAACAGACTGAATACAGTGACTATAAAACCCTGTTCCAGGGCTGCGTTTTGAAAACCTACATAACTGCTAGAAACACACATTAAATACATATATTTTATAATGCCAGTATTCACATGCCCACAGAAATACAGGTAAAACAAGATCAGCATTCTTGGAAATATTTTAAATATTAGTTTTAGATGGTCTTTAGGGTTTTTACCTTCTGAAAACAAGGATAAAATGCATGACTTTACCTTCTTCCTCCGACTTGGCAAAGGGAGTGATGTACCCGTGTGAGCAGGACTGCAGAGAGAAGGCGCGGCTCCTGCCCCGCCCTGACAGACACCCCTTCACAGCCAGCACCAGGAGTCTGCTCTCCCGACAGGTTGATTTTCGCAGACCACACCCTCCCACCCCGTCAGGTGCAGAAGGGTGAGACAAACTCATTAATGGCCAACACCTGGTTTTCTTAGGTTGGCACGTGACACTGAAAATAAGAATGGAATATTTTTTGTTTTACTTCGCCTTGATATATGTGGCCCGACGAGGAAGAGAAAAGTGTTACCTTGTTAGTCCCTCTTTTGGCAGTGCTCAGTCTGAAAGGAGCAAGGACTGAAATGAAATTTGTACTTGTAAAGCGCACCCATACCCCCAAAGGGGTGTCCAGGCGCTGTACGCATACCGCTGTGGAACCCTTCCTGGCTTTTTCCCTGTGAAATGTCCACTCCCCGGGCACCCCCAGGGTGAAGCCAGGCATCCCAGCGCTGTTGGGGCCGTTGTGGAGATTAAGCAAGCTATTGTCCAGAGTTGCAGAGTGGGACCCATGATTAGAATAGGCACCGAGAAGAGAATTATCAGGTCCGAGGAAATTGAGCCCAAGACCCGCCGAGGCGGGAATTGAACCCTGGTCCCGGGCCAGATCTCTGCATTAGGGTCTGCCGCTCTAACCATTGAGCCACACTTGTGTGAAACACAACTTAACACACTTTATAGCAAATTAAAACTGTTATGGTGCATTTTGTTTCTTTATTTGCTCTTTCGCAGTGTCATTTGCTAGCTGAGATGTATCACGTAGCCCCGCAAGTTGGATGGACCCCTGAGAAGGAAGGCACAGGGTGCTTCCAACTGCCAGAGTTTGTAGAATGTGGGCTACATGGCGGTGCAATAGGTGAGCATTTATGTATTTACTTATAACATTGATTGGTCTCGCGCTCAGCTTGTTACCAAAAGCCAATGCCCAGCGCTAAATAAACAAGAACCGATTTATAATCGATTCACAAGTCCAGACATGGAATAAGTAAGGACAGTACGTCACAAGCTCGAATGGGAGATGGGAGCTTGATGAATTCTCCAGGCAGGTGAAGGGGCCCGGTCCCTAAAAAAGGTGCACGTGGCCAAATCGAATCCCGCTGAGGAATCGAGTCTCTTTGAACAGGTTGGGCGCACGTGTCTGTGCAGTTCGTCATCTGCAGTCTACTTCATTCAGGACGGGGGGCGAGGTGGGCCGCGAAAACTCTCGTTAGTCCTTGACCCGGGAAGAGTAGGTACTGGTTCTTTATGTTTACTTTTAAGTCCCACCCCCCCTCCCCCCCAATGATTCAATCTAAGGTAGCAATTGAAAAAAGAAAGATATCTGAACCACATGTAAACAACATGATTGGGTTTTTCGAATTTGATTTAAACACGGACCATCACCACCTGGAACAGGAGGAACATTCTGGATACAAAACTACTTTTACTACTTCCTGACGTCTGTTTCAAAACTGTGCGTTAGTGTATTGTGGCCCTAGAGATCTATCAAAAGCCATTTGATGAGTTAATATTGACCACATAACCCCACAGTGATAACATTCATTTTTAGAGGGTGCACAAGGAGCATAACAGGACACTGACATTTTACCATAACATTTTATGAGGCTATGCCATGCAACCTGATCCAGAGAAAATTGAAGCACTAGCCCCCACATCACCGAAAAGTCATATTATACTCTGCAATCATTTTACCACATGGCCAGTTACAGTGCCAGATACAACAAGGATTATGGAATGCTCGGCACACTGTTATGAGAATAAACAAAGAACAAAATATACTTTGCACATGCTTAAAAGTGCAAATCCTTTGAGACAGTAGATTTCAGGTAGTCCTTACGTGACATCAGAAGGCACTAACAAGGTGCTCTCGATCAATACCTCATTGTTCTCGAGTGACTATATACAACTATAATTTGAGGGCCAGGAGTAGAAATGGGTAAAGAGGAATGGAATGAGAGAGAAAACAAAGACACAGGAAACCACCACTCTGACTCGTCACTCTGCTGGGCACTGATTTCTGAAAATCAAAGTGGATATGTACAGGATATGAACATGATATCTTAGTAACCTTTTATGAAAACTCTGCACCTATCATTAACACTTTAAATGATATACCTTAACTATATCGATATAGCTATGCAACAGACTCTGTGTGCTATGGTATGAAGCTGTTACTCTTAAAACTGAAGGAAGCAAAACAAGAGGTGGGTGCATTCATATATGTTCAAAGTTTTTATCTCATGATTTGGAACTGCAAAGAGGTCCACATAAAACAATAGCATATAAAAAGTTCAAACACAAAATGTATATCATAAAAGCAATTAAACTGCTTACATTTGGATTAACAAATCAGAAAAACAAAATTCATGCAAACATTTTCAATACAGGTTTAAAAGTTTTTTTTAAAAATTGAAAATTTGGATACAAAACATTTCATTTGGAGGGCTATACATCAATTGCAAGGCCTCGGATCTTGTTCACACAGAAAACGTTTTGAAGAGGTGTCTCAACATCTTGCAACTAAATAATAAAAAGCAGGCAAATAAAACTTGCTTCAAGTCCAGATACCATTTTGACATAGATTACATATACTTGAATGCCCATACCATTTAGACGTTTATACATAACAAAAGAATATTTAATCTCATTAAGATCCAAAAGCATGTAACCCCATGGAGCATATTCCACGTCAAGTATGGTTGCAAACTTTTAATAATAACAAAATTCATTATTACTTTATACTGCCCTTTTAAGGTCAAGCCTAGGCAGCGCACATGCGCTGTCTGGAAGACCTTCTATCATCACTATATGGAGTGTAATCCTGCCTGCAGCTTGCTATTAGTTCACTCCTGCGTCGCTTTCCTTTGCTGGCTTCTCATTGGTTGGCACTCCCGATACATCAGTTTCGTTTCTCACTTTGGAGCACCGGCCAACTATACTTTCCTTACGCTGTGGGTGTGTATCTATTCCTTTGGGAACTACTGGTTTTATTTACTGCTTGTGTTACACAGTGTCTGCGCCTATTTCTCACTGCGGCGTTATTTCATCATCATGGCGCCTGCCTCACGGGCTGCTGTGCTATAGCTTTCATTTTGTGCACCTATTTCTTACTGCAGCATTTATTTTATCATCACAGCGCCCGCTTCATGGGCTATCGCGCTATAACATTTATTTTTCTCCGCTGCCAGCATTTATTTTATCATCACGGCTCCCGCTTCATGGGCTGCCACGCTATAACTTGCAGTTCCTGGGAGGAAAGGGCAGCCGACCAGCAGCGCCGCCATGTTGGGAGCTGGGTTTGTATTAGGTGGCTCTGCAGACCGGGAGTCAGTGTGGAGTGTACGCTATACCCAACACTACCTAAATGCTGGACGGGGCACTATTTCCTGAACGCTGCTCCTGGGCCTCAGATTCTGCTGCCAGGCTCAGGGTGCGGAGGCACACCTGTGGAGCTGCAGTCCATTCTGGCAGCAGGTCTGTTATGTCACTCCTTAATTACATGGCGACGCTATTCTTGTCTGTTCTATACAGTGTTTTCTACTTCACACGGTGTTGTCCTTCCCCTGTTTCGGGAAGTGTAGGAGGAACAAGGCGCTTAATTAACAAGGCCAGGAGAAGGTAATACCTTTTTTTTGTATTCTTTCTTTCAATTAGAGGCAGGCACAGTAGGGTTGCGACCCCCCCAAAAAATGCTAATTAATGGTTCTCCTTGTCCTTCCGAAGACGGGCGTGTTCTATGTTTTTCCTCCTCCTGCTTCTGGTTATCAATGCCCCTTGGTTTCTTTTCAGGTTCCCAGGAGGGGGAAGGCTTGCGGGTGGCCCTTAAAAAGAAGCAAAACACAAAAATAAGTCAGTACATTTATCTTGTTTCAATGGTACCTTTTCTCATTGCGTTGTTTTTGCTGTGCTCTCTATGTGTATCCGAAGACATCTGACCCTTGTTCAATAAGTTTAAGTTATATTAATTGTCTGTCGCATAAGGTAGGTACTTACAGTGAGCCAATTGTACGATTGGCATTATCAAAAAAGTGGACAGCTGTTGTTTGTAGTATTCTATAAATGGATACTTTCCTCCAGACATAGGCTTTATCAGTGCATTCTCAATTTTTACTTAAATCCATCAAAAAATAATATTTTCAGTTTATGTTCTTCGTGCGCATAGTATTTGTTATACAGGGCTTTTCTAGGGACTTAATGTGTTGGAAACTGTCTAAATTAAATATTGTCAGTTTCTCTCTTGCAAATTAGTGTAGGGAACTACTCTTTGGTTTTATCGCTTAAAACTCATACAGTGTTATCTACTTCACAGGGGTTTGTGAAAGTTGTCAAGAACAAGACCTATTCCAAGAGGTACCAGGTCAAATTACATCATAGGAGAGGTAAGTTTTGTAGGCCTGCATTTTTATTAATATATATATATATATATATATATATATATATATATATATATATATATATATATATATATATATATATATATATATATATATGCATTTAGCTACCAAAACTCTTGGGTAAAAGACCTTGTTGTTTTAAATGCCAATAGCTCTAACTCTTGCAAATGCGAGACCTATTGCATTGCAAATGCTTGTTTACAACAGGAGTTGGAATCCAGAGGATGGCTTTGATTAAGTGAAGCTTGTTTAATACAAGCCTTTAATTGAGTTGGCGATAAAGAAGATACCACATTTTGGTCCAACTCAAGAATATCTAGTGCATACTTGAAGTTTCTAAAAAACAAAGATTTTTCTTTTTTCAGTTAAAAAATCTCCTTACGTATAACATGCCTTAAGAAGGTATCATCACTTCTTAGTAGGCAAAAAGCCCACTGTACCACTCCCTCCAAGCCGTGTGCAAATGAACTTTTAATTCCAAATTCCAGTTTTAGGGCAGCAGTAGTTGCAAGAGTATTACATGAAGATAATCTCCCCTTCAGTCTTGTCTTAAAAACCCATTTTGCCACATCGATTAACTCCACGGCATATAATAAAGTGGGTGGGATCTTAACCTGGCACACAGATAAGAGATTGGAAAAATTTCTCCTGCTCACAGAATTGTAAGATGCACCCAACCCGTTGACCTGTGATTGCGCTTTACTAATAATGCTCGCGGAGATTTCTTGCCGTTTCGCGGAATTTTGCGGAAGGCAACTCCGCAAATTCCGCCCACCCCTACATAAACACAAAATCAATAAAATAAAATGTATAAAAAATTACTAATATATATTTTTTTATCTACATTTTTAATTTACCCCCCACCCTTATAAACCCAACATCCCGCTCCTAAAATATATACAAATTTATTTTTTCTAAAAAACTTTAATCAACATTTTTAAATTACTCCCCACCCTTATCCCCTATAAACCCAACATCCCGCTCCTAAAATGAATATCAAAATAAAAAATAAACATTATTTAAACATAAAAAAATTATTTATACATTATAAATTTACTAATACAAATTTACTTAAAAATAAAAAAAGTAGAAAATTATAAAATGTATAAACCACAAAATCGATATTAATTACATCGATATTTTACCTTCGATATTTACAATTTCAATATTTCTAAAAAACATTAAAAACAATATTTTTAACATCGATATTACTTACCTCGATATTTAAAACAATCAATATTCTTACCTCGATATTCTTGCACGTCGAAATTTTTGAGTCGATAATCTTTCTCTGCACCTATTAACCCAAATTCGAGGTTTACAAAAAGAAGGCAATGTGGTACTTTCAGCATTTCAGGGTGCTCTCTCCTCGCTGTGTTTGCAGCCCAGAGAGCAAGACTCTGCCCTCCCTTCATATAGTTCTGTGAGAAAGGTAGGGTCAGTGGCCTCATCCCAAACACCTCCATCAAGAAAGGCTTGAGTCTGCGCGCTTCAATCCTCGCGGTCGCTGTTCATCCGGTGCAGCGCCGCCTCTCCGCCCACAAACAGCAGCTTTCAGTCCAGTTGTCGGCAGCCCTCCTCTAGGCAGTGCTGCCACACAGGAGACCGCTGGAGGAGCCGTCCTTCACCTCAGATTCTGGTCTTCCCGAAAACGCGAAAGGCCAAGTCTGCAAAATAACAAGCATTGGCATAGCCAATAGGTCTCGCTTTTGGGACCTTATAAGTATTTAGTTATGCAGCACAATATCTTTAGTGCAACAACATCAACTGTTGCATGGCTAAACACTTATAAGGTCCCAAAGGCGAGACCTATTGGCTATGCCAATGTCATCATACATGCAGGACCTGTAACTTAAATTATTAGGTTGAACTAAAATTATTGCCCAAGACCTGTAAAGCTGATGGAGATGTATTTATTGTTTTTATTTAATTATTCATTCATTTATTTGCCAATAAAGTAGCCTGATGGTGTTCAAAATGCAACTGACTGAATTAAATGTCTTTTGGTATGCTTTGTTTTGTTATGCTATGCTATGCTTTGTTTTGTTATACTATGGTATGCTTTGTTTTGTTGTGTTTTGTTATGCTATGCTATGTTTTGTTGTGTTTTGCTATGCTATGTTTTGTTATGCTATGCTATGTTTTGTTATGCTATGTTTTGTTATGCTATGCTTTGTCATGCTATGTTTTGTTTTGTTATGCTATGCTATGCTATGTTTTGTTATGCTATGTTTTGTTTTGTTATGCTATGCTTTGTTGTGTTTTGTTATTCTATGCTATGTTTTGTTGTGTTTTGTTATGCTATGCTATGTTTTGTAGTGTTTTGTTATGCTATGCTATGCTCTGTTTTGTTGGGTTTTTCTATGCTTTGCTATGTTTTGTTTTGTTATGCTATGCTATGTTTTGTTGTGTTTTGTTATGCTATGCTTTGTTATGCTATGTTTTGTTTTGTTATGCTATGCTATGTTTTGTTGTGTTTTGTTATGCTATGCTATGTTTTGTTATTCTATGCTATGTTTTGTTGTGTTTTGTTATGCTATGTTTTGTTGTGTTTTGTTATGCTATGCTATGCTCTGTTTTGTTGTGTTTTGTTATGCTATGCTATGTTTTGTTGTGTTTTGCTATGCTATATTTTGTTTTGTTATGCTATGCTATGTTTTGTTATGCTATGTTTTGTTGTGTTTTGTTATGCTATGCTTTGTTTAGCTATGTTTTGTTATGCTATGCTATGCTATGCTTTGTTATGCTATGCTTTGTTGTGTTTTGTTATTCTATGCTATGTTTTGTTATTCTATGCTATGTTTTGTTGTGTTTTGTTATGCTATGCTATGTTTTGTTGTGTTTTGCTATGCTATGTTGTGTTTTGTTATGCTATGCTATGTTTTGTTGTGTTTTGTTATGCTATGCTATGTTTTGTTTTGCTATGCTATGTTTTGTTTTGCTATGCTAAGCTTTGTTTTGCTATGCTAAGCTTTGTTATGCTATGCTCTGGTTTGTTATGCTATGTTTTGTTATGCTATGCTATGTTTTGTTGTGTTTTGTTATGCTATGCTATGTTTTGTTATGCTATGCTATGTTATGCTATGCTATGTTTTGTTGTGTTTTGTTATGCTATGCTATGTTTTGTTGTGTTTTGTTATGCTATGCTATGTTTTGTTGTGCTTTGCTATGCTATGTTATGTTATGTTGTGTTAGGCTAGGCTATGTTATGTTGTGTTAGGCTAGGCTATGTTATGTTGTGTTGTGTTAGGCTAGGCTGTGTTATGTTGTGTTAGGCTAGGTTGTGTTGTATTGTGCTGTGCTTTGTTTTATGTTTTTGTTTTGTTATGTTTTGTTATGTTATACTATGTTTTGTTATGTTATACTATGTTATGTTATACTATGTTATGTTATGCTATACTATGTTATGTTATGCTATACTATGTTATGATTTGTTATGTTATGTTGTGTTAGGCTATGTTTTGTTATGTTATGTTTTGTTAAGTTTTGTTAAGTTATGTTATGCTATGCAATGGTATGCAATGCTAGGCTATGTTTTGTTATGTTATGTAATGGTATGTTATGTTAAGCTATGTTTTGTTATGTTATGCTGTTATGTTATGTTAGGCTAGGCTATGTTTTGTTATGTTATGCTATGTTATGTTGTATGTCGGAGACCATATAACTTACACAAAGGCTCAAAATAAGGACAGCTGCAGAGAAAGGGCTAAACAGTGGCCCCCTCCCCGTGTTTTGCTGAAAAGGAAGATAATTGATGCTAACCTTCTTAAAACAACAACAAAAGCAATAGTATAGCAGATCATTTTCTTAGCGCCCAACACGAACTGAAAGACCACTTGGCGCTTTTATAGGAGCTAAGATTACATAATTTAAAGAATAACAAATTACTGCCAACCTTTAAGAGTGCTTAGAAGCAGCCTAAACTCTGGTTTAAAAATATAACTGCACTCCTCCCTTCCTCCCCACCACAACACGCATGATGCAAAAATACATTAAACATGCTGGGCTAGTGGGCTGTAGTTTCATTTTCCATTGGTGTTGTCGCATGGCAATACAGAGCGGACTGAGAGTAACTGCCTCGACACAGGACCAGCGCATAACTGTGCACGAACAATAATACCTGCACACGTATGTTAAAATCTCGGTATGGCTCTCTCTGGGCTTCATTCTTGTAAGGTTCACATGAGTAAACGGATAAGATGTTTATTGGTAATAGTTCCAAGGCGCTGAGTTGGTTACTTCTCAGCATTGGATACCAATGTATTGCACACAACTTACATCGTATGGAGCACAACAAAACAAATGTGCAGCTTTTTCACGTACAGCACAGATTGACAAACATTATAAAATGACTAGCACATAGCATGATACATGGTTGGTTCTTATTGAATACCATGTACAACAGTGTAACAAAAAATATGAACCACAGGACGTCGCATACAACGGAATAAAAAGACTAACCTCAAGGCACGAAGCACTAAGCACGGACAATATCGGAAAAGCGGAACACGTCCTAGACCTCGTGGACTTTGCGATGCGTTCTATAGTGGAGTATGCATCATTGGGCAGTTCTTGATCATTTGGCAAGTGCGTGCATGCAAACAAGCCCGGGAGTTGTGTGCGCGCGCGCTAAAAGAAAATTTTTAAAAAGCACGCGAGTGGTGCGCGCGCAGCAGAAGTGAAAGTGATCGCGCTCCAGATGGTGCCTCGGGCGCTGAAAGCTGGCGGCTGCGCGCGTGCGCGTAACCGCAAGCGCTAGGCCAGCAAAAGCGTGTGGTAGCACTTTGAAAACCCCACTTACTAAATGTCTCGCAGAGCAGCGCATGCGCTGGCTCAGGCGAGACCTAAAAAGGGGTGGTTGGGGAAAATCGTGCACCCTGTGGCGGGCACTCCATGGTGCCTGCCACACTGTGCATGGTATTAAAGAGGGGTCCCATGGGTACCCCCACGAGCCCCATTACGGAAGGATCCAGGTGAAGGGGGGCATGTAACGGGCCCCCAAAGTTGGATTACGACAGCTGATCCATGTCTGAACAACCAATTCGGAAAGGCTGTCCAAATCCAACATCGTAATACGTTGGTCGGATACGCACTCCGTAGACCTGGACGAGTAGGCTCCGAACGACTCGGTTACTCCCAATGCAGTTTGGAACCGACTCGGAAAGTCCGAACGCTTTCCGACTATCATAATCGGTCGGTCGGAAAGCTTTCCGTTTTGGTGGGAAAGATGTGTTCCGAATCAGATTCGGCAGTCCCGAATCCCATTTGGAGCCTTTCCGACCGACATCGTAATTGGCCCCATAGAGTCAACAAATGATCCTTTTGATTCCTCACTTCCTCTTTAACATTGTCTTCAGTTTGCCTTCTATAGTGAAGTTTTCTGATGCATAACTAGCTGTGATGCTACCCACCCGCATCTGAGACTGTTTTACAAGAGACTTAGCAGACACAACCCCAAACATGAATTAAGGTCTTCCAAATAAGCAATGCTCACCAATACCGGAGGTCAGAAAAAGTATGGACTGGTGTTCTGGGTGTTCTGAGTGAAAGTGATGGGGCACATGAAATTCACTAAAAGATACAATTCAAGTAAATCGAGATTTATATAACAGTGAAACTATAATAATGCATTGGTCCTCTATGCTACTACTACTTACTACTACTACTAATATTACTACTAATAATAATAATACTTTTATCAACAATAATGATAGCTGTTTTTTATGTAGTGTTTCATACCCCTCTCTTCTGCTATTGAAAAGCGCTGTTAACGACAGGGGCTGATGTCAAGATTCTCAGTTTACGGACCTTGCAAGAATGAAAGGCTGGATTTGCCTAAGTCGATATGATCCCAAATTGAATTTACTAGTTCACTCAGGACCTGGAGTCCATTAAAAAGAGGAATAATTCACTTAATAAAACATAAATCCAACACAACATTAGTATTTAATTAGTTTGTTGTTTCCACTGCTGTTTGTCAGAAGCTTTTCCAGGCATTATAGAAAGATGATGTCTGATAAAGCAGCAAAGTAAGAAGAGAATTGAGGTAGCAGCTTCACCATTGTACTCCTTCCTCTGCATCCACCACCCTCTGACCAGCTGTTTTACCACATAGCCTCATGAGGACAGATTAGAAATGTCATATTTTTCTACAGAAGGATTGGATGCATGACTGACAAACGGTGATACCATTATTACGAGGAGAGGCAGTGTAATACCTGACCAGACGTTGTGCCGTAAGAGAGTGTAGCATAAGACCTTTCCAAGTGCTGTATCTCATGTGGACTATTTGTCTATGTCTGCAATATTGCATCAACTGGGATACTGGCAGTGTGCTGTGCCTATAAACATTGTTACTCGCTCAGTCCTGTACATGTGGGCGTCATTTGTTAGCACGCACTAAGATCATCGGATGAAACCGACACCCTAGATGTTGGGCAGGTACAATCAGGAAACTCTTTGTGTTTAATGAGGAGGTGTTGAATAATCATATGTTTAATGCATCGCTTGCAGTCGACTGAACTTGTACTCAGGATGCCAAGGGGTGAACCTAAAGATGGAAAATTAAACTTTATGAGCCGAACGACTTACCATACTAGAGAATGCCAAGAATATGTACCAGTAATACTCATTACTCTGCGTCCTACTCTGAGTCCTGAGCTGAGATCCCCAAATAGATCAGCAAGGTCCTTCTCTCGCAACCAGACAAGCCAAATATGCCTCTGCTGGTCAGTATGGGATAAGAAACAGGGCAGGAAGCTCAATATGTTGATAGCTATACCAAGGAATCAGGCAAATGCATTTGGAACAGTTCCCCCCACAAAAAAGCCCAAGACCAACATAGGATCTGACTGAAGTAACAAGAATGTTGCCATTAATGGCCACCTCTTTTGCCCATTGATTTGAATTAGATGACAGCCAATTGTCCTTGAAAAACGATAGACCTCTTTCAACTTGCAATTTAGGGTTTTCCTCTATATAGGCAGGACTACTGATTCTTCGCTGTATAGCAGCTTTTATCTCAGACTGGATCTGAAAACTCATTGACTCTGTACTTCACCTGCTGAAACCTGGATGATGAAGACTGTATTCAGATGGCTGTCTGCACCAGTTGATAGTCTCTTTGATTTGTCCTGGACTGCATACACATGCTTTCTCTCTTTAATAACTTATCCACCTCCTCTTCCAATTCATCTCCAATGACCTTCATCCACTGGAAGGAAAACTTCTCTTCAGCATCCATATAACAATTTCTGAGGTATAGATGCCTCCCATGTGCAAATCAAGCACCTAAGGGCAAAGCTGAGGCACGAATACCACTGATGACTAAATTTGAGAGAAATTCTTCTGGCCTACGCATCCCATTTAACTGAGCTGATTGCATGTTGTGAACATCAGAGCCTAGAGACAGAGAGGTGTAGGCTGCCTATGTGTTAGGTTACAGCACCAGATGACCACCAGCACATGGCTTTCTAAGAGAAGAGTTTGTTTACTCATCCATTTGATCCCACAAGGAATGTTGATCATCTGACATGGAGGGGAACTTTGGCATCAGTAAATTTGCAAGAATCCTGCCATGGGGGCTGTGGGCAGCAGTCAATTAAAGGAAGGGAATGTAGGAGGGATGGATGGAATTGTGGATGGGTGGTTTTACAGTTGTGTGAGTGACCAAATTTGTGCAGCCCAGGTTAGACTTGAGTGGGCTGGGTTTGTAGGCTGGGGTTCAGTGGTTTTGAGGGGCACTCTTCAAGGTAACTTCAGTAACAGAGAGGTAACACAGAATTGAGGTGTTGCCTGAAGAGTAGGGTCTTAACCTATTTTCTGTAGAAAAGGAATCAAACTTGGCAAAATTTAAGTGGGGTGAAGCTCCGCATCTTGGACCACAAAAGGTGAAGACCAGGTCTTTTCCTTCTTGCATTTGCTGGTCTCAAATACTTCTGTGTTCCTCCAGATTTCTTCATGATGTACCCATGGTAAGCTGTGATGCAGTCATCGAGTGGTGTGTAGAAGATGCACTTGGTCTTGAAGCTGAGAACGGGAGACAATGGGAGCCAGTGTAGAGTTCTGATTTTGGAGTTACTCTTGAACTCCCAGAGACTTTTGATGAGACACACTACCACCTGAAACGCACTGTTGGGTGTAAGACTTGGCTCTGGGATTTGGGCCAAAAGAGCGTTGCCTCCCTCCAGGTGAGAGAGAAAAAGCAGTTTCACTCTGTAGAGACGCAACTGTCGATGCCAAGCTACCTTGCTCTTGAGGGTGATGTGCACTCTAAAATTGGTATCCACGTGGGAATCCAGGGACATATTGCCCTTGATGAGTGATGGTTTGAAGCTGTCCAGGTTCACCTCCTTGATCCAGTCCTGTTGCTGCTGCTTTCTGACATTTGCAATGAGAACAAATTTGTAGTAATCACGCACACTCCAGAGTAGTTTCTTCACCTTCTTTAATTGCAAGAATAAGAAATTGTCACAACGGTAACCTCCAGCTAAAATGGCAAGCAACAGCTTTTAATAGAACACTTCCTAACACCCCATTCCAACCGCATCATCAATACTTTCTCACCATTCCACCTTCAAGAACATCTCCACAATATTCTATCTTGATCAGATTCTGCTTGTGATTATGGACATCAAGGCTATGAAGGCAGGGAAGAAATTCTTTAAATTGAAACCATATTAATTTAGATGTCCACTTCCTTCTAATTTTGAGATGCTAGCATTCTCCATGAATGTAATCACCATGCCATATCAAGGTTTTTGTGAAGATCTCTTGGAAAGAACATTGGGCCCCTGGCCCTCACTTCCCACATATTCTCCCGCAACCTTGTACCATTTGATAGTCCTCAACAGATTTTACAAAAAAGGCATTCATGGGGGGCACCATTGATACTTGGCAAATTTGTTGTGTGTTGTTATAAACCTTTCCAAAGTGGCCCTCTAGGTCAGAACCTCCATTTGACATTAACTCAGAAGCCACTAAGGCAACCCGAACGCAATCCCTTACATGCCTATATACATATATATGACCCTTGTCCTGCTGTTTGGCCTTGGGTTCATTATCTCTGTTCTTTTGACACAAAGCACAGCTTGGCGCCTTTTCATGGAATAGTAGCTGCACGTTTACTACCTGTCGCTTTAGACTTTCTGTCTGTACTCTTATGTTTGCTCAAGTGGAGGGTGTGGTGCAGTTGTGTAATATCACTGCTGCCTGGAGGAGCGGAGGCAGGCGTGTTTGGCCAAGTGTTGACGTTTAGATTTGTGTTGATTAAATTACAGTTCTGCCGATTGGTAGTTAATCAAGTTTTGTTGGCTTTGTCTAGAGCAGAAAAATTTGCATTTGCACCACACCTTTAATCCACAAAGAAGGTCTGAGCTGTTCAGGCCACCCCCATGTAATCAGATTACACACAGAAACTCTATTCTGTATGGCAATGTTGAGATATGCTGGGAGCCCAGTGGCCCCGAATGGCTTGTGTGGTTAGGACAGAGTAATGTATGTGTCTGGTAAGCCTGACATGTGACTGACTCTTCCCTAGGCCTACTAGCCTTGAGGCAACTCTGTTAACTTTTAGATTTGACTACCCCCGAGATTTGCCTGCAAGTGAATGACTTCATAGAAATGAACAGGCCCAGGCTGGGCTAATATGTTTAAGGAAAGGTAATATTTCACCTCATAATGATAATCAGTCATTAGATATGTAGTTTATTACAAGGCCTGCACGTTGTTTCTAAGCATACACTCTAGTAGATTACAAGCAAATGTCTCTGTAGCCCTGAGGTTTTACCATAATTTACAAGACAGTATCAAACTTTAAGTTGTCTCCTACATTTGAGTCATAACAAACTCTTACAGATATCCCACACCACTTGTGTCTGTGCAAAGGCACAGGGACCTATAAAACTGGAAAATTATCAAGATAGCTTTCTGTTTGTGAGCAGCATGCCTAGGAACTCTCAGGGTGTGATTTATCCCGGGTCAAGGTCAGTTCTCAGGGTTTTGGTCACTAATCTGTGATTCGACTGAGTCCCAGAGCAACTTGTGAGGCCAGTTGTTGTGCCAGGTTCTGCATGTACTTTATCTTTTTGGCAATCTCGGTATATTTGAGGATCAATATCAATCTGGTCCTTTAAAAAGGCAGGACTCTCATCACAGGGGCAGAGAACTACACGCTGCATTGTTCTCACCAGCATAGTTTGATGAGGTAGGAGGCACCTTGGGTTTAAATATAGGACAGGGGGCAGCATGAGTGTACATTAGAAGTGAGGTAGCGGCAAGAGTAGCGAACAGGCCATGTTTCTTACGTCACATATGGCCCCCTTTACTGCACTCTGAGATATTGTAAGCATGCAGAAATGCAACTAACAACAGAGCAATTTCGAAATTAGAGGATGTGAGAGTAAAGGAAGTAAGAATTATGCAAGGATGTGAACAGGGTTGTGAGTTAGGAACAGGCCGCGGGGCTAAAGAGGATCTTTGTTGTTTTGGAGTAATTGAAACTGGACTCTGTGCGCATCTGTAGTCAACCTATTTCCCCACTTCTTGCAGCACTTAGTATCGCCACTTGGCTTCCATCCCAATTCTCTGTGAGTTGACTATTTATCGGATGTCTACGTCTTTGCTCTGCCACCCCTTCTTTGGCATGTAACAGCATCTCCATTCTCGACATGTTGATAATGAAAGCTGGCCTCTGCTGTCACGGTATACCCGACTCACACTTCCTGAACCCACCGACACATGGATTACAGACCCCACATCGGTGAGCACTTCCGGGTTATGTCTCGGCACTAGCATGGGAGGTGTGCTGGTCAGGGTCGAACTCACCTATTGGGCAATCAGGCAGTGCCAGAGGGCCAGTCTAAAAGGTTAGTGTGTGGGTTGGTTTTGTGGCTGAGTGTGCACCACGTTTGTGGGGTAGTGGGCCAGTTCGTGGTTGTATCTGGGCCAGTGTTGTGAACACCTTTATATATGGCTTAAAAGGCAGTCACAGGCACTATTGTGCTGGCCACTGTAGGTTGCCAGGGGCACACAGAGCAGCATAGGGTGGAAGTCCTACATGGTATGCAATGAGCAGCAGCATCTCATATCTGGTGTGCAGTGGGGGCGGTGCAGTTCTAAATTGAAAATAAATCAACTGCAACACCCCATGGTTGGTTCACACATACCTTTCCTACGTTCCCCGCTATCCAACTCTACCTTGCCCCTCATTATGAGGACACTTAATGCACCAATGAATGATCATTACTAAATCCCACCTGAAGCTCAACCAGCTCCTAATTGGCTGGATGTGGTGGGTGAGGTTTGTGGGCAGGCGGGCTGTAATCACTTGCATGTGCAGCGAGAACTCTGAAGACACATGAGGTCAGAAATGTTGACTGCCTAGATAGGGGCACCTGCCACAGTAGAGGAGGAGATCGGATTAATATTATTGAAGGATATGACTTAGTGTGCCTTCAAGAAACGTGGGAAGTTGACGTCGTGTATATTGATGGATTTCATGTAATACAAACTCCTGCAATTCCCTCATGGTCAGGTAGAGCTAGAGGAGGATTATTGACCCTGATGAGAAACACTCTACGTGTAAATATATTCAGGACTGATGTGCAGTCCTCTTACTACCACCTTATAGTGTACAGTGGTCCGGGAGTAGAGGACATGCTCCTAATTAATTTTTATAATAAGAACTTTGAGGGCAATATGTCCCATGTAGTTGATTCATTAGAGTGTGCAATTGAGAGGGCAATATCTACTCACCACAATCCCCTAAATATAGTATGGCTGGGAGATTTCAATGTCCATAGCTGCCCCAAGAGATCAATACCATTGTGTGGGCTGGCTGACGAAGAAGGTGTTGTCCCGTTCAATTTTTCACATACTTTGTATGGGGATGAACTGAACAGGCTTTTGGTCACGAGAAACCTGGTAATATTCAATCCAACTGATGAGCACACTGGTAACTTGGTAAAAACGTTCGGGGAGAATGTACATGGTACCACGATAGACTATTTAGTGGTAGCGCTACCTTTTAAGATATTTTTAAGCCAGATAGGAACCCTTGCCACAGTTTTTAGTGATCACGTTGCATTGTTTTTCCAAATTCACTGGAATGGGTGTTTCATTAGGGTGGATAAGAGAGTTCAGGCACCAATAATAGCAAGAAGGAATGGAATAGTCCTTAAATGGGCAAAGATAAAGATGTAGTAATACCAACTGTAATTTGGTGCTCCCAACGGGAAATATCAACCTGTCTAGATCTGCATAGTGACCTCCTGAATATAGTGCAGGCTTTTGTTTCATTATTGAGCATGGTGGAAGCTAACTTACAACCCCGGAAGAAGAGCTACCAAACAAAAAATCCACGCCGGTTTGATACTGCCTGCACTAAGGCACTCAGTAATTTACACAAAGCATTAAAGGAAAGGCCAAGAAATAAAGCTCTGGTAATCTCCCTCCGATCTCAATATAAAGAATGTAGACGGGACAGACTCAAAGCCCTAAAGAGGAGGCCTGGGACAAACTACAACTAGCCTCAGCTCTAAAAAGTTCTAAAGAATTCTGGGCTATAGTTAATACCCCATTCTTGAGTCAAGATAAAGGGCCCTCCCTAAGTACCAACGTGGGAGAAGATGCTTGGGTGGATCATTATACAGATATATTTGGGTCAGTATCAGACGGGGAAATCATAACTGATGATGACCTAATTGATGATAAGGGCACCCCGATTGTCTTTTCATTAGCAGAGGTAAAAAATGGCCTGATGCAATGCAGTAGCACTAAAGCCCCAGGCCCGGACGGGGCTCCAATTGACTTCTTCTTTGACTACCCAGAACTCTGGACCCCGTTCTTGACGAACGTTTTTAACGCAATTGCTGTAGTGGGCCCTCCTGCCTCATGGAAAACGACAATCATAGTGCCAATACACAAGAAAGGTGATAAATCAGTGCCCAAAAACTACAGGCCTATTTCACTTTAGGATGGAACAGTTAAATAAATGGGTCGCCTGCTGCTAAACAGGCTGGAGGAATGGGCTGTAGATAAAAATATATTAATCCCGGTGCAATATCGTTTTAAAAAAGGGATAGGGACCTTGGATCAGTGCTTAAACTTGAATTTAATTACAGCCAAGTACACCCACATAAAAAAAGGAAATGTTTTGATGGCGTTTATGGATCTCTCCGCAGCCTTTGATTCTGTTTCACATAATAAATTATGGAATATCTTGAAAGATATGGGCGTGGATTACAATATAATATTCTTCATTCGCCAACTTTATTCCCAGTCCTCTGCATGTGTTAGATAGGGTAGCCAGGGTGAATGTACGAGATCTTTCCCTATTTTAAGAGGTGTCAGGCAGGGGTGCGTACTAGCCCCCTTTCTGTTCTCACTCCTCACTAATGGCGTAGAAACGGCAGTGGACCATGATGAAGCTGATGTCCCCATGGTAAACAAAACAAGCATTGGCATAGCCAATAGGTCTCGCTTTTGGGACCTTATAAGTATTTAGTTATGCAGCACAATATCCTTGGTGCAACAACATTAACTGTTACATGGTTAAACACTTATAAGGTCCCAAAGGCCAGACCTATTGGCTATGCCAATGCTTGTTTTCCTAGCTGCTTCTCCCGCCCAGCACATGCGAGGAGTGAGTGAGCAGGCGCCCTGCCCCTCGCTGCTCCCCCACCCCCGCTCCACTCCTCCTCAGAGTGCTCATTTTATCTCCTAGATGGGTTTTGCACATAATCCCTACTAAGCCATAGAAAGCCCGAGAGACAGGTGTCCACGGAGCTCGGCGCAGATTTTATTTCTGTTATTTACGTGACTTGTGTTGTGTACACTAAAACCCTTACCTCCTCTGCGAAAGGGGCGGCTCAGAAGCGGGCTATGCAGCGAGCTCGCCATTGGCTGACCCCACCTGCCACTACAGGATCCATCATGCACCGGGCTAGCAGCTTTACGTGAAGATTAGCACACATGTAAACAGGGTCTTCGAGAGGAGGAGCGGGAGCGAGGCAAGGTGCAATCTCACCCCTAACCTACTTCTACTACACTGCGCTGCCAAGCGGGCCGGAGGAACCCCGGGCCTCCTGTTGAGCAACTCACTTTCATGTGCCTCCTTGTCCCCGATAAAACGTAGCGCCAGCACACCCCGTGCCCTCTAGAAGCACTCTGCAAGACATCAACCGTGGAGCAGAACCCAAGGGAGGAATAGATAGGGAGGTGTCTGAAATACGGACAAATGAAGATTCTTTCTTGGCGGTAAATGTGTTGAACACACTACAGGCCATTCCTAGCCGAGGCTTACAATAAATGCATTACGACGTTTTAATCTAGTAATAATTTTTTTATTACAAAAAAACCCTCTTCGTGTTCACAGACACAAAGAAAGAACTGGCATACTTCAATTTACTGGTTCACTAATCTCTCCATGCCTTCCATGTGTGTGGGCGGGGGGTTGGGGGGGAGGTATTCGTGGCCGAGAATAAGTGCAAAGAACATGGCAAAACACTTGCACAGGAACCGCTGTCACGTGAGACCACCAGCATTTAAAGCATCACGACACTGAAAACAAGCCGGCGTGATTTCATGCAGGATGTTGTACAGGATTTTTTCAGGATAACCCTCTGTGGGGATGTTGCCTATACCGTCCATGCTGCAGTCAGTTCCGCTATGACGCCAGTGTACGGTACACTAAAATTTAAAGACTGCAACTACCACCGTTGTCTCATTATTTTTGCAGATGAAGGAGGGCAAGTGCCTCACTTTTACAACGATATTAATCTTAACTATGCATACACAATGAGTTCTTTGTCTTACAAACAATGTATTTTTAATGTTTGAATTCTTTCGTATATGTTACTAAATTATACAGCTAATTCAACACCCCTATACGTCCCTATCTGGCCTTTTCTTTTTCATTCATCAGTAATACTAATGAGTGTCTACGTTTTTTCTGCGCTTAATCAGTTTGCGAAGTAGCGATTTGTATTTTGACTTTGTAGGGATTTCCTATAATCTTCTGCCTCCCATGTAAAATGCGGCGATTGATGTCCGTGTTGACCTATAATGCATGGGTCCAGTTGAGCAAAAGCTGAAGACTGCTGTTTTGGGGATCTTTGTCGCTTGGATGTCCGGTGTGGTTTATTTAGTGGTGCTGCGCTGTAAGCTTACGCTGCCCTCAGTGTCTGCTGTACTCTAGGATTGATTTGCTTGTTCTCTTTTAATATTGTGGCTCATGTTGACATTACCGGTAATAGAGTGATTTGTTGCAGCTGCTGCCCATCACTGGACAAGACATGGTTGCAGTAATAACTTGTAATCTCTTGGTGAGTAGATTAAGAAGGTGAGATGGACCTTTCATTGCAGTGGTTCTATCTGCAAGACCACGTCTGCCTTGTTGAGAGCGAGCTGGCATTTATGTCAGATCTGCATGAATTTTGCGGAGTCTTTTGCTAGCATCAAAGGGTGATTTTATTGTGTGTAGAAATTAAAGGTTACTGTGACAGCCACGGAAAGAGCTGGTTCCATGCCAGTTGGAGGGAGTTGCAGGGTGCTTGCGTGAGCAAGAGTTGTCCAGTGCCGTCCAGTATTAATCCAATTGTTTCTTGATAACGGGAAATAAAAAGAAGCATAAGCCTATGTGACCAATGCTGGCTGCTAGCCTTTTGTCTTCATCAATACTTGTTTCGATTTGTCATGGTGTTTAAAAATTCTTTAATTTTGGGGAGCTACCGGACTATATCCAGTATAACAAGGCAGACAACAACACGGCCTGGCTGGGGCCCCTGGGAGAAGGGGGGAGCGGGGGCGAGCGGCGCGGCAGCCTGCAGAGCTGACCAAACGCTGCGTGCGTCGTGGCTGGCCTTTGGATGGGTACGCGCGGCAGACATGTGTTTCCAATTATCGCGCCCGCGTCTGGGCACGATAATTGGAAACACATGTTTGCCGCGCGTACCCATCCCAAAAGGCCAGCCACGACGCACGAGCGTTTTGGGACTGCTTTTCAAACTCGCTTACAATAAGTCTTCGCCTCTAAGCAGCGCTTGCGCGCTACTCGAGGCTCGACCTAAAAAGCACACTATTAGCTCAAAGTGTCACGCAAGGAGCGGAAATCACCTCACATGTTGTCTTAAGTCAAAGCAGTTTTGAAAATGCCCCACAAAGTCAATCATTGCTTTGTGTGCAAAACGACTTACAAAACACATTTATTTTTTATTTTTTATAACGCGGAAGATGTCGCCTAGTTCCCCATTTCAGTGCCCTTTTTGTACACTAATTGCGCCCACCGAACTGGGTCCCTAGCGAGAGTTAGCGCTTGTATGATGGTGAAAGATAGGTCATTGTCCTTTTGAACACTTTTCAAACAAAATCAACATGCATTCCAAGTAAGTTTCGTGCATCAATGTTCCAGGACACTGCGCTGTTATTGCTCATTTGGGGACTAATTTACGAGGTTTTGGTTCAGGGCAGTGCCGCAAGTAATCTTGCGGCGCTGCCCGGACTCAAAAGAAAAGGGCAGGAATGCAACATATTTATGAGATACAGCGCATTCCTGCCCTTTTCCCCTGCACTGGCGCACAATAGGCTGCCATGCGCCAACAGAGGCACCAAGGGGTGTCTCCGTTGTAGGGCACCAAAACAATCACAAGAGATGTTTTCATCTTTCTATGTGTGCTTCAGAATGCAGCGCATATAGAAAGAGGAAGAAACAAGGACAAAAAGGGATATTTCTCCTTGTTGCGCCTCCCTAACGCCACGCTTTTAAATCTGACACAGTCACAGCTTTGCAATTCCTCGTAATTCTGGAAATGCTTCAGATTTCATGGGAACCCCCACAGCAACACCCAAGGGGCCTCATTTACGAGGTTTTGGCGCAAGGCAGCGCCACAAGGAATCTTTTTTTTTTCCTCATTCACCTCAGAACCAATGTCCATTCTTTCCGCCCTTTTATCGAAAGAGATACCGACCACTGACGGGCTTACCACAATGAACATTATCCTTCCTGCAGCTATCTCTCTCTGACGGTGTAAATTTACACCAGCACTGCCTTAATACTCGGAGTGTGGGGGGGGGGGGCTATAGCAGTCCAGAGTATTTGCCGGTGTAATCATTGGACAGAGTTGCGATCTTATATCAACATTACCCCCCGAATTTTACAACAAGCCTTCCGGGCTCTCCATCCGTACTAACAGTAAATTCCAGAAGGCTTTCTTCTTAGACATTTTCCCTAATAAGTCCATCTTAGACATATATACAAGGGATTCCAGCCAGTCAGAATGCTGTGGTGGTGTGCTACTCACCCATTTACGACAAATTTCTCTTCTGGCAAGTAGTATTGCATAGAACAGTAAATCTCTAAGGGCGCCCATAAGGCCATCCACCACTCCAAAGATAACCAATGAAAGGCTTACCTTTATTTGCTGACCCAAAATATCTGACATTGATATTTCCACTTTGTCCCAAAATACTCTGATTGCGGGGCATTGATAGAACATATGCACGTCTGTTGCTTTTTCCAAACCACATTTAGCACAGCTGGTTCGACTTCCTTTCCCCATCTTTGATAGTTTTTCGGGTGATATATATGCCCTATGGAGTGAAAAGAGGTCGTTTCTCCTTAAAAAAGCAGGTTTGACAATGTTGTAAAGTGTGCGCATAGATACTTGCCAAATATTCTGCAGCTGCTCCCTCGGCAAGTAATTTCCCCACAGTTCCTCAGCCAGCGTAAATTCTCCGTCCATAATATCCTGAATATGCCAGTACCAGAGTGCAGCTTCCTTATTTCCTGATGGTTTTGTTACCAGCTGTTCTTCTAAAATGTTGCCTACGCCCAATGTCAATTTCTTGCCTTGCTCCCAGCTTTTTAGTTGTAGAAATTTAAACTTTGAGAGGGTGCCCTTCATCAGCCCGTTTAGATCCTGCCAGGGTAACAGATTTCCCTCCCGGGTCAGGTCCCCCCAGATCTTTAGGTCAGAGTTTTTGATGGGTACCGCCAGCTTATCCTTGAGGCACTCTGGGGTCCCTGGTGAATCCCAGATCGGGGCAAAGTGGGAATAATAGACCAGTTTCGAAAGGCATCTAATGTGATACCACATTTTTGCTATTGACTTTAATACCTTCAGTTTGATTTTCTTAAAAAATTTTGGGTCTCCGAATTTAAAGAGGAAGCCATCTGTATCTGCTTTACATTCTTTTAACATAGCTGAGAACATTAAACCTATTATAGATCCATCTGGTATCTTTGCGAGCATTCTAGAATCTTTTAGTTGGAAAGCCCATGCGTAGTATTGTATATCTGGCAAGGATAACCCTCCTTTCTCCCTCCTCCTCCGTAGTTTTTTCCAGGAGATCCTAATCCCTTTGTTAGCCCAGATAAATGAGTTTATTGCCTGCTGGATTTTGTGTATGGTGATTTTATCAAAGTGCAATGGTATGGAGTTGAATATGAAAGTGATCTTTGGGAGTATAGTCATCTTGACCAAACTAACTCTCCCTAAAATCGTTAACGGGAGATAAACCCAACCTTTCATTAGTTGGACAATCTCTTTAAACACTCTCCTCAAATTAATTTCTGCGATTGCGTTTATATCTTGAACTATCCTTAAACCAAGATATCGCATTTCCCTTTTGATCAGCGGATTACTGCTTACTTGATTCCATACCATTACTTCTGTTTTATGTTCATTTACTGAGTACCCCGACACCTCTCCGAATTCTGATGCTATACGTAAGATGATGGGTAAGGCAGCGTCCAGATCAGATGAATATACCATAAGGTCGTCTGCTTGTAGCGCAACCTTTCTGACCCAGTCTCCCTGATAAAATGGGGGAATATCAATTGTGTTTCTAAGTCTAAAAGCCAAGGGCTCCATATAAAAGTTAAACAGGAGAGGGGAGAGAGGGCAGCCCTGTCTTGTACCCTGAGTATTTTAAATGATAAGGATAACTTCCCGTTCACCAAGACCCTTGCTACAGGTTCCTGGAATATTAGCTGTATGGCTCTACAGAATTTGTCCCCCAGATTGTATCTTTTCAGTATCGAAAATAGATAAGAACACCTCACCTTATCGAATGCTTTAGAGGCATCCAATGTTGTTATTGCTAAAGGGGTGTCAAAGGTTGTTGCGCAATCAATAGCCCTGATTAGCTCATAAGTGAGCTCGTGCAGATACCTCCCTTTCACAAAGCCTCTCTGATCTTCATGAATTGTATGGCCCGCAATTTTGGCTAGTCTACTAGCCAAAATTTTTGTAAAGATTTTATAATCTGAGTTCAAGAGAGATATTGGCCTATATGACTCACATATTGCCGGATCTTTACCCGATTTCAGGATAAGGGTAACTGTGGCCTCATTCCATGATTTCGGTAACTGTACTCCGTGATCTAATACCTCGTCCATCACTGATGTCAAAAGAGGGGATACCACCTCTGCCAAGATTTTATAAAGTTCCATAGGAATGCCATCAGGCCCAGCCGCTTTGCCCCCTTTACTAGACTGAATGGCCTTAACTACTTCCTCCTTGGTAATCTCTTGGTTTAGAATCTTTTGTTGATTAGCGTCTATGGGTTGGATAGATTCAGCTAACCAGCCCTCAATCTCGGAGTCTACCAGTTTCACCTTCTCTTCCATATATAAAATACGAAAGAACTCCTTAAAGGCCTCTTTGATCTCAGTCTCACTATTCAAAGTATTTCCGGACCGATCCTCCTTGATCTCCTTAATCCGGTTTTTGTTCAGATCTGTCTTAACCTTCCAGGCTAGGAGTTTTCCTGCTCCCTCCCCATACTCAAAATGTGCTAGCTTGCTGGCATCCCACCTCTTTCTAATCCTTATTTGGAGGATCTCTGATAATTGGTTCTTCAATAGAAGCTGCTTCTTTTCTAATTCCGCTTTGCTCCCCCCTAGATCTGATCTTTTTATCTCCGTATCTAATCGCTCCATTTCATCCTCTAACCGAGAAATTTCACTTTTATACAGCTTATTCCTATGGCAGGTTACACTAGTGATCTTATCTCTAATAAATGCTTTTAGGGTATCCCAGACTATTCCATTTGTGGCAGAGCCACTATTGATCTCAATAAATTCTCTAACCTCTTCCTTCAGATTATCCATTACTTCACTATCAGCCAGTATGGTGCGGTCTAAAGTCCACCTTCTTTCTTCACACCTAGTGCTGTTTTTGAGTGTCAAAAAAACTGCTGAGTGATCTGAGAGGTGGGCCGCCTTATATTCAATATCAGAGATATCCTCTCTGAGGCTCCAATCTACTAAGAAGTAATCTATTCTAGACCTACTCCCATATTTCTTGTTATGAAAGGATGTGCCCTGTAGATTTCCTGCTCTTTCTCTCCAAAGATCACACAAAGTATGCTGAGTCATCATGGCTTTTAGGAGTGCTCGTGAGTTAGGCGTCGATATTGCTCTAGTTCTGTTTGATTTGTCTAACTTTAAGTCTAATACAATATTAAAATCTCCTGCCATAATTATTGGACCAGAGAATTCTAAGAGATTTGCAAACAGATTTTTTAATGGTTCACAATCGTCGTGGTTTGGGCCATAGTAGCCTACTAACGTTAATGACCTATCATCTACTTTAGCGTCGGCTATAATCCACCTGCCCCCTTTATCCGCCCTTGTCTGTGTCACCCATATTTTTGCTTGCTTTTTCACTATTATGGCAACTCCTCTAACATTCCCGCTCTGGTCCGTACATAGAACTTGTTGTACCCATCTTTGTTTTTCAAAAAGATCGACACATTCCTTTTTAGGTCTCGCCTACGCAGCGCGCATGCGCTGCTTAGAGCAGACCTTTAGCCATCGGTTCCCTTTTTTCCCCAAAAACGTGCACGCGTTCCATTGCCTTCAATGGCAACGCGTGCACGTGTGGCGATTGCCTTGCGGGAGCGAGCGGCAGCGCCATATGGTGTCAATTATCGCCGCTGGCTCCCGCAAGGGAATCGGCAGGCCCCCCTCCTGCCGCGCGAGGCGCGCTTTTGCTTGTTTTATCTTGCCTTAATGCCTTGCTCAGTTGTCCTCCTCTCTGCTATTCTACAGCACAGGCTACAGGCAGAGTGGAGCCATGTTACTTAGCAACATGGGATACACATGATAAAATTAACCCAAGCAGCTTTGCACATTAACTCATTACCGTCTGCATGTAACACAGCCACCGTGAACCTTGATGTAGCCAAAGTTAGGCGAAAATATGAATGCAACTTGACAGCGGTTCACAAAAATGACCTAAAAATAATTTTGTTTGGCAAATACGATGGTTATGTTTTCAAAAATTCTATAGTCTGGTATTTTAGCTAAGCTCAATGTACCATGCAAGTTAGAGGTGTGATTTCCGCCTATTATGTGAGAAAATGTCACATATGAAATATAATTTGACTTTAGAAATAGCAATACAATTGATTGATTATTTTCTAACATGGAGCACAGACCCTCATTCCGTTGTGTTTCATTCAAATTTTAAAATAGGGACTTTCGTGTGGAAATTAACAGCAAAAACCACCGCACTAAACAGAAGTGAAGCAATGTATACTTTAGCATCTGATTCGAGTTCTCTTTAGTTTACGGGGCTGCTTTAACGGCAGAACTAGTTGAACATAAAAAAGAAGGTGAAATGGTATCATGCTAGAGACGTATTTACTCCCTCCCTCCCAAAGGCGCCCCCCTCCCCCACCCACACTATGCAGATTCCAGAGAGTGAATGGGTGCTCCCTCCCTTGCCTGTGTCATACACACCAGGGGATCAGGGAGTCTTGGCAGGCAGCATGACAGGGTGTACTAGCGCCTCTGTGTGGCAGAACAGCTGCTCAATAATTGCAGGCACGCAGGTCTCAAAATATCCTGGAAGGGAACTGCTACGGGGGATACTAAAGGAACAAGCATTGGCATAGCCAACAGGTCTCGCTTTTGGGAGCTTATAAGTATTTAGGTATGCAGCACAATATCCTTAGTGCAACAACACCAACTGTTGCATGGCTAAACACTTATAAGGTCCCAAAGCCGAGACCTATTGGCTATGCCAATGCTTGTTTAATAAGTGCGTCTCCTGTAGGATCAAAATTTGGGCAGGAGAATCTCTAAGATATTGTAATAACCTGTCCCTACGCCCCTTCACACGTAGCCCGTTAACATTCCAAGTTAGGATCTGAATGGACATATCTTTATTGTGCTAGTTCTGCTTAATTTTCCTGAGGTGTTTGAGGATTTTTTTTTATTTTTTCCCATATGCTTCCCACCCCATGACACCCTTCTACCATCCCCCCACAACTTACCCTGGAATAACCCACCCCTGCTTCTTCTTCTTGGACCTGATGTTAGCCCAAATTATTCTTTTGCTCCGTTAACACCCAGCCCCACTAAAAAAATAACTATAAGGTTCTGTGTGCATATGTAGTGAATACCAACTCATTACCTTGCAACATCTACACCCTCAACTACCCCCTCCACCTCCCTTGATGCTTTCTAACAGCTCATCTGCTTCCCTTGTGTTCCTTATCATATGCATTTTATTGTTGTGCATTATTCGCAGTGATGCGGGGAATTTAAGTTGTACAGTTGCCCCTGTTGTTTTAAAGTCATCCATACGTTTGCCCAACTCCCACTGTCTATCTAGAGTGACTCGCGATAGGTCTGATCTTATTTCAAATGGGAAATTGGGGCCTTTCAAAGATTTTAGTTTTATTGCAGATACGAGAATTGTTTCTTTTAGTGCGTATGTCTGAAAATTAATGAGAATCTTTCTTGGCTTCACTCTTTCCTGAAGGGGTCTCTGTGTATTCTTTGAATGTCTTTTGCGATGTCCGCCTCACTCTCATCTACCTGAACTGAAGCTTTTATGAGAGCTACCACATAAGTTTTTAAATCATCCCCCTCTTTTCCTTCGGGTACGTTCAGAATTCTCAGATTATTCCTTCTGGAATTAATTTCTAACTGCTCCAATTTTTCCTGAAGACCCTGCTTGTCCCGACGCAGTGCCTGGAGCTCCGTTTTACTACTTGCAAGGTCTTTTTTTAACTCCTCCACTGTATTTTCGAGTATGTCTGTCCTCTCAGATAGAGTGTCCAACTTCTTTTCTAATGTCTCACAACACCCACGTATTTCGCGCTGGTTTCCTTCTGATACTGTAAATCCGTTCCTGATGTCTGCAGTGAGCGTTCCCAACATCGCCTCTAGAGAGCTAACCGATAATTCCACCGGATTCCTACTGTCAGGGGTTGTTGTACTCATAACTGGTATATGCCCTCCACGGTCTTCGTGTTCTCTATCCTGAGTGCTATCGCCATTGCGATTTTTTACTCCGTCTAGAGTGACGACTTTAACACTTTCTTGGAGTTTACCCTGACCAGATTGCTCTCCACTCTCCATACCTGTGGCTAAGGTGTCTGTACTGGCTATAGTCCCCCGACTAACTCTGGGGCACTCTACCTCAGCTTGTGGGAGTCTCTTTAATGTAAGTACTGATAGCTGTACTTTAAAAAAAGATCGCAGAGATGGTTTAATCCTTAGTTTAGGATCTGGGAACTCTTCCTTTTTTTTTGTTGCTTTCTTCCTTTCTTTTTTCTTCCCGCCTGGGTTTCTCTCTGGGCAGACCCCTTTGAGAACTTGCAGAAGGAGTTAAACCAGACGGAGCACCTAAATCCAATGAAGGAGTCTGCCTCTCCTCAATATCTACAGACTCTACCCCCTTCTCAGCGTGGGCACCGACTAGTATCTGCCCTCTTGCTCCGCCAAAGATGACCCCCGCAATGGCCCCCCTACCTTTTAGGTCCTGGCTTCCTCCGTTGCTAATGGCGGTGGCCGGCTGCTCTTCCTCCGAGGAGATTGTAATCCCCAAGCCTCCAGAACGTGCGGCTGCAGCGTATGTGCTGACGCTGCCTCCACTCGCACGGAGGAAGCCTTGCGCTGCTGCCCTGCGGCTCTTTCTGAGCTCCAGGGCGGCCTTGAACCAACGCGGACCGGTGTCCGATTCTGGACGGCAGATTAACAAGCCTGGGGTCGGCAACACCGAAAAAACACAGGTGGTAAGACACATCAGGTTTTCAATGCAGTATAAGCGGCATTAGGCATTAGGAGGCGGTGGGGTGTGGTATCCACGAGCGCAGCGGCTGGGAGTTCCGGAGCTCTGCGACCTGCGTGCTATGCGGCCGCCATGTTCTCCGCGCCACAGGAATGCACCGTATCTCATAAATACGGCACATTCCTGCCCTTTATTTTTGGCCCAAGGCAGTGGAGCAAGATTCCTTGCGCCACAAGGAATCTTGCTCCACTGCCTTGGGCCAAAAATAAAGGGCAGGAATGTGCCGTATTTATGAGATACGGTGCATTCCTGTCCTTTACCCCTGCGCTGGCGCACAATGGGCTGCCATGCGCCAACACTGGCACCTTTATACCATGGTGCAAGGGTTTCTACGTTGTAGGGGTGATTATTTTTGTGCAGGAAGGGACACCTTCACAAGAGGTGTTTTCCTCTTTCTATGTGTGCTGCAGAATTCAGCACACATATAAAGAGGAAACAAGCATTTGCAATGCAACAGGACTCGCATTTACGCGAGTTTGAGCTATTGGCATTGTAAATGACAATGCCTTTTATTTATGTTTTGGTTTTTAACCCGTTTACCGCGGCGGCAATTCCGCTGCAGTGCGGGCGTTCCACGGAGTGGGCGGGGTTGCGTCGGCCAACGGTCGTTCGCAGCACTGGGGAGGTAGTGCTCGCGACGGCAGTTTACCGACACGAGCACGGAAGGGGTTAAACCATAAATAAAAAGGCATTGTCATTTACAATGCTAATAGCTTAAAGTCTCACAAATGCGAGACCTATTGCATACCAAATGCTTGTTATAAAGTGGAATGATGACACTTTTGGTCAATGAAGGGGGCACTGTAGCATTAATATAACAATATACAAAGACAGGAAGAAGTAATGTTGGCCCAGAGTGTAACCTCTTTTTTTATAACTGATATCAGTACTTTGTCTTGTCCCATTGTACCAAAAAACTGCATTGTGCGGATCGAAGTCTTGATCTCACCAACAGAAGGTGGACCACAACTAGCTGTTACCAGCTCTGGGCCAACAGAGAGATCTTCAATTTGAATTATAACTCCTGGAATCTCTGCATAATGCATTGAAATAAAACTGCCCCATACATCCTCAAGGATAGGTAAAGTGTATGACATCACTCTGGAACCGCAGCAGTCGGCAGTGGTCTCCCACAATCTGCTAGTATTTTTCTTATATGCCGCTTCTCTTAAATCGGTCCACCTGCGATCAATATAATGCTTTTTTATACCAGACTTCAGTCGGCTTCTTTTCCTCTTCAATAAAGCTATAAGTCTATCTCTTTTCTTTGCAAAGAAAACAAACTTCATTCTAATCAATCTATTTATTTCTTTATTCAAGGAGAGAATGGCAAACATAATGGTTTATAGACAGACTTGGAATACATCTGACAATCATTGTTTAAAATATGCTTCATGAAATGGAAAAGAAGCTTAGAATGCCAGTTTTCCAGAGGCCTAAATCATATATGGCCTTCTCCAACAGCCCTTTTAAATGAGAGATCTTAATGGGGGACCATTGCGTCCTACCCGAATTCTTATTGAATTTTGAATTGGATCCATCAATTTTCCATGACTCTACAGAGGGCATACTGATCTCTAGGGAAAAGACTATGGGGGTCATTAGGATGGCGGGCGGACTTGAGTCCGCCTGCCATCCTAGCGGTAATGGGACCGCCCACCTGCCATGCGGCGGTCCCGCCACCCTGATTATGATGCGACCGCCACCGCGGCGGTCGCATCTGGCGATTTAACATTGCGGCGGGTGCTGCTGGCTGCAGCACCCGCCACAATGTGAAATGGCTATGTTGTGCATTTCCCTGCACAACGTGGCAGTCACCGCGCGGTGCCTGCCACCTTGTACCCCCCCAGTGCACAGCTGACCCCCCCGAGGGGGCCTGCAACGGCCCCCAAAGCCAGTCTCCGCCTGCCTTTTTGCGGCAGAGAATCCGCTGCAAAAAGACAGGCGGAGAGGGCCATTGTAATCACTACGGCGGTGCCTGCACGGCACCGCCGCAATGATTGCCTGGTTCCGGGTTCCGCAAGGCGGGCGGAAAAGGACCGCCTTGCGGAACCGTGGCGGTCGGTGTTTCCGAACGCAGCGGAACAATAGTGATTCCCACCGCCATCCTAATATGGCGGTGGGTAAATCACCTTTTGATGGCGATCTGCCCGCCATCGTAATGAGCCCCTATGAGTCAATGATCACTAAGGGGCTGATTAGGATTGCGGTCTGAAAACCTCCCCGACCGTCATGGTAGCGGGAAAAGACCGCCCGCATGGACCGCGACATAAACGCCGGTCGAATTTCGATGGCCCGCGGTCGAAATCCGACCGCGGCGGTACGATCGCGGGCTTTAACATTGCGGCGGTTGCTGCTGCCCGCAGCACCGCTGCGATGTCGAAAGGAGCATGTCCAGCATTTCCCTGCACTGCGTGGCAGGCACTGCACAGTGCCTGCCACCTGATACAGGGAAATGTAGGGGGGGACCATGGGTACCCCCCCCAGTGCACCCACACCCCCCCCAACACATTGGGGGCCCGCAACGGGCCCCCGGAAGACAATCTCCACCAGCCTTTCCATGGCGGTTTGACCGCTGCGGAAAGGCTGGCTACCGCCGGCATCATAATCGTGCCGGCGGAGCCTGCTCGGCACCGCCACCATTATCCCGGTCCTGCTCCGTCCGCTAGGCAGCAGTGCAGATGGCAACCGGCGGAAAAGCGGCGGTCAGAATTTCCCACCGCCGCGGTCACCACCGCCATCCTAATCTGACCGGCGGTTTTCTGGGTTGCGATCGTGGGCAGAAGTCCACCGCTGGCCTAACGGTCGCCACCTCCGGCCCGGCAGTGGACATCCGCCCGCCATCCTAATCAGCCCCTAAGTTGGGAGTCTGCAATTTTCAAGAAAGATAAAAAATGGAATATCGAGTAAGAAGCAATAAGATAATCAATAAGAGAATAACCCAGTGGAGATTTATGGCCATATTGGGCAGGAGAGTGTTGAGTAAATCTTCCATTTACAATCATGCATCCATCCTTTCTTAATTGACGAAGGAGTAATTGCCCTCTCTTATCTGTTCTCAATTTTGGTGGGAAAACTAAGGGTGGAATGTCTAGTGCTTCTTCTTTTTCTACATCCCAAAATAGGCTAAAAGAATGGTTGAAGACTTTACAATTTAAGTCTCCAACCAAAAATGACCTGGAGGTCACCCTCCTTATCCATAGCCTTACCTATGAAGGCAAAAATATCACATAACAGATTAATCCATTAGGTCTGGGGGAATATAAACATTCACCACTAACAAGGGGTCTCTCAGCCTCTCACCTGTGACTGGAAAAAATGTAATGCTTGAAAAAGGTTAGAGGAGTCTTTAAAACGATTATACTCCCATTTATTATCATTACTTAGAAGAACAGCCATCATGCTGAAAATCCGAGGAGCACCATGTTTCCTGGATGTAGATTATGTCAGCTTTTAAGCTATTTAAAAATTCAAATTTCTCCAAGCTGTTCATTAGACATGCTGCATTCCAGGAAACCACTTTTAAATTATTGCTGACTATACGGTTTAGATAATGGGCCCAATGCACGGGCATGATTAAGTGTACCGGCCAGCCTCTTCCATTTTATGCACTCATCCTCCACTATTGGGGGGAGCTAGGAACCCTGGTCCCATAATGCCTTACGAATCTCCCACCATTCAATACGGAGACCTGTAAGAGTTTCAATGTTTCACCAGAGAGTTCATTTAAAGGCACGTGATGACACTCAGAAATTGGCTGGCTCAAAGTATCATATTGCTGCTTGTAGATTTTGTTTTCTCAGAGTACAGGGATTGCATCAATCCCTCTACATTGGAGGAGATCAGTATTTTGAAGGACCAAATTTGCAACAATTTTAGATTGGAACAGGACCCTTGTTTTAATCACTGATGGTGAGTGCACTTGGGAGACAAGAGAAATGTCACTACTTTGTATCAACTTCAGATTATCAGTCTCTGCAAAACAATTTATTAAAAAAGAACGATTCAAAATAAATTAAAATCAAATAAAGCTACACAGTCTAACATAAAGGAATCTGCAGAGAAGAGATAGAGGAGGGGTTGTTTCCGCCAGTCCATTTAAAGTTTATCTTGTCATTTTGTGCAACTCAAAAGGATTCAGCCCCTGGAATTTGATCAGTTGGCACTGGGTTAGTAGGCAATGGATCTATTATGGTTACATTAGTCTCTCTAGTAACCAGAGGATTTATAGTAGAAGGTAAATCCTTCATTGCAGAATGACCCACATTATCTCTTAAAACATTAATATTACTCTTAGAATTAGCAGGGGTTTCCACTGTAGCCATTGAACAAAGTCACAGATATCTTGAAAGTGAAGTTTTTTTTAACCTTTTGAAGAAATTCTTCTATTTGTTCTTTTTCCTTAGGCTCTGTTTTTTTGTTTTTCCTTTTCCTTTTGACTGAGCAGGCACCGAGATGTCAGCCAAGCTTGTTTTGGCCCGCTGTTTAATCCTAAACTTGGAAATGCCTCTGACTTGGAACAGGAAGCCTTCACAGGGGAACCGTGTACTGCAGGATTTAGGGAGCATGAATCAAAAATGTTTTTAACAAGTAGGTGGGATTTTCCACATTCTGCTGCTTCTTGATGGAACCCAGCAACATCTTAACTTGGGGTTTACCAGCTTGCATCCCCATGTCATTTCTTTGAAGAGGTTGGGTAGAGCCATCTGCCCCCTGACATTTCGGTATACAAGCTTGTAATCCATGGTCAATAAGCCCCAGCTTTCCACATGGCTCATTTATTGCCGATATTAATGACTAATTTGGGAGCACTCCCTCACCCTTTGGACCCATCAGCACTTTCAGGATCACCAGCAATATGTCTTGGATATGATCCGCGTTATTCACAGTGTTTTCTGGAAAGCCGAAAATAGAAGCCAAGATTCTCTCCATACGCTTAAGAGATTCGGAGACTTGAACATATTGACCCGGTAGGTTACAAGACACGTTCGCAAGTAATTCCAAATCAGGAAATGCTGAAATCTGTAGTGCTGCTGCTGATTGCTCCAATGATGTACTACTAAATAGCTTTAAACCAGTTACTTATGACAGAACAGGTGGAGTTCTGAGGGGACCTATCAACTTTGCAGAGCCAGTTCTCAAATTAATATCCACATTTGGTGTTGTAATATCCTTGTTATGATATTTGGGGTCCTCCCCAGGCACTGAGTTCACAATATCTGTGGCAGGCAAACACAGAGGGGGTGAAAGTGTGAGATTTTAATTTAAACATGCCACTGTAGAGGCAGGGAGATCCTCTAATTTAGAAATAAGATCATCATGCGCCATATTCTCTTTGTGGAAGAAGGAGAAAGTCCAATTCGAGCCCTTCATTAGGTTTACGTGCGGCACCTTATTTCTAAGAGGGGTGGATTTGGTCCTTTTTGCATGCCTTTAGATCGGCCTGAACGAATCTTCAGGGCTGTCATATTGTTACCTTATTCACTCAGAGATGCAAAGAAGCCTTATACTCAGAGAGGGCTTAAGAGACAAAGACTTTCTTCACAGCTCTGTCTGCCAGTCATAAACATCCACAAGAGAAAACAAATGATAAGTGATAGATGCCCTTTACTACAAATGAAAGGGCTTGCCAGATCTGTGACTGGGGGTGAGTGTCTGAAAAGTTTCAGCGCTCCGTCCATCATCTCCTTGTGTTTGCTTTGTTCGCCCTAAGTTGGCAGGGTTTGCCCATACGTGGGTCCCTTGCTCAGTTTGCCACTGGATTCAAGCTAGCCTGGCTGATGAGGGGTGTTACCCCGAAACCAGTACCTGGATGCTTGTTTCCTTTCCCGGGAGGACCTGGCCTGGCAGTTCGGGCTGGACTGTTCCCATGAGGCACAGGGTCACGACTGATTTGCTTATGGCTGGGTCCAAACTGGGGTGGCAAAGTGAGCTAAAGAACGATGATGGATTCAACCCAGATCGGTGACTGGGGGTTAGTGTCTGAAAAGTTTCAGCACTCCGTCCATCATCTCATTGTGTTTGTTTTGTTCGCCCTAAGTAGGCAGGGTAATCCCAGACGTGGGTCCCGTACTCACTTTGCCCCTGGATTCAAGCTAGCCTGGCTGATGAGGGGTGTTACCCCGAAATCAGTCCCAGGATGCTTGTTTCTGGTCCAGGGAGGACCTGCCATGGCAGTTCGGGCTGAACTGTTCCCATGAGACACAGGGTCAAGACTGATTTGCATATGGCAGGGTCCAAACTGGGGTGGCGAAGTGAGCTAAAGAAGGATGATGGATTCAACCCAGATCTGTAACTGGGGGTGAATGTCTGAAATGTTTCAGCACTCCGTCCATCATCTCCTTGTGTTTGCTTTGTTCGCCCTAAGTTGGCAGGGTATGCCCAGACGTGTGTCCCTTGCTCACTTTGCCACTGGATTCAAGCTAGCCTGGCTGATGAGGGGTGTTACCCCGAAACCGGTCCCAGGATTCTTGTTTCCATTCCAGGGAGGACCTGGCCTGGCAGTTCAGGCTGGACTGTTCCCATGAGGCACAGGGTCAAGACTGATTTGCATATGGCTGGGTCCAAACTGGGGTGGCGAAGTGAGTTAAAGAACGATGATGGATTTAACCCAGAACTGTGACTGGGGGTGAGTGTCTGAAACGTTTCAGCACTCCGTCCATCATCTCCTTGTGTTTGCTTTGTTCGCCCTAAGTTGGCAGGGTATGCCCAGATGTGGGTCCCTTGCTCACTTTGCCACTGGATTCAAGCTAGCCTGGCTGATGAGGGGTGTTACCCCGAAACCGGTCCCAGGATGCTTGTTTCCGTTCCAGGGAGGACCTGGCTTGGCAGTTCGGGCTGGACTGTTCCCATGAGGCACAGGGTCAAGACTGATTTGCATATGGCTGGGTCCTGTCGGATCTGAAGCCTGGCTCCAGTCTGGTCCACGTGAGATTCCACAGGAGCAAAGAAGCTTGTTCCCCCCCACTTTTAGACAACAACTCCTGGAGGAGGTATAGTGACTCACTCACAAGACGCTGCTCACCAAAAGTAAGGGGGAATAACGCATAGAGTGACCACCACTCTTTCCCCAAAGATGATACCAGGTAACGTTGTAGTGGGGAGCTGGTTCAACAGAGTGCTAAACAATAAAGAAATAACAAATATGACTGACTTTACTCTTCATGAATTAAACACAAGTCAAGAACATTAATGCATGTCATTTCCTAATATATGCAGTTCACTTACCAGCGATAGTGTCCCAGTAATTCTTGGAATTTCCCAGCTTCGTATGAAAGCACAGACAAAGGCTAAACTAATGATAGACCAGGAAGGAAGGACGAGGTGAATACTGGGAAAAGGAGCTACTAAGGGACGTCAAAAACAACCACTCACTTCCACAATCATTCAAGGTTACGTTGGGGTTATCAAAAAGAGTGAGAGACCACTAGCTTTTATGGGGTGCGTGAAACCTAAGGCATACTGACCGGCTCCTATGAAGCAGAAGTAGCGGAGCAGCCTTGCCTTCAACAAAAAAAGGACTAAATGCTAAAGGGCTCTTAAGCGTAGCGGGCTGGCCGGCTCCGTAGGGGAAAGGAGCGGATCAGCGGCGCACACGCTCTCGGGAAGGCGTTTAAGCAAAAGATGGCGTGGCGCGCTGGCCGGCTCCGTTGGGGAGAGGAGCGGATCAGCGGCTCACACGCTCTCGGGAAAGCGAGTAAGCAAAAGATGGCGTGGCGCGCTGGCCGGCTCCGTAGGGGAGAGGAGCGGATCAACGGCGCCCACTCTTTTAGGAGAGGGAACAGAACTTCTAGGGGGTATCCAAAGTTCCCACGGTAAATCGGGAAAGGAAAGTCCAGGCCGGATAGCAGGAATCAATCCTCGAAGAGCAGGTACTCGAATCGGAGCTCGGAGGGGGCGTGGTCACTAGTTAGGGATAGTAAGCCAAGCATCGGCAACTGGGTGAGACGGCCTCTTATAGGAGTTAGGGGTCGTCTCAAAAAGAACTCACTCCGTGAACTAACGAGGGAAATAAACATGCATTAAGGTACCGACATTTCTCAAACTAGGCCACCTGCTGCCGGAACCCTAACAGTTCTCCCACCCAAAGGCCTATTCCCGGGGCGAGGTTTAGAAGGATGGAGTGCATGAAATCTGCGAATCAAAACAGGGGCGTGAATATTTTCAGCTGGTTCCCAGGACCTATCCTCTGGGGCATAGCCTACCCAATCAATGAGATACTGTATTTTACCTCTGTATTTGCGGGAATCTAAAACCATGTTTACTTCATATTCTTATTCACCCTCTATGATTATTGGGGGAGGTGGTTTCTCAGGGACTAGAGGGGGTACGTATCTTTTGATTAAAGAGCAATGAAAGACAGGGTGTATTTGCATATCGTCTGGCAACTGCAGGTGTACTGTAACAGGCGTTATTACCCTCTTTATCAGGTAAGGACCTATGTATCTAGGTTGCAATTTGTTAGGGCCTCTCAATCTCAGATTTCTAGTTGATAACCACACCTTGTCTCCTACTTGATAAGCAGGTTCAGGACGTCTGTGTTTATCAGCCTGCAGTTTCATGGCTTCCTTGGCTCGTTGTAATTCTTTTTTTGCATTGTCCCAGATGGACAAAAGAACTTCACGATGGTCTTTAAGGGCAGGGATACTCTCTAATTCTGAGGGAAGAGAAATAGGCAAGAATTTAGGGTGTTGTGCCAGTGTAAAAAAGAAAGGAGACACACCAGTAGAAGAATGCGTGGAATTGTTATAGGCAAATTCAGCCATAGGAAGAGCTCGGGACCAGTCACTTGTGATTGTGGCTAATAGACAAAGTAAATACTGCTCCAAGGTCTGGTTAGTTCTTTCGGTTTGACCATCGGTTTGGGGATGATAAGCTGTGGAGAGTCTGTGATCTATTCCCAGTGCCTTACACGTGCCTTGCCAAAATTTGGACACGAATTGAGCCCCTCTGTCTGAAATGATTACAGAAGGAAGGCCATGTAATCTGAGTACATTTTCTAGAAAAATATGCACTAATTCTTTGGATGAGGGTAATTTTTTCAGAGGGACAAAGTGTGCCATCTTGGTTAACATATCTACCACTACGAATATGGTGTTGTATCCTTGACTTCGAGGGAGATCTGTAATGAAGTCCATGCTAATGGAATGCCAGGGGGAAGGGGGAACAGCAGTGGTTCTTAACAACCCTGCCGGAGCACAATGTGATGCTTTTTGTCGGGCACAGGTGGAACACGAATTGACAAAAGCTATAACATCTTTGGCCATTTCTTCCCACCAAAACCATCTCTGACATATTTTGAGGGTTTTGCTACTCCCAGGATGTCCGGCCAGTGAACTATTGTGGCACCAGAGCAATAGTTGTCTTTGCAATGCAACAGTTGGTATGTATAACCTGTTTTCGGGATAATAAAGTTGGTCTCTGATCTGATTCAGGGGATCTATATCCCATTCTTCTGACGGGATGGTACTGTAGTGTTTTTTTAGTTTGTGTGGCAAGGGAGTGACGTCTCCATGGCATTCTACCCCTATAATCTTGTTGTCAGGAAAAAAGGGGGGATAACATTCAGGAGAGGAGACTTTCTCTGGACCAAGTCGAGAGAGTGCATCCGCTTTGCCATGTTGAGGTCCCGGGCGATAGGTAATGACGAAATCGTACTCACTAAAAAAGGAAACCCATCTCATTTGACGGGGAGTGAGTGCTCGTGCTGAACGAAAATATTGGAGGTTTCTATGATCTGAGTAGATGGTAACTATATGTGGGGATCCTAACAAATAGTGTCTCCACTCCTGGAAGGCAAGTTTGATGGCCAATAGTTCACGTTCTCCAATTGTGTAGTTCTGTTCAGCAGGCAATAGGGTTTTAGAATAGTATGCAACAGGATGCAAGCGTCCTGTGTTTGTGTCTCGCTGTGAAAGAACTCCTCCCACCGCATACTGAGACGCGTCTGCTTCAATGTAATAAGGTTGCGTATTATCAGCATGTTTGATGACAGGAGCAGTAGTGAACCGTTCCTTTAAAATGCAGAAGGCTCGTTCTGCTTCTTTATTCCATTCAAACTGTACTCCTTTCCGCAGAAGTCGAGTAATGGGTGTTAGTAATTCAGAAAAGTGATCTATAAATCTACGGTAAAAATTGGCAAAGCCTATAAAAGATTGCACCTCTTTTACTGTACAGGGACTAGACCAGTTAACCAAAGCTTCTATCCTTTTGGGGTCCATATGTACGCCTTCTGGAGAGATCACAAATCCTAGAAATTCCACTCTGGTGGTATGGAAGGTGCTCTTGTCAAGTTTGGCGAATAATTGGTTTTCCTTCAATGTTTTCAAGATTTTCGTGACGTGGATAATATGTTCTTGTTCTGTTTGTGAGTAAATCAGGATATCGTCGATATAGACGATCACGAAGACATCAAGGTATTCTCTTAATATTTCATTAACGAAAAATTGAAATGCCGCTGGAGCGTTACAAAGACCAAACGGCATCACGCAGTACTCAAATAACCCAAATTTGGTATGGAACGCTGTTTTCCATTCATCTCCGTGTTTAATGCGAATGAGATGGTAGGCTCCCCTAAGATCTATTTTGGTAAAGATCTTGGCTCCTCGTACCTGATCCAAAAGAACCGAAATAAGTGGTAGGGGATATTTATTCTTTATGGTAACTTTGTTAAGGGCGCGATAATCCAAACACGCGCGAAGACCCCCTTCTCGCTTTGGAATAAAAAAGATGGGTGATGACACTGGAGACGTGGAGTGACGTATGAACCCTTTTTCCAACATTTCCTCGATGTATTTCTGCAAGTACTCAGTTTCAGGTGCTGTTAGGGCATAAATACGACTGACTGGCAATGTTGCTCCGGGTACCAAGTCGATACGACAGTCATAGCTCCTGTGCGGAGGTAAGGCAGAGGCTTTAACTTCGTCAAAGACAGCTAGGTACTCTTCATGGAGCGCAGGAAGGTCAGGAGCTGTGGACATCATATGTACAGCACAGCAAAGCGAACTGTTCCAATCACTTGCTTCTTGGTAACAATTTACCATGCAGTGATGAGATTTTAGTGTCACTGTTCGAGCCACCCAATCTATTTGGGGATTGTGGACTTGCAACCAAGGAACCCCCAGGATAGCGCCGAAATTGGGGGTGTCTATCAGATCAAAGGTGATAGATTCTGAATGTCCGTTATTACACACCATTACAATCGGGGGAGTCTGATAGGTAATCAATCCAGACGATAATTCTGACCCATCTACCGCTCTCACCGGTTCGGGATGAGATTTCAATAAGAAAGGGATTCCGACATCTCGGGCCAACTGAATATCAAGAAAATTCCCTGTGGCCCCCGAGTCCAATAATATAGACATGTTCTTTCGACATTGAGGAGATATCACCAAAGTAATAGACAAGGTAAAATGTCTTGGTACCAGGGGAAAGATTTTCTTTGTGGTAGAGACCTTAGAGAAGACAACACTTGAAGAATCGGTCTCTGCTTTCTTCAAGTCTTCTAGTTTTCCTCCATATAAGTAGGAAGATGACTACTTGCAATTTTCTTTGCAGCGGAACGAGGTCTTATTGGACATTCACGAGCATAATGTCCTCCTTTCCCGCAATACAAACAAAGATTGTTCTTTCTTCTCTTGTCTTTTTCTTCCGCAGACAGAGGGCTCCTCAGTCCTCCAATCTGCATAGGCTCAGCAACGTCTTTAATGTCTCTTGGTTCTTTCTTTTCAGATCTTAACATCATATATCTGGAGGGAGTAAGATCTGATTTTTCCCCTTTCCTTTCATGGAGTCTATGATCCAACTTGAATGTCATATCGATGAAGGCAGGGCAGTCATCGGGAGGATCCACTATTTGAGACAACAAATCTTTAAGTTCATCGTTTAACCCTCGGTAAAACAGAGAGGTTCTTTTTTCCTCAGGCCAATGCGTCTCAGCTACCAGCCTATTAAAGTTAGTAATATACGTAAGTAGATCCTTGGATCCCTGTCTAAGATTGAGAAGAGCATTATCGCTGGCCTGCATAAAGGTATGTTTAGAAAAAAGACTCTTCATCTTATCCTGGAATAACATAAAATCATACAATAATGGATTGTTGTTTTCTACCAATGGGACAGCCCAATCCGCAGCATTGCCTGCTAAATATGATATAACAAATGCTACTTTAGCAGCGTCGTCTGGAAATGATGCCGCCTTACACAGGAACTGTAGCTGACATTGGTTCATGAAGACGCTAAATTTGGAACTATCTCCGTTGAATCTCTCTGGCATAGCTAGTGGGACTGGGCTGGGAGTATGAACAGTAAAATGAACAGGAGGTATGTTGCTGTCTACCCGTGTGGAGGGATTGGGACTATGGGACGGAACTGAAAAATGCGCAGGCTGAATGTAACTTTTCCGGGTCTTTGGAATCGTACCAGGGTTCCTAGGGTCTAGTGAATTCTGTGATTTTGATTGTAGTAACTCTGTCTGTAATCTCTGATTTTCTGACCTTAACCTCCCTACCTCAGATTGCAATTCTACTAGAACTACCGCAAGTTCCTCTACTGAGGGACCCAATAAGGATGTTTGGAGGGAGGGATCTAGAGGGGCGCTTGCCCCGTCTGTATTCATCTTTGCTCAGGTGGAAATTACTCTTGGGCTTGGCTTTCTGTCGGATCTGAAGCCTGGCTCCAGTCTGGTCCACGTGAGATTCCACAGGAGCAAAGAAGCTTGTTCCCCCCCACTTTTAGACAACAACTCCTGGAGGAGGTATAGTGACTCACTCACAAGACGCTGCTCACCAAAAGTAAGGGGAATAACGCATAGAGTGACCACCACTCTTTCCCCAAAGATGATACCAGGTAACGTTGTAGTGGGGAGCTGGTTCAACAGAGTGCTAAACAATAAAGAAATAACAAATATGACTGACTTTACTCTTCATGAATTAAACACAAGTCAAGAACATTAATGCATGTCATTTCCTAATATATGCAGTTCACTTACCAGCGAGAGTGTCCCAGTAATTCTTGGAATTTCCCAGCTTCGTATGAAAGCACAGACAAAGGCTAAACTAATGATTGACCAGGAAGGAAGGACGAGGTGAATACTGGGAAAAGGAGCTACTAAGGGACGTCAAAAACAACCACTCACTTCCACAATCATTAAAGGTTACGTTGGGGTTATCAAAAAGAGTGAGAGACCACTAGCTTTTATGGGGTGCGTGAAACCTAAGGCATACTGACCGGCTCCTATGAAGCAGAAGGAGCGGAGCAGCCTTGCCTTCAACAAAAAAAGGACTAAATGCTAAAGGGCTCTTAAGCGTAGCGGGCTGGCCGGCTCCGTAGGGGAAAGGAGTGGATCAGAGGCGCACACGCTCTCGGGAAGGCGTTTAAGCAAAAGATGGTGTGGCGCGCTGGCCGGCTCCGTTGGGAAGAGGAGCGGATCAGCGGCGCACACGCTCTCGTGAAGGCGGGTAAGCAAAAGATGGCGTGGCGCGCTGGCTGGCTCCATTGGGGAGAGGAGTGGATCAGCGGCTCACACGCTCTCGGGAAAGCGAGTAAGCAAAAGATGGCGTGGCGCGCTGGCCGGCTCCGTAGGGGAGAGGAGCAGATCAACGGCGCCCACGCTTTTAGGAGAGGGAACAGAACTTCTAGGGGGTATCCAAAGTTCCCACGGTAAATCGGGAAAGGAAAGTCCAGGCCGGATAGCAGGAATCAATCCTCGAAGAGCAGGTACTCGAATCGGAGCTCGGAGGGGGCGTGGTCACTAGTTAGGGATAGTAAGCCAAGCATCGGCAACTGGGTGAGACGGCCTCTTATAGGAGTTAGGGGTCGTCTCAAAAAGAACTCACTCCGTGAACTAACGAGGGAAATAAACATGCATTAAGGTACCGACATTTCTCAAACTAGGCCACCTGCTGCCGGAACCCTAACAGGTCCAAACTGGGGTGGCGAAGCGAGCTAAAAAACGATGCGGGATTCAACCCAGATCTGTGACCGGGGGTGAGTGTCTGAAAAGTTTCACCCCTCCGTTCATCATTTCCTTGTGTTTACCTTTACTTCGTAGTCACTACATCTTGGGTCATTACATCGCAGGGGTAACATCAGAGGTTTTTACATTACAGATCTTTTAATTCACAGATAAGTTAGTTTTGAGTATTCTAACCACAACAATATATGCATATATTTGTGTATCTCTCTTTCTCTTATGAATATATTGCATGTTTTGGTGATTTTATTGCACAAAATGCAGTAGTGTAAACAACAGAACACTGTTTTTCCTGGAAAATGTATCTTCATATATGACATATTAAGAAATTAGATGTTAGGACAATACCCAATAAATATTCCTTCTATATGTCTAAGTGAAAGATGATTTTAGGTTCTTTTAACTGGCACTGAAGGTGGACATTTGGGAATGGACTCCGTATCCCAGGATTCTCAGAACAATAGATTTTTACATGAGTAAGTAAGTATGTATTGGACTTGTAGAGCGCAGACTTAGCCCAAGGGCGTCAAGGCGCTATTAGCAGACTGCGAGGAACAGACCAAAACAAAAACACGCTCATCCTGACATCTGTGAGAAGAGCCAGGTCTTTAAGGTTTTACGGAAGAGAGAATGGGACAACTGACTAGAGAGCTCTTCAGGGAGGGAGTTCCACAGCTTAGCCGCAACCGTGGAAAAAGCTCTACCTCCCCACCTTGCCTTCTTAAACCTCGATAGAGTTAACAAGTTTTTTTCTGAAGACCGGAGCAGTCTGCTGGGAACATACCGCTGGAACATCGCCTTGATCCCATCTGGGCCTGAGCCAAAATAAGCATCATGAGTCAGGCACAGAGTTTTGAAAAGGATCCTACGGTCCACAGGCAGCCAATGCAATGACCTGATGGAGGCTGTGACTGAATGGAATTTAGGTAGATTCATCACCAGCCTGGCTGCCGCGTTCTGAACCAGCTGCAAACGTCGCACCAGACCCTTGTCAATGCCCAAATAAAGGGCATTACAGTAGTCCAACCTAGACGTTACCAAGGCAATAACAGCCTGCTTACGTGCTTCAAAGGAAAGGAAATGGGCAATTTTTCTAAGGATCCTCATGATCCCGAAACAAGTGGAAACTGTCCTGCTGACCTGGAGATTAAGGGAAAGTGAGTTGTCAACAATGACCCCTAGATTGTTCCCATGTGCTACCGGGCAGGGGCAGACGCCAAGAGAGTCCGGCCACCAGTCACCGGACCAGATCTCCAATTTACTGCCAAAAATCAGGACCTCAGTCTTCTCACCGTTCAGTTTCATAAAATTTTCCACCAACCAGGAGGAGACTGCTTGCATACAATTCCTGAAATTAAGGGCAGAATCCCTAATGCTCTGAGCAATAGATACCATTATTTGGGTGTCGTCCGCATAGGACAGCACCTCTAGCCCAAAGGATCTCACAACCTTAGCCAAAGGGGCGACATAGATGTTAAAAAGTGTTGGACTCAGGGAGGAGCCCTGAGGAACACCACATGACAAGGATTTGGAGGCCGAGTAGAATTGGCCGAATTTCACAATTTGTGCCCTTTCATTGAGAAAAGAGGTAAGAAACCCCAGGTGACTTGACTACTAGGGCAAAAGAAAGTGTTGGTGGACTCACAATTAACTGTGATAAAGACCAGGAGGGGTCAAAACGTGTTAGTTATTTTGTTGGTTGTTTTGTGACTTGTGCATTTGCTTAAATAAATAATCACACTCTATCACAAGTGCTTCCTGAGTGAACACAACACAGGATTTATTTGATGGTTTGGTACGCAGTTGGTTCCGCAAGCAGGACCCAGCTTTTGGTAAGTAAGCAGTGGGCAGATGGAATACGTCTGTGTGTGTGTGTGTGTGTGTATATATCACTGAAAAAACAAAGGTTAGGGTGACAATATAGTTAGATAAAGTTAGATAATGTGCAAAGGTTTTAGCTCACGTAAAAAAACAAACTAGAAAATCCCTGGAAAAAATAAAGGTTAAAGTGAAGTTTTGTTAGGTGTTGTAATAATACAAAAACTAATGTATAAAACCCCCCAAAAACACTGAATTTCACCAGGTATATTTGACTGAGCTAAGTATAACTTGCTACAGTTAACTGAGCTAAATATAACTTGCATAGGACCTCACATATTACATCACTTATGATATGTTAAATTATAATAATTGATGACATCACTGATGACATCTCAAATTACATCATTGATGGCATCACTGATCAAATCCTTGACATGGCAGTCGGTGAGACCAAAACAGGACAAGGCCTCAGGCTTGCGAGGAAGGGACCCAATCATATTTTCATTGTGCATGATGATGGCAGGGAGCCTTCAGTGAACATTGCTGGCAGGGGACAATTCCTACTGCTGCAAAGGGCCCTTGATTATGCCTCTGAAAATTCCTGCTACTTGTGGATGAAATTTTTCTGCTCAAGTCAATCAGTGTATGCCGAAGTGTCATTCAATGTATTACGCATGGGACTTACAGCATCAAAAAAATGTAAATAGACATCTAACATGTAACTCAGACTGAAAACTTGACAGCCATGAGACCAGGTCTCTAGACAATCCTTTCATTTAGGTTGTGAGCCAATTAATGAGCCAATTGGAGAAACCAGTCCTTGTCCACTGAGTAATTGTCGCAGAAAAGTGCAAAACCTGCTTGAAAGAGGAGAGCTGCCAAGAAAACTGCCAAACCCAGGTCTGAATCATTCTTCATCTGAATCTTTGATCAGTAGAGCAAGTGGAATGAAAAGCAATGCTGTCCAAGCCAAGGTGAATATAATCCTAATCTTATTGATTCTTCTTGCTGCAGATCCCTTACCTTTAAATTACCCCCAGGCGTCAGACTGGATTCTGAAATCTTTTTGTGAGCAGTACCCCTGTGCGCCAGTAGGTAGTGTTGTTCTGCTCCGCATGGCGTCGTCCGCGCCGGAAGTGACGTGCGCTGTGTCTATATAGGTGCCACCCCAGTGCGCTGATGTCGGTTCTTTTCTTTCCGAACCAGTCAGCTCAGAACCAGAGAGAGCTATCACGTCAGTCACTTTTGGATTGTACTTTTTCATCATTTTCTTGAAGTTATTTAGTGAGTTTTTCTCTTGGTGTGGCAGGGATGTCCACTAGGAAGGCTGGCTTCAAGCCCTGCGGCACCTTTCATCGACAGATGTCAGTGACAGACCCGCATCTTGTTTGCTTCTGGTGCCTGGAGGAGGACCATGATGTGAAGACCTGCGTTGATTGCCACCCAAGGCCTTATGGGAGTGGCCCCTCAAATGCCTTGCCATCCGACGTGCACCGCCTTGACACTCTCGTTCCCAGTCTAGAGGAAGGTACCAGGATCGGTCATGGAGTCAGAGATCCTCATTGCATTTGAAGTTGTCGGGCTGCTCGGGTAAGTCCCACAAAAAGAAGAAAGGCAAGAAGTCGAAGAGGTCTTCGACTTCATCCCGTCTGTCACAGTCCCCAGACGAGAAGAGGGAGCATGGTCATTCATGGCCAGACTCTGCAATTGAGCATGCGTCTGGGCCGATTCCACGCCTCGCCGAGTTTCTGGAAACGACCAACCCCTGCTCCACTTCAGTAGTTTTATGAGGCCATGCGCCTCATATTTGATCGGCCTGTTCCCACCGGTGCGCCTTTGGGCACAGTGGGTTCGGGAGGAACACCTACTGGCTCCAAACTACCGGCTCTGCCACCAGTGCCAGTTGGGCCCCTTTAATCCACGGATGGATCCGGACTGGCATCCAGGAAAGTCAAGGTGGTATGACCAGCGCCGGCCCAAATCCATCCACGGGTCCAAGGGGCCTGGCTGGTGCTGTAGCTGCTGGTGTGGAACCAATAGGGGCCCCTCCTAAACCTGTGGGGCCCAAAGGCATGCCGTTCCCATTCTGATCCCCGACTCCAACACAGAGCTGGAGGGGCGTTGTCCTATGTCCACTGAAGCAATGCCTTCCAGACCAGAGTCTGAACCCTATTCCTATGGACTAGGACTTGGGTGAATTGGGAAGGGTCGCTGGACCCTGAAGAATATCAGCCCTTGAATACCAATGTGGACTGCTGTGAGGACTTGGCGGAGGCCAGTGGACTGGACACTTCTCCAGATACTGACCTGCTTTTTCTGCCTACTGTGGCTATGGAGGTGGAAGCGTCATATGCAATGGTGGTGAGAAGGGCGACCAAGGTCTTGGACCTTAGACTACCCTCAGTGGCAGTCAAGACAAACATCTTCACAGAGGTGGTTCAGTCGGGAGTGACCCCTCAGAACTGCTTCTCCCATTTAATAAAGCCCTTACAGACATCCTGCTTGGGACTTGGTCCAAGCCCAACACAGGGGCTCCTGTGAGCAGGATGATTGCTCGCCGCCACCGCACCACCCCAGGGGACGTCAATTTCCTCACACAACACCCTACCCGGGACAGCTTGGTGTCCAAGCCTCCTCTTCCCGTGTACATTATGGTGCATTCCCTACCGCCCCACCGGATAGGGAATCCAAGAAGCTGGACACCTTAGGCAAGAAGATGTTTTCTTCCCCCTGCCTGGCTCTGCAGTCCTTGAACACTGTGTGCCTTTTGGGCCATTACTTCCACGCTCTATGGTACTCGGTTCCTGAGGTCTGGACCATACAGCCCCAGAGATGCTGCCAAGTTAACGATCAGATGTGGACTGGATACCACTGACTCTCTGGGCCGACACAGGAGATTGGATAGTAGCTTTGGACTTGCAGGATGCATACTTGCACATTCCTGTCCTGCCTGCCCACATGTGTTACTGGCGGTTCACAGTGGGCCACGAGCACTTTCAGTTTGCCGTGCTCCCTTTTGGCCTTACCAGCACCCCTCAGGTATTCACCAAGGTGATGATGGTGGTTGCAGCTCAGACCAGGGGTGCTAGACTTCCCCTATCTCGATGACGGGCTGTTGAAGGCGGGCTTTCCCCATGCTGTTGTCCCCCACCTCCAGACTCAACGGATCTCTTGCATTCACTAGAGTACACTATCAATGTGCTGTAGTCACACCTGACTCCCTCTCAGACACTCCCTCTCATTGGAGCTGTTCTGGACACGGTGCAGTTTTGGGGCCTATCCTCCCGAACGTTGAGTTCAGGTTATTCAGGCTATGATACAGATGCTTCAGTCTCTATCCTGGATTTTGGAAAGACTGACTCTGAAGCTTCTGGTACTCATGGCCTTGTGCATCCTGCTGGTGACACATGCCCGCTGGCTTATGCGGGCTCTGCAGTGGTATCTAAAGTTCCTGTGGGTGCAGCATCAGGGAATTTCTCCAACATGGTCCAGATCTCAGAGGAAACTTCAAAAGATCTGCAGTGATGGTTAATGAGCTGCGACTGGATCAGCAACAGACCCCTCTCCCTTCCCCAACCAAATCTCACAGTGGTCACAGATGTGTCACTCCTGGGATGGGGCAGCCATCTGAGAGAGGTGAAGATCAGAGGACTCTGGTCTCCGGTGGAATCCAGACTCCACATCAACCTTCTGGACCAAAATGAGTAAGCCGTCTATATAACACAACAAGGACATTGTACAAACCACAGGTTTTCAGTAGATTTAGAGCACCTAAGTCAGGGTAGAGTGTGTAACCAGCTAATATTGCCCAAGTAGATCCCTCATTACTGAGAGTACCTATTTGAATTGGCCCGGGGACATTGGGTAAGGGTGCCATTAAACCATGTCTGGTGTTCCCAAAACGATAGAGGAATTTCAAGGAGTGCATAAGGTCTATATGCTGCAGGTGCCTGGGCAACAGTGTATTCATGAAAAGTGTTAGCGTCCACAGCCGGTAAGGTGACCCATGAGTAAAAAACTTCAAAGTGGAACACTGCATCCGCTTCAACTACAAAAATTACAGGAGCTCCAGCATTAGGGACTCCATGTTGTTGTGAATGTGCATAAACTGCTGGTCGGCAGTTGGCCGCAATAGCACTAGGTTGCTCCATAAGTAATTTATAATGGATTCAAAGTATAGCACAAACTGGGTATAAACCTTTTAATATTCAAGCTTGAAAAACCAACTGAACTAGGTGTTCCCTAAAAATTGTGGAGGACTAATCCCCAACACCACGGACGTCGCCTATAAAAGGTGCAAGGGTATTGTGGACAAGAACAAGCACTACTCAGTGTTCCCACAAGTAAGTACCAGACCAAAACGTTGGTGGCACTATGTTGCAGGAATTCTGCTCAGGAACAGAACTATGCTTGGGACCATAGAACCTCAGTATGTAGGGACTCAGTCACCACACTACCTTAGTATCTATGAGCCTGAGTCCGACTATCTATAGTGCCTCACTTACCCTCCTAACCTTCCCAGAGAGACAAGTGATTTGGCACCCCAGAACACAACACTCTCGACCCTCTCTGGGATCGCAGTAACAGGCCACACCCTTTTGCTCTCTCACTCGTATCTGTCCACAGTAAAATAAACAAGAAACACCAAGAAAGTTTCAAATATTTATTTAAACTATCTTGTTCTAAGATGAAGTATTTGCACCACAATTAGAAAACAAATGCATACTAAAAAATATCTGTAGCATGGTTAATAAACAGTATACCTTAAAAAGCCCTGTCATGTTATAAGACAGATTAGCCTGAACCCCCCCCTACTGTAGCTAAATGCCTATATATCAAAGATCTCTGGAATTAGTGGTGAACCCCGTACCTTAGCATACATAAATGGATGCTCTATATCTCAGCTGACATAGCAATCTTGCCTCAGAACCTTCATTCTCAGGCTGTGTTTTTAGAACTCCTGCCCTCAGTTATATGACAAGATATGTTTGCTCACAAACAGCAGCTGCATTCTCATGGTATGTCTAGGTGCTAGTGCCGGACCAGAGAGAATAACAAGGGGCATTGTTGTTTGACCTTGTCCATGGTGTTCAGACTAAATCCCAGGAAAAGAGCAGAACATGAAAACATATGCAGGTTCTATGTGAAAATACAATGTGGCACAAAAGCGATCGTATTTATATAGTAATGTGTGCAAACAGAAATGCGGCCGACAACGTGCACAATTAGGCTAACATAGGGAGAACGATAATGGGCCTGGCAGGAAACACACAACAGTTTGAATAGAGGGGGGAGATACAATAATTTTGTCAGCAAGGGATTTTGAATTGGGGTCATGTGGTAGAATGGGATCAGGGATTGGAATGGTGTAAGAACAAGTGGGGCAGCTGTGTTGAAATCACTGATGTCAAAGGAGGCACTACCAAAGACAGGACCACACTTTGTGGCAGACATGGCACAATGCATGTCACCCACGATGTCAATCTCTTGAGCCAGTTGTTGACTGACAACCTGGATTGCATGCATCAATGCTGTTTGCTCCATGAGGAGATCCTAAAACACACAATGCCCCCTCTGACACCAGTCAATGCAGGATGGTAGCTGGGGAAGAGGTACCTCAGTGTTTTCAGACTGGGTGCTGGTTTGGTGCCGGGGGTATGGGTGAGGGTGGTGCTGGTAGTAGTGATGGTGGTGACCACAGGAGATGTAGCCTCTGATGTTTCATCTGTCACCACCAGGGGCAGGGCAGAGGACTCACCATTAGGTAGAAATGTGGCGTCCTACCCAGTCTCCTCATCCTCATTTTCGCTGGGTCCTTCTGTGTCGGTGGATGCATCTTACGGCTCCCAGTGGCCCTCCTGCCCTTCCCTCAAAGTATGGCCAGCGTCTCTCTTGCTTGCTCTGGAACAAGCTGAAAGCAAACGTATGAGTTACACAGTACAGGGTGAAGTGACAAAATATACACAGCAAAGATGGTCTCCATTTTTTAAATGAATGTCAATATTCTAAAGGAAGGGCACCCAAAGTAACATCACAAAGGGTCTTATTTGGTAATTAGGTGCTGGGTTACATAGTCACAAATGTAATGGTATCCTGTCTGCCTTTTTACAAGTGCTTTATATCCTTTATATCCTTACCACTTGTAACAAGCATTAATAATGCAATAGGTCTTGCATTTGTTAGAGCTGGAGTTATTGGCATCATAAATGCCATTGTTTTTTACTTACCCATGTTGCAGTGTGCATCTTTTGGCCACATATGGTACTGCACACTAGTACATTCTCGTATGAAAATTCCACAGAAATTGTCGATTCAGACATCTTTATGTGGCAATGATCCACCGATCGGGAATTTTAAATGCATGTCCTGTGTCACTTGTCAGTTTGCCATTGAAGCCAGGACATACAAAATAAATGGAATTAATATTAACTTGACTTCATTAACCAACTGTAAGACTACCAACATCATTTATCTTATTGTCTGTCCATGTCAACTTGGATATGTTGGGGAAACTGCACGGTCAATGGCCACACGTTTAACCGAGCATAGGTCGGCCATCAAAACTAAAAAACTGGCTGCGCCGTTAGTGAAACATTCCTTGGAAGTTCAACATACTCCTCAGGAAATACAGTGGCTTATCTTGGAAAAGATACGCATTAATTCTGGTAACCAGAGTGTGGAAATACGTAAACGAAGGGAAGTTTATTGGATCTACACTCTTGATACATATAAACATGGATTAAATAACGAAATCCCCTGGGATCAGGTGATTCGTTATAACAATAGTTGAGAACTGGATTATACATGACGTTTCCATCTTATATCCAATATTCTTGGAGTTAGTTTCATCTATACTATGAGTCCTTTTTCTGTCCCTGACAAGGTTTCATTGTATTGACTGTTCATTCAGTCTAACTTCATAGGTATGGATATATTCATGAGCAATCTTATTGTTAAGTGACTTTGAGGCCTTTAGTGAACAGCCATATACTCACGTAGTATGCTTTAAGCATGCTTTCTTGTTTTTTCTCCCCCCCCAATTTTCCTTTTGCTGTACATGATCATATAGATTAATATTTACATCCAACATCATTAGTCAAAGATGGCGCTTTGTTTTGGCTTCCTATGGTAACAGAAATTCAGGGACATCACAGTTCCGTCTTTCAAAGCAAACGCCATGGTTCGACACGGAGTTTTGTTCAAGCTTAAAACAGCTGCTTATTTGGCATGCTGTTTTTCCGTTTTGAGATTGTCGATTATATCAACCTATATATTACTATCATTATTATTTCAAGAGGTCGCATTTTTTCAGTTCACTATTGTAAAAAATATTCTGGCACATTTTAGTCTTGTATCTTCAAAGAAGACGCTATGTTTATGAACTCGTAATCTAATATATAATAGTTATCATCAGTCAAAGATGGCGCTTCTTTTTAGCCTTTCATAGCAATAGATTTCCTGGGACGTTTTAGTTCCGGTTTTTTTAAGCGGACGTCATATCCCTTTGTGTCCGGGCGTACATTTCTGCTATACCCGGTACTCATTGGACTAGCTGATCATACCAGGACACAGCTGAATCAATTTTCCCGCCTCCTTCGACATTTAAACTTGAAGCTGTGGCCGCGTATCATTTAGCGTTCATCTCGCAGAGTGATACGGCGGCCCAGCATGCTGATCCCGTGAAGCGTCCATATCCATGTCCCGCCGAAGCAGGATTGCCGCAGCCTCGAGACTAGTGATACTGCTGTTGCAAGTTTTTCGTCACACTTTAGGTACGGAAACGCTTGGCAAATATGCTTAATCCCCTTTCCCTTCTTTTGCTCTAAACTTGGCCTTCCTTAGTTAGAGAGCATATATTGACTAGGTCTTTTTCTCTTTTTTTCATTTATAGATATTCATCGTTTTTCTCATTTTGAAGCCCAATTCTCAGCATGAGATTTATGATTTAGCTGCAGCTTCTGACTTTAGGTCAAATATCACCAACCAATCACCATATGTCTTGCTACTGATTTAAAGTATTGAATGTCATTCTTTTTGACACCCAGTGCTGTAAATTTCATTTCTACATATCATGCTTTGGTATTTACTATGTAAGTATCAGTTGCTCATCAGACATTATTGTTCTTGTTTAGAATTCTATCACGTCCTTTTCATTCATATGTGCAACATGGAAAATTATCTACTTTTGGACTGCGAGTAAAATCTACATTTATACTCTGTACCTTTCATCTTATCATCATTAGAGGTAAGCGCATAGACCTTTATAGGTTTATTAGGACATCTTTAATTGTTTCTAGTGTTTTAGCGTTTAGTTACAAGGCGCGCACTGTCATTTGGCAGCACCCATATGTCTTTATAATCATTACCTTAAAGTCCATTTAGAAATTAAATCATTTCATTTATTTGCATATTGCCTATTCGGCATTCCCTGCAAATTATTTTCTATTCACTTGCATTATATTTTAGCAGGTGATGTTATACATTTTGTCTCCAGTTTAGGATTTTGGGATACTTTTTTGTATATTGGTGATATATAGAATTTAAGAATCCCTTATCTTTCATTGCAGACACGTCATCATTCTTATCGTTTACTTTATATCCAACTTCTCTTCAAAAAGACGATATTTGCTAGTTTTTAAGGTACATTCATTATATACCGCACATTTTGTCTGGAACTGCGTTTTGATGGTGTCAGTTTTATCACACTATGTGGTTTTTAATTCTATTTTTATTTGAGTTTGAAAATAAACGGTATATTTTTTATTTTTTGCACAATCTCTTGGTGATTCTAGCTAACATTAACTGGGTATCAGATTTATCTTTAAGCACTGGTTTTTCACCGTTCTGTTTTTCTTCTTATCTTTTGCTTACATTAGTTGATCTAGTTTAAAGCAAATCATTGTCTCCTGCTGTGACAATTTTTATTATTTTATTGCTATATAAATATGACTGACTGTATCTACAGCAGCACTGTTTTGTAGGACCCTCTATATGTGACCGGAATCATTTCATTTTATAAATTTTTCTCCTCAGACCAAACATGGCTACCTGATGAAGGCGTTCCGCCGAAACGCGCGTAGATACGAATTATGTTAGCCATTATTGTATTGTTTGTATTGCATTGTCTGTATTGAATTTATTCTGGTTCAGAATTACATATGCTATCACAACATTGGTTTATTTTTGATTCCCTTTTTTTAAATAATATGATGCATCATTAGGCCATGCATAATTGTATAACATTGATCATGTGCAATTAGATAATGCTAATTATAAATGCATTTTTTTCGAGATATATGCATAGGCAAAGAATAATAGATATGTACAATTGATGCTATGTGTAATTTTGTCATCAAAAACTGTTTTTGTTTACTTTAAAAAATCACATCTAAATATTCCTAATAAATGTATATACAAACAAAAATAAAATAAAATATATTTTTGATACTTCACTGTTTCTGGTCACCAGTACTGTTAGTTAGTAATAGGTCCACTTTTTTTATTCATTTCCTAATTGTTTATTCACATTCGATAATTTGACCCTGTTTTAGGAAATTAATTCAGGGGTACCCCTACTTTTTACACATAGTTTCTCCACAGCCTTTCTGTGTGGGGTTGTTTCTCTTATCCTCTCTGGTTTTGTCACAGCCATATATATCTTTTAGTCTAACCTTTTCTTGAACTTTTCTCTTTATCTATTCTTTGTTTATAAATCTGACATCGCTTGTTCCGGCTATTTTATTTATTTTTGTATTCTATATTGAAGTACTTTTGAATACAACACTTGTCTGCAGTTTAGGTTAATTGTTACCATAATTTCTCAGTTTGACATTAACTTTGACCATCTTTGTACGCTGAGCCATGGATAAGTTACTTACTTTTGGTTTCTCTGAAGAGGATTTCGCCTCTCTAGTGGGAGAACCAGCCAGGGGTGGGATTGCATCTACTACTACCTTACCAGGTAATGATGATATATATAAATTGACAGCTTTAAAAAGAAAGTCAGAAGAATCGAATTGCATGGCCAGTTCATGCTTGAATACCTGAAAGCAGGTGTGATTCCACAAGGGCTCAGAGTTAAAAACATACCTGGCCTTTTTATACAAATACGAAAATTTCTAGAACGCTGGTCATTAATAGCCAATAGATGTTCTCGTGATTTAATGATCCTCATTATCGAGACGGCAAAAGAAATAGTACAGACACTTCTTGAGGAGATACAATCATTAGAAGTAAAGATTAAAAATAACCATGTCTTAGAAGAAGCCACCAAATTACTTGAAGATGTTGAAAAAGATATGTCTTCATACAATGACTATCTATTAAAAAGAAAGACGGATAAATTAAAAAAAGACATTAGGTTTTTTAGCCAGGAGAAAGTCTATCCTTATTTAACTGAGAATTTTTATCACCCAGAAGCTACTGGAGAGGATCAATACCAATCCACATTTAACAAACTTCCAAGAAAAACTACTACCTTCTCAGATACATCTGATTCGGACGGAGAAGGTTATAATCATTTCCAAGAACAGGGTTCTGGAAGGAACATGTCAGGTAACTCTAGGGGTGTACGTACTCCTTTTTTAGCCAGGCGAGGCAACCAACGAACTCGTTGGCGTACGAGATACCAACCCAGATTCAGAGGAAATCAACCACCAATTCAGAATCAGCAATACCCACCACCTCAAAATCAGCAGTATCCACTCTTGCAGAATCAGCAATACCCTACACCTTCAGGTCACTACCAACAGGGAGTGAATCAATATCCACATTACAACGAGAACCAATATTTGGTGACAAGACACGGCCAATATTGGCGCGATTAACGGATATTCCAATTTTCAATTTGAGTAGCCACGAATTGAATGATTCCACTGAGTCGCTTCTTACAAAAGGACTTTCCTATGTACCCCATACTAAAACAAACGCATTTGAAATTCTTCAAGATCTAATGACCTTTTTTCGTAAAATCAGGTTACAATCTTTTTTCGAAGGCGAATACACCATGTCTCAGACTACATCTAACATGTCTGGACTAACACCAAAGTCTACCTTTTTACCATCTTTGGAACAAGTAGCTCCGGAAATAGCCATTTTCGAACATGTGGTTTATAAAAAACTAACCACAGCAATGAAATATATTCCTGTGCCTACCTGTAACATTACTCGAGAAGAAAACTCTGCATTGCAGGAACTTGTTCACAATAAGGATTTAACTATAAAAGGTTGTGACAAGGGTGGAGGGATAGTCCTTGTAGATACTGAGCAATATATCCTTAAAATGGAGGAAATGCTCAACAATAAGCAGCATTATATCCCTATCAAAAGTGATCCAACCAAAAGAATTCAAAAGTTAGTGCTCAATATTACTACTGAAAGCACTCAGACACAACTGTATTTGTGACAAGGAATGGGAGTACCTTAATATGGAAAAACCAAAAATGGCTGCAATTTATGGTATTCCCAAAATTCATAAACATAGTACAGACCCTCCGTACAGACCAATTGTCACTACAATTGGTTCTGTCACAGAACCTCTTTCCAAATATATAGATACTTTATTAAGACCGCATGTCTCCAAAATACCGTCTTATGTCCAGGACACCTGTGATATCATAAATAAAGTGGAAAACGTTCGCTTCAATGCTTGCACTCAAACCATGGTTACCATGGACATTGAAGCGTTATACAGTAATATACCACAACAGGGTGCCATTGATGCTGTAAAATGGTTCATGGATATTTTTGATATTGATTGTCCTAGAACTTTCATAATAGAATGTTTGACGCTGGTCCTTCAGGAAAACACGTTTGAGTTCCATGGGTCTCTTTATAAACAAACTAAAGGAGTAAGTATGGGGGCATCTTGTGCCCCCACAGTAGCTAACATCTACATGGCTTTATTTGAAAGTAAATATATTGACAATGAAATAGCTCCTTTTAGTGAGTCAGTGACCTCTTGGTCTAGATATATAGACGATGTATTTTTCATTTGGACAGGTAATCCTGAAGATATCTTTGAATTTGTATCTTGGATCAACCTGTGCGATAGTAATATCACCTTTATAGCAAACTCTAGTAACATCAAGGTTGAGTTTTTAGACATCGTCATTCAAAACAATGGAGACCATTTAGAAGTTGATTTGTACACCAAACCCACGGCTCGCAATACTCTATTACATTTTCAGAGTTACCATCCGAAGTCGCAAATAACTAGCATCCCTTTTGGACAGTTCCTGCGTTTGCGCAGGAATTGTACCAATTTGCAGGACTTTGATCAAAGAGCTATAGAGATGAAAGCCAAATTTGTGGCTCGTGGATACCCAAAACGCCTGGTGCGTGACTCGTATAAACGGGCTCGTTTTTACGATAGGCAACATCTGTTGACACCACAAATCAAAACATCCACTTCCAGATTAGTGTTTGTTACACGCCATTCCACAATGAACGAAAGAATTCGTCATATTGTGAACAGTAACTGGCATATTTTGAATGCTACTAGAGAACGTGAGAATCTCATAGTTAAACCGTTGTTTGCCTACAGAAAAAATCGAAATCTCAAGGATCGGCTAGTACATTCTCGTATGAAAATTCAACAGAAATTGTCGATTCAGACATCTTTATGTGGCAATGATCCACCGATCGGGAATTTTAAATGCATGTCCTGTGTCACTTGTCAGTTTGCCATTGAAGCCAGGACATACAAAATAAATGGAATTAATATTAACTTGACTTCATTAACCAACTGTAAGACTACCAACATCATTTATCTTATTGTCTGTCCATGTCAACTTGGATATGTTGGGGAAACTGCACGGTCAATGGCCACACGTTTAACCGAGCATAGGTCGGCCATCAAAACTAAAAAACTGGCTGCGCCGTTAGTGAAACATTACTTGGAAGTTCAACATACTCCTCAGGAAATACAGTGGCTTATCTTGGAAAAGATACGCATTAATTCTGGTAACCAGAGTGTGGAAATACGTAAACGAAGGGAAGTTTATTGGATCTACACTCTTGATACATATAAACATGGATTAAATAACGAAATCTCCTGGGATCAGGTGATTCGTTATAACAATAGTTGAGAACTGGATTATACATGACGTTTCCATCTTATATCCAATATTCTTGGAGTTAGTTTCATCTATACTATGAGTCCTTTTTCTGTCCCTGACAAGGTTTCATTGTATTGACTGTTCATTCAGTCTAACTTCATAGGTATGGATATATTCATGAGCAATCTTATTGTTAAGTGACTTTGAGGCCTTTAGTGAACAGCCATATACTCACGTAGTATGCTTTAAGCATGCTTTCTTGTTTTTCTCCCCCAATTTTCCTTTTGCTGTACATGATCATATAGATTAATATTTACATCCAACATCATTAGTCAAAGATGGCGCTTTGTTTTGGCTTCCTATGGTAACAGAAATTCAGGGACATCACAGTTCCGTCTTTCAAAGCAAACGCCATGGTTCGACACGGAGTTTTGTTCAAACTTAAAACAGCTGCTTATTTGGCATGCTGTTTTTCCATTTTGAGATTGTCGATTATATCAACCTATATATTACTATCATTATTATTTCAAGAGGTCGCATTTTTTCAGTTCACTATTGTAAAAAATATTCTGGCACATTTTAGTCTTGTATCTTCAAAGAAGACGCTATGTTTATGAACTCGTAATCTAATATATAATAGTTATCATCAGTCAAAGATGGCGCTTCTTTTTAGCCTTTCATAGCAATAGATTTCCTGGGACGTTTTAGTTCCGGTTTTTTTAAGCGGACGTCATATCCCTTTGTGTCCGGGCGTACATTTCTGCTATACCCGGTACTCATTGGACTAGCTGATCATACCAGGACACAGCTGAATCAATTTTCCCGCCTCCTTCGACATTTAAACTTGAAGCTGTGGCCGCGTATCATTTAGCGTTCATCTCGCAGAGTGATACGGCGGCCCAGCATGCTGATCCGCGTGAAGCGTCCATATCCATGTCCCGCCGAAGCAGGATTGCCGCAGCCTCGAGACTAGTGATACTGCTGTTGCAAGTTTTTCGTCACACTTTAGGTACGGAAACGCTTGGCAAATATGCTTAATCCCTTTCCCTTCTTTTGCTCTAAACTTGGCCTTCCTTAGTTAGAGAGCATATATTGACTAGGTCTTTTTTCTCTTTTTTTCATTTATAGATATTCATCGTTTTTCTCATTTTGAAGCCCAATTCTCAGCATGAGATTTATGATTTAGCTGCAGCTTCTGACTTTAGGTCAAATATCACCAACCAATCACCATATGTCTTGCTACTGATTTAAAGGTATTGAATGTCATTCTTTTTGACACCCAGTGCTGTAAATTTCATTTCTACATATCATGCTTTGGTATTTACTATGTAAGTATCAGTTGCTCATCAGACATTATTGTTCTTGTTTAGAATTCTATCACGTCCTTTTCATTCATATGTGCAACATGGAAAATTATCTACTTTTGGACTGCGAGTAAAATCTACATTTATACTCTGTACCTTTCATCTTATCATCATTAGAGGTAAGCGCATAGACCTTTATAGGTTTATTAGGACATCTTTAATTGTTTCTAGTGTTTTAGCGTTTAGTTACAAGGGCGCGCACTGTCATTTGGCAGCACCCATATGTCTTTATAATCATTACCTTAAAGTCCATTTAGAAATTAAATAATTTCATTTATTTGCATATTGCCTATTTGGCATTCCCTGCAAATTATTTTCTATTCACTTGCATTATATTTTAGCAGGTGATGTTATACATTTTGTCTCCAGTTTAGGATTTTGGGATACTTTTTTGTATATTGGTGATATATAGAATTTAAGAATCCCTTATCTTTCATTGCAGACACGTCATCATTCTTATCGTTTACTTTATATCCAACTTCTCTTCAAAAAGACGATATTTGCTAGTTTTTAAGGTACATTCATTATATACCGCACATTTTGTCTGGAACTGCGTTTTGATGGTGTCAGTTTTATCACACTATGTGGTTTTTAATTCTATTTTTATTTGAGTTTGAAAATAAACGGTATATTTTTATTTTTTGCACAATCTCTTGGTGATTCTAGCTAACATTAACTGGGTATCAGATTTATCTTTAAGCACTGGTTTTTCACCGTTCTGTTTTTCTTCTTATCTTTTGCTTACATTAGTTGATCTAGTTTAAAGCAAATCATTGTCTCCTGCTGTGACAATTTTAATTATTTTATTGCTATATAAATATGACTGACTGTATCTACAGCAGCACTGTTTTGTAGGACCCTCTATATGTGACCGGAATCATTTCATTTTATAAATTTTTCTCCTCAGACCAAACATGGCTACCTGATGAAGGCGTTCACGCAAACGCGCGTAGATACGAATTATGTTAGCCATTATTGTATTGTTTGTATTGCATTGTCTGTATTGAATTTATTCTGGTTCAGAATTACATATGCTATCACAACATTGGTTTATTTTTGATTCCCTTTTTTAAATAATATGATGCATCATTAGGCCATGCATAATTGTATAACATTGATCATGTGCAATTAGATAATGCTAATTATAAATGCATTTTTTCGAGATATATGCATAGGCAAAGAATAATAGATATGTACAATTGATGCTATGTGTAATTTTGTCATCAAAAACTGTTTTTGTTTACTTTAAAAATCACATCTAAATATTCCTAATAAATGTATATACAAACAAAATTAAAATAAAATATATTTTTGATACTTCACTGTTTCTGGTCACCAGTACTGTTAGTTAGTAATAGGTCCACTTTTTTTATTCATTTCCTAATTGTTTATTCACATTCGATAATTTGACCCTGTTTTAGGAAATTAATTCAGGGGTACCCCTACTTTTTACACATAAAAACTCCAACTCAGACAGATGTGAGACCTTAAGGGCCGAGGAAATAGACCAGCAGAGGAGGAGAGCGGTTAGTTAGCAGGGCTTTATTTTACTGCAGCTGCCGCAAAGTGCCGTCTTGGATAGGAGTCAGTGGAAGGCAGAGCCTGCACTGACGTGTTAAGAGTCAAGTGCACTGCACACACCAGGAGCTCTCTGCTTTCAGCCCCTCTGTGCCCACTGTTGCCTCTCCGACATTATACAATTGTAATTAGGCAAAAGTGCGGCGCCCGTGTTGATAATATGAAAGCGGACGTCGTGCTGCAGCATAAACTTTAAGCTTCAGCACAGAGCCCGCTTTCATATTATCAACACGGGCGATTAAAGCTCGGTGTCCATGTTGATAATATGAAAACAGGCGCCGTGCTAGTATAAACTTTATGCGTCAGCACAGCACCCACTTTCATATTATCAACAAGGGCGATTAAAGCGCGGTGCCCGTGTTCATATGAAAGTGGGTGCCGTGCTGTGAGAGAAGAAATAAATTGAGCAGCGAGTGCAGACCGCCATTGTTGAAGCTAAAGCACTGCATGACTGCTGCATTCAAAAAAATATAGTAGAGTGCATGTGCAGAGTTAATGGTGCGGCCACCATTATTGAAGTAAAAACACTAGATAAGATAAAGCCCGGTGTGCTGCGCTGCTTAAAAAACAAGTGGTTGCAGGAGAGCATGTGAGAAAGTCATTTAAGAAAATAGTGCTCACAGACTGTAAATAAAACATACTGAGTAACACAAGTAATAGGGCCAGTCATCATGGGAGATTACAAAAGGAGAAAAGGCGGTACTAAGGAGGGACTAATACGCTTATTCAGGAATCAAAAGCCACTGGTTACAAAAGACAGTAAGAGGAGCCTATTGAAAAGATGGGTGGAAAATGGGCAGAGCTTCAAGTCCATACCTGAATACAGCATGTCTCAAAGAGACAGCGCAAGCGCTGCATAGGCGAGACCTAAAAAGTGGGCCTCAAAAAACAGTGTTGTAGTTTTTAGCACTGTATGGAAGTACTTTGTGTGCGCATGTGCTCCTTGTGAAAGAACAGAATGCCATTGCTGACAATGAAGTTAGCTCATTTATTTCCCTACGATTTAGTGGGTGGAAACAATGCTAATGGCAACACCACCCACTGGATGAAAAGGGTTTGCTAAAAGCTCCTAAACGCAAGTAGATTTAATAAATAACTTGAGCAAAATCAAAAGGCCTTAGTTAACTGCAGACCTGAAAACCAACTTCTGAAGGCGACAGGCTACACATTAACCACTCAGTCCTAGAAAAGAAAAACTATAATTGACAAATTCTATAGGTTTGTGTTTGGGTGGTCAATGGCGAAAACATATTCATGCAAACAGTCCATCCAACATAAAGAATGAGGAATCCGTATACAGGCCAAAATGAACTTACGCGCAAAGCACAAAAAACAAAATGAAAAGCAAGCTAACAGGTGCGTCTAAAACAGGCTTACAAAAGCCCAGTCTAGTCAGAAACCCATGCACAAAGGCCAACAAGGGACAGTGTCACAGACAACAGATACAGGTAACTAGAACATAAGGATAGATCTGCGCTGACTTTAGGTCCTGCAGAGTAAAACATCTGTCATGGAGAAAGAAACGAAGTATCAACGCATGGAATTATGGGCCTCAGCTTTCAGAAATTACTTCAAACTGGTGTTAATCAACACATACGCCTCCAAAAAAACACCAGTTCCAAGCTTTAACGCTTGAACTGGGTGCACGTTTTAAATTCACTTTTTAATCCGACAACCAGCAGGACTGATGATCAGTAGGTGTTATCCACATTACACAATGGAATTGGTTTGATGGTCTCAGTGTGCTGGGCTAAAGGGCATACCCATCTGACAAGTGTCTTGCAAGTCTAGATAGTGCTGTAGACAAGCCCGTCCTGGTTCACAACCAAATAAATCACATCTACAGTCACTTTAAAATGTACTTGTATTAACTACAGCCTACCACAGACCATACGTTCACTGCTGCATGGCCACGATGGGCCACTGAACTTGTCCACAAAATCACTACCAGTCTGATACAAAACCAGTGGTGAAGGCTGGAGTGACTGCATGATTCATCCTTGGACAAGCACATACGGCCAGTTCCGAGCCAGTGAACAGCCATACACAAGGCCACTATTCGTATGTCCCCATATCCCTATATTATATATACATCTATATATATATCTATCTATCTATCTATATATATATATATATATATATATATATATATATATATATATATATATATATATATTCCACCAACTCTTCTCTCTCTTCAAAAAAAGTACACCGGCACAGGTCATCTCGTGAAAAAATCGGTTTAATTCATGGAACCCCTCAGCGTAAGGGACTCACACTCCCAACGTTTCTGCTCTCACAGGAGCCTTGATCACGGACTGAATCTCTGTATTTCGAATTGTCCCACGTGGTTCTTTTAAACACGCAGGCACATTCTTTCAGCAGAGTGCACAAATGGAAATTTTCAAAACCTGGCATGGAGAAATTAGCGCTGTGTTAAAAGTCAATATGCTCAGTAGCATGAAAGTCAAAAGCGCTCAATGATTTTCTTTTCACTGACAGTTATTCCATTAATGCATAATAAGGTGTGTCCCAAAAGCACATTTAGTTTGAAAGTTCCACTTACTCCTTCAAACACGACACAGCCAGCAGTGAAAAACTTATATATATATATATATATATATATAATTTTAAAACTCTTATAATTGGCACTTAAATTGGACCAATCTTGACAATTCTTCTAGGCCCACAGCTTCAAACATGTGTATTTTTACATGCACAATTCTTTGAATATCTTCCATATTCTGACTAGTTTAAGCACTGGAACACGGAACTATAACAGCAGGCAAGATTTTAAGACCTTACAAATGTGATGCCAGATAATGAATGCTATAACCAAGCGCACAATGAGTGCAATAAAACAGTAAGGGCTGTAAAACGACTGCACTACGAAATGTCAATGCAAATTACTGCATTATAAAACACTGTGCACGTTTTGTGAGTCGCCTCTGTAATCTCACTGGTGGTACCTGGTAACATTCTAAAGTTGGCAGGTTTTCTGAATCGGCAGCAAATGTATACAGTGAGTGATTCGCTTTCCTCCATTGCTGAGCGTGTCGGTTACTACTTTAGGAACACAGTATGGCAAACGTAGAGCCTGCATCAGTTGGTTTCCTCGGGCAGAAAACAAGTCAGACTACCAGGGTAGCACTTATGCCACGAGATCCCTCAGTGAACCCAACTGATATGCAAATTCCTTCACCTGTAGGCGTAGCATTTGATCAAGCGGTGACATGTGCAACAGTGTGGCAATGCTGGGGTGCTGTGCACTGATACACCCCTGCTCTTCTGAACGAACCCTTTTCCTCAGCAGGGGTTCTAGAATCTTAAACTGTATGAACTGATTAGGGGCGAATATGAACTGAATATTTGTCGTGACCCCTTGACACAAGAGCCTGGCAGATCCACCCATTCTACAAATATATGGCAGCCGAGTTAGTACCTTACGCCACTGCATCAAAAAGAATAGCATAAGAGTGACAAGCAAGTGACTTGAAGCAACGCCTAGCAATCCACTGTAGAAACCAAAGTGTGGATGCCGTGGCACAACATTAGGAGTGCACTTAAATTTACACCCGCTTCACCCGCGGCTCTATTTCCTTCCCTGCTACTCGTAGACCCCTGGGGAGGGCAGTCCCAATCTTTCAAGATCTTTCCATTAATACAACTGTCTGGAGGATACACAAACTGTGGGAGGACTTGGAAAAAAAGTATCTTTTTTTGGTGCAGCACTAAACCCCCTCCAGGCGGCGAGTCGTTCCTCCCCGCTCCCCTTGCCCTTTACCAACTGCGTGCTTTTTCCCAAAATCACCACTGACCACGTTCTTTGGTGCCTGAAAAGGTCGCAGTTTATTCATCCACATAACTTTTTACATTTCAAACCGTTTATGGTCATATCTACATTCATTGTCCATGTTGTATATTTACATCCTTGCACTTAAAGCCTTTTTTCATGCATTATGGACCCAGCCTCCTCAATATCCTGGGAGGGGCCCCTTTCATTGGGCTTCCGATTCACGGGTCTAGGCTTCAGCTTGCTACCGATTTGGAGGGCGACCATCAGGACCTACCCGGGCTGCAAGAGCTGTCCCGCTTGCCCTGTAACCCTTTCGTGGGCCCTCCCTTCTCCCAGGGGTCCCTGCCGTGTGGCATCCCAAGGACCATACTTGAGCATCTACTCTACCTTTCCTGAGGATGAGTCCTTGCCATCTTCCCCCTCGGTACCCCTGCCGTGAGGCATCGCAAGGGTCCTGCGGGAGCATCATATCTATTTTTCTCCAGCGGCACGCCGCCCCTTTGCCCCCTCAGTGTCCCTGCCGTGAGGCATCCCAAGGACACTGTGAGGGCCTTCCATCTACCTTCTAGTAAATTTTCTCCTTTTACTAACTTTGTTGTGTTTGTTCAGCCACGCTACCTACGGTTTCCCGATCGGAGGGAGCTCCCCCCTACCCCGGCCTTTCCTTCGCTCTTATTTGAAGCCCATCTGCTCCAGTACCCCCACAATTTTCAGTAGGAACATGTCCATTCCCACCCCCATGAGGTGTACCCCATCCTCCATATGATACCCCGGGGACCTCAGGTTTATGAAACCGTGTCTCACAAAGCCCCATCCATTGGCCCTTCACACTTTGGCCATGGTGATATTAAGTTTCCGTCTGGACTTTTCCACTGCTCCCAGGTCCACTGCCCCCCGCCAGGCCTTCCGCACTATGATCTCTGAAAATATTACTTCTGCGGGGCGGATCAGACGCGCCAAAGCCGTGAGGCTTCTCTGCATGTCGTCCAGTAGCGTCCGCCTTCCAATGTTGCCAAGTCGTTTCCCCCCAGGTGGACCACTACCGCGTCAGGTCTGCCACCTTGTTGTAATGCTTCCCGCACCGCGGGTAGCAGTTGGTCCCACTTCATTCCTGAGCATCCCCACCAGTCTATTTCGGTGTCCCGCAGCCATATACCGCCGAAATTGCGTCTGGCTGCCGCCCATCGTTGGGCCCGCGTCACGTATGAGTGCCCCATGTCGTGTAGCTCCTATAGTACCCCTGCAGGACCTGCGCGTTTGGATAACATATACTGCGGGCTTGGTGGCAGACTGACTCCGTGCACCCCCACCGTATATGTTAGCCTAGTTTTGCATTAGCTAGCTCGCAGTACCACTAGTGTCTCCTCTTATCGGGGAGAGATTAGTTTCTGACAACCTTAGAACATGACAACCCTGATTCCCTCAGAATCGTGGAAACAATGTACTACCTTTCGCTCAGTCACTCGTGCTCACTTATTCGGTTTGTCTCAGAGAGTTACACAGAATAAACAGTCGGGCGTTTCAATAAGTATTTATTGAACAGTTGTTATTCCAGTGTAAAATATATGTGCTGCGGTAACCAGCAGACAATAGCAGAGATATATTATCAGCAGTACGATAAAAGCAAAGGGATAGAACAGTTCTACCATATTGAGATAATCATGAGTACATACATGAATATAAAAGCATTATGCAAGTGCGCGTACTCCTACGATGCCTACCTAGATGTACCTGAGTGTACCTAGCATATGTGTGTAGGTCTAAAAACTAAGAGCCAAGAATCCTCCTAGGATTTAGTCGAACCCCCATACCTGAATAGAGAGAGTGTGGGACCCCGTCCTGGTCTCGAGTTGGACACCCCGTCCGGGTTGTGTCAGACCACTGTCAGCTTGAGCGACTGCATGCAGGAGCCTCAGCGTCTCTGGTCAGTGTGTCAGCATGGAAGTCTCGGTTCCCTCTTTCTTACCGGGGCAAGATGTGGCGTATTTATACCCTAAAGAGTCTCGGTCCTCAGTATGGTTTGTATTGGACATGAGGAAGACGTCAGGGGTGAACTTTGTACATACATATTATGCCGGTGGTGTATTCTTAGAAAGCCATGCATAATTAATGAGTACAGTGTGGGCCTGTGTTTGGAAGAACCCTGCTGTATTCAAAACCATAGGATAGATAACGTTCGGCCCTCAGAGCTCGTTGTGTACTAGCTGGGACCAATGTAGGTGAAAGATCATGCCTATATAAGGAATCATACTATAATAGGACATGTACAGTTGTGACCATAATTGGGCATATGCGGCCATGACCATAATAGGGCAAGTACGAATATGACCATATTAGGGTAAATATGAATACGTCCATTTTAGGGCATGTACGAATGGGTCTACATTAGGGCATCTATGCGGGATATAACACCCACTCCTCTTCCGAACTGGATAAAAATGACCATACTTAAAATCTGGACAAAAAATATATTTAAAACCAAGTAAAAACATGGTTTTTTAAAAATCTTTAAAAATGAGGTGTGTAATAAAAAAATTGTTAAAATTCAGCTATTTCTAAGTGCCACTTTTCTTAAAAGTCAAAAGTCTCTTTATAGAAGTTGCATTACCATAAGCAGGAGAAGGCCATGCTTTTCTCAAGCAAAAGTGTCAATTTTAGGAAATGTTCCAATTTAGTTCGTTTGTTTTGAAAACGAGTGAAGAAGCCGAATTCTTTCCCAGGACACGATGAGCCAATTAAAGATTAAGTGTGCTGGCTGGGAAGCTCAATATTATCGGTGTCAGCTGCTGTAGATGACAAATCCAACGCCTCACAGAGAACGTCAATCGCACATAGATGGAATGTAGTACTGCCAACAGTCGGTGCTGCGGCAGCTTGTGTGGCAGTTGTAACCTGGGTGCCTGTGGGAGAGTCACCTAACCCAGCAGGAGCAAACAGCACCTGTTGATTCTCCAGGAATGCATTCATCAGAATTGGAAGTCGCTGGGGACAACGCAGAGCGTGGGCCTTTATGGGGTCCAGCATTGTATCCATGTCCGGAGGCGCATCTGATGGAAATGTTAGACAGAGATCCAACGTGCATTCTTCCCCGCAGAACAGGCATCGAAGAACAGGTAAGATGCAGTCCAACCAGACTGGTCTAAATGATAGAAACCAGGAGGCATTGAGTTCTCGCAGGCAAGAAATGCCCAGAAGCTTGTACCATGCGTTCAATGTATTTCCGCTCCAGGAGCGTGTTCACCATTCCCTCGGGAAGTGGGCCGTCCATTGCGTAGCAGCAATATTATAATCAGGATTCCTGCGATTAGGAACAGGATGAGCAGGAATCCTCCAAATACGCTTCCCAATACGGAGTGTATAAAATTTGGGATTACTCCGAGGACTGTCTGAAAGGTGCTTAACAGTCCGGACCCTATGGTCTTAAATAGGTGTACAATTCCGCTCGTATCAGATATATTGAAGATACGTTCCACCATTTCTGCTAAATGAATGGGGCAGTTTGTACGTATGAGCGCCTGTATCTCGGTCGAGGTCCTTGCAACTTGAAGTTCATAGGTTTCTCGAGCGGAGGTTAAGGGCACTGGGCGCTGTAAAAGCATGGCTTTCAATCTTCTCAGAGTATCAAACTGTATAAAAGAAACATTCAGCGAAGGCCATAGCAGTGCCTCCCCGACTGTGTTCAGTGGCGAAAACAATACTTGCATACAGTAAGTAAACCTGGAGTTTACAGTGACTAGATATGCAACGCCCGGGAGCATCCCACAGCAACTTTGATCATTTAGCATTAAGTAACTCCCATTCAAGAGCAGCTGGAAAACCGGCGTGATCATGGCCTCTGGGGTCCCTGACATGTGACAAGATAAGTTTGCTACTGAACCACTGCAGGCTCCGTGTAGAGAAATATCCTGACACATGAGAGAACCGCTCAAAACGTTCTTGCAGTTTGTACCACTCAGATACACTTCTCGATCCCCATTCCGGCATCGGTATCTATATGGTAACTCCCAAGTTTCCTTGATGTATCCCTTACCCATTTTCACATATTTGCCTGCCTGCCTTTGCTCAAGGCACTATTGAAACTGAAACGTAGTGACCGGCAGAGTGATTTGGCCATGAATTAGCCATTCTGTTGATGGTGATTCGGCTACAGTGAAAGGTAGTCTTTCCAGTTTCTCAATACGCAACATTATATATTTGGCTCCCCTTTGTGCTATGTCTGTCTGTTTATCAGTTAGATTGTATTCTGAAAACAGAGACGTGGTGTTTATAAAACGCCATGGCACATAGCCTGCACGCAAAGATTGCAGCGTCCAGCTAAACATCATAATAGAACGTAGCTGAGATTGCCCGTGTTGTAACAAGGCCAGATCTTGTTCTAATATGTCGATTGCCGAGGACACAATGTTGCCTAAGGAGTAAATCCTGGAGGTCAAAGTTGTTAACCCATTATCCACCACAGCTAATGCCTTTTCTAAGTTAATACTGTCTATTTCCCGTATCCTTTCTGCGGCCTCTTGTTGGGATATTTTCCAGTTTTCATTATAGTAGGCATAAAGGCCTGCATATATGAAACGTTTCTGACGTTGTTTCCTGGCACCTAGTAGAAATTCTCTAAGATCCATGTCAGGTGTGAGTAAGGTCAAGTGGTGCTTTACTTCTGTCAGTGTTGAGGTCTCTAGCCAATCAATGCACAACTTCCCAACACTATAGGATGTCACTACCCCTGGGTGTTGTCTTTGTACATAGCGTGGATCTGGCCTATGGATACTAAACCCTTCGGTAGTATTCATAAATCTCTGCTGACATTTGTTTGTGTCAATGGGCCAAACCAGCCATTCTGTCCAATCAGGATCTGATCTGTTGTACTGGAAAATGTCATCTAATCTCACCCCATGTGTAGTAGAATTCAGCCCCCCACCCATCTGAGATGGTGTTGGAAACCCCAGTGTGTTCATTTCCTTGCCTTTGGCTAAACCAAGACAGGTTGTTTGTTGCACAGTTTCATTCAGAAATAAAATCTGCTGCGGAATGATGCAAGCTCTAAAAAGTGCTTCTATTCCCTGGACTTGCCAGTCCCTGGAACCCCTGATCGATTTGGAATCTATTGTGTCTTTCCATAGATCGAAACCCTGTTTAGACAACTGGTTCAGAAAGGATGCAGAGTAAATATGTTTGGTGTTTGTTAACATAATTTTCTGAGCTGAATTTTTATAAAATGACTTCGGGTCAGATGTGTTAAACCCTGAGAAGTATGTGAATTTCTGTGCAAATGCTTGTGAACTACCTTTTGGAGGTGTTGGGCAGCGTTCCCACTGATGGTATTCAAATACATTTCTAGTTGTTATAGATTTGTGCAAGAAATGATGACCATATTGCTGGTAACAGTACAATGTATCATAGTCTGAAGTACCTTCTAACATTTCATTGTTCGGAAATGCTGCAGTTGTTTCTAAATCAGACATCATAGCATTTACAGTTTCAGTGTCCCAATCATCAGAAAATGTACTGGAGGTAACGATATCACTTAAAGAAATTTTAAATACATGTTTAAGCTTTAAAAGTTCAGTCGGACCGAATACATCATAATCAATCTTGTCCCATACTATACTGTCCGGTATAGGAACTGCTGTGATGTTCACTGAAGACAAGTCTCTTGGTTCACGATGTGAAGACTGGTGTGGTTTTAAAATCAAATTGACTCTTTGGGCTGTAGAGCTTGGTTGGAGGTATCGTCCATTAATAAGCATACTAAAAGTTATTATTAAACCTAGCCAGAAAATGAAAAATAAAATCCCAGTGATGTACCATAGTTCTATCCAAGGTGACACCAGGTAAGTCTTTCTAAAAAAGTTCAAAAAGTCATTGAGTTTCTGTTGGAGTGATTTTTTGGCTGGCATCGTTTCCGGCTCGCTTGGATCCAGTGAAAACGTATCAAAGTTCATGAAATAGCCAGAAGCAGTTCGATCAATTGTTGGAATTGCATCGGTATTTGTTGAAATCGGATTTTGCTCTTGACGAGGCATGTTGACGTAGATGTCTGTATTAGGTCTGATTGCAACTTGGTTGTTAAGTTGATTTTCTTCTTGTCGAAGTGGAACGAGTTCCATAGCATTGTTGCTTAGTCCATCATTCCGTACAGGTGGCTCTTCAAACGTGATGAGTCTTCCTGTTTGGACTTCTTGGATTGTAGCGAGAGGAGGGCGTCTGCTACTGTGGAGTCCATGAGGCCTACTGTTTAGTATCGGCCACATAGTATGGTTTGATTAAGTCAATTGAGACAAATCTTTTCTCCTTTTTTCCGGCAAGAGGCGGCAGAAGTACAGTTCTTGTGCCGTGGATTGCAAGGACCGGTACAGGCTTTCTGTAAGATGGCCCAAATTCTTTCTTGTCAGCAATCTTCTCTCTGACTAGATCCCCAATTTTTGGGATCCAGATAGGTCTTGCCGTTACTGCCTTGACTTCCTCAGTGGCGGCCTGTTTCCTGAGCACGTTACTTTGTTGTGTCCTGGATTCATTTAGATCCTGTAAAACAGCCAAACGATCATGGATATCAAATGGTTTTTCATCCGCCACTGTGCCTTCACAATCAAGATCAGGTACCCACATTCTTGTCCCAAATAGGACCTCGTAAGGAGTGACACCTCCTAGAGAGCTTCTTGGCTGGTTATTGAGCGCGCGCTGTACCCCATAAAGGTGATCGACCCATCTACCGCCCTTGCCTAATACCCTAGCTGTTAAAGATTGCTTTAAGTATCGGTTTTTCCTCTCCAAAACAGAATTTCCCTCGGGATGGTACGGAGAGGAGTACCGCAATGCTACTCCCAGTCCTTCCATGGCCTCTTTGTAAGCCCGAGAGCTAAACGCCGGACCACGGTCAGAATGTAACGTGCCAACTGCGTATGTGCCGATAAAGACTCGCAAATCTTTTATAACAGTTCGAGCGTCAGCCGAGCGCTGAGGCCAAACCTTGAGGAAACTTGACCTGGACGCCCCCGAACGGACAACCTAATGCTGTCTAACAATGGTATCTGTACTGGACGTGTTGTGGTGGACCCATTCATCTGCTTGCAGATGTCGCAGTTCCAGACATAGTCTCTAATCAGCCTTCTCATCATGGGCCACCAGTAGCGTTCTTTCAACAAAGAAGCAACAGTCTCCCTAAGTCCGTTATGTACAGAACCCGTCCCTTCGTGTGCTGCCACAATTAAGCCTAGCCTACGATCCATATTTGGTATTACTCTATCCCCCACTCCAGGAATCTGAGCATATGGAATGTTTTGTGCATCTAACTTGTAGGAGTACTTGAGTGGAAATTTTTTAGGTACTGCTGTGCTGCCTTTGCGTGAAGCATTGACAGCTACCATTATCTCGCCGTCTACCCTCATCTTTGAACGAGTAACTGCAGCTACGGCGGCTGTGCGGACAGCCCCCTTTGCGGCTTCATCAGCCAATGAATTCCCTTCAACGTGAACGCCATCACGCTGATGACTCAGTGTATGTATCACGTGAGCCCTTGGTAGTTCGTTTCTCAACTCCACTACCTGTTCCCATAGCATTTTATGCTTAATTGTGCCACCTTTTGCATCTTTGAACCCGTTTTGTTCCCAATGATGTAGATATTCATTGTACGACTGTACACAGTAAAAGGAATCACACACAATCAGTGTGGGTAATTCGTGATCCGTATTTATAAGTGCCAGTATCAGTGCTTTGAGTTCTGCCAACTGAGCCGTGCAGTCTCCTAGAGATTGCGTTTTAGTACAGCTTGGATGGAACTTGCCATCACGCATGCGACCTTTAACAATCGCACACGCTGCGCTGTAAGCTTGCTTGCTTCCTGTGGCTGGTTGAGCAGATCTGTCAGTGTAAATAATGTAATCATAATGATCTAGAGGCAAAATTTCATTTGGTAGAGGATATTCTTGTTCGTATTGCAGGAATGCCTGTGTTTTTAAACTAGGATCTAATCTGTATTCAACATCCGTTACAGTAAGAGAATTAGCCCATTGTATCCATCTTGGATGTAAGGCTTTAGCATTTGGAATGCTAGCTTTTGTAACAGCTTCTAAAGCTGGTACCGGAGTCACGACAATTATGCGTTTTCCATGAGCCAGAGCTCTTTCTCTTGCTACAGCGGTCTGCACTGCTGTCAGGATTTTTTCTGTTGAAGTGAAACGCATCTCTGCGTTTGGGTACAGGTGTGATTTGTATGCGATTGGTACTGTTTCACCTTCATTAAAAGTTAAATAAGTGTACCCGCATTGACCCGCTATGACTCGGATCACTAAGTTCTGTGCGTTTGCGCGTGTCTGTAAATGTTTAGAAGCTATCATGTCTTCCTGTAGGGACCGCAGGATATTTGTGTGTTTCTGTGTCCATTGTTTGACTGAAAAGTCAGGTTTTATTAAGTCCTAGAAAGGTTTTACTCTTTCTGCGTAATCCAAAATGTATGTTCGACCAAAATTTAGGAATCCCAGAATTGATTGTAAATTCTTTAATGAGTTTGGAGGTTGGAGCAGCGCACACTTTTCTAAAAAGTTAGCTGCCAGGCTTTTTCCCTCACTTGACAGCTCCTATCCTAAAAACAGGACATTGAGGTGGGCAATTTTTGATTTTTTTAAATTAAATTTATAGCCCTCAGAGGCGAATCCCATAATAATGGTGCTCACCCTGGTCAAGGGCCTTTTTAAGTCATCGTCCGTCAGATAAATATCATCCACATAGGACAATGCTTCTTCATCCAAATTTTGGAGTAACTCTGTTAGCCTTGCTGAAAACAACCCCGGGCTATTCTTATACCCTTGGGGGAGTCGGCAGAATTGCCGTTGTGACCCTAACACACTGAATGCGGTCAGATACCTGCTTTCAGGCGCTATATTTTGGCTGAAAAATCCATTTGAGATATCAAGTGTTGGTTTGTATTTTTTCCACACAATGTTATTCATTAATGTGGCACTGTGTGCATTTTGAACTGCAAATGTCTTTGTGCAAGTGTTTAAATGTCTGTAATCTAAAACTAGACGATATCTGTTGTCAGGTTTGGCTACGGGGAACAAAGGATTGTTCAAAGGTGAAGTGCAATTTTCTATCACCCCCTGATATTCAAGTTGATCTAGAATCTCCCTGACTTATTTTTTAGCTTCCTGCTTTATAGGGTATTGCCTTTGGGCATTTGGGGAAACTTTTAACGGGATCACGTGGTGGGTTGAATCCTCATCCCAGCCAGCATGATTTTTATACAGTGCTGGAGCTAGGGCAACCGCCAACTCCTGCGCATATGCATGTTTTAGGTGAATGGGAACGAGGTTGGAAAAGGCTGGAAAAATTATCGTTTCTCCCCTAGGGCACTCCATGATGAATGCAGGTGGCCAGTCTTGTTCTGCTAATAGAATGTCATAACCAGATGACAGATTTTTCCAAAAGAGACCTTTAACTTTTCTCGGCTTGTCCCCCTCCATCCGGAGTGTTCTCATGTAACTTATGTGGGACACTTACCTGAGTATCAGGTGTTTCCACCGTGATATACTCACTCAACTCCGCTGTCACCAGAAATTCCTTCAGGTTCTGGCGAGCTATCGTTACTTCTGCCGCGCTGTCTAGCATCGTCAGAGCCCATTCCCCATTAAGAAGCTGTGTCCTCAGAATTCTGGGCATGTCTGATCTTGAGACCTGCTACCTTCTTCTTTTTGAACTGAGGCTTTGATTTTTGTTTATCTTCTTTTTTAGGTGCGTAGTCTGCAGCGCGTTGCGTGTCTCTGGACTTTGTATGCTCCTCTTGTCTGTGTTCTGACCGTCCTTCCCTCTCGGAGTTTCTTGACGAACCCTGAAAGGAACGAGAGGAACGAATATCAATATCCTGATACCTGTCAGGTTTTTTAATATTATCCCTATTCCTGAGGTTATACCTCCTTTCAGAGGGCTCCTGTTGAGGAGACCTACCTCTGGACTGAGATCTGGTCTCTTTAGACTTTTGTTGTTTTTTATTTTCCCACTTCTTTTTAGAAGAAGTAGGTGTCTGCTTTATAGTGTCCTTTTCAGGACTGCCCACCAGTTGTGGTTTTAATGCTTTCCCACCTAGACTGTCTCTGCCTAATTCTGCATATGCAGTTTCAATTAGTTTGGGTAGTTCGTGTTGTTGATCTACTGGACTGAACTCCCTTAGGCGTTGGCGGCTCGCCACTGAAGCTGCTTCCCCCTTAATATTAGCTAGTATTATGGCTGAGACCTGTTCAAAGTTGTTTAGCAACTTCATCCCTAAGTTAAGGGCAGGCTCTGCTCGTACTCATTTTGTATCTGTTTTAATACTTCAGGTACTACTGCTATTGACGGGATACCATGTGCTCTGGTATATATGGCAGCAAAGACTGAACCCCAGGAGGTGCAGTCCTCTACTTGTGGTGTGAGACCCATGGGCAAGCAGATTGTTAGAATTCTGTGTTTATCACTGGTTGTAGGATTCGGGAATACTGCTTCAAGCTGAGTTATTTTCTGAGCTATCCAGAATGGGATTTGTTCGCGTTTTGCTGGCATTTTGCCCATTATCGAGTGCAATGTTTGTGGAGTTATTTTATTAACTGTACCTTGGACTGGAGTGTCTTGTGCTGCAGCTGGTGCAGGCTGAACTGTTAAAGTCCTCATCACAAATTGTGTGAGGTTTCTGTAGATTTTAATTAAATCTCTGTGTTGTACGAGTAAGTCTGGCTGTGTCATTGTGTTAATGTCAGGATGCGGTGTGTATGCCGCTAATATGGGCCATGTGGCTCCTGCTCCTCCGAGCGGGCCCAATCTTGGTCTTCCATGTACGTGGGGTAGGGCGCCTTTAAACCAGTAACTATGCTCCTGGTAAGTGAGCGGAACTTCTACTTCCTCAAAAGGAGTATAGTCCGCTGGTGTTTCACCTTCTAGGTAGTAGTGAAATACATTTGTAATTGCATTCACTGCTGGGAATGTAACCCATGAATAGAACACCTCTGTTTTATTAGATTCGTGTGCCTCAATCACGAAAATTACTGTACCACCCCTGGCTCTTAAGCCATGTTCTAGAAGTTTTATGGTGACTGCCCTTCTGAAATTTGGTGCAATTTGTATTGCATCTTCAGGGTCTTCTTCTAAACCGAAGAGGTTTGTTGTAACTCTTCTTGTTTCGTCTGTTTCTTCCACCATTTTTAATTGGAAGAAGGGAGGTTAATGAATTTTTAAGATAAGGTGTAAATGCACAATTGTAGGAACTATATGCCCTTCAAGATTGAATAACCAACAGCCGATAAATAGTATTCTCGTACTACTCAGCTGCGGCGGATTTTGTGCCCACCCACTCCAGACGTCTCTGGGGTTTTGTGAGTAGGTTCTCTGAGAATAGCACGACTGAACTACTCAGATTCTACTGTTAAATAAGTACCAAACCAACGTTGGCGGTGCCATGTCGTGTAGCTCCTATAGTACCCCTGCAGGACCTGCACGTTTGGATAACATATACTGCGGGCTTGGTGGCAGACTGACTCCGTGCACCCCCACCGTATATGTTAGCCTATTTTTTCATTAGATAGCTCGCAGTGTCACTAGTGTCTCCTCTTATCGGGGAGAGATTAGTTTCTGGCAACCTTAGAACCTGACAACCCTGATTCCCTCAGAATCGTGAAAACAATGTACTACTTTTCGCTCAGTCACTCGTGCTCACTTATTCAGTTTGTCTCAGAGAGTTACACAGAATAAACAGTCGGGCGTTTCAATAAGTATTTATTGAACAGTTGTTATTCCAGTGTAAAATATATGTGCTGCAGTAACCAGCAGACAATAGCAGAGATATATTATCAGCAGTACGATAAAAGCAAAGGGATAGAACAGTTCTACCATATTGCGATAATCATGAGTACATACATGAATATAAAAGCATTATGCAAGTGCGCGTACTCCTACGATGCCTACCTAGATGTACCTGAGTGTACCTAGCATATGTGTGTAGGTCTAAAAGCTAAGAGCCAAGAATCCTCCTAGGATTTAGTCGAACCCCCATACCTGAATAGAGAGAGCGTGGGACCCCGTCCTGGTCTCAAATTGGACACCCCGTCCGGGTTGTGTCAGACCACTGTCAGCTTGAGCGACTGCATGCAGGAGCCTCAGCGTCTCTGGTCAGTGTGTCAGCATGGAAGTCTCGGTTCCCTCTATCTTACCGGGGAAAGATGTGGTGTATTTATACCCTAAAGAGTCTTGGTCCTCAGTATGGTTTGTATTGGACATGAGGAAGACGTCAGGGGTGAACTTTGTACATACATATTATGCCGGTGGTGTATTCTTAGAAAGCCATGCATAATTAATGAGTACAGTGTGGGCCTGTGTTTGGAAGAACCCTGCTGTATTCAAAACCACAGGATAGATAACGTTCAGCCCTCAGAGCTCGTTGTGTACTAGCTGGGACCAATGTAGGTGAAAGATCATGCCTATATAAGGAATCATACTATAATAGGACATGTACAGTTGTGACCATAATTGGGCATATGCGGCCATGACCATAATAGGGCAAGTATGAATATGACCATATTAGGGTAAATATGAATACGTCCATTTTAGGGCATGTACGAACGGGTCTACATTAGGGCATCTATGCGGGCTATAACAGTGTCTCACGAAGCCCCATCCATTGGCCCTTCACACTTTGGACATGGTGATATTAAGTTTCCGTCTGGACTTTTCCACTGCTCCCAGGTCCACTGCCCCCCGCCAGGCCTTCCGCACTATAATCTCTGAAAAGATTACTTCTGCGGGGCGGATCAGGCGCGCCAAAGCCGTGAGGCTTCTCTGCATGTCCTCCAGTAGTGTCCGCCTTCACAATGTTGCCAAGTCGTTTCCCCCCAGGTGGACCACTACCGCGTCCGGTCTGCCCCCTTGTTGTAATGCTTCCCGCACCGCGGGTAGCAGTTGGTCCCACTTCATTCCTGAGCGTCCCCACCAGCCTATTTCGGTGTCCCGCAGCCATATACCGCCGAAATCGCGTATGGCTGCCGCCCATCGTTGGGCCCGCATCACGTATGAGTGCCCCATGATCCACACCTTCTTCCGTGAAGCGTCCGGACCTAGAAAGGGCGGGAGAAGTCGGGCTCAGTACATCGTCGGGCATATGTAACGCTGAAACGCGCTGGACGCCCAGCGCCCTATTCCCTTAATCAGCCCGCTTCCTAAACCTAGCCCCGCTGCCGTGGTGGCGGCCCCTATTCTGAACGAGTGAGAACCATACTCGTGCGCGGGGAGACCCATTGCTTCCAGGGTTTTTCTCATTACTGCTATGAACTGAAAGCGGCTGAGGAAAGACCTGTTCCTGTGCCTGAAAAGTGGCCCAACGTTCCCTTCCCCTTCGCCCAGGTGGTCTTGCAGTAAGCAAACCGAGCAGCAGGCTGCATCCTTAATGCAATGTATCTTGGTCCATTTTCCCTTGCCTGCCTGGTCTGATTTGGACCGCCGCAGCAGTATGTCCATGTAGCCCTCACGTATTTCTACGTTCCCCCTGTGGATGCATGCGGATCCTGGGTCTACCACTGATGGGGCTACTAACTCGCTGACCCTGTATGCCCCAAAGAATGCCATCGTGAAGGCTGCCCTAAAGAGCACTTCTTCCTGCCTTGAGGAGCAGATTCCTGCTAACGCCCCCAGCATCCCCTGCAGCATGCTGAAGTGAATGGGGCGCCTTGAGTCTTTCTTTGTCTGTTGCAGCCTGCCCCAGCCCTTCATTGCCATTCTGCATCTGAATGTCTTGGTTGGGTCTTCCTGCTCTGTCATTTTTGCGTAATATGCCACAGCGTTTAAGTGTGCCTGGGCCCAGGTTTTCTTTTTTCCTGCCATAAAAGCTCACTCAATGAAGTCTAAGACCTCCTTCTGTGTGGCCCACCGTCCCCTTCCTAGCCCTGTTCTAGCCCTGAACGTTTCCCAGCACTTACTGTAGCGGGTGCTTGTCTTTGGGGCCAGTGCATTGTTCAGTAATGTCTTCAACCCGTTTCCACCCAGGACCCCGCCTCTTCTGGCATTGGGGTCATCCTTTTGTCTGCGTCTGGGGCAAGCTCTCTGAATCTGTCCCACTGAAAACGAGAAATGGCATCCGCAACTGAGTTGTCTACTCCCGGAATGTGTCTCGCCCTGAGCGCGATGTTGCCCTTTAGCTGGCAGCCCACCAGTCTCCGCAGCAGGGTTGCTACTGCTGGGCATTGTGCGGACCCTGTGTTAATTGCTTGTACCACTGCGTGGTTGTCAGACCACAGTGTAATCTGTCTATTCGCTAGCTGTGGGGCTCAAATGTGGAAGGCTACCACTATGGGGAACAACTCTAGCAAGGAGATGTTTGCAGTTAGCCCAGCCTTTTGCCAAGCTTTTGGCCACTCCCCTGCTGACCATGCGGTCCCTAATATTGCTCCAAAGCCGTACCCCCCTGCCGAGTCAGTGTAACGTTTCGGTTCGCTTGCCTGTACCCAAGGCTCTCGCCATATTAGGGTGCCGTTGAAATTTGCCAGAAAACGTTCCCATTGCCCCAGTCCTCCTTCACCCCTTGCGTGATGCGGACCCTGTGGTGTTTCTGTGTCATGACCCTAGTTAGCCATGCCAATCGCCTTGCGAATGTGCGCCCCGCGGGGATCACTCGTGTGGCAAAGTTCAATTTTCCTAGCAGCTGCTGTATTTCCCTCAGTGTCGCTTTTCTTTGCTGCCTCAGCTTCTTTATGCTGTTAAGCAGCTCGGCTACCTTTTCTGGTGGCAACTTGCATGTCCCGGCTACTGAGTCCAACTCTATTCCCAGGAAAGCCAGTTTAGTGGTGGGGCCCTCCGTTTTGTCCTGCGCCAGTGGGATGCCTAGTTCCTGGGCCATCTTTATGAAATTGTTTAGGAGATTTGACGCAATCCTCTGTGCCTGCTCTTCCAATGAAAAGGAAGTCATCTAGGTAGTGGACGCGCCCTCCCTTTAGTGCGCGCGCTCCCAATTCCCATTCTAGAAAACTACTGAAGCCCTCGAAGTGTGCGCATGATATCGAGCACCCCATAGGTAAGCATTTGTCATAGTAGTATTTTCCTTCTAGTTTAAAACCTAACAGGTGGTAGCTGTCTGGGTGCACCGGCAATAGTCTGAATGCTGATTCTATGTCTGATTTTGCCATCAAGGCCCCCTTCCCCTCCTGTCTAATCAGGTCCACCGCATCGTCCACCGATGCGTAGGCCACAGAGCAAGCTCCTGTTCCAACCAGTCATTAATGGACTCCCCTTCAGGGTGGGACAGGTGATGGATCAGCCGGAATTTCCCTGGCTCCTTTTTGGGCACTACGCCGAGTGGTGATACCACCATGTCCTTCAATGGGGGGGAAGGGAAAGGGCCGGCTACCCGCCCCAGCAGTACTTCCTTCTCCACCTTCTGCTTGGCTACCCTGGGGTTGTCTCTAACTGATTTTAAGTTTAAGCTCTCCCGTGCACCTTTGGGCCCTTTGTATGGGATTGGAAAACCCTGTGTGAAACCTTCCGCTAGCAGTTGTCTGTCTATTAGTTTGTGATAGTCCTTCAGCAGATGTAGCAGTCTGCTTGATTTTATGGGTGTTGGTAGCGTCTGTCCTCCGCCCCCATCCCCACTGGCCCCGCCCGTAGGGGCCTGCAACTTATTTCTTTGCGCCTGTTTTGCCTTTGTCTGCCCCTGGCCCTGTGCCCCGTCGGCAGCGTATGGTTGGGTGGTTTTCCCCGCATGACCCACAAGCGTGTTTGAACCTGCATGACGTTCCCCATTTGCATTCATCCTTGTCAAATTTCCAGCATGGCTTGTTTGATTTGTTACCAGCCTGGCTTTTCCCTTTGAAATCTTTACCCTGGCCCTCGAATTTGTCCTTACTCCCGTAGGGATGAAAATTGCTTTCTTTTGCGCCAAAGCCCTCCCTGGCTGCCACCATGTGTTTTGAGAAACCTTCCATGTCTTGGCAGTCCCAGTTTATTATTGGCCACACCTGCATATTGTCTCTAAAACCCTCATCGTATTGCAGCCAGGCATCGTCCTGATACTGTTGCTGTACCTCGTGTACCTTTTGCTCATAAAGGATCAGTGCCGCTGCGCTTTGTGGGAATTTTTCAATGAACACGCAAGCTAGTGTTCGGAATGCCTTCAGCCAATTTTCTATTGATCTTTCTACCCTAGGTTTCCGCGGGGCTCTCCTGTCCTCATCTTTTTTATCTTGCGCAGTTAGGTCTAAACCCGCCTGACACACTTCCAACAGAGAAAAAATGTCTATGAATTCTTTTCTCCAAATCCTCTCCTTTACTGTAAGTGGGATGAGGTTGGCCAGCCCTAACATCTTCGTTGTTGTGGTAGGGTCGCTTGGGGAGGGGCGCAGGTACTCACTGGCTGGCTTCCTGTTACTGTCCTGTCCCTCTCCTGTCTTGGCCGTATCTGGGCTCTCCCCCCCCTGAGGCCCCTGTACTCCCCTTTGCGGCCGCATCGGTTCCTGTCTTCTCGCCCTGACGCACCTGGCCTGCCACGCCTGCCTCCTTGCTTGTCGCACCTTCTGCGTGGCCGCCCTTGTCTGCCCTCTTGTTTGATGCTGGGCTGCCCCCTTGTCCCCCTGCGCCCCATGCCGTGTTCCCAGGGAATGGAGCCCTCACCCCTGGCTATTGCCACCAGGGCATCCATGCTGTTGGCTGCGCTGCCCCCTCGGTCCAGGCCTCCCCTTGGAATTTTGGTCGTTCCTGGCCTAAACCTGTCTGCCACAGCAGGTGCATGGGCCATGCTCCTTGTATCGCCACGTTGTTCCCCCCTAGTTGGCTATATTAACGTTTTGCCCTAGGCTGTTTTGGCCCTCTCCCCTCTCCTGCGCTCGCTGTTCCGCGTGCCATGCTTACCATGTCCTTTGCCGCCTGAGCTGTTTTCTCTTTTGTGACTCCCCTGAGGGGCCGCCGTGCTGGCCATAGACCCTTCCTCATCGCTGCTCTCTTCCGACTCCGAGCTAGACACTCGCTCTGGCGTCGCCGCTTTCCTGCTCTTGACTTGTGTGGCGCCCTTTCCTTTGTTGCCTGCCCCCTTTCTGATCTTCTTAGGGGCCGCCGTTTTGGCTGCAGACCCCTATTTTTCCGCATTCTCAGGGGGTGGCGGTGCTGGGGATGCCCGCTGCTGCCTTTTTTTCTTTCCCTGGGCCCCCTCCTTGATTTGCTGGTCCATCCAGCTCCGTCCCTTCAGCGCAACCAGGGCCCTGGATTGTTCCAGCATGGCCTGCAAGTCGTCATCCAGGTCTGGTCCCGATCCTCGCCGCGTCTTTTCTGGCCTTTCTTTGGTGGTGCTGGCCTTTCCTGGTTCTCCCTGAAACGGGCCGGGGGCTATGTTTTCCTCCTGGCCGATCTGCTCCTGCCGGCCTTCCTTGCTCTCCCTTGCGTTTGTTGATGCCGGTCGTAGGACCTCCTTTGCCCACTGCGGCCCACGTGACCCAGGCACAGCTCCTGCTGCGTGCGTTTATCTCAAAATGCGTCGCACTGGCCCAGATGCCCTTTTTTTTTTTTTTTATGTCCCTAAATGCGAGGGAAACTTCTTTTTTCTTTCTTTTTCTTTCTTTTGCTGTTGGTGCCTGTTTAACCTAGATTCCCGGGCCCAGTGTGCACCAGAAAAATATCCCCCAAAAAGTTGGGGTCATATTATCAAGAGCGGCGTTAAAATTATCGCCGGTTTAGCGGCAGAAAACTGCCGCTAAAGCGGCGATAATGGGCTGATAATATGCCCTGGAGAATTCCAATAGAAGCCCATGTTCACACCAGAACATGGACTTCTATTGGAATTCTCAAGGGCATATTATCAAGCCCATTATCGCCGCTTTAGCGGCAGTTTTCTGCCGCTAAACCGGCAATAATTTTAACGCCGTTCTTGATAATATGCCCCCAAGTCTCCGTCCAGGGGAGAGCTAGAATAACTTTGCTCTTTCCCTTTGACCTGTTCCACCACTCCTTCCTTGAATGCGAGGGGAGGGTGTATGTGCTTGCTTGGGCCGTTGGAAAACGGGCTGCATTTAAAAAAAACCTGCTATATTTAAAAGCAGTCCCAGACATGGAGGTCTGCTGAGCCCAGCGGGCCACCATACCTGGAAGGACCAGCCATTCCTAATGGGGTCGCAAATTGCAAGTGCCTCATTAATATGCATGAGGCATGCAATTTGCGACCCCATTATGAATCGCTAACAGTGTCTCAGACACAGTTGTACATGTCATTTAGCGTCTCGCATATTGCGACTATCAATTGAGCGCAATTTGCAAGTTGCTAAATGACATGGTCGTACATCTGGCCCTAAGTACTGTTAAGGAGCATGAGAAGTGAACATGAGTGGGAATGGCCTGACTTCTCTCTGTGTGTCTCCTTTGGAAAGGGTCAAGTTTATTTATGAACCCTCAAATGACCACACAGCTTCGCATTTATTTGTTGTAAATCTCTTCGCCTGTTTGGTCAAAGTGTGTAACTCTGGTGCTAAATGCTAAAAATGATCTTCTTCTTCCCCTCTGCTATCCTGTCATAATATGCCTTCTCTTCACCATTGGATACAAGGCAGCTATTGTGAAAAGAAAATGATGCACTGTGGTCCCGTGTTTATAGTTTACCACCTGTCTCTACTTGATGGTGATTTGCAAGTTCAAAATCACCTTTTTGCAATTATTTGCTAATAACAAATGCCTAGTACATATGATTTGCGAATTGTTATTAGAGTATAACAAGTAGATATTGTTGTAAAAAAAATAATTAGCAAATATTCTATCTACTATGCTATTTTACTAATTCCTACAAATTTATGATTTATTACATACAGCTTGCGACTGGTTTGCAATTCACAATTTTTCGTAAATATGGCCCCAAAGTTCTTGAGGCATATTTTTGTCTTTTTGATTTCAAGATTAGAAGAAATATACTTTTTGATGAAAAATTAACATATAAGATAGGAAAACGGGGAAAATGTAGTGCAGGAAAATAGTATCAACCAAATGTGACATTTAAGCCTTATAAAATTATCAAGGAATAGCATTTAAAAGAAGCTTATTTTAACAAGATTTAATTAAGATGTGGAGAAGCCCATAACATTGATGAACCTTGACTAACCTTTATCTAATAATGTGGTCAATGTAGGTGACTGCTAGGATCACCAAAGAACTGTGATTCTTGAAAAAGTAGCTGCTTCAGAATCAATGCAATGGGTTAGCCTACTAGACATATGGAAAGGTGATGTGGTGCTCTGTGTGAATACAAATGCCTCCACAATTTCTGGTGTTTTTTTCTAGTAACACTTTTACAGAGATGCTGGGCACAACATATTTTTATCTCTTGTCTCATCCCTCGCTCCTACCTTCATTGGATGCAGGTACTCAGTCACCTGTTACTGAACAAAGTCCTATGTAAAGCCTAATCTCCCCTCTTATTTCTTTCAAAATGCTTTTTTAAAATTTTTCTAAAGAGATTAGTAATGGCTTCTTGAGATCAGCTTTGATGCAGCCTCATGATGAAGTTTCTTGAGTAAAAATGCATTCCACTAGTATTCAATAATCAAAAGGGGGAAGAGGGGCCGGCTGTTTTAAAATGTACCTCCCATTTACTACTATTAGACTCAACAAAGAACATTTCAGACACAGAACCTAGTCTCATCCATTAATATATTCCCTACTGGGACTGACAATCTCCATTTTCCTGGGTATGTTTTTAAAAAACAGATGCAAACCCTCACTCACCACCCTATGTAGCATGCTGAATCGTTTGGTTGCTTCTTATCTGGATAACATTAGTGGTGGTACGGATGGACTTCATAATCCTTGGAGTACTTTAATTTGAAATCTTTTTCATTACAAGATTGCATTATAGAAGTGGTATATGTATCCACATACTGACAAGTTAAATGACCTTTAGATCACCTGAACAAATATTATTACAGACACTTATGATAATATTACAATGGGGCTAATTGAGGGTAACCACTGATCCTCTGTCTCTCTGGGAACATGTTCAATCAATGCCCAATAGGACCCATACAGAGTTTCCAGCTTTCTTCTGAAGCCGGATCCCTGCCTTACAGTTTCTCTTTTCTGTTCCTGTTGCCTTTCAATTTATCCGGGTATTGAACTATGTGTAAAGTGTATGTTTCCCTATCACGCGCACTCATGCATTCACATACATGACATTCACAGTCAATGAATGTACACACTTCTCGTTCTGTATCCTCGAATTGTAGGTAGCTGTGGAAATATATGCCAATTAGCGCCTAAAAGCATGATTTGTGACTGGAGCTGATGATAGGTTCAATCATCACCCATTTTGTGGGCAATAGTGTTGCTTCAGACAAAAACATGGCACAGCAAATGCATGCAATAAGCCACTTCCAAATGTGATTGTCACACTTGTATCAGGTTTTCCTAAAAAATGTTCCTGAGATCTTCAGGAATCAGTAATCTGTCCTTAACCCAGTCAGGGTTCAGAAAGGGGACCTTATAGGGGGATACTGTAGGAGTCAATCAATAAATCAAAGTACATTTGTAGAGCGCAACAGCTACCTTGGAGGTGTCCCTGCGCTAGTGCAGACTGACAGTGAAGATCAGCGTGGAGGTACTACATCTGCGAGAAAAGCAGAGTATTTAAGGACTTCCTGAACTCTAGTTCTGACTTGATCAGGCACAAGTGGAAGGGGGCAGGGCATTCCAGAGTTTGGCTGCCCTGACCGAGAATGACCTTCCCCCTTGACGCTCTTTGGCATATCGTTGCACACGAAGCAGACATGAGTGTCTAGATCTCAAGAATGATCCTGGTGGTACAGGCTAAGGCTCTGGTTAAGATAGCAGGTGCCCATTCCCCTTATGGCTCTAAAAGTCAGCGTCAAGGACTTGAATTCAATCCTCTTACTCACCGGAAGCCAATGTAACGGTCTCAGGTGAGGAGAAATACAATATCGGAAGAGCACCCTGCATAGCAGCCTAGCTGCTGCATTCTGCACAATCTGTAGTCTGTGAACCAGGTGTGCCGGGAGCCCAATATACAGACTGTTTGCATAGTCCAGCTGGGAGGTAACCCGGGCAGGTCCAGCTGGGAGGTAACCAGGGCATGTATGATGATCTTACAGCTTTCCTCAGGCAGATATCATAAAACTTTCCTCAAGGACCGTAACTTCCAGAAGCTTGTGACCGAGACTTGTCGGATGTGAGTCGTAAAAGAAAGATCAGTATCAAACCTGATACCCACATTTCTTGCAAACTCAGTAGGCATAGGAGGGGGACTCAGTTCTTCCTTTCACCAGAGATTTGACGGTGGTGGTGAGCTCTGATTGAAGAACAAGACCTCAGTCTTATCCGCATTCAATTTCAAGCAGTTATCATACATCCACATGGAGATCTGCTACATGCATTCTTTGAATTTATAGCATTTGGTCGGGGTGTGCTCTTTGAATGAAAAAAACAGCTGCGTGTCGTCGGCGTAGGAGACTACTTTCATACCCCAGGATGAAATAATGGTGGCTAAGGGGGACAGGTAGAAGTTAAAAAGCAGTAGGCTCAAAGCCAAGCCCTGCGGCATTCCGCACACCAAAGTTTTTGGTGAGGATGAGAAAGGTTGTAAAAAGACCTGTTGAGAGCGATCTTCCAGATAGGACAGAAGCCATGTGAGTGCCACTCCCCTCATGCCCAGATGATATAAGCGCTCCAGCAGGATCCAATGTGAGACCATGTCGAAAGCTGCCGACAGGTCCAAAAGTACTACCATGGCTATGTCCCCACTATCTACAGACTCTCGTTCTGATTCGGAAATTTCCAGCAGTGCGATTTCCGTGCTATATCCTGCTCGGAAACCCGATTGAGAGTCATGGGGGAGGTTATTTGTTTCTGCAAAATTTGTGAGCTGTTTCTGAAGCACCTTTTTGAGGATTTTCGCTGGGGCTGGCAGGATGGAGATCGGTCTGAAATTGCTAAGCATACTGGGATCCGCATTAGGTTTTTTTCAGCAGAGTCCTCTGCAGTCACACCCTAGAAGACAAATAAAAGAAATTGGGTTGTTAGTCAAGGGAGGGTGACTACCCACCTTGAGTAATAATCACAATTCTTGTCAGGGAGAGTCCTCAAAATCACTAAATTAACCAGATCTCAACCCCCTGCTAGCTATGGCACAGAGCCGACATGCTTAATGTAGGGCAATGTGTAAAGTATTCATGCTGTACCAAAAAAGTAGTAAAATTAAAATTACACAATAAAATCCCAAACCGAATTTAAAAAACAGAGTATATTTTAATAAATAAAATTACACCCAAATGACAAAAATGTAATAAGGGAAACCGGAGATATACATTTTTTAAGTCTTAAATAAAATAATTCCAAAAAGTATTAAGCTCCCAACCACGATCAACTGGTTGCGGTAGACTGGGGCCAAGGCGTGATTTAAGGCTGACCACGCTGGAGCGTGGGTCAGATACAGCAACCACGTTTGACCCGTCGGAAGTAAATTACTCCGTCGACCAGGTGGAGGTCCGAAAGACCAAATTTTGCATATCTGTAGGCCCAGCGACAATTTTAGGCATTGACAGGCAAAGTTACATTTTTTTTACTTTCAAAAACAAAACCCCAAAGCAGGATTTTGTTTTTGAAAATAAAAAAACCCAAACCCCCGTACTATAGGAGTTATCTCTCTTGGGGACGGGCATTTTGCAGTTTTCACTGCCGTTTATCACCAGGATTTTCCTGGCAGTTATGGGCAGTGAAACTGACCTTTATGTGCATATATCTAAATTAGGTGGGTGTACATACAGGCTAACCTCGGATGGCCCTTGCTATGTCAGGTCGCCAGACAGGTGTAACCATGGCGGAGACGGGGTAGGCTCTGCTGTTGTTACACCAAAAGTCCACTCACATTTAAATCAGGTGGGTGGACCATTATGTTGGCGGAAATGGTGTTCTGCCAAAATCATCAGCGGGGCAAACCAGCCTGAATCCAAGGAGTGATCCAGGAGGTTGAATAGCCTTTGGAAGAGGCTTCAGTGAAACCATTGGTTTTTGGCAGGAAAGCTTTGAGCAGGAGAAATTCAAATTTCGCACCAAAGGAAGGTCTTCATCGCTGGCCAGATACTTTTGGCACCTTAGCATGGTCAAGATTTCTTCATTTGCACTTATTCACCTTTTTGAAACTTGGATCCTTCAGTGGGATAAGAATGCGGGCTGTAGCCGAAGAGGGCTCCACGAAGAGGGTACTATCGCTGCAGGGAGTTCATAGTAGGGGAAACCTGACTCTTCAGCCCAGTGGAAACAAACACCGGGTGGATGGGCTTGGCACGGTTGTCCCAGTCCTCCGGAGGTCTTTGAAGTCAAAAAGTGTCTAAATATCAGGTTTTCCGGGGTGGTAGGAGCAGTTCACCCAGACCCTGCAAAGGGTTACAGGTCCTCAGGAATAGCACTTGGGGGTCAGACCTCACTCAAGTAGAGGCCAATAGCGGAGTCGGTGGCAGGTCCAGTTGGAACTGGTCAACTGGGAATTGTAGCCTGTTGTGCCCCTGTAACTTGAACAGGTGGCAATCCATATGACCCTTGTAGTCCACTTCTTTGTCCTGGGTAAGAGAGAGCAGTATCAGTCTTTCCCGGGTCTCAGACAGCAGATCAAGTCCTTTTCTGATCTTACTTAGGCTCAGTAGTATTCTGAGGTGGGTAGAGGGGGATGTCACATTTATGCCGGGCACCAGCTTGTGGGTGGGGTGACTCCTGGCTCCTCTGTAACCAATCGGGTAAATGTTTCCAGGTGTTACCCTCCCCTCGTTTGCAGCATTTAATGTGTGCCCTACTGCAAACAGTTCCACAGTACCATTCTTTGCCCCAGAGTTGTGGCCAGGGAGATAAGAAGCCCTTCCTCTGTGGACACTCAAACAGGTCCTGGGGGCAGCTCCCACCCCCACACATTGATTGGCGCCTATCTGACTAGGGGAACAAAAGAAGGGGCCTGTTCAGGTATTATCTCATATCTTCCTAATAAAGGGGAAGTCCTTTTGAGGTAAATTAGGTTTCTGGACACTACCCAAATGGCCATCCAGATAGAGGAACATAACATCGCCCCCTATGCAGGCATTTGTCTCTGCGCTGGGAACATTTTTCACACCTTATTAAGGGCTTGAGCACTCAGAGGGCTGTGACTGAAGGCCACTGCAAAATAACCTCTATAGGTTTTACTAAGGAAAATGTAACTTTGTAAAAGTACATTTTCCTTAATATTTATGAAAAATCCAACATCACCAGTGAATTGTTTTTCTTTTAATATTTAAAAGAGACCAATAATTTTATTTCTAGTGTTATCTAGACAAAGATAGCATTACTAAATTTAATAGTGCATCCTGGTGTTTCTCTGTGAGACAGCCAGCATTGCTACACTGAAAATTGCTTTTAAGTGCTAGTCACTGTACCGTCATGTTTAGCATTAATTTTCTACAGTACATACTTTTTATATACCATGCACCCTGCTTTATGAGCTTCAAGGCCTACTCAGGGGTGAATTATTTATATTTAAAAGGACAGTTTAGACATGCCAAAAGGATTTATTTTGCTGAATTGCAGTTTTAAAGCTGCTACAGTCAGGCTACCATAATGGGCCTGAAGCAATCCTTGCGCTATCACTGTAGTAGGTGCTGCAATTCCCTAGTGACATTTACCTTACAGACCCTGGTTAACCTTTGCACTGTATACTAGGAATTTACAGGTAAGTTATATAGGCCAATTACAGTTATGCCAATTCAACCATGTTATAAGGGGGATCACAGGAACTTCATAATGGTTAGCACAGAGTTCTACAGCCAGAAGAAACAGATAGGGCAAAATAACCATGCACAAGATGGTCATTTGCTACAACAAAATATTGCTGTGTTAAAATTAGAGGATGGAAACAGCTATTTTGGTGCTTTTTTAGTGCCAAATATGTATAAGTTAACTTACTTCATCAAGAAAAAATCCTAATTGGAAAACTGCATGTCTGCTACTCCTCCAAAGACAGACTTGTCTCCAGAGTGTGCCCTGCATTCAAGGCATGCTGACATCAGATGCCACCCGTGGTCATGAGATGGTGGTCCTGTTCTGAATGGTGCTCATTTAGGGTGGACTGCGCCTGTAGTCGTCATTATTCATGTTTTGGGTTGAATCAGGAAGAGGTGTATTATAATTTTAGGCTGGCGCCAAGTACCTCAATACCTATTCCGACTACAAATTGGTGTAATTTAAAGGAAAAGCGAATTGTTGTAGAGTGTTGTCTTTATGGTTTCGCACTTTTTTAACGAAAAATACCTATATGTAAGTTAAGTTCCAAATGTACAGGAATGATTCTATGATGTTTATGCTGCAGGTAAATCCATGTTTTACTGCAACCCAACCTAAGTCCATGGTGTGGCGCCACTCAGGTATTAGGTATATTATAATTATGCTTCTTGATTTGGTAGGTATGTTTTATTGTGACCCAAACTGAGTCCATGGTATATCATTATTCAGACCATTGAGATGTGTCTGAAGCCTTTACACCCATCAAGTCCTTGCCAAATGAAAGGACCACCATAAGAGGTCCTGGCAAAAGCAGAGGATATCTGTACAAGAAAAATACAGCAATTGATGTAGAACATAATTATGGAATGAGTCAAGATCACTTGACAAGTAGAAAGAGGTGACAGGCTGTTGCATGGCCAGAGGAGGGTAAAGTATAACTGCAGAAAATATAAGTCATAATCATGCATAGAATAAGTCAGAATTAGCCAAAACTAAGTAGCATCTGAGTATTCACTTGTATTAATGAAGATGAGAATGGGCACCATAAAAATAGAAATGCAAGGTGTCTGCCAGCTTTGTAGGGCCAAAATGAGCATTATTCTGTGATATTAACCTTTAGTCCAGAGGTTTTTGAGCTTCTGTTGAGAGAGGGAGTTTTCCTGGTGGGTGGGAGAAGTTTGGGTGTTGATCTAGACAAGGCCTGCTTCGGTGAATTGTTCATAATTTTGGGGGCTCCCAGACTTTGAGCACTTTTGCTTGTAGAAACTCAAACTTCACTAGAAAGGTTACTTTTTTTTGGAAAAGGTAGCTTGGATTATGTAGATAGACTGACTTGTCTGAACCTCTTGGTTTGAGCCTTGGACAAAATTTGACATCAATGTTGTAATATGGTCTTTACAGTGGATGCCAGCCATAATGCATTCGGCTGTGTGGAGGGTTTATTTTATTGAAAACAGGCCTAGATACAGGCTTGACTTTAGGACGGCAATAAAGAGGGCATTGCCATTGTTTATTCTGTTAAAAACTACATTAATAAAGCATTAATACGGAATGAAGGGTTTTAGTTCTCCTAGGCCTCAGTAGGAACTATGCACTTTTGAAACATTATTTAATGTTTTCAACCAAGTTGAGTCTTATTTTGAGGACGAATCCAAAGAATTGGCCTAGTTTGGTAGAATTGGTGTGATCCCTAGCAGAGATGGGGCACAAGCCAGTTTTGCAACGTTGTATTATCATGTGAAGGTAAAATGAGGAAGAATTCTATTTAAGAGCAGATTACACTTTCTATAAATTGAAAGAAATGAGACATCAAGCGCTGTCAACCTGATATAAAAATAAGTGTTATGAGCATATTGGAGGGAATCAATGGCAAGATCATTTAATAGGGCACTCAAAGGCCCCAGGAAAAGATTAACAGGAGGGTACGAGGATCGAGCCTTGAGATACTCATTGGGGAGAGATGAAGAAACATATTTGGTACTACACCAGTACATGAATCAACAGCAGCTCTAATGATGTCGAAGCAGCTCTCGAAGATGGCGTGTTATGTTTTCAGATACTGCCAGAAGCGAGGGCTAGCTGGTTCTGCCCTATCAGAGCACATCTTTAATGGGGCAGTTCTTAGATTAACTGAAGGGTTCAACTTCTTCTCTGATACCTCACAGCTATCTCAGTTGGATACCAGCTCACAATCAACAGATCAGAACAAGAGCACAGGCTCACAGCCGGACTAAAGTTATGGATGCTGGACTATGCTTGTGGGTGTTGAGGAGGGAGCCCAACATTCTGGATGTAGGGGTTCGCAGTGGGTGGCAGGCCATCGCTTGGTGCCTGGGCAAGCAGCACATGTGCAAATATGTCCTACATTATAAGTGACCCCATTGGGCACATGATATTTATCACACATTAAAATCAAATACCTCGAAATCGTAATTTAATAGGTACTTTAATTATTGCCTTTTCCTAGTTCATCCCTACAGGATGGGGCATAAAGCAGAATATGCTGCTTACCCCACTAATATCCGCAGATCCTGAAATTCTGGGGGAATTTTTTCCATGTTAAATTTTGGCAAGTTTGGGTACCTGATTTTATTGCACCCTGTAATTACCAGGTTCAATAAACTCCCGCCTTACAGTTGCAATCAGGTTTTTTGCACAGGGGGCGCTATTTACTGGGTTACCCGTAAGGAGGGCTTTAGTTGGGTTTCTGAGCACAACGTTCAAGACAGCGAAACTCTTCAGGGCAGGTTAGGCAACAGTGCAATGCCTCTGGTCTTTGTCCAACTTAGCAGCCTTAAATACCTTGCTGTACAAAGGGATCTCAGGATTGTATGGTGCAAGGATCAGTCTACCTCCTTTAGCAGAGCTCAGGTGCACGCAGTTTCCAGGGCAGGACTTGCAATCAAAAGAATAATGGGAAGAAAGATTCAAATCATCACCACCCACTTCGACACCCCTCTCTCCATCAGTACAATATATGTCTCTTCCCTCTCTCTCTTGCCTTTCTCTTCTCTCTTTCTTCTTGCGCTCTCTCTCACATGTCCTCTCCTTCCCTCCTTATTCCCCACTGTGACTGATGCAACAGGGAACTAGAGCTTCTTTTGAAAGTTCAGTAGCAGTCCTCTGCCTTGAAAATATGGTCTGCAATGGCTTCAGTACTCCAGAAAAGTGCTTGGTGAGCTAAATGGCCGCTCCAGCCATTGCAGCTTCTCTGATGTTCTAGGGGTATCATACTTGCACGTTAAAGAGAGAAAGCCATGACTTCTGTCTTTGGTGCTTTGCTTTTCTCTACATAGGTGTGCCGAGCTCCATGAGTAAAAGATAAACACTGGATATGTTGCAGGGATCAACTTCAAAGTTAGTCCGAAATATTTGAGGGAACCCAATGAACGTGAAGTATGTTTGTTTCAGGCCCTCCTTGATGTGCGTTTTGAATCTCAGGCAGATCTCTCCTAGAACACACAGTGCTAGGAAGAAGCTGGCAGCCTCTCTTCCTTGCAATAGATGTGTAGTCTGGCCTTGCTTTTTTCATTCCTTTGCATGGGTGTTGCTCTAGTCACAGCTGGATCTGAGTTAGTCAGACCCAGTGAACAAAAAAAGGTGCACTTGGCTTTACACTCCCAGTAAAGTGAGAATCAGAGCAGCAGTATGAGAGACTGTAGGAAGCTCGCTTTTTATGTAGGGCACCAAAATGAGGTACACTATGTAGAAAGTCCAGACGACCCTTATTGGCGTATAGGGCGTACAGGGCTAAAATTAATAATCCCAAATACTCTCTTTGTGGTAGTGTAGGCGAGCAGTTTACGCTTATCAGATGGTTGTGTTAAGCATTTGTTGCACACAGAATCAATAAATGAGACACACACTCAAGAAGAAACTTGAGACCAATTTAGAAAAATAACACTGATTTTTTATATAATGTTAGACACCAGGATCATCAGAATCAGGAAGTATAGATTTTTACATGAAAAACTGTAGAAAATCACAGCGGTCAGATTTGAGGCATGAGCCTCGAATGAGGTAATGGTATTCTATGGGAGAAACAGTCACTGCGTAGGTACACTTATAGACAACCTACAGGACTAATCTTCTGGACTTAAGGTAAGTAGGGGCTAAGGTCCACGAAAGCGCCAACAGTTTAAGTTTACCAGCCTTGGGGTGTCTGGTTGCAGAGGTGTTATACATGGGGGAAGCCTCGAACGCTACATGCTAAAGTCAATAGGAAGAAAAAGACTTCAAGTGGGGACTTGGGGACCAGTCTGGCTGAACCCAAGGGGAGGCTCGGCTCCTGAGGGTCTCAGGGCCACAGAGACACCGTCGGTTTTCTTGAGCCCGGGCAGGGGAGCTCAGGTGCAGAGGTGTTTTGTCCTGCGGGTCAGTGACTTAGAGGCTCTCATGGTTCTTGGTGTACCTGCAGAAGAGGAAAAAGAAACACTGCAGCACCACTCTCAGTGTGGAGCTTGCCTCTCTCGAAGTCCCTCGGCATGCAGTTAAGTTTTGGCAGTGGTGGTGTTCCGACTGAACACAAACAAGCCTTGGGGCTTGCAACTGGCTCCTGTACCCCAGGAATTGGTACAGGGGGATGCCTGGGGGGTGGGGTCTAGCGGGTCAGTACTTGCTGGGGAGCTGGGGCTGACCTCTAAGAGCCACGAAGTTCTGGGGTGCTGCTCCCTTGGTGGGCCCGGGGGTCGACAGAACGATGTACCGGGCAGATGCAGTCAGTGCCTTCTCGTGTAGAGAAGTGGCTCCTCCACTCCAAGGGAGATGTTGCTGGGTCGATAAAGTGCTGAGCAGACCTCCAAGGGTTTGGGGAGGCTAGTCCACTTCTGGATGAGTCGGTCTTAGTGATTGTCGGGACCGCAGCTGCTAGGCAGGGTTTTGCACAAAGTTTGGTGCTGGTCCACAGTTCTCACGTCTTCAGCTTTTTTTTTGTCCTTCTTTCAGGTAGACAAATTTGAGCTCCTGGTGTCAGGGGGCCACCTAAATACTACATCTAGGGGCATTAAGGGGAGTGTAGGGTAGTATTCAATGGGATACTTACTCCTGGGGTCACTACACCCCCTATATGACTACTTACCTTCCTGTGGGGAGTCGGCATAACCCTGTCCCAGAGTTCCTAATTCCACCAAAAACAAATTGTGGAACTCTTCTTTCGTAGTGCATTTCAGGTAGCCCACCTTAGGGGTGTGACTAGCCCGGAGGTGCAACATGCCTGCTGTATAGCTAATTTCCCACCTGTCCTGGTGCCAAATAGGCCTCAGGACAAGAGATAGCATTATCCAGGTCTGGAGGAAGGCGGTGCCACATATCAAAGGTAGAGGAGGCTTGTAGCCTCTGCCCTTGGTATGCAGATTCACTAGCCATCCTGCTGGAGGAGGTGATAACACCTTCTCTGGAGCAGGCATTGTTTCCTGACCTCAGAGACGGCTGGCTCTCATTTAAAGGGGTCAGAAACATGTCTGTGGTGGTAGGCTGCATGATACCAGTCAGCCAGCACACTAGACTAGTAGGGTTCAAGGGGCTCTAAGGTACCCTCTGGGTGCATGTCAGGAGAAATCTGGTACTGGCATCAGTATGTGTTTGTCAAGACACGGTGTTTGATACCAAACACCATTATTTTCAGTAAAGCCATTATGTATCTGGGTAACTCGTAATGACCAGTGCCCAGTGCATATACTTAAGATGGCTTCCTGAACACTTGCAATGTCGTGGCAATGGAACCAGACATCACAGGTGCATATCTGCTCTTGCAGATATCTCCTCACATAAAATATAATGGACCCTGCCTTAGCTCTGTAAAGCCTTCTGTAGGAGTGACTTACATATATTATATGCAGTGACTTTGGCATGGCACACAGTGAGTGTGCCATGTCGTGTTTTCACACATGGTTTGCACCATGCCACGCAACCTGCAATTCTGCTTGCACTTTGTATGGGGTCCCTTCGGGTGGCATAATACATGCTGCATCCCTTAGGGACCCTCTTTAATACTCATGCCCTAGGTACCAGGCGTACCATTTACTAGGGACTTACAGGGGTGCTAAAGTGTGTGCCAATTGTTGCACAATTAGACCATTTTACCTTGTTTTTAGGGAAAGAGCACTGGCACTGGGGCCTTGTTAGCAGGGACCCAGTGCACATCAGTCGAAAAACATCAGTACCAGTGGCAAAAAGTGGGAGTGACCATGACAAAATGGGGCACTTTCCTACAGGGACCTGCACGAAGAAGAAACGGCAACAATCCTCTCATGTTCTGGTTTTTAGTGGACCGAGTGATGCTGGGACTAATCAACAAAGAACAAAAATAAACACTGGGAAGGCCAGTAGATTTGATTCAATGTGATAAAGTAATGCAAATGGCGTCAGTCCATTCCCACGTTTACATGTATGAGTATATTAATGTCATTCCTCAAATCTTTATTTCAGAGATCTCAGAAAAACACATGGATTAGCAATTGACTGCACTGAACAATATGTCTCATTTTATGGTTTGGAAAAAAAAAAGCTGCTGAACGCTAATAGATTTCAAAAGGCTGCCTGCAAAACCTGCCGGAGCAGTGCAGTACCAAAGTAAAGAGGCATAATCATAGGACTGTATTCAATTTAAAGGTTTCTAGCCAATTTGCACATGGGAACCTGAATTCATTCCTTTTGTTTACCAATGCCCTGTCCAGCCTGTTTGTATATTTTACAGATTTAACCCAGTCTGCCCTATTCGGGGGTAGGTTTCTTATCCAGTTTTTACAGATATCTCTTCGAGCAAGGAGTATCAAATAAAAACCCAGCTTTCTCGCATCAGTTGACATAGACTCATATTGTGCAGGAACCCCGAAGATAACAAAGGCTATACTTACCTGAAGTGCCACACCGAGTATCGTAGAGATACAGTTACTCACATCTGCCCAGAAACTTTGAATCTCAGGACACTCCAGGGACATGTGTATGTCATCCACCTTTTCTTGGCTGCATTTTGGACAACTCGGTGTTACAACCTTCCCCAACTTTGATAGCTTTAAGGGTGTGCAATAGGCCCTGTGAAGACAGAAAATGTGGTTCCTCCTTAAATTTGCGGCGTGCACCGTAGAGTACAGAAGGTTACAAGATACTTGCCATAAGTCTTCTAGCTGCGTCCCCGGCAAGCTCTTTCCCCACAGGTCAGTTGGTAGTCTAAAATCGCCGTCCGATAGGTCCACCAAAAGCCAGTACCAGTTAGCCACCTCCTCCTTTCTTGGCACTTCGCTGACAAGCATGGACTCCAGCTCATTTGAGGAACCTATGCTTACCACAGCAGATTGGTACCAGCTTTTTATTTGGAGATATTTGAACCTCGATAGCTTGTTGTTGGTTATCTCCGACCACTTGTCCCTTGGAACCAGCTTTCCATCTTCGACTAGTTGTTCCCATCTCATCACCCCTGCCTCCCTCAGAGGAACAACCAAACTGTCCTTAGCCCACTCCGGGGAGCCCGGCGCGTCCCATATTGGGGCCAGCCCACTGTAGTAGCTGAGTTTTGTCTCGTTTCTGATCTTATACCATGTGACTGCTAGACATTGTAGAGTCTTGAGACGCACCTTTTAAAAAAATCTGGGGTCTCCAAATTTATACATGAAGCCTTGCTCTCCCCCCCCTCACATCTGATAGCATCACCCTTAACATTTTGACGATGTCTGAACCATCCGGTTCATTCAGGAGCATCTCCCCGTTCCTTAGCAGAAAAGCCCAGGCATAATAGGCCAGGTCTGGTAAACACAGGCCCCCCTTGTTCTTCTTCCTTCTGAGCTATTTCCATGCAATCTGCGAACCTTTTGAGGCCCAAATAAAGCTGCTTATCTTGGCCTGCACTTTTTTGAGCCACTCTTCTTTAAAATTCAAAGGAATATTCTGGAATAAGAAAGTAAATTTTGGGAGGATTGACATTTTAACTAGGTTCACTCTTCCAATGATTGTCAGCGGTAAATGTGTCCAGCTCAACAATGACTTACAGACATCCTTACTAACCCTTTGGAAATTTGCTTCCGGGATTTTCTCGATGCTTTGTGTGATCCTTATGCATAGATATCTAATCTCCCTTTTGATGTTCTCTTGATCTATTTCTAAATTCCAGGCCAATATCTCTGTTTTTTGTTCATTCACTTCGTAACCCGAAATGCGCCTGAATTGAGAAGTCAATTCATATATCAATGGAGCCGAGACGGACAAGTCAGAGGTGTATACCATTAAATCGTCTGCGTACAGGGCCACCTTTTTCTCCCAGCTCATATACCTAAAGGGGGATATTCCATCTTCTCTTCTAATTTTCACTGCTAAGGGTTGAATGTATAGATTAAAGAGGAGAGGGGACAGAGGACACCCTTGTCTAGTTCCCCTTGAGATTTTAAAAGGCATAGAAAGATTTCCATTCACCAGAACCCTAGCTGTTGGTTTTCAATATATCATTTCTATCGTCCTGCAAAAAAATGTCGTCCTAAATTACACAGCCTTAGTATTTTTTGGAGATAGGCCAATTCACCTTGTCAAAGGCCTTCGTGGCGTCCAAGGTAATGATTGCCAGAGGGGCTTTGTAGACAGTAACTATATCTATTGCTCCAATTAGGTTATAAGTTAGATCATGGATCCCCCTTCCCCTAACAAAGCCTTTCTGATCCTCATGTAAGAGGTCCCCACTCACCCCATTTAAACTTTCTGCTAATATTTTTGCGAAAATGTTGTAGTCACAGTTTAATAGCGAGATGGCCTGTATGAGTCACATGCGTTTGGCAATTTTCCCGGTTTAGGAATCAACGTCACTATGGCCTTGTTCCAAGATGCTGGCATTTCCACCCCTTTCTCAAAAATGCCCGAAAACAGCTTCACCATAACTGGCATGAGAACCTCTCCCAGTCTTTTATAAATCTCTGCAGGCAGTTCGTCCAGACCTGCTGCTTTACCTGTTTTCCCTGCCATGATTGCCTTCCTAGTCTCAATCACTCTAATGGGGCTGTTGATATTATTACTATTACTTCCGCTGATTCTGCGGGGAACATCCTGACCCAATCATTCTTTCACATCGTCCTCCGTAACTGCCAGTCCCTCCTGGTATACCCTCCCAAAATGGTTGTGAAATGCCTCTTCTATTTCTTTACTGGTCGTAAGAAGTTTACCTGATGCCTCACACCTGACTCCTTTTATAAAACCTCTTGCCTGATCACTCTTAGTTTTCCAAGCTAAGAGTTTTCCACATCCTTCTCCATGTTCAAAGTGGGCGAGTTTACTCGCATTCCACCTTTTCCGTAATCTCTCTTCTACAACTCCTGCGAGATCCAGCCTATGAATTTGGAGAGAAGTTTGTAATGCCACCGCCTCCTGCTCAACCCCAGTCGCTAATAACTGCTGTTCCAACCGCTGAATATTACATTCTAGTTCCCCTACTTCAGATCTAAACTTCTTCCTTTTAAATGCTTGAATAGAAGTTATTCTCCCCCTCAGAAAGCCCTTATACAACCCCCAATGAGGCGCTATCCGTATTTATAGAAAAGAACTCCTGAGTCTCTAAACCAAGCTTCTTAATTACGGTCTCATATAATAATAGAGCACAGTCCATTGTCCATCTCCTCTGTATTGACCTAGTGGATAGGGCTAAAACTAGAGTTACTGCAGAGTGGTCTGACAAATGGGCTCCTACATGCTTAATGTCTTGCAAACCATTCCTTAATTCCTTGATCTATTAAAAAGAAATCAATTCTTGATTGGTGTCCATATTTTTTATTGTTAAAAGTGAAACCCTTCTTGGGTCCCATTTTTTCTCTCCATATGTCACACCAACCTAGCTGTTTAATAGTGGTTTTTATTAGAGACCGCATTTTACCGTTTGTTACTGCTCTACTCTTGACCGAGCAGTCCAATCCACTGTCTAGAACCACACTGAAATCCCCTGCTAAAATGACGGGATCAGGGAAATTTAGAAGCTCCGTCAGCAATCCTCTTAATGGACTAGGGTCATCTATGTTCGGACCATAATACCCGACCAAGGTAAATTTTTGGTGATATCACCTTATTTTAACAATACCCCATCTGCCCGCCCTGTCTACTCTACTTTCCTCTATGGTGATATACGGGTTCTTTTTAACCAGAATTGCCACCCCCTTTATAGATAAATGTTGACTGGAATAGATGACCTCTTGGACCCAGCCTCTGTACTTTAAGAGATTTCCCATTTCCCGGTCAGTCAAGTGTGTTTCTTGTAGAATTATAATCTGGCGGGAGCATCTTTCAAATATTGTAGGATCTTTTCCCTCATGAGTTTAACTCTTAGCCCATTCACGTTCCATGATAAAATCCCAATCTGAGCACTCTGGCTGTCACTCATCACTCGTACGTACCATAATCTAGCTGCACTGGGGGTGCCAAAAGCGAATGATTGGTCTACGAGGACGTATTTTTTGTATTTTCTCCCACTGCTCCCCACCCTGTGGCCCCTATCCCTCCCATTACCCCTTAACTAACCCACCCCGGAGAACCCTCCTTTTACCTCCTCCATGGCCTAAGCCTGTGTGGGCCCCGGGAGTCGGGAGAAAAAAATAACACCTTACTTTACTGTGCCACTAGAGCTATTCTATTATCAAATGTGCTCAAAACACCCAGACCCTCCTAAGACGAAAAGAATGAAAAAAGAAAGAAACAGAAGAGAGAGAGAAAAGGAAAAAGAAAACAGAAAAAGCCTAAGCGAGGGAGAGGCTCGGGGGGGGCGGGGAACCTAACATTTGCTCCTACCCCAGTCCCTCTCTATCTTATCCCTGCGTCTGATATGGTTTTTATGAATGCACTTGTGAAAAGTACCGGAGGGGGCAGAGGGGGACAATATAAAAACGTTTGTGGCAAGGCTAATAATAGCTGGGACCCAAGTTGACTGCTCAGAACAAGACCTTATTAATGATATTCAGAGGGTACACAGAGACCCATTTAGGTTAACACCTAATAAAACGAAGCCCAGGAAAATCTTAGTCCACTTCCATATGTGCAAAATAAAGGAAGAAATCCTCACTAAGGCGCTAAAAATGAAGTCGCTAAATGTGGATGGCATCCAGGGGCGGCTCCTCCACGTGGGCGGAGGAGCGTCGCCCCACTGCTTTCTTGCAGTGCGAGAAGCAGAAACATAAAATGGTATTATGAATACCATTTTATGTTTCTGCTTCTCGCACTGCGAGAAAGCAGAAGGATTTGGTTAGGGGGCGGGCGTTTAGTCCGGTCCTGCTCCATGCAGGGAAGGAGTGGCTTGCCCACTGTTGTGGGCGCTGACTGTTTGGTCGGCCCCAGGGCCGACCAAACCAGTCATGCACACTCTCCCCTTTTCTCCATCTAGGCTGCATGCAGCCTCCATGGAGAAAACGGCCTCCCCATAGACGCCTGTGCGGTCGGCGTCCCAGCCAATCACAACACTGCCATTGCAACGTTGTGATTGGCTTAGGATAGGGGAGGGAGGCTGCCTCCTCGGCTGCTTCCTGTGTGGAGAGGAAGCGGGATGACGCGGGACCAGACCGGAGTGGGCCGCGAAGGTAAGTTACATTTTTTAAAAAATATATTTAAAATGAAACCCACTATCCCCACGTGTGACTCCCTCCCCGCGCGACCCCACGCCCCCCCACCCGCGATTCATGCCGGCCGCGACTGATGGCATCAATTTTGAAATAAGGTCAAATGTGTTGCAGATTACGGCAAATAAACAATGGGAGTTAGGGAAACTGCTCGATCCATTGAAGAAACTAGGCTCCACGGCGCAACTGAAATTTCCTGCTACACTACATAATAACAAAATGCTGAATTTTCGCCATGTGGAAGAATTCATAAAGACCATTAAATGCATATTGTATGACTAACACTATCCATGTTTAAAACAGCACCACATGCATGTTCATACCACAGATGTAAACAAGCAGTGGCAAAGCCAATAGCTCTGGTATAGTTTGCCGAGCTTTTCGTTTTTTCATTGCTGATCACCAGTGCACGTGCATGCTTGAAGACATCAGCCCACAAGCCCTGGACCTGAAACAGACTCTTGTTTGGCAGACGGCTGCATGCAAGACGTTGTGAATCGAGTTGAAATGCACCAGGTCTGCATGCCTAAAGCAACAAGCAGTAGAATAGTTGCCTGTGTGGGGGCGTCCTTTGTTATGGAGTTACACCGGGCCAGAAAATATATAAATACACATATAATATTTTTTGTGTGTTTTAAGGATCATTTTTCCTAACCTCAAAACGAACGATAGGTATTTTTAAAATATGTAGGAACGTTTGAACATAAAAAAAAAAAATGTAACAATGTGTGAGGTGTCATCGTCAACAGTACAATAAATAATTACCAGCGTTCAGACTGTCAACCTGATCTAAGAATTTACGGTAAGTAATATCTGAGCTAAGTCGATGTGAGGGCAGCAACATAGTAGTGGAATTCAGCAGCCGGGATCGTGTGCGAGTTCTTGAGGCGCACTCCTCGCACCTGCTGAGGCAGACGAGCACAGTAATTATGCACCATCATTGCTCCTTCATCTGCAGGGAAGGAAACAGGTCCCTCGAGCTCGAGATCTTATCGAGCGTTACATTTGGGTTCATATAAGTTTGCTCTTGCACAACTGTGCGGCGCGCTGATTCGGCAGATACAAGGATTTCATGAAAGATTTCTCAGTGTCTAGTAAAGGCATAAGCAGGGGACGTTAGACCCAGACATTGGTACTCACATTTGCTAAGCTTCGAAGTCCTTCCAAAGGAACTAGTGTTCACTCCAGCATCACTGGACTCACTCTTCTCGTTACGAAATAAGACTTGGAGCACATATTTGATGCTTTTTTGTGATAAAATGTGTTAGTTACCATTACCAGAATGTAGCAGGGGTTGGAGGCGGACGCAAGGAAAGCACCGCATACAGGGGCTCACACCTGTAAAACAAATGAGACGCACACCTGTAAAGTACTTACTGGCTTGGGAAAGCTGCCAGTGAACCCACATGGGCGGCTCCTATCCGAAAATGTTTTAAACACCCGGGGGCAGATTTACAAGCCCCTTGCGCAACTTTTGCGCCACTTTTAACATGGGAAAAGTGACGCAAAAGTGGCGCAAGGGGCTTGACCTTTCAGCTCTCTGCTGGCCTCGCACTAACTGCACTTTTAACTGTTTTAAAGAGTGTTTTTTAAATTACTGTTTTACTATTGCTCTTACCTGTTTGCCTGAACGCTTCTTTCCGACAGGTTTTTCCCGATTGTTGTGGAGGGAGCTGCGGTGACATCAATTTCCGGCGGGGGGAGGTGGCAAATCGCTGTCAGCTGACCAGCTGCTGCTATTTAAAATCATGCCTGACGCTTCGCGCAGCGGACGCGCGCTGGAATTGTGATCTTTCAGCTCTCTGCTGGTCTCGCACTAACTGCGCTTTTAACTGTTTTAAAGAGTGTTTTTTAAATTACTGTTTTACTATTGCTCTTACCTGCTTGCCTGAACGCTTCTTTCCGCCTTACTCCCCGGTCCACCACGGGTTTTTCCCGATTGTTGTGGAGGGAGCTGCGTTGACATCAATTTCTGGGCAGGAGGCGGGGGAGGTGGCAAATCGCTGTCAGCTGACCAGCTGCTGCTATTTAAAATCATGCCTGACGCTTCGCGCAGCGGGCGCGCCGCTGGCCCGCCGAAGGCGTGCCTAAGGCAAGCCCGTCTGCGCCCGTCCGTGGCCGGCCGGGACCAGGGGCCACGACCCCTGCACCTTTTTTTAAAGATGCGAGATCCTATTCCCCTACTCTGCTTCACGCGCTTCGGCCTGAGTCTCAAAAGTACAGTATTTCTTTGGAACCAGAAAGTTTAAACTCTATTTGCCCCTGCTGTGGTTTTTCGTTCACCACACCACCCTGCAGGGATAATACTTCTAACACCACTTCACCTATAAATTATGTCACACAGTTGCCCTCTGTTGTGAAGAGTAAGGCCGCCCTTAAAAATGAATTTAGCTTTTTTAATATAAACTGTAGGTCACTTCCTAAACACAAGGAGGACATATTTGACCTCCTAACTAACACACAACCTGATGCTATCTTCCTCACGGAAACATGATTGCAGGAGAGGTCTGGTCCCGATATAGCGGCCGCCCTACCACCTAACTATACGATCGTTCGAAAGGATCGTGGTGATAAATTAGGAGGTGGCATTGCCTTAATTTTTAACAATGCTTATACCTGCAAATGGGAGGATTTATCTTTTAAAGGTTGTGAGGCCAGCTCTTTTAAACTATCTCTCACACCTCAATTTACTCTCTCTGGGATTTTAATTTATCGGCCGCCGGGGCCTGCAGGGACATGGGCAGCGAGTTTTTCGGAACTCATCGCCCCTCTGATGCTAGATGCTGCAAATTTCACTGTCCTGGGTGATTTAAATATCCACTTTAACGACCCTACTTGCTCTATTAGTACCTCTCTGATGGCCGATATGGCGGCTATGAATGTTCTGCTTTGCAACGCAGGTCCTACCCATAGGGCTGGATACTTGCTGGATCCCATTTTTTCTAATCTAACCAATATCTCATGCCAAACAGCCCTCCCTATACTTTGGTCCGATCATTTTTTGGTCGGTTTCAAGGTGAAGCTAGATCAGCGCTGTGAGAACTCACTTGTTGTTAATACCAAATCCGGGTCCAGAAACTGGAAAAAGCTAGATTTAGATTCTTTTTAATCAACAGCTCTTGAGGAATATTCCAGCCATCACCTCTATCAATATAACTGATGCGGACACCATCCACACTTGGATGATGACATCTATTGATGCATGCCTTCCAACTTCTATTAACAAAATGAATAATCACCGCCCTCCTGCCCCTTGGTTCTCGGATAGGCTAAAGATAGAAAAAACCAAATGCAAAGTCCTGGAAAGACGCTGGAGGAAGGATTATGCTCCTGAATCCAGACACATTTACAAATTAGCGAAAAGGAAGTATCATTCCCTTTGCAACGCTGCTCGAGCTGACTACGTAAATAACACCATTACGTCAGCACATAATAACCCCAAAGTCTTGTTCAAATTAGTAAAAGATCTTTCCGGAGCAACTTGCCAACCGGCACCACCCGTGCTCAATGAAGCTCAGTGCGGGGGTCTGGCAAAGTTCTTCACTGATAAAGTAGAGAAAATCTACACAGAATTGAACACAATGACAACCAATGTGGAGCAGCAAATGAAGAGCGCTCCTCCTATATCAGGTTGTTTTACTCCACCATTGTCCCAGCACTCCGTGCCAACTAATATGCTAAAAAACTGGAAACCTCTAGACACCCTCTCCTTCAGTCGTATTTTAAATAGCCTTAAATCAGGCTCACCCAAAGATCCTCTTCCCATCTCTATCCTTCAAAAATTGGAACCTTCATCACTCAATCTTATTATGGAGTTGCTCAACGCATCACTGCTTGAAGCAACAGTACCAGCAGCTTGGAAACATGCCATGGTTTTTCCTCTGTTGAAAAAAGCGAATGCCGATCCGGCCGAGCCATCTAATTTCCGCCCGATCTCATTACTCCCAGCTTTTTCTAAAATCTTAGAAAAACATGTCAATCAGCAGCTGACGCAGTTTGTCGACTCCCAATTTTTTTTACATACCTCACAATCGGGGTTTAGAGTTGGCTTCTCTACAGAAACCACTCTCTTGGGAGTCACAGAAGCTCTACGCCAACGTCTTGATATGGGTGAAACTGTGGCACTCATATTACTCGATTTGAGTGCTGCTTTCGATACTGTGTCTCACATTGCCCTACTAAAAGTCTTGCAATTGCTGGGCATCGGCGGATCGGCTCTCAAATGGCTTAAGAGCTTCCTGACCGATCGGACTTTTCAGGTCTTTTCTTCGTCTGCAAGCTCTGAGACTCATGTTTCCCCTTATGGAGTGCCACAGGGTTCTATTCTCAGCCCTTTACTTTTTAATATCTATGTTAGTCCCCTGGCTACAATAGCGGAAGAGGCTGGGTTATCTATCTTTTCGTATGCTGATGATACCCAGCTAATCTTCTCTCTGTCCACCAATGATGTATCTAAGGAGTCATCTCTTCAGGTAGGACTACATAAGATAGCTAGCTGGATGCTTGCCAATAAGCTAAAATTAAATGGTGGGAAAACAGAAGTTCTAATCCTTGGGAAAAGCAAAGACCTCTGGAGCCCCCGCCATTGGCCATCTCAAATGGGCGATCTTCCACAACCGGTGCAAGCAGTTCGCAATCTAGGCGTAGTCATAGATGACCAGCTATCTATGAGGCAGCAAGCAGTTAAGGTCGCCTCAACCTGCTTCACCATCCTGAAATGGCTCAAAAAATACTGTGGATGTTGCCTAGTTCCACACAAAGAATAGTGATCCAGGCCCTGATTACATCCAGGCTGGACTATGGCAACGTCCTGTATTTAGTAGCCAATAAGGAGGTGGTTCGTAAACTGCAGGTAGCTCAGAACTCAACGGCCAGACTGCTCTGCCAGGTGCCTAGAAAGGCCTCCATTTCTGGTTCTCTCTGTGACCTTCATTGGCTCAGGATGGAGAATCGCATCAAATTTAAGGCCCTCTGCTATATGCATAAGATCAAGACTGGCACAGCACTACAATATTTGAGTGTATTAGTCCATCCTTATTTCCCTACGCGCCTACTTCGATCCTCTACTCACGCCAAATTTGTAGTTCCTAGGATCAAACGGTCGCGTTTGGGCGGTCGGTCCTTTTCTTATCTGGCCCCTTCATTATGGAATTCACTTCCTTCGCCACTTTGGCATGAAACTACCTAAAACAACTTTCGCAAAGGCCTAAAAACGTGGTTATTTAACCAATAGCTGTCTCTCTCTTTTTAGCGTGTGTCCAATGGCGCTGGGAAACCTCCGGGTAGCTGTGCGCCTTATAAATTTAATAATAATAATAATAATAATAATAATAATAAATCTGCCCCCCGGGGCTTGCTTTGCGTTCGTGCGCCCAGTAACTACAATCTTCGTTGGTGTCCCAATAAGCTTTTTTTGAGTATATATGCGTATGTATTTGGTGTGTGTTTGAGTGTGTATTTGTGGGTGCGGGTCTGAGAGGCTGTTTGTGAGTGGGAGGGTGCGTGGATGTGTTTGGTGTTTGTGAATGTGTGTTTTTTAAACACGCACGATTGAAACGTTGAAACGCAAGGCTTGAGTTTGTCGGTACTGCGCGAGTGGTACTACTTTCAGTTGGTAAAGGAAGGTTTGGTTTCTCAGTCTGGATACAAAAAATGCAGGCATTTCTTGATCGGACTCTCAGTGCTGGACTTTTCCACCTTCTGAAGCCTGATGAGCCGAAGAGAGAAAGGTCTCGGTGTGGGGTCAGCCAGCGGAAAGGGAGACTACTTGATGTGGGATGGGTGAGAGAGCAGCTTTTGTGTGGGGTCAGACGGTTCTATGATTAAACCACTACTTCCTAAACAACGAATTCCTAAACCACGAATGCTGAACCACTAACAATTCTAAACCACTATATTTTTAACTACGACTTCCTTAACCACGAAAAATATACAATTAGCTAATTACCCGATTATACCACCCAGTGCTTTCCTGTACTATTTACAATGCACACCTGTCCCTTCACTCGGCACAACAACACGTTGACATGCTTCAGTGAGTCGACTTCCCCAACTGTAAAGAAATGTCTCCAGTGCGACCTGGCATGTGTAAGCGAAGTCCATTCAGCAGTGCAATCAAATAGGAAAAGTAGTTCATCTGAGGTGGGTGTCGTTGTAAACAAAATTACATTAAATCCGCTCGACTCGAAACCGTGTTAGTGAAACTTTGCCTGTGAGATGATATCTGAGTTCTTTTTGGTCCCGGTCCACGTTTTTGAACTAGAAATAAACAAGGAGCTTGAAAGGTCACTGTGTAACTCAAGTTTCCAGAGCCTGATTCCAGGAGAGCTGATCTGTGCCCATTCTGTCAACACAGGCCTACTAATGTATGCTATTGCAGCTAGCATGGCGCTAAAATATCCACTTAATTTCCTGAAGCATGTAAAGAAAAGGTGCAGGCTCTGAAATCCTAATATGAAAGATGACTCGAATAAATTCAAAAAACAGATTTGTAGCCAAAAGTGTGTATTTTTTCATCAAATACTTGAAGAGTTCCTATTCTGTAGAAATAATAATTCATTTTTTATTTCCCAGTTAAAATTTATGCATGACGGGCAGTGCTACATACACTTTTCAAATAAATTAGTAAACCAGTAATGTGGCTGCCTAACTACAAAATATAGTGGGGGCAGAACAATCCAAGATGAATAACTATCTTCACCCAGACATCTGCTTTTGTTGAGAATGTGTTTGGAAACAGAAGTGCAAACCGCATACAGCAGATCGAACCAGGTAAGTTTATTTCGTTGTTCAAGTAAGCCGTGGTTTAAACGATTCGTTATTCAGGAAAGGTCGTTGTTAAAATTCGTTGTTTAGTACCGTCGTTGTTAAAGATTCGTGATTAAGGCTGTTTCCCGGGTCAGACAGCTGAAAGGGAAAGATGGTGTGGGGTGGCTGTAGGAGGGAGACTTTAATGTGGAAGCAGAGGAGGAGAGAAAGGCTTTGGCGTGTGGTTATAGGGGGAGAGAGGCCACGGCGTGGGAGTAGTAGATGAGAGATGTTGGTGTGAGGGACACTAAGGGATGGGGTGGCTTGGGGAGAGAGGCCTTAGGGTGAATTGGCACAAGGAGAGAGGGCATGGTGCGGGTGTCACTGGGAGCCAAGGAAAGGAAACCTTACTAGCCGTGTTGTAGGGGTGTCAGAGGATGGAAATCTTGGTGTGAGGGCCGCTAGGATATGTGGTAGGTCGCTGAGAGAGTCCTTGGTTTGGGTGGCACTGGAAGATGAGTAAGGGAACCCAACTTACTTCATTATAATACATGGGATTCTGCAATCCCTATATAAAAGTCTGTCTCTAACTTCTTTATAATCAGCGATTTGTGATGCACCCAGTTACCGATTATATAAAGAAATGGCGTCGGAACTCAACTGTAATAATTTGGGTTCTGACATCACAATGCCTGCGGAGCTAGGACCCCAGGGGAAAGGCAAGTCAGGTCATGGAGCATAATTAAGCAGCTGTTTATAGAATGCCACAACCAAAAGGAGATATTTATGGCAACTTTCCGAGCTACTGCGCCTTTAAAAAAGAAAAAAAATGCTTGCATTACACTGATTCTAATATCTTCTTGCAACAAATATCTCACAGTAATTACAGATTCTATTTTAATTTTTCATGTTTGCAAACATGAACTTTTATATGAAAGCTCTATGTACCAAGGATTTAAGTGCTTTGTGGGAAAGCTGATGTTGATGGTGATCCCATGTATTACAATGGATAAGGTACCCCCTGCCATACATGATAAGGATATTGCAAGTCACTATGGAGTTCAATAACTCTAAAAGGGACCCATCCTTTGGCCTGATTTCCCTATATGGTCGTGGATCGCCTCAGTGACTTGCAATATTCTTATAATGTATGCATGGGGTACTTTATTTTATATATTGCAAGCAGCTGCACTGGTTTATATAACACCTGCTGAGAGTGGAGGAAAGCACTTCTTACGATTTAAGAGTTTAACAATCGAGATCAGCATCTTTTAGGACTCTAATTATCAGTGTTATGAACATAAAAGGTTGCATGTATGGTCTTTTCCCTGACAACATATGTTTTGTTAGTGCTATAAATTAATCAGTTGTAATCACTCCATCAGCTTCAAAAGGTTAAAAATTAGAAGTGGTACACAGAGCGGATGATGCACAGGTTCCCCATGGGTTTAGTTATTTGCGCCGAAAAATCTTGTCTTTTGCTTTCTCGCTCTAAGTGCGCCGGGTATGCCCAGACGTGGGTCCCAGGCTCACTGTGCCACTGGATTCAAGCTATCCTGGCTGATGAGGGGTGAAACCCCGAAACCGGTCCTAGGATGCTTGTTTCCAGTCCAGGGAGGACCTGGCTTGGCAGTTCGGGCTGGACTGTTCCCATGAGGCACAGGGTCAAGACTGATTTGCATTTGGCCAGGTCTAAACTGGGGTGGCATGGTGAGCAAAAGAATTATGTTTTTAACCCAGATCTCTTGACTGGGGGTGAATGTTTGATTTGTTCTGCATTCTGTCCATCAATTGTGTGTCTTTTGCTGTCTCGCTCTAAGTGCAGCGGGTATGCCCAGACGTGGGTCCCGGGCTCACTGTGCCACTGTATTCAAGCTATCCTGGCTGATGAGGGGTGAAACCCCGAAACCGGTCCTAGGATGCTTGTTTCCGGTCCAGGGAGGAGCTGTCTTGGCAGTTCGGGCTGGACTGTTCCCATGAGGCACAGGGCCAAGACGGATTTGCTTATGGCCAGGTCTAAACTGGGGTGGCATGGTGAGCAAAAGAATGATGGTTTTAACCCAGATCTCTTGACTGGGGGTGAATGTTTTGATTTGTTCTGCATTCTGTCCATCAATTGTGTGTCTTTTGCTTTCTCGCTCTAAGTGCGCTGGGTATGCCCAGACATGGGTCCTGGGCTCACTGTGCCACTGGATTCAAGCTATCCTGGCTGATGAGGGGTGAAACCCAGAAACCGGTCCTAGGATGCTTGTTTCCGGTCCAGTGAGGACCTGGCTTGGCAGTTCGGGCTGGACTGTTCCCATGAGGCACAGGGTCAAGACTGATTTGCATATGGCCAGGTCTAAACTGGGGTGGCATGGTGAGCAAACGAATGATGGTTTTAACCCAGATCTCTTGACTGGGGGTGAATGTTTTGATTTGTTCTGCATTCTGTCTATCAATTGTGTGTCTTTTGCTTTCTCGCTCTAAGTGTGCCGGGTATGCCCAGATGTGGGTCCCGAGCTCACTGTGCCACTGGATTCAAGCTATCCTGGCTGATGAGGGGTGAAACCCCGAAACCGGTCCTAGGATGCTTGTTTCCGGTCCAGGGAGGACCCCGCTTGGCAGTTCGGGCTGGACTGTTCCCATGAGGCACAGAGTCAAGACTGATTTGCAGATGGTCAGGTCTAAACTGGGGTGGCATGGTGAGCAAAAGAATGATGGTTTTAACCCAGATCTCTTGACTGGGGGTGAATGTTTTGATTTGTTCTGCATTCTGTCCATCAATTGTGTGTATGTTGCTTATCACTCTAAGTCCGCCGGGTATGCCCAGACGTGGGTCCTGGGCTCACTGTGCCACTGGATTCAAGCTATCCTGGCTGATGAGGGGTGAAACCCTGAAACCGGTCCTAGGATGCTTGTTTCTGGTCCAAGGAGGACCTGGCTTGGCAGTTCAGGCTGGACTGTTCCCATGAGGCACAGGGTCAAGACTGATTTGCATATAGCCAGGGCTAAACTGGGGTGGCATGGTGAGCGAAAGAATGATGGTTTTAACCCAGATCTCTTGACTGGGAGTGAATGTTTTGATTTGTTCTGCATTCTGTCCATCAATTGTGTGTCTTTTGCTTTCTCGCTCTAAGTGCACCGGGTATGCCCAGACATGGGTCCCAGGCTCACTGTGCCACTGGATTCAAGCTATCCTGGCTGATGAGAGGTGAAACCCCGGAACCGGTCCTAGAATGCTTGTTTCCAGTCCAGGGAGGACCTGGCTTGGCAGTTGGGGCTGGACTGTTCCCATGAGGCACAGGGTCAAGACTGATTTGCATATGGCCAGGTCTAAACTGGGGTGTCATGGTGAGCAAAAGAATGATGGTTTTAACCCAGATCTCTTGACTGGGGGTGAATGTTTTGATTTGTTCTGCATTCTGTCCATCAATTGTGTGTCTTTTGCTTTCTCGCTCTAAGTGCGCCTGGTATGCCCAGACGTGGGTCCCGGGCTCACTGTGCCACTGGATTCAAGCTATCCTGGCTGATGAGGGGTGAAACCCCGAAACTGGCCCTAGGATGCTTGTTTCCGGTCCAGGAAGGACCTGGCTTGGCAGTTCGGGCTAGACTGTTCCCATGAGGCACAGGGTCAAGACTGATTTGCATATGGCCAGGTCTAAACTGGGGTGGCATGGTGAGCAAAAGAATGATGGTTTTAACCCAGATCTCTTGACTGGGGGTGAATGTTTTGATTTGTTCTGCATTCTGTCCATCAATTGTGTGACTTTAAGAATCTTGCAGGCAGGTGTGTCACATGATTTTACAATACAGTGACAAGCAGCGCCTACATTTAATTTGTGCCCTTGCCCTTCCAGTTTTTCCTGCATCTTTAATCTCACATCTGCCTGGGAGGTGAGGCTCAGTGCTTCAAATGGATAATACACCAAAATGAATCTCACTTCAAAGAAGCCGGTCTCTTTGTGAGACTACTACACTAATGGGTGAATTACGTAACTGTGAAAGCACACACCAGCCCCCGTTGTCTGACTATCTTGGCACCTCATCACCTGCCCAAACACCAAACTGGTTTTAAACAGATATGCATTGCCCCACCACGCTGGCCATCAACCTATTACAGAACACCCCCAGTCTCTTACCATTGTACTAAATCCCTTACTTATCCCACGGTAGACAGTTAACACCTCACACTCTTTCAGCGTCCTGCCCAATTGCTTCCTCAATGCCCTCTTACTTTAGGGAGTCCCTCTCAGGGGTAAGTTCACTGAGGATCAGATGAGGGGTCTCTTGGGCAGGCCTTAGGTGGTATTCGGGACCCTATCAATCCCTGTCCATCCAGGAACCGCTCCTTCAACAAATGCACTTAATTACCGGGAACAGAAACTCAGGTGGCCTAGTTCCCTCACCATCTGAACTGGGTTCTCCCTCTTCACAGAACTCAGAAGAGTGTGTGCTTTTAATAGACAGACAGCATATTCAAACAGTCGGTCTTTCATGGACTTTCCCCAGGACTCATTTTCTCATTTGATATGTAGCTGCCTACTGTCCTAATTTTTCATAGGAACTGCCAGTGCACATGCTTTTGTTGGAATGGGTAAATACGATGTCAATGAGTACCATGATGTGTGCAGTCTTGAAAACGACAATGCCGATAAATACAATGCAGACGTATGCCATAACCTGTGCCCAAATGACAATGTCAATGCTCCTAAATGCAATGTCTCTTTTAGATTTTCTCTTTTTTGCATTTATTGATATCGTGGTGGTGTTATATTTTGTTAAATGATGCATGTCTAAAGGTTATGTTGTGTTAAGTAAGTCTCTGCTTCATGAAATAGTAACCAATTTTTCTGGACGAGGATTTAATATTTGCTAGTTTGCTGCTATAGATCAACTCATACTACTCTGAACAATTGCATTCTGTTACAGGTTGTTACTATTTAATTTTCCTATTGTTTTATATTAAATGTCAGTTTTAATGCATTGATTATTTATAGAGCTCGTAAACCAGTAAATTGTTTTCTGTACCACCCCGTGTACACTGTTCCTCAAAATTTGAGTAGGATTTGTGAATATTTAAAGAATCTCAAGACAATCCAAATTTGTACAATTCTTAAAACAAGTTCCCCAATCCATCATGGAGACCCCATTAAGCCATGTGCAAGGGAGGTTCCCACCCATGCTTGGAGGTTAGAGAGACACTGCTGCGAGTGGCATGACCTCACCAAAGCACACGCTTTTCCCTGGCCCGAGGGGGGAACTTTCAATATCAACATCATAGAACACACTAAAGTCTACATGTAGGTCAAACACTGGGGCCACAAGAGGGATATAAAAGTAGCCCTGCTGAAACTATGGGCCGACCCCAGGGTGGGCTCAAAATGCAAAGCACATAACCCAAAACTAGTAATACCAACGAAGAGAGCTTCAGCTCCTCCGACAGAGAGGACGAAAGCACAGGGTGGGGCCCACCAACACAGATAGAAGATAGGGAGGGCACGCCGGGGACCCCACGGGTTTCTTTAGCACGTGCTCACCACACTGACAGTACAAGACCACCCTGAAGAAGGTCCCTTGGTCAGGATGGCAGTAAATGAGATGCCATACCACTTTCTAGTGGATACAGGGGTGGCAAGGTTCTGATTGCGGGAAGGAGCAGCATCTGTGTCCAAGACCACTTCCACAGTAGAGGGAGTCCTGGGTTCTATGGCCACGGCCCCCCTCACAGAACCTCCCAAACTAGAACTGGGTGAAATGAGCTCAGGGGACAATTGCAATGCTGTCCGTCCTTCTTGACTAATATATTAGGGTGGGACCTGTTTTCCAAACTTAGTATGTCCATCCAGTTCGCCGAGGATGAAGCCGTAGCCTGGTCCTCCCCTGGAGTTTCCCCTCTAGAAGACAAAATGGGAACCTTCTCCCTTGTCCTGGGATTGCCAGCCAGGGTGATCCCAGACCGTTTAGCCCACACCAAAGGATTAGTCCTGGACCATATGGAGAGCCTCTTAGAGTTATGTAAATTAGCTCAGCAGTGGACCCTCAACACACACCATTTCTTGGTAAGAATGACCAAGAAGGTAGCGAGGGGAGCCGGAAGCTCAAGACCACGACATGCACCGACCCACTGCATTAGTAGTAACCAGACCATGCGCCCCCCCAGGGGTACCAGGTCCAGCCTTTGTCACCACCCTGGCACCTCCCCAAGGGATGAAGTGGGACAGGGAAGGTGGCGCCATAACAAGGAGTGCATTGTCCGCACCAGGAGCCCCTCTCTTTCATCAAACACGGGTTGCCCGACTGGCATAATGACACCCCATGGAAGTGTCCCTCGCTGCCACCTGGGAAGAGTTCTCAAACCTGCAATGGATAGGCCACTGAGCTCATCCCCAAAGCAGGAGCCCCCTTGGTGTGGCCAGAAGCCAGGCGAGAGTGCCCCCATAGGTGCTGTAGCAACCACAGGTGGGCGAAGGGAGTCTGACTGGACAAAGACTCAGCTGCAGGGTCCCAGAGGGATCCAACAAAGCACCTGCACCCGAAAGCCTAAAGCCGAAAGACCGACAACCTCGAAATTCTAAAGACTGCCACCACTGTTACGGAAAGAACCAAATAGCCAAATATTGTTGACTAAAAATGTGCCACAAACACAATAGGATAGTACTGGAACAGCCCCCACAGAACATACACCATCAAAACCAAATGCAGAACAATGCACATGCGTCACACAATCAGCTTCCAGGAAACCAGGCCACAGCCACCCCACTGGGTAGTTGGCTGGGCACAAGGCAGTCGTTGCAACAGACAGGGTAGCTCAGCCCCACAGGGTCTGGACCCCCAGCCATGGCAGAGTAGAGTGATTCTCTGGGGTGGCAGCGACCTAGCACATACCCAAAGTACAAACACTCCATAGTGCAAGATCATCCACTGAAATGACCTATCCCCTTCATACCACTCTCAGCCACATTTCCTTACCTGCCACCACCGCCAGCTTTCATGATTGCCATGCTATGTCGACTGGGGGTCTGCATTAGAATTCGTCATTGACTCCCCTGGAGTCTCCCCTCTAGAAGGCAAACTGGCAAATCTCCTCCCTCATCCTGGGATCGCCAGCCAGTGGGATCCTGGATTGTCGAGCCCATGCCAAAGGGTTAGTCCTGGACCATATGGAGAGCCTCTTAGAGCTATGTAAATTAGCTCAGCAGTGGACCCTCAACATTTCTTGGTAAGAATGACCAAGAAGGTAGCGAGGGGAGCCGGAAGCTCAAGACCACGACATGCACCGACCCACTGCATTAGTAGTAACCAGACCATGCGCTCCCCCAGGGGTACCAGGTCCAGCCTTTGTCACCACCCTGGCACCTCCCCAAGGGATGAAGTGGGACAGGGAAGGTGGTGCCATGACAAGGAGTGCATTGTCCGCACCAGGAGCCCCTCTCTTTCATCAAACATGGCTTGCCCGACTGGCATAATGACACCCCATGGAAGTGTCCCTCGCTGCCACCTGGGAAGAGTTCTCAAACCTGCAATGGATAGGCCACTGAGCTCATCCCCAAAGCAGGAGCCCCCTTGGTGTGGCCAGAAGCCAGGCGAGAGTGCCCCCACATGTGCTGTAGCAACCACAGGTGGGCGAAGGGAGCCTGACTGGACAAAGACTCAGCTGCAGGGTCCCAGAGGGATCCAACAGAGCACCTGCACCCGAAAGCTGAAAGCCGAAAGACCGACAACCTCCAAATTCTAAAGACTGCCACCACTGTTCCCGAAAGAACCAAATAGCCAAATATTGTTGACTAAAAATGTGCCACAAACACAATAGGATAGTACTGGAACAGCCCCCACAGAACATACACCATCAAAACCAAATGCAGAACAATGCACATGCGTCACACAATCAGCTTCAAGGAAACCAGGCCATGGCCACCCCACTGGGTAGTTGGCTGGACACAAGGCAGTCGTTGCAACAGACAGGGTAGCTCAGCCCCACAGGGTCTGGACCCCCAGCCATGGCAGAGTAGAGTGATTCTCTGGGGTGGCAGCGCCCTAGCACATACCCAAAGTACAAACACTCCATAGTGCAAGATCATCCACTGAAACGACCTATCCCCTTCATACCACTCTCAGCCACATTTCCTTTCCTGCCACCACCGCCAGCTTTCATGATTGCTATGCTATGTCGACTGGGGGTCTGCACTAGAATTCGTCATTGACTCCCCTGGAGTCTCCCCTCTAGAAGGCAAACTGGCAAATCTCCTCCCTCGTCCTGGGATCGCCAGCCAGTGGGATCCTGGATTGTCGAGCCCACACCAAAGGGTTAGTCCTGGACCATATGGAGAGCCTCTTAGAGCTATGTAAATTAGCTCAGCAGTGGACCCTCAACACACACCATTTCTTGGTAAGAATGACCAAGAAGGTAGCGAGGGGACCTGGAAGCCCAAGACCATGGCATGCACCGACCCACTGCATCATTAGTAGCCAGACCATGTGCTTCCCCGGGGTACCAGGTCCAGCCCTTGTACCCACCCTAGCACCTCCCAAGGAACAAAATGGTACAGGGAAGGTGGTGCTATGACAAGGAGTGCATTGCCGGCACTAGAAGCCACTCTCTGTCATCAAACATGGCTTGCCTGCCTGACATAATGACACCCCATGGAGGTGTCCCCGGCTGCCACCTGGGAAGAGTTCTCAAACCTGCAATGGATATGCCCCTGAGCTCATCCCTAATGCAGAAGCCCCCTTGGTGTGACCAGAAGCCAGGCAAGAGTTCCCCCAAAGGTGCTATAGCAACCACAGGTAGGCGAGGGGCACCTGACTGGACAAAGACTCAGCTGCAGGGTCCCAGAGGGATCGAACAGAGCACCCTCACCCGAAAGTCTAAAGACCGGCAATGTCCAGATTCTAAAGACTGCCACTCTGCTACCAAAAGAACCATATAGCCAAATATTGTTGTCTAAAAATGTACCATGAACAGAATAGGATAGTACCAGGACAGTCACCACAGAACATACACCCCCACCCCCCAAAAAAAGTGAAGATCAATGCACATGCATCACATAATCAGCTTCAAGGAAACCAGGCCGAAGCTGCCCCACCGGGTGGATAACTGGGCACAGGGCAGTCATTGCAACGGACAGGCAGCTCAGCCACACAGGGACTGGTCCCCAGCCAGGGCAAAGTGGGGTGACTGTCTGGGGTGGCAGCGCCCTAGCACATATCCAAAGTAGAAACACACAATAGTGCAAGATCATCCCCCGAAACGACCTATCCCCTTCATACCACTCTCAGCCACATTTTCTTCCCTGCCACCACTGCCAGCCTTCAGGACTGCCATGCTATGTCGACCGGGAGTCTGCACTAGAATTCACCATCCAGGTACCTGTAGGGGGCGCAGTGACCCCACTGCTGTTGGTTCATCCAGGGCGGGGCTGTCTGACCCCACCCCCGGGAGCATAGACTGACACGGGGACAGGGTGGGCCTCCCAGTCGGTGCATAAAAGCAGACACCCAGGACCGCTCACCTACGTCCAACATTGGACGGACTATGTAAGTAAGTAAGTCTTCACCGCCTCAAGGTTTACTAATGAAGGCCCCTCTTTGGTTCCAAAACAAGGTGAATGCTCTAGAATCGGCTGCAGGAGCCAGGTTCATCAACACACAGAGGGCAGCGATGGTCAAGATGGCCGGAAAATCATTGAAAACTCCTGGAAAATCAAATCTCGTGATCCCTGTCCATAGGGAAATCCATTGAATTAATTAGCGTCACCACCATTAGGCCGAGCACATAAAGTTCCAACGACACCCCAGATACCATCTGGACACTTACACACTGGCCCACAGTAGTTCTCCCCGAGGTCAATAGCCATCTGTGTCCTTATAAAGATGCCCAACCATGTTAATTTATGAATGTAGTGCCTTTTAAGAATGCAGAAATAGTTTATGGTACTTTGCAAGATGTGTATATAACCAGCCAAAACTTTGTACATGGAGAGATGTTCCTCAGGCGCATTCTGTCGAGACTGTCGTGGCTGTGTTTAATTAAGCCAACTTGTTGATGTTTTGCCAAACACCTCTTATCTATTCAATTCTTTAAGGTAAATTCATATTATCTGAGCAGCACATTTGCCACTCAGTGAGCGCTGTTGTCTGTCTTTAATTTCTACAACAACACTGCAGTGGGAATGAAAGAGCGACAATGGCACTCATTTCGGTCAGAGCATAAAGGGTGCCCCCCAAGCTTGCCGCCCAATGCAGCAGCACCGGTCACTCCACCCTTAAGCCGACAATGTAAACACCCGCTGGCAAGTACAGGTACAGACATCACCTTTCATCTGACATTTGAATTCATGGTAAAGTGTAACATATAGAGTGCATCTGAAAGCCAACCCTTGCAGAAAGATGAGAAGGTGAAACACAGTATGTGCTCAATGTATGTTAAGACATTTATTAGACTTTTATCAAAAAGATAACAAAAAGTTATCCACTCTATGTTTTTAGTAATAAATACTTGGCATGAAGAAAGGTGTGAAACAGGCTGTCCTACCATGCAGGGTGGATGTAAACAAAATCAAAGTTTCAGCCATGCACTGTTACTACTACTATTATAAATACAGTTACAAGTGTGCATAGTTATTCACAGCATTTTAATAAAACACACTTAGTTTGCGTGTTTACTGTTTTCTTTCGGCAATAAAGTTAACTCAGACCTTCTTTAAAATTAGTAGGTAATTTCAGGAAAAGTGGAGGATCCAGCAGGATCCTGGATCTGGCAGCTATTATTTGAGACAGATCTGGGCTGTGGCGAGTGAAATATGCTGAATTTGTCCTGAGGTAATTTGCTGACACTGGGACACATTCAGCAGCACCCACACCATGTCTGCTTTCCATAAGGAGCCACAGCGTGCCGGCGGTAAGAAGGCTTTCTTTTTTCGCTTTCAGCTGGGCCCAAAATAAAAGCCTTATTTAAAGAGCCATTAACCTTCCTTTTGGTTGAGTATTATCCTGGTTGAGAGTCATATAGAACCTAACCCACAGATACCAGTGAAATGGAGGGAAACAAAGGCAACACAGCTTGTTATCACTTCATGAGTACTTTAGAAAAGCTATTATTTGGAGATAGATGTTTGTCTTTAGTCAATCCCTGTATGTGAAAGGTATGTATGCCCTGTAGGAATGTCAGATGTATCTTATGAGTAATTACACAAATAATGATTTAAATAGCACTTACTATCTTTTTAAATTCTTTATAGTAATACTCAGACCACTGACTCATTGTCAGTGAAATTGCTCTCCCACCCTCGCAGCTCCACCATTAAGTGAGGCCTGCCCCTGCACTCTCGTGTGTTGGTGATCAAGGCCCTCCTCCACCCGCAGGTTTCCCTGCGCCTCATCCCTGGTGGTCCAGTGGACCTCTGTCTCCTTCCTCTAACTCTGCTCTTTCACTCGTTTTTCTACCCTTTTTTATCTTTCACCTCTCTGCACTTTTCTGCATCTCTGCTCTTTTGTGCCTTATTTCTGCTCATTTTCCCTTCCTCTCGCTCTGGCCTTTCACTTGTTTTCACTCGTTTTTCTACCCTCTTTTATCTTTCACCTTTCTGCACTTTTCTGCATCTCTGCTCTTTTGTGCCTTATTTCTGCTCATTTTCCCTTCCTCTCGCTCTGCCCTTTCACTAGTTTTCACTCGTTTTTCTACCCTCTTTTATCTTTCACCTTTCTGCATCTCTGCTCTTTTGTGCCTTATTTCTGCCTATTTTCCCTTTTTTCTTTATCCCTTATTTCCTCCCTTTACCTTTCCCCGCCGCGGCTGCCCCGTGGCCCCTCCCCCCCAGCGCGACCGGCCCAATCCAGCTCCCCTCCCCGCTCCCGCGTCCCAGCTGTCCAGCCCTCCCCGACCCCTACTTAATGGCGGCCACTGCGGGGACAGGCGGGCAAGACCACTGACTCACTGTCAGTGAAATTGCTCTCCCACCCTCGCAGCTCCACCATTAAGTGAGGCATGCCCCTGCCCCTGCACTCTCGAGTGTTGGTGATCGAGGCCCTCCTCCACCCGCAGGTTTCCTGCGCCTCATCCCTGGTGGTCCAGTGGACCTCTGTCTCCTTCCTCTAACTCTGCTCTTTCACTCGTTTTTCTACCCTTTTTATCTTTCACCTCTCTGCACTTTTCTGCATCTCTGCTCTTTTGTGCCTTATTTCTGCTCATTTTCCCTTCCTCTCGCTCTGCCCTTTCACTTGTTTTCACTCGTTTTTCTACCCTCTTTTATCTTTCACCTTTCTGCACTTTTCTGCATCTCTGCTCTTTTGTGCCTTATTTCTGCTCATTTTCCCTTCCTCTCGCTCTGCCCTTTCACTAGTTTTCACTCGTTTTTCTACCCTCTTTTATCTTTCACCTTTCTGCATCTCTGCTCTTTTGTGCCTTATTTCTGCCTATTTTCCCTTTTTCTTTATCCCTTATTTCCTCCTTTACCTTTCCCCGCCGCTGCTGCCCCCGCGGCCCCTCCCCCAGCGCGACCGGCCCAATCCAGCTCCCCTCCCCGCTCCCGCCTCCCAGCTGTCCAGCCCTCCCCGACCCCTACTTAATGGCGGCCACTGCGCGGCCGCACATCGGCCACGGGCGCGCCACTGGCGCGCCGAAGGCACGTCAAAGGCAAGCCCGTCTGCGCCCGTCCGCGACCCGACCGCGACCAGCGCCAGGAACCCTGGACCTCCGCCCCTCCAACGCTACGACCCAGCAGCACTCCAAGCACTCAACCCAGGCCGCAACAACAACTGCAAGCTAGCATCACCAGCCGACTCCCACGGACCCTTCAGCTGTCACCGCTGCCGGCACACCTGCAGCACCGCCAAGAACACGGATCCAGCACAACCCGCCCACAAGAACACAACCGAACCGAAGACCCTGCAATGCATCCTCCTCAACGTCCGATCCCTCCACAAACACGCCACAGAAATCTGGGACCTCCTCGACAGCACCACCCGGACGTAGCGTTGTTCACCGAAACCTGGACCAACACCACCTCGGGACCGGACATCGCCATCGCCATCCCCCAAGGATACAAGATCTCCAGGAAGGACCGCCCCACCCGCCCAGGAGGAGGAATCGCCATTGTCCACAAATCCAGCCTCCGCCTGAGCACACTCCCTGACGAGCCCACAGAACTGATGGAACACCTTCACTTCAAGATACTGGCCAGCCCCACCGCCACCCTCCGAGGAACCCTCATCTACCGACCCCCTGGACCCCGCGGACCCTTCGCCAACTCCATCACGGACATTATCTCCCCGCAGGCCATCGCATCCACCAACTACACCCTGCTGGGAGACCTCAACTTCCACCTCGACAACCAACTGGACCCCAACACCACATCCCTCCTGGACAACCTCCACAACATTGGACTGCGCCAGATCGTGACCGAGCCCACGCACTCAGCAGAACACACCCTCGACCCCCTCTTCACTACAGGAAACTCCATCACCTTCAGCCACACCACCGAACTCCCATGGACCGACCATCGTTGCGTCCACTTCACCTTCAGAACACCCACCATCCACAGACACCAGCACCTGCTTCCACGAAGAAACTGGACCAAAATCACTGACGACCAGCTCACCTCCTCACTCAACAACTCCACCCCAACCATCGCGGAAAACGACAACCCCAACACCGCAGCCCGAACCCTGCATAGATGGATCTCGGACAGCACCAACACCATAGCCCCCTCAAGAAAAACAACAATTCCCGCGCCAAGAAAGCCAGATGGTTTACCACCGAACTTCGAGAGTCCAGAAGCACATGCCGCCGCCTCGAAAAGGCCTGGAGGAACACCAAATCCACAGAAGCCCACGACAACTTCAGAGCCGCCACCAACGCCCACCATCAACTCATCAGAGAAACGAGGAAAAAAGCGATTGAAGACAGAATCTCCACCCACGCGCACAACAGCAAGGAACTCTTCAGCATCATCAAGGAGTTCGCCCAACCCACTAGCGAGTCTACCGACATCCCTCCCTCACAAGACCTCTGCGACAAACTCAGCACCTTTTTCCACCACAAAATCAAGAGCATCTACGACAACTTCGACGAAGACAACCAACACACTGAACCCTCACCAACCACCCCCGACACCCGGAAACCAGCGATTGACGACTGGACAGCCCTCACCACCGAAGACACACTGAAGACAATGAAGTCAATCCACTCAGGGGCCCCCACGGACCCCTGCCCCCACCACATCTTCAACAGAGCCGCCGACACCATCGCACCCATGCTCCGCCACACCATCAACCGCTCCCTGGCGACCGCCTCGTTCCCCGACGACTGGAAACACGCCGAGGTCAACCCCCTCCTAAAGAAACCCTCAGCGGACCCCACCGACCTCAAAAACTACAGACCCATCTCCCTGCTCCCGTTCCCAGCGAAAGTCATCGAGAAAGCCATCAACAGCCAACTCGCCACATTCATTGAAGAACACAACATCCTCGACTCCTCCCAATCCGGCTTCAGAAAAAACCACAGTACGGAAACCGCCCTCCTCGCCGCAACAGACGACATCCGCACCCTACTGGACAAAGGAGAAACAGTAGCCCTCATCCTCCTCGACCTATCAGCGGCGTTCGACACAGTCTCCCACTGCACCCTAATACGCAGACTCTACGACGCAGGAATCCAGGACAAGGCCCTCGACTGGATCCGCTCCTTCCTCTCCGGCAGGACGCAGCGGGTCAGACTCCCCCCTTTCCTCTCGGAGCCCACACCTACCACCTGCGGAGTCCCCCAGGGCTCCTCCCTCAGCCCGATGCTCTTCAACGTCTACATGGCTCCACTCGCCCCCATCGTCAGAACCTACGGACTCAACATCGTGTCATACGCAGACGACACCCAGCTCATCCTCTCCCTATCCAACGAGCCCAACACCGCCAGACGCAACTTTCGAGAAGGCATGGAAGACGTTGCCAAGTGGATGAAAAACAGCTGCCTACAACTAAACACCAACAAAACAGAAGTACTCATCATGGGCCCAAACCCCGATGCCTGGAGCGACACCTGGTGGGCCCCCGCCCTCGGAAACCCGCCAACCCCCACGGACCACGCACGCAACCTGGGAATCATCCTGGACTCCGAGCTCAAAATGGACCGCCAGATCAACTCTGCTCGTCTTCCTGCTTCCACACCCTCCGCCTCCTTCGTAAGACCTTCAAATGGATCAACTTCGAACACCGAAAGACCGTCACTCACGCCCTGGTCACCAGCAGACTCGACTATGGCAACGCACTCTACGCCGGAATAAACAAAAACCTCACCCGCAAGCTACAGAACATCCAGAACGCCGCCGCAAGACTGGTCCTCAACCTGCCAAAACACTGCCACATCTCCCAGCACCTGCGCACACTCCACTGGCTCCCTGTCGAGGCGAGAATCACCTTCAAGATGCTCACCCACGCACACAAGGCCCTCCACGGCACCGGACCAGCATACCTGAACAGCCGACTCAAATTCAACGCACCCCAAAGGACCCTACGATCAGCCCAGCTCTCCTACGCCGTGGTCCCCCGCACCAGAAAGACCAGATCGGGAGGCCGCTCCTTCTCCTTCCTCGCGGCCAAAGCATGGAACGCCCTTCCGTTCCACCTCAGACAGACAACATCGCTCCCCATCTTCGCAAGAAACCTCAAAATCTGGCTCTTCGACAGACCCCCTCCTTGATGGATGGAACCTGCACCCCCCCCCCCACCCCTAGCGCCTTGAGACCCTTACGGGTGAGTAGTCGCGCTTTAACAAACCCCTGATTGATTGATTGATTGACTCATCCCAATGTAGGGTGTCAGTGCTTTACATCACACACACATTATACAGAAACAATAAATCATACAAGAGAGCAAATCAATGTACAGTAAATGTGACATAACACAATAGGGGTCGCAAACAGTAGGAGTCAGATATTTTCCATCCTGGTAGGTATTTTATGTTAAGAGAGTATTGGTGGGAGAAACACATAGTTAGGATTTAAAATGTAAAAGTGGTTGGGGGTTGTCTCTACTATTAAGACTTCATTACTACCCAGAGGAAATAGAAGTGCCAGTGGGTTCTATCAGCTTAAATAAAATACAAATCTGTGGTCCGCAAGTTACACGATGTACATGCATCAGGTATATTAAGCCTTGATACTGTTATGAGTCAAAACTGTGACTAGACACAACACAGATTTCTCGCAAACAAGTGCATAACCATAAGAGTTATATTACCATTATTATTCCCTGCAAATTGTTGGACATACAAAGATCTTTGCAGTAGGTGCCTTAACTCCGCACAATATTTTAAATGAAGCCTATCTGTGACCAATTAACTAAGCCAGAAGAAAATGTAATTGTCACATTTCTAATTGTTGCCATTTTTTTTCCAGCAGAGTTTTAAAAACATGTATAAGTTGACAGTCAACCTCCACTTTTCATGACTCCAACCCTTGTGCCTTCACTCCCTTTCTGCTGCCCTACTTTGACCCCCAATTATTGGCGTCCAAAGCAAATTTTTTTCCATTTCCAGCATTGTTGTCAGCATAAATCTTTTTGTAAGGCAGGCTTACTCATATTGAGTTTTAGATAGTGACCTCATAGCATTTTAAATTGAAATGGCAATGATTAAGTCATCTTCATTGGCTAAAACAATTGCAGTACTGGAAAATGTGTGCATTTCATGAAACTCACCTTTGGGTTTTGTTGCCAACATATTTTGGGACAATTGATGGAATCAATCAGCTCGGAACTTGTGAAGATGCACCATGGATTTCATTATACATTTTATTACATTCTTCATTACATATTTTGATTACATTTTTTAAGACATTGTTTTAAGACATTCTTTTTAGTCCCTGTTTACGAGTCGGTCAGTGTATTCTGACCCCTGCGTAAACCCCAGTTTGCACTGGGGTAGGACTTATGAGTTTGATGGTATCTACTGCATTCAGTAATTATCGAGTGAGTTAAATATATTACTCTTCATTAAATTTTGGCAGGTCAAACCTGCTGAAAATTAACAGAGAACAAGTATACAGTATTTAATATACCTTGCAGATTCCACCAAAATACACTTGTTATTCCGCAGAAACTCGTAATAGGTGGTATATATTGCTTCCTAAAAAAATAACATACCCCAGAGTATTGTTATTTATCTGGTGCAATAAAAAGCACCTGGATTCCGACTAACTCTGAATCAGGGCCTTAGAGCAGAAGTCTTCAAACTTTTTGATGCCAAGACCCCCCTGTCAACATTTTCTAGGCATAAGGACCCCATCCTGACAAATATCTCGATCCTGGTACTCCTCATCATCGACAACTGTCAACAACCATAAACGCCCCTAATTCCCACAGCAAATAATTTTTACGGAGGGCAAATAATATTAAACAGTGTTTAGCAAACCAAAGGTCAGTGAGCGTGGGGGCGTGCTCAAAGGTATTGCTAAAAACAAAGGGTCTCATTTAAGAGGAATTGGCGTAGGGCTGCGACGCAAGTCTTCTTGCTGTGCTGCCCTATACCAATGTGAAAGCACAGTAATGCACTGTATTTATGAAATAACGAAAACAATCCAGAGAGGCATTTTCCTCTTTCTATGTGTGCTATAGAATGCAGCACACATGGAAAGAGTAAAAAACTAGGAGAAATGAAAACATTTCTCCTCGTTACACCTGCTGTGGGGAGGCATAAGGTTTTGGCGCTGCCCCAGGTTTACGTGATTTTGTAAATCTGGGGCAGTGTCAAAATCAATGGGTGTTGCGTGATAACACACACTGCAATGCCCATGGAACGCAGTGGCGGCTGGTGACATTTGAAAGTGGTGAGCGTAACAATTCGCAATGAGTGCCCTGTGCCGAGCGAGCGAGCCAGACCGTCATAAGGGGGGAGCCCAAGAAAATTTTGAAAAATTAGTGGGCAAATGGTGCATTTTCAAGCATATTTGAGAAGGCAAGAAGGTTAATAAATCAATTGTGAAAGTGTAGTTATGGCATCAATAAAGAGACTTCATATGATAATGACATAGGTAGCTGCCTATTCAGTATAACCACAGAACTTCATAATGAGATAACAATGCTGAGTACCTCACAGAAGTTAATCCATAGTATGCTGGGAAAATCACATAAGAGAAAAATGATTGAAGAGGCTCCTTAGTAGTTGGAATGTTGGCAAAAACATGCTAGGCAAAAATAACCATGCTGGAGTTCAGGTGAATATGCAGGAAGGAGGCCTTTACATGTTGTCTTTATCTTGTCACATGCACATGATTTGCTGGGGGTTCAAAGACAGAGGTGAAATGTCAGGCAGTGTCTTCTGAGAAACTGCTGCTTATCGCTTCTGATTGACTTTGATGTTTGCTCTGACTGCAAAGTGAGGGAGAATACAAAATTTAGAAAACTTACCTGACCGCCTCTGCTCCTGGTCCGCGTTGCAGCAATGGCGCCTCTTCGATCAGGAGTGGAGTGGCAACCCCTCAGCCAATCCTGGCGCTGCTGCAGCGCCAGGATTGGCTGAGGGCACGGTTACTCTTCGCCCGCCGCCTGCCCATTAGGAGACCGAGGGGCTCCTAATGGGCATGCGCAAGCCAGTGGAAACACAAGTGCGCATGAATGGGCACGGGCGAAAAATTCGCTCACCTTCCCCACTCATGCGCACTTGTGCTGCTGCCTGTCCCTGGCTGGTCTGCAATGCACGTCAGTCAACATGACGCCGGACCGCCCACCCCCTTCAGACTCTGAAGGGGGTGGGCGGTCCGACGTCATGCTGACTGACATGATTGTCAGACTCAGTTCTCCCTCGGTGACGGTGACGGCATCTCTGAACTTTAGTAAACTTAGTTCAGAGATGCCGAGGGAGCTGCGGGCACGGGTGGGGGGGCGGGGGGGCAACACCCCAACGCCCCCAATGGACGCACCGCCCCTGATGGAACGCCTTCTTGATGCAGAGTAAGGCAACACAGCGACTTGTGCTGCTTTGTTTTACTACATATCTATGAAGCCATGCAAAGCTACACAGGGGGACTTTGCGTCGCCTCATAGATATGATTGAGACTCTTGTGCCACTGGAGCTTCCAAAAAGTGATGCTCCAGTGGCGCAAGCCTCTCATAAATAAGCCGCAAATTATTTTGTTAGTTTTTTAGGTCTTTCTCCATCTGGTAGTTACATATAAAATAATGGGTAGCTTAAAACAAAAATACATTTAAAAAAGTTGTTACTCAGTGGGAAATGCACTGTAGCACATTATGGATCCTCTATCAGTTAATGCACTGCAGAGGTCTGTGTGTAACCAGAGAGCCACAGAATTACATTTGGTTGGAGCAGTGAAGAATATTGACTTGTTGTGTTATGTTTTGTTATGTTACTGTCCATTTCTTAAGCGAACGTTCACCAAACGGTCTCTTGGCGCTGACTTGTGTATTTTCAGTGCTACGAGGTCACAGCATGTGACAGAAAAGACTATGAATGTGTAAGTCATTATTTAATACTTGCATTACACACAGTATAAGATAGACTGCTACAAAATGTGCAAATAGTTTTATGATAATATGGTGGTTCCAAAATGTAGATTTTAGTAATATCAGACCGTAAGTAAATCAATTGTTTTTTACATAACTGTCCCCTCAATACCTCCTATGGGGTATTAAGCGCTGAGTAAATACAATTAAGATTAAAAGCACGCACTTCACAGCACAGTGATTAACTCTTTGCACTACAAAAAAACAAATCTTTGCCATCACAATGCTTGTAATGATTCGAGCAATTAAAGCCAGAACCGCTCCCAAGCATCCTTTACGTTTGCAGATTAACTCATAGCGCACATTTGCATTTCATTCAGGCAAGGAGGCAGCCTGGCACGAAGGATTGTCTGCCCGGCTTCGTTTCACAGCACAGAAGACTCAATGAATGAAACTTCAGCTGAAGCATTTTAACAATCAGAGTTAACCTTCCCGAGACAGTTGTCTTTTCCCAAAACAAGGAGCAAACGTTTTAGATTCCAGGCAGAATTGAGGCCTGGGAATGCATGCCCCCCCTTCGCAGGACTCCACGGCCCCCGAGGGGATCGCACCCTACAGATTGAAGCCCTCTGCCTTAGAGTGAGAATGGGATGGCAAGTGCTTTGTGACTCATGATTCAGACGTCTGGAGTAGACTCAACAAATACAACTTGTCTTCAGTTTTATTCTTGTAGTTCACCAATCATATTCACATATCATATTTGTTTTCTAAATGTTTAAAAACAGTGACACGTTTTCCGAGCAGACATTCAGAGACAGTTCAGCGATGGTCTTTAAAACTACCTGACAAAATGTTGTCACTTAAAAACGTGACCTGTGAAATGATTGTTGCAATTATTTACTTTTTTCCAGAGTGTGGTTGTGTGGTGTGGCCAAGAGGGACGCCCCTCCTTTTATGACACTCTTCGGTGAATATTTATATCTTTTGTGGTGCAGGGCAGTGCTGCAAGTCACCTTGCTGCACTGCCCTCTGTCACAGGGAAAGGGCAAGTATGTGCCGTATTAAACCAAAACGGTGCATTCCTGTCCTTTTTCCTTGCGCCGTTTTGGCAGCCTAGCTCCAAATTAGGCACCCTTCCCCATTGTGCCAGGCTGCCTTCGTTGTGAGCGGGATTGTTTTTGTGCAGGAAGGGCACATTCTTGCACAAAAACAATCCTGAGAGGCGTTTTCCTCTTTCTATGTGTGCTGCATTCTGCAGCACACATAGAAGAGGAAAAAACAGGGAGAAATAAAGATATTTCTCTGCGTTACGCCTCCCTGGGAAGACGTACGATTTTGGTGCATTCCCAGGTTTACAAGTCCTTGTAAATCTGGGAATGCGTCAAAACCCATGGGAGTTGTGTGGGAACGCCTACCCAGGGCAGAGTAACGCAACTCAGCGATTTGCCTTACTCCTGATTTTTAAACCATTCAAAGCCAGCAAAGTGGCTTTGTGTAGCTTCAAAAATCTGACTAAGAGGTTTGCGTCATGCATGTACCATGTTGCCGGCGGTCATATAAATCAAGATCCTATGTTTGCGCATGTCATTTGATTTGGTGTTTGCTCTGTCATTGCTCTGGTGCCACTGTCTAGGGTCCCTGTGACAACACCACAACGTGGCAATTAGGTCACTAACCTGCAGGCCTGTTGCCAGCCCAAAGCAGCGCTACACCCAATGGCTTCACTCAAACACAACTTGCAGAGCGTAAGCGAGATCAAACTAAAAAGTTAGAAAAATAAAACGTCAGTGCCACCTAGTGACACCATCCAGCATCGCAGGTATAAATATGATAAATGCATGACATTTAAAATAAACTATTTTTAGGTCTCGCCTAGCGATGCAGCGCAAAGTGCTGCTCGCTATGCGAGATCTATTGTTGCCGACTTTTGCTCCGATGCGGGACAGGACAGGTGCACGCGTAGCGGCAAGTCCTGGACAGGAGATGTGCACGCGTATGGTGCGAGCAGAAGTTGTAATAACGCCGCAAGCCGTACGCGTGCACATCGACTGTCTGTGCTCAAGCTTAACAGACAGGAGATGTGCACGCGTACGGCTCGGCTCTTTATAACTCCTGCTCGCACCATACGCGTGCACATGTCCTGTCCAGGCGCCCAGCATGCCTACCGCTCAACCCCACTCACCGGCTCTTGTGGGGACTCAGCGCTGAATCTTGCTCCGGCCGCACCATGCGGCATTCACGAAGGCGGGGTGGGCTCCCGCTGGACTTCTCTCTGCGGGGTGGGCTCCCGCCGGACTTCTCTCTGCAGGGTGGGCTCCCGCCGGACTTCTCTCTGCGGGGTGGGCTCCCGCCGGACTTCCCTCTGCGGGGTGGGCTCCCGCCTCACTTCTCCAACACACGGGGCTCCTCAGCTCACGGGAGCCCCGGACACCTCCGGCCGCGCGCTCCATGCGCCGCCCATACGCCACGCAACTGACGTCGCCCAGCGCCGGACAGCAGATGTGCACACGCACGGCGGCTCGCGGGCTTCAGAGCCTTTTGAGCAATGTCCTGAGCATTCTGTGAGGCACAACGCGCGCTCTGCTTTCGTTGTTAAGGACAAAACATATGCACGCGCTCTGCTTTTGTTGTTAAGGACAAAACATATGCACGCGCTCTTTCGGTAACTTGTTTATACTTTCACTGTCACTTTTAATGACGGAGTACCTGTTTGCAGGTCCACCGCGGCCCTAAATAAAAGCCTCGCAAATAACAGCCCGCGCGCCGCGGGCCCTGTCCACTGTCCCCAGCGCGCGATGGCAGCCTTCAGATTAGCAACGCTCCCCTTGACGCGGGCGAGGCATAACATCCTCCAGTTTGAGACACATTAGTCCTTTTCAGGGAGCGATCAAAATGCACGCGCCCCCCCTCCGAAGCCGCTCGCTCAGCTGACCAAATGGCCCGGACAACGCGCTTAAAAGCCTCGCTTGTTCCTCGTGTTCAGCTTGACTCCTCGGGACGTCCATATTGATGAGGTGTTTCCCTGCGCGGGCAGGCCATTAAACCCCACGGAGGTGTCAGGACGGCTCACTGTCACGCGTTCCTCTCGTCCCCCTTGTTTTTAGTGGCACACAACACTGCAGCCTGACAACATCGGGGCCTGGTACATAAGTGGTATTACACAAGTCAGCCTCCACCTTGGAAAAATGAAAAGCGGACTCGAGCCCTTTGTGAGTTCAACTTAAGTACTGAAAGTTACCGAGAGTGCACTAACTCACCATGCTACTGCGCCACAAATATGTGAATGTTTAGTCTGTAGGACACCCAAATACGTCAACAGTATATGTATTAACTCACTAAGCGATACCTCACGTATTTTAACATTTAACCTGCAGGTTATATTCTGATGTTTCCAATATGCTCTTTAACTCACTAACCTATGTCACCAGTATGTTGACAAGGTGTGGCTTAACAGCTAGGGCGGCCGACTTTGAAGCTGGGGAACCAGGTTCGGGTCCGGGAGGCTCAAGCATCCTGTGTTTTTGTGCAAATCACTTAATCTCCCCGTGCCTAGAAATCAATGTGTCGCAATATAAAACTACCACAAAAAAAAACATATAATCTTTAGGTTATACACTTATCGCTCCAGCAGGTGCACTAACCCACGGCGCAAATTTGTAGCCCGGCGCACAGGCATTCCGAGGGCGCCTGTTCCCAGCACTTCCCCCTCCTCTCCCACTTGTTTGGGCTTTGCGTACCTAAGACTCCTCAAGCCTACAAACTCCCGACGCAGTCACATAAGAGGTCTGTTTAGTCTCTAAAATGGGTGCTGTCTGGATGTCCCAGTTACTGAGTGGACATTTTAGAGCCAAGGGTCACACGGCAGCTATAAACGCAATGATTTACGCCACGCCACAGGGAAGACAAACGGGTTATTTGACTTGAGGGGGGAAGGAAAACAGCACAGAAGATGTGTAATGCACATTTCATGGCGGCGTCTTGATGTCTCTACGACCAATTGTTTGTATATGTAGATTTCATGTACTATTCGTTTTCGCTTTACTTACCTCTACCCTCCCTCTCTTCAAGTAGGCAAATGAGGGAACACCTCTTTTCTACACTCGCCTCCATAAAATGGGACGTCAGTGTAAGAATGAACATGTCAGCTTTTGGGCCGGTCGTCTCCAAATGGGGGCAGTTGGGAGGGGTGCCGTATTTGATGGAAAACTGTCAAATCCGTCCCAGTGATCTTTAGTTTGCCTCTTATAATTCAGTGCGTCAGACAGCCGCCATTTTAATTCAAGCGATAGGCGTTTTTGTGTTTCCATAAAAATGCTTGTTTTCCATGTGTCAACACTGGGCACAGCCCGCAGGGTCCATAGTTCCGGAGCTGGCCACTAACCCACATCTCTCTCTCTCTCTCTCTCTCTCTATTCCTGGCACTCTCTCCATTGCTTTTTGCTGCACTCCCAGCACCTGGCACTCTGTCCATCTCTCCCGTCTCCTCTACATCCGTCCTCCCTGCCCTGTCCCCTCAATCCCAGTGTCTTTGTTCCCTTTGGAGTCCTATTGCCTCAGTGCTATTCCCCCCCTCTCTTTCTTCCTCTCTGTCCCCCATTCCCTCCCTCCCACTTGCTCTCTCTTCTTCCTTCATCTCTCCCTACTTCTCGGTCTCTTTCCCCACTGGATCTCTCTCTCTTACTTCTCTCTCTCTCCCCCTCTTTCTTCACTCTCACTTCCCACCGTATCTGTCTCCCCGCCCCCCACCAAGTCTTCCTCTGTCTCCTCCCTCTCTTCTTCCTCCTCATCCTGGGGCTGTAATACGGAGCCCCGGGGTCCCTCTCTGAAAATGCGAGCTGGAGGTGACGTTAAGTGTGAAAGCACCAAGGTGTGAACCGAGAGAAGAGGCGGGGGCGGGGTGGGGGGCAGGTAGAGGGTCAAAGGGGGCACTGGCTCTCAGAGAGGTGAGAAGGGGCGGGCAGCAGTCTGAGCACAAAAACAACACCAGAGCAACAGGCAGACGCTACGCGGGGAGCCTAGTGTAAACTGAAGAAACGTACACTTCTTAGCACTACAAAGCAGCCGAAGTGTGCCTTTCACTAGAGCCAACAAGCGGCTGCCATTGCCGTCTTAACAGACGGGGATTAAAGAAATAATTCATTGTCACTTTAATTTGTTTGCTAGATGTGAAGGCTTTCCTTCCTCTTCTGTTTGTCCCGACTCTGGAGCATGTGTGCATTGCTATATCCTTACAATGCTCACTTTTTCATGTGTTCTTTTTCCCCATTCTCTTTGTGTTGCCTTCTCGCTCCTGTGCTTTCTCACTACCGGCTCTACTTTCCTCTCTTTAGCACCATTCATCCCCAGGCCCGGTGTTTCTTCCACCCCTCGTCCCCATGTTGTTTCCCTCACCTGACCCAGCCCCTTGTAACTTCCCTGCCACCCTCTTTAAAGATAAAGAGCGCTTTCAAGCTTTTTTCCCCAACTCCGATTGGTAACTAAAAGAACAAGCATTTGCAATGCAATAGATCTCGCATTTACGTGAGTTTGAGCTATTGACATTGCAAATAACAATGCCTTTTATATTTGTTTTCGTTTTAAAAACATAAATAAAAGGCATTGTCATTTACAATGCCAATAGCTTTAACTTGTGTAACTGCGAGACCTATTGCATTGCAAATGCTTGTTTAGCACATGATGCCTCGAGCAAACAACATAGTGCTTTGAGTTATTAAATTGGGATTTAGGCTCGTCTCCCGAATAAGAAGTTATATACATAACACCATGAATGTTTAACAAAGAAGTTTTAGTTAGTTAGGTTACATTCAGTTTACACACAGCAATAGCAACAGCAATAAAATCTTCATCCTGTATCTGGCAGGAGAGCTCCCTGTACATGACTCCTCCTAGAATGAGTCCATGAAAGGTCTTCCTATGTCCATGGTTAAAGTTTAGTAACATGTCCTTGCCACGTTTGTAGTTCCCTTCCTACACATAAATCTGTCCAGATTACGAGAGATTCGTTCTACGCCAGACAAAACAAGGCCCGAATAAACCCAAGGCCCCGAATGAACCCACACACACTTTGGTTCATATTCACAACAAAGTGGTGAAGTGTGTCATTCAAGCCAAGAAGGCTAACGACATGCTGCGTCACTTTAGAAATGCAGGGCTGCACCATATTTACAAGAATATGGTGCAGCCCTGTGTTTTCCCCTGCGCTGGCGCTAAATTTAGCTGCCTAGCTCCAACGCAGGCACCCCTGCACCATAGTGCAAGGGTCTCTGCGTTGAAGGGAAGATTGTTTATGTGCAGGAAGGTCCCTTACTGCGTTTTGTTACTTTTATGCGTGCTGCTTAATGCAGCACACATAGAAGTTACAAAATTTAATGTTTTTAAATAATTGTTTATGTTTAAGAAGGGAGACCTTCCTGCACATGAACAATCATAGGCGTGTTGCTGTGTCCTTGTGTGCTGCACATAGCAGCACACATAGAAACAGCAAAAATAAGGAGAAATAAAGCATTTCTCCTCATTTCGCCTGTTTAAGACCAGGTTTTCCCTGGTCTTAATTTTGGCGCTGCCTCCTATTTACACCACCCTTGTAAAGAGGGGGCAGCGTCAAAATCAATGGGTGTTGCGGTGGAACGCCCACCGCAACACCCATTACCCTCCCCTTTCACGCTAAGTACAGCGTGTAAGGGTTGCCTTATTTAAAAGGCAGCCTTAAGCCACCTTAAGTGGCTTAACGCTGCATTCAAAATAAGGCGAAGCCCCTATCGCCACCACAACGTCACTAAAAGTGACATTGTGGTGGCGATATGGGATTGTAAATTTGCCCCTTTATGTGTGCTTAAAAGGATTGGCGAGCAAGAAAGAATTCCTAAACGTAGAGCAAGAACTATGAGTACAAATTATTCAAGGATGCCACTCCTGCGCACTCTGCAAAGAAATCCTCAGGATGGCCAGAATGCCTTTGGGCTCGATGGTAGGTAGCCCTTGGACGTGCTCACGAACTATTGATGCTAAAGCTGCACACATTGAGTTGTCACGCACATCCAAACCGATCAAAACAAAACAAAGCAAAGTCATTGTAGAAGCCCACGCTGTGTAAAAGGAAGCACCCAGCGGGAAGCAAGTCAAACTGTGTGGCTACTGTGGCAATACACAGCATAAAGGACCTCACTGCCTAGAAAAGAGCAAGACATGCTCTGCATGTGTCAAAGAAAATCATTTAAACAATCAAAGGTATGAACATTAAAAAAGCAAACTATTCCCCCACTGAGTTCTAATTGCTATATCTTCCTGTGTTTCTACTATTAAAATATTAGAGAGGATGTGGCCTTAGGGCCAGAACTGCTGACCTTAGATGAGGGGAAACAGGCACACGTCTGTGCGTGGACTCAACATCCTGTGATTCTGGGCAAATCACTTAATCTGCCCGTGCCTAAAAGAAACAAGCATGTGTAATTCAATAGGTCTCGCATTTGTGAGAGTTAGAGCTATTGGTGTTGTAAATGACAATGCCTTTTACCCATATGTTTTGGTTCAGAGTGGATGTATGTGGTGTGGAGTGGAATTATGTGTGTTGAATTGGAATTTGCTAGTTGTCGAATTGTGTGTGGTGGATTTGTGTGGTGTGTAAGTGTATTTGTGTAGTGGAATTATGTGGCATGATGAATAGATAGGGGTGAGAGCTGCACAGAATAGTTAGAAAGGAAGATAGAAAGCACCAGAAGACCACCAAGAGCACCAGAAAAAAATGGTTCTTTTGTAGGTAAGCAGCATTTCCCCCTTCCGCTCTCTTTTGCTCTTTCCATTAATACTGTGAACAGCGGCGGAAGTGCATACAAATCCTGCAGGAATCCAGCTCTTTGATTTGATTGGTATGACATTTCATCTCCTTATCTCGACTTTATTTTTGTACAGCATCATAGTAAACAAGTAATTTAAACATTTATATTCAGATTGTGAATGCATGCCTTCCCCAGTTTACATTGTTGATTATCCCCGTGTTTGTTCCACCAGAGCAGGATCCCAAGTAAAATTAGGATGTCTTGTTATTTTACACCTTGCCTCTCCCAAGTCACTTCTGTTTGTTGGCATGCAAATGAAAAAATACCATAACGTTGTGCAGCAGCTGATCGAGGTTGTTCACTCCAGAAGCTAAAGTGTGTATTATAGAGGACTGCATATTCAGAAATGTTGGTCTTTGGCTGACAAAGAGATGTTTAAAACGACGCTGCATTAACTTTGAATTTATAATTCAGTTTTTGCTTGAAAACACTGTTTTTTTATAATGTGCTTCGCTCAATGAAAACCTGGGTATCCCTTATTCTGGGTGAAATAGTTTTGTTTAGGACTGTGGTGTGTATATTCTTGGGAATGGTCCATTTGACTGTTTAGCCTTACTTGAATGAAAACTAAGAACATGTATTTTCAGGCAATTACATGTGACATATATTTTTTTTCCCTAACACTTTTTTTACAGGTAATAATGCACATAAGCACAAACATAAAACACCAGAGTGACTGATATCGGTACAGTTCTGACATCACAGTGAGAACACATTACCACATCTCTTGACGACATCATGGTTCTCTTTTATGTAAACTGATGATATAACCTAATGCTCATTTACATACACCTCTGGCTCCGTAATGCTCCATTTAAGTAAATGTCAGACGTCACAAATGCTCTATGTGTTTCCATGTTTGTCCTTGCATTTCTCTCATCAGGGGGCATATTACCAAGGATTTGCGATAATTATCGCAAAGCGCGCTTGGCGCCATTTTTTTTATCGCCGGCTATCGCTGGATTTCATCGCGGAGATAACGCGTTATTATCAACGCTTATCTCCAAGGCGATAAAAATCCAGCGATAGCGGCGAAACCCAGCAAAAGCGCGAGAAATCCAGCGATAAATTCACTGCGCTAATGAAAAGCTTGCTAATAGGCAGGTGAGGACTTAACCTTACAATCCACCTCCCATTGACAAGATGGTTAAGTCAAGTTTTTAGCAGGTGTTAAATTCCAGCGCTAATCGCGGTTAGCGTGACTTTTTTTATCGTTTCGCGGTTCTGGGGCCGCGTTGATAATAGGGCGAAGTTGTGTCTGCAAGTGTTTCTATGACGTGTTAGTCAGGAATGCCTACTTTGCATGTCATTAGCGATATATATCGCTGCCATGCAAAGCGGCACCAAAACGGTCGCTTTCGCCATAAAGCTGTCGCTAACAGCTGTTAGCGACAGCTTGCTAATAGGGCGATAGAAATATCGCCGCTTTAGCCGCAAAAAGTGCCGCTAAAGCGGCGATACCGCCCTTGCTATTATGCCCCTCGGTATGTAAACAAAGCAAGAGTTGAAGCGCACACCTTGCTGCTAGCTCGAACCAACAGCTTGGCATTTCAAGGATGAGGGAAGTGGGTCTGTAAAATCTAGCCACACACTTGTTAGCTGATCAATTAAACGTACTGCCCTGTGAAAATATAAGCGTATTTTTCTTAAAAACAAACTGATGTGATTTGTGTGTGTGCATGAATTTGTCTTCTTCAGGTTGTGGCATTATACAAGAGAAAGTACTTTGGACTGCAAGATGTCTGGCTGTATCCGGTATCACGGGGAAGAGGTCGAGGGCTCAGTCCAAGGCTCTATTCTCTGTAATGTTGCAGAGAGGTCCGCTTCAGCGCTGTACCCTCAGCTACGAAACAGGACTGGTACTTTATCCTGTCTGTATTTGTGCATAAGAGGTCAAATCTTGACAAGCTTTGCAATGACAGCACAGTCCTAAATGCGTTTGTAAATAATTTTTAGGGGTACGGGCGGGGATGGTTTTAAACAGTGCTTTCAGAGGGATGAACAAGCCGCTCTGCGGCAGAGAGAGTGTGACTCGAGCAGTGGTTGCTGAGAGACTTGCAGTGTGCCCGCCAATCACCTCAGAAAAAGAGGCAGCATAAAGCAGCCCAGAGGCTGGCATTAGGTACACCAGGACCATGCTTAAAGATGAAGCGCAGCGTGCCACGCTGACCCCTTTGCAAACACAAAACCAGTCAAAGTTAAAAACAATTAAAATATTGTAAAAATAGCAGTTTCTTTAGTGAATATTTAAAGTGCTGCTAGATCAAAATAAGGAGCCTTGCCCTAGTCCACTGCCCACCCATGTTTCCATAGGCGTAAAATAGCCCGACCAGCTCCTAATGGCCGTAGGAGTACTAGACAGCAACTAAACAACAAGTCCAATACCCCTAAAATGAAGCCCAAAAACAAACTAATACCTTACCAAAAGATGCCCAACTGACGGTCAATGTCCAAAATTGCAAAAAGGCTAAAAAAATACAAGCAACGGAGCGGGAGGTACAGCACAGGAGGCAGCACTAACACAACTGTGGCATTAAGAGGAGGTGGAAGGGATGAATGCTATATTACAATGTAAGCAGCTATGGTGCCAAAACTGAACACAGGCAAACAGTAACAGAGCAGGAAACCAAGAAAAAAATAGTTCCCCTAAGAACAGATAAAGAACCATAGCGTAATGATACTGTACTTAGTGTCTGCTCTGTGGGAGAAATGGAAGAGAAAAAGGGGGGATAAAGAGGCAGGACTGACCTCTAGCAAGCAAGGATTTTTATAGGACACTGACATAGACACATAAAAAGAAATGGCAAGCAATAGGCGGAGTTGAACCCTACAAAGCATATACAACAGTTCGCTAAGCGACTGCGCAAGCGCTTTCTAGGCTCAATCTAAAACAAATGAATGTATCCTTGTGTAATTCAACTGAAGTTCATGTAAAGCACACCAGTACCTTTGGGTCGAGTTTTCCCTATATAAAACTGCACAAAAAAAATGGTTTCACTTTGCCTTTGGTGCGGAGTTTATTATTTTAAATCTGATTCATGACATACAAAAAGAAGTATACTATAAAATGTTTTTCCAGACTTAAACAGATCAGGCACTATTCATGGCATGGACAGCTAAAGTATTTCAGCATCAGCATAATGTCCCTTGTTCACTATAAAACAAAAATTGAAAAAAATGGTAATAGCTTTATAGTAGCCACAATCGCTAGCCCTTTGGTCTTACTTTCTTCAGGCCACCAACAAGGCCCCGTTTATTTTTTATTTACCTCGGAGATCTTGTAATTTCCACAAAAGGTACCCAGTGCTGGGAAGAGCACTCAAAACAACTGCTGATAAAGCAATTGTACTGGTGCTATGTTTATCAAATTGCTTGTGCTGCATGAATGCTTGTTGTGTATAATTTTGTAGGCTTGTGTGTGGAAGGTGTCGCAAGGCACTTCCTATAATCTCAATTATGTTGTGAGCATGCCCCAAATACACAATGCAGGTCGACAATTGCTCATTGTTAGAAATTGGGTTACTGGTTGACTGGGGTGTGAGCCCTGTTCAAGCAGCAACCACAATCCTAGTAAGGGTAAGGCAGAAGCAAACCCCCAATTAACCTGTGCTTGTCCTCTGGTTGCTTGGCACAGAGCTGTTAGGCTTAACTGGGAGGCAATGTGTAAAGTATTTGTGCAACACTTCAAATAGTACAACAGTGAAAACACCACACTAAAAGATCCCACACCAGGTTTCGAATAGAGTAGATTTCGATAAATAAAACAAGACCAAAACCACAAAAATCCAATTAGTAGAACCTGAGATATTGAGTTCTAAAGGTTTAAGGTGAAATAGCGCCAAACAGCACAAAGCACCAACCAGGGATATCTGGTCTTGCCCCAGGCCAGGACAAGGTCACAAGTTCAGGCCAGCCGCAATGGAGCGTGGGCCAAGAACAGGGACCATGTTAGGCCCCCTGAACAAAGTACCTTAAATCCTGGTTGCGGAGTGTTGTGTGGGTCCGAGGTGAAGAAGTGTCGCACAGTGGAAGTGATGCTTCAGTTCCGAGATGCAGTGAGGCTGAGGTGCGAGGTCCTGTTGCATCGTCATCGAGGATCCTGTGAACCAGGCTCACGATGCGAAGTCTGGGTGTCGAGGATACGTTGCGCAGCTGGCGATGCGTAGGTTCCGAGGAGTTGCGATGTGGAGGTCATCGTAGAGCTGCCGTTAACGAGATATGCGAGAACCTGGGTCGGTGATGCACTGTGCCATCAGTGATGGGTCGGTTCCAAAGACTGGTAGGGAAATGCAGTGCCAGGTCCAATCAATGCAGCAGCAGCGATACGTCGGTTGAGCCAAAGGATGAGCCGCTCAGCCGAGGAGATGCGTAGATTTGGCTAAAGGATGCACCGCTCAGCAGAGAAGATGCATCAGTTCTGCTGGTAAGCACCTTAGGTCTACTTCCAAGGGTCCAGGACTGGGGTGGCAATACTTGGCAGAGGACACGTACAGATGGCAAGTCCAAGTGCAAGTTGTTAGACATATTTAATGTCCCTGAGGTTTCAGATCAGGAGGCCAGCCAACTATCCCTTGGTGTCACTCGGGGTTCAAAAGATGCAGGTCCAGTCCTTCTCACACAGGCAAGGAGGGCAGCAGGCAGCAGGTCAGCACAGCGATATTTCCAGAGCATTAGTCTAGCATAGAGGCAATCCTTCAGCAGCACAGCAGTCCGTCTTCCTGGCAGATTATCAACAGGTCCGGAAGTGTTCTGAAGTGGTGGTGTCTGAGGTCCAGTACTTTTACCCAGTGGTGTTTTTTTAAAGTGGGGGAGAACATCAAAGACAAGTCTTTGAAGTGCACAGATGCCCTGCCCTGCCAGCCCTGGCTCCAGACAAACCACAGGGGGTAGGCAGTCCTTTGTTCGGGGACAGGACACAGCCTATTCAGATGAAAGTGTGGCTGGATCTAACTCCTCCCTCCCATCCTGTCAGGATACCCCACTCCGTCACACCTACGCTCCCTTTATGTGTTGCTGGGTTAGGTGAAATACACAAAGCCCAACTTCCAACTACACCCCGCCATGTGACCAGAGACAGCCTGCAGGCACCAAATGGCTAAGGCAAGAAAATGCACGCTTTCTAAAAGTTGCATTTTTAGAATTGTAATTTAAAATCCAACTTCACAATTAGTTAGGATTTTAAATTAGGATTCTAGAGACACCAAACATGAACCAGTCATATCTTCCTATTTGGAATTAGCGCTTATAAAATGTAATACAGTAATCCCAATGTTACCCTATGAGCGATATAAGTCTTGCAGTAGTGAAAAACGAATTTTAGAGTTTTCACGACCAGAACATGTAAAACTTAAAAGTTCATGTTCTGCGTTGGACACCCTGCACTCTGGGATGTCCAAGGCCTACCCTAAGGGTGACTTTAATGTATAAAAAAGGAAGGTTTGGGACTGACAAGTGGTTTAGCTTGCCAGGTCGGCATGGCAGTATAAAACTGCACACACAGGCTCTGTAATGGCAAGCTTGAGACATGTTTAAAGAGCTACTTACGTGGGTGGCACCATCAGTGCTGCAGGCCCAATACTAGCATTTAATTTACAGGCCCTGGGTACATGTAGTGCACTCTACTAGGGACTCAGAGGTAAATTAAATATGCCAATTAAGGGTATGTCAATCACACCATGTTTAGGGGAGTGAGCACAAGCACTTTAGCACTGTTTAGCAGTGGTAAAGTGCACAGAGTCCCAAGGCCAACAGAAGCAAAAATCCAGCCAAATGGGAGGCAAGTAGGCAAAAGGTTTGGGGGAAGACCAACCTAAGGGAGTTAGGTCTAACACTCATTCTTCCATTTTATTACATTTAAGGTACATAACTGTTTTCTTTTACTTCAGATAAAGGGTCTCTTAAAGTGTCACATATTGAAGCTTGAAATGTCACACACACTTAAACCATGAAAATGTCATACACAAGCAAAGTGAAAAATTGACAGCTATGATTAACGTGAACGGCTTTGCCTGCCACTTCCAGATGTCTGTTTTCAGTCGATATGCTTATGAACACTTGCAGAATGCTGTCACTCAAGTGAAGAGAGCCAGTGGCTGAAGTGTGCTAACCACTGGCCACACTGAGGGGTATATTTACAACAAAAGTAGCAGAGAGCGAGCTAGCTCCAAAATAGCTAACGCCATGCTCCATCACTTTAGAAGCGCAGGAATGCTGCGTATTTACAATAATACGGTACACCCCTGCGTTTCTCCCTGTGCTGGCGCTCAATTCAGCTGCCTAGCGCCAACGCAGGCACCTTTGCACCAGAGTGCAAGGGTGCCTGTGTCCCTTCCTGCCCCATGGCGATTTGAAATTCCTATGTGTGCTGCATTGTGCAGCACACATAGAAGTTGCAAATCATCATTTTTTTAATGATTGTTTATGTGCAGGAAGGGATACCTTCCGGCACATAAACAATCATTCAGGGCGTTTTGTGTTTCTGAGTGTGCTATACAATGCAGCACACATATAAACGGCAAAAACGAGGAGAAATTAAACATTTCTCCTCGTTTCGCCATGTTAAGACCAGCTTTTCCCTGGCCTTAATTTTGGAGCTGCCCCATATTTACGCCACCCTTGTAAATATGGGGCAACATCAAAATCAATGGGTGTTGCGACAGAATGCCCACCGCAACACCCATTGCCCACCCCTTTCACACTAAGTTTAGCGTGAAAGGGTGCCTTATTTAAAAGACGGCATTAAGCCATGTTAAGTGGCTTAACGCCACCTTGTAAATAAGGCGAAGTCCCTATCGCCAAAGGAACGTCTTTAAAAGTGACGTTCCTGCGGCGATAGGGGCTTGTAAATATGCCCTTGAATGTCTTGGTGGGAGGAAACAAAATGTGAATGACTTTACAACAGACCAATAGAAGAAAGGAACTGACTGGACACCCCTGGATGTATCTATGAATATTTTGAAGATTCTATTTTGGTAAAATCAAAGTTTTTAGCTAATACCAAACCTAAAAATTATGTGTTCTTAACTTGGAAACATTAAAAAAAGGCTGTTCTCTTTGTAGTCATGAACTGTGGGCACACTGCCCACTTTAATATTTCTGTATGGTACCCGCATACTGTATCGATGAACAAGTATGCAGTTTGTTTACTTGTGGAAATTGTTTGGTTAACACCTTGGGTGCCATGGACATAATGATTATGTCCTGGGCTGGGGTTCTCCTGTGCCGAGGATGTAATCAGTGTGTCCTGGCACCCACCCACGGAGGAATTCCTGGTGCTCCCCCCTGGGCTGCCCACCTACATGACTCCACCAGGGATGGCAGCGGAAGAACTTTTGCTGCCACCCCCAAACTCCCCTTCGGCGATCTGAATGACGTAGGTGCGCTCACGGCACGCTGACATCTTCAAGTGCAGCCAGGACGTGCTGGAACCAGGGAGAGCGCCTGTTTTTGGTGAGTCCTTCTCCGGGGGGTTTTCTTGCAGGAATACAGACGCAGGGGGAAAGGACTTTCTGCATCTGTAGAGAGTGGATTTCTGCTCTACGATCGCAGGTGGGGCCTCAATCGTGGAGCAGGAATCCACACCACTGGACCACCAGGAATGTTTTTTGCTGATTGTTTGGGAAGTGCCCCTTAAGCAAGGATGATGATTACGGGGGCAAGGGTCAGTCTACTTGGGAGATAATTTATTTTGGTAGATCCACCCCCGAAGGGCAGATCAGCCCTTTATAGGCACATCTGCCCTATAGGGGGGGAGGGGTGGGTGAAAGCCCACTAAACCACCAGGGATTTTTTTTGTTTGGGGAGTGACCCCTTGGGCAAGGGTTGCTCCCCTTGGGGGAGAATTGCATTTAGTTATTCCAACCCTCAGAGGGCAGATCAGCCTTTTCTAGGTCAACCTGCCCTCAGTGGGAGTGGAAGCCCACTTAACCACCAGGAATTGTTTTTTTGTTTGAGGAGCGACCCTTTGAGCAAGGGTTGTTCCCCTTGAGGGAGAATGTTTTTAGTTTTTCCCCCCTCCCCCCAAAGGGCAAATCGGCTGTTTTGGGAATCCCACTAAACCACCAGGGATTGTTTTCTTGTTTGGGGAGTGACCCCTTGGGTAAGAGTCGCTGCCCTTGGGGGAGAATACTTTAGTTATTCCACCCCCACCTACCCCCAGAGGGCAGATCGGCCGTGTTCAGGCCGATCTGCCCTTTAGGGGGGTGGAAGCCCACTAAACACGGGGAAGCTATGTTTTGAAGGGGAGCGACCCATTGGGGAATACTCGCTCCCCTTGGGGGCCCATATTTATTTTTATGCCTCCCTCCCCCGAGGGCAGATTGGGCATTTCTTGGCTTATCTGCCCTCTGGGGTATGATTTTGCCCCCTTGAGAGATTTGTGAGTGGATTGAGCTTCAGGGTGGATGGTAACACTTGAGTCACCTGGGAATAAGGTTATGTATGTGGTGGGAGATCTGCTTCTGGGGTAAGGTTTCCTTCCATCTGATGGTGCAACGTCTCCTTTCGGGGGAATATCAATGTCTTTTGATATTTTGTTATAATGTTTATGAGTGTTTTTAATTTTCATTTTTCATTGTAGAGCCAATCATTTCCTTTGTCTTGTTGATGAATCCTGTTTGCGAGTGCAGCTTTGACAGATCTGCAGTTTGTGGAGTTGAGGTTGGTAAGCAACTCATTTCATAATCTTTTAATCTAATGTGTATCCTTCTCCTGTTTGTATAATTCGTTTTGTTAGCTTTTTGTGTGACTGTCATTCAAAGTAATATATTGATTTGTGCACGTTATTTACTGCCTTGTGTGTAATGTTTTTTATTTCCTTTCTTTCCAGTGGGACTTCTCTTCTTTAGTGCTTGCTGTGTCTATGAAGAGTATTTGCAATTGATCCTCAGTGTTGCTGTCTCTGGCAAGTGGGTGGTATCATCTTAGAGTAGATAGGTCTCTGTGTACTTTGTATTGATTGACTTATCCTTCTAGATTTTACTTTATCCCAGTAGCTTTACTTTCCGTTTGTTAAAGCTACACTTTGTTTATTACTTATACAGTGTTGGGTATTTTTGACTTGTTTGTCAAGTTACTTTTCTTAGTTAGGATTATGGCTAGCCGCAGGATGACTGCACAGTAGGATGTTGGTATGCTTTTCGAGACTTCTTCTAATCATGATTATGAGACTGAATCTGCATCTGAGGAAAGCTAGGATTCTGGCAGTGAATTTCCTGTTCGAGCAGAATCATCTGATGATGAAGCCACTCTCAGTTCAGATGAAGTGCCGCTTTTACAGGAAGACACTGATGTGCCAATAGTGCAGCAAGAGGCATCTAGATGGCAGCCTGAGGCTGAAAGGCTTCCCATTGGACGTGATGGACTCTGGGTTGCCCCAAACATGGTGCAGCCGGTGTTGCCTGCCTTTAGTGGTGTTGCAGGCTGTAGAGTGAATACTGAAAACCTTTTGCCTATACATTTCTTTCAGCTGTTTACGGACAATGTATTTTTGCATGAGATTGTTGAGCAGACTAAACCCCACTCTATAGCTACCCGGTGGACTCCCACAAATCTGGATGAGTTGAAGAAGTTCTTGGGTTTAATTTTTTGATGGGCCTGATAAGGAATCCGTCACTGTCTTCATATTGGTCTACTAGTCCCTTGCTGGCAACAGCTATATTTCCTACAACCATAAGTCATAATCAGTATTTGCTTTTTCTTCGGATGCTGAATTTTGTTGGTAATGCTTTAGCGTTGCCACGAGATCACCTTGATTGTGACTGTCTTTTTAAGGTTCGGCCTGTCCTTGATCACTTTGTAGATCGATTTTCAGAGATCTATGTTCCAGGGAAAGAAATAGCTGCGGATGAGTCTTTGGTCCTGTTCAAGGGCCAAAGGGTTTTTAGGTAGTACATTCCTAGCAAGAGGCACAATTAAGATGTATATGCTGTTTGAGAGTAGTACTGGATATGTCTATAGTTTCAGGGTGTACACCGGTAGGGATTCCACTATTGACCCCCCTGGTTGTCGCCTACTTTCAGAGTTAGTGAGAAAATTGTGTCGGAACTTGGTAGAGGACTTTTTAACAAAGGTTCCCATTTATACATAGATAACTTTTACACTGGTGTGCAATTGTTCAGGGAATTGTTCAAAGTGGACACTGTTGCTTGTGGCACAATCCGCTCTAACCATAAAGGCTACCCAAAAGAACTTGTTTGTAAAAAAACTTGAGAAGGGGCAGTAAAGTGCCTCGCGTAGCGATGAACTTCTAAGAGTGAAATGTTCTGATGGGAGAGATGTCTACATCCATGATGTCTACATCCATGATGAACGAACTTCACCTGTGACTGTTTAAGGTCAGGTTGCTGATGTGCGGAAACCTGTGTGCATTTTAGACTACAATAAATACATGGGTGGTGTAGCTAGAGTAGATCAGAGGTTAGAACCTTACACTGCTGTTCATAAGGCGTACGTTTGGTGTAAGAAGTTGCCTATCCATTTAGCAACCTTCAATGCTTTTGTTGTATTCAAGGATTGTTCTCCAGAGTCAAAGATGACATTTGTTCAGGTTCAGCAGTTTCTGATAGGCAGCCTTGTTGTAGTTGACAAGGCAAGAGTTCCTAGAGAAGGAGTGGTGGAGGATGTGGCTAGTTTGAAAGATCGCCACTTTCCTGATCACATTCCTCCCATGGTAAAAAAAACCTTTCCCGCTAAGAAATGTAGAGTCTGTGCCCAAAGAGGTATCCAGACGGAGAGTTATATGTACTGCTCTGATTGTCCTTCTAAGCCTGGGCTGTGTGTGCCCACATGTTTTAAATTATCCGGCACGCAACTGAGTTTTTGGGTGCAACTTAAAGTAAACTGACTGGTCTGTATCGTTTTATATTTTTTGTTCAGATTTTACGGTTGGCATTAGTGTGATGTATTTAGTTAGAGCAGTTGTGTTTGTAGTTATAGTTTTGCATCTACTTCCAATTGGTTGGTGTTTTCTTTTTTGTTTAAAAAAATGTGATGGCGACGTGCATGTGTGTGGACTGGTGCTTGGCTGGCAGTGTGCGTGGACTAGCGTTTGGCTGGCGGTGTACGTGGACTGGCATTTGGCTGGCAGTGTGCATTGACTGGCGTTTGGCTGGCAGTGTGCGTGGACTGGTGCTTGGCTGGCAGTGTCCATGGACTGGCGCTTGGCTGGCAGTGTGTTTGGAGTTGTGTTTGGCTGGTGGTGTGCGTGGAATGGAGCTTGGCTGGCCATGTGCATGGACTGGCACTTGGCTGGCAGTGTGCTTGGACTGGCGTTTGGCTGGCGGTGTGTGAGTAGTGACTTGCTGCCTGTCACTACACACACTGTAAGCCAAAGGCAAGTGCAAACACTCCGTCAACCGCCAGCAGGTGTGATTGCTGTGCAGGTCATGTGGGCGTATGAAAGTTATGGGCCCTTAAAGGGTGCTGTCTTTTTATGTGTGTTGTAATGTGCTGGGCCCACGGCTGGCGGTGTGAATGGTCTTGTGTGTGGCACGTATGAAAGGTGTGTGAATGGCCTATAAAGCGGTTGATGCTTTGGCGCTGCTTTACAGCTCATGAGCTGTGAGTCATTGGTTCAGTTTTTGGAACTTTCAGTTATTAACAGTGTATTTCATTTTTGTGAAATCTCTTGTTAATAAAATATACATTTTGAACCTTTCACTCTCCATGTGCCAAATCCAACCAGAATGTGTGTACTTGAGGAATAGATGGTTGTGCAGTAATATTTGTCTTTTCTGTCTTTCTCTGACAGGGTGTACATCGTCTCTAAGGAAAATGAACCAATTCTAGATATTTTTGTAAACTAAAAACCCAGGGTAGTACAGGGTGGTGTGCCTCTTGTGGATCCCAACATGTTTTATTCTATCCACAATGCCCTGCAAACCTCAAAATGTAACTAAAGGCACACATGTTCCTCGCATTACTGTGCCATATTCTTCCAGAATCAGAAACCACAAATTTCCTATCACCCAGTCTTCCCCCAGGCATCCTTTTAAAAGTGCTACTTCATTTGTGTGGTGGACCAAGTGCCCGCAACAGGAAAGGACCCAAAACATATTGTGGGGACATCAAAATTATCTATCACAAAACAACCTGGTTTTGCAAGGGAGTCACCTGCGTTTTTGGTCACAACTTTCCCACACAGAAATGTGAGAAACGTAATTTTTTTATCTAAATTCGAGGTTTGCAGGGGATTCTGGGTAGGAAAACGTTGGGGGATCCATGCAAGCCACACCTCCCGGGACTCTCCCGGGTGTCTAGTTTTCAGAAATGTCTAGGTTTGGTAGGGAGCCGCCGAGCCGGGGACCAAAAATGCAGGTGACTCCCTTGCAAAACCAGGTTGTTTTGTGACAGATAATTTAGATGTCTCTACAATAAGTTTTGGGCCCTTACCTGTTGCAGGCATTTGGCCCACCCACACAAGTGAGGTACTAATTTATTGAGGGACCTGGGGAAACGCTGGGAATTAGGAAATGTGTGTCGGCCCGCAGTGGCAGTGTCGCCCCACTAATTTTAACCAGTGCGAGGAAGAAGAAACATAAAATGATAATAACTTTAAGGGTTCGTGCTGCTTTGCGGGTGGGCAGGGATGCTCTGCTCTCGGAGCAGAGCAGGGGAGGAGTAGTTTGCCTACTCCTAAGTGCGCAATGACTGTTTGGTCGGCCCTCTCGGGCTGCCCAAACCAGTCATGTGAACTTTCCCCGTTCTCCATGCAGGCTGCGTGGAGAACAAGCCCATGCCCCATTCCCTGGCTGAGCGTCGAACCAGGACGCTCAAAACAAATCACAACGCTGCACTGCAGCATTGTGATTGATCAGGGGAGCCTGAGGGCTTACCAATCACAATGCTGCATTGCAGAGTTGTGATTGGTCAGTGGGGCCTGCTTCCTGTTCCTCGAGTTCCACGAGGAGAGCAGAAGCAGAAACTCGGGACCCGGCAGCAAGGTAAGTTTATTTATTTATTTTATTTGCGCGACCCTGCCACCCCCTGAGCGATCCACCCACCTTGCCACCCGCGAGCCATAACGGCCGCCATTGTCGGCCGCCATTGTCCGCCCAGTGATGCCACAACTTTCCCACACAGAAATGTGAGGAAAATGTGACTTTTGTAGCGAATTTTGAGGTTCGCAGGGGATTCTGGGTAAGAAAATGTTGGGGGATCCATGCAAGCCACATCCCCCTGGACACCCTGGGCGTCTAGTTGTCAGAAATGTCTGGGTTTAGTAGGTTTCCCTAGATGGTTGCTGAGCGCGGGACCAAAAACGCTTTACTCCCTTGCAAAACCAGATCGTTTTGTGATTGATAATTTTGATGTCTCCACAGTACGTTTTGGGCCGTTTCCTGTCGCCGGCACTAGGCCTACCCACACAAATGAGGTGCCATTTTTATTGGGGAACTTAGGGGAATGCTGTATGGGTGGAAGTTTGTGACTCCCCACGGATTCCAGAACTTTCCATCACAGAAATGTGAGAAAAATGTGTTTTTTAGACATATTTTGAGGTTTGCAAGGGATTCTGGGTAACATAACCTTGTGAGAGCCACACAAGTCACCCCATCCTGGATTTCCTCAGGTATCTAGTTTTCAAAAACGTACAATTATGCTAGTTTTCCCTGGGTGCTGGCTGAGCTTGGGCCCAAAATCCACAGCTCAGCACATTGCAAAAAAAGGGTCAGATTTCAGTGGAAAAATTAGATGTGTCCACGTTGCGTTTTGGGCCACCTCCTGTCACAGGAACTAGACCTACCCACACAAGTGAGGTACCATCCTTATCAGGAGACTTGATGAAATGCGGGATGGAAGGGATTTTGTGGCTCCCCTCAGATTTCAGACCTTTCCATCACAGAAATTTTAGAAAAACATGGTTTTTTGGACAAATTTTGAGGTTTGCCAGGGATTCTGGGTAACAGACCCTGGTGAGAGCAATACAAGTCAACCCATTCTGGATTCCCCTGGGTATTTAGTTGTCAAAAATGTACAGGTTTGCTAGTTTTCCTAGGGGACGGCTGTGCTACAACCCAGAATCCTCAGCTAGGCACATTGCAAAAAAAGGGTCAGTTTTCATTGAAAAAATAGTGATGGATCCACTTTGTGTTCTGGGACGTTTCCTGTTGCGGGCACTAGGCCTACACACACAAGTGAGGTACCATTTGTATTGGGAGACTTAGGGGAACACAGAATAATGGAACAAGTGTTATTAGCAATTGTCTTTCTATGCATCTCTGCCTTTCAAATGTAAGACAGTGTGTAAAAAAGAAGTCATTTTGAAAAATGCCCTCTAATTCACATGCTAGTATGGGTACCCACAAATTCAGAGACAGTGCTTCTAAACTCCATATCTGATTCCCATTTTGGAAATACATAGGTTTCCTTGATACCTATTTTTTAGTCTTTATATTTTACCAAATGAATTGCTGTATACTCGGTGCACAATGAAAAACCATTGCAAGGTGCAGCTCAGTTATTGGCTCTGGAAACATCAGGTTCTTGGTGAACCTACAAGCCCTATATATCCCCACAACCGGAAGGGTCCAGCAGACATAACTATATATTCCTTTACAAAAACCTGCATAGTTAGAAGAAGTTACAGGTGAAAACGTTGGCACAAATGGCTAGGTTCTTTTTTCAACTCAATTTCAATATTTTTTATTTCAACTGTTACTTTCTAAAGGAAAACCTTGAAGAATCTACACAAATGACCCCTTGCTCAAACCAGAATGTTGTCTACTTTTCAGAAATGTAAAGCTTTCCAGGATCCATTATTGTTTTCTTACACATTTCTACCCGTAACGGGAAGGTTGCGTCCAAGTAAAATGCAAAAAACTGTGTAGAAAAGTTTGGTTTTCTGACAAAAGTCTGCCTTTTTCTGAAAGATGGGAATATGGTGATTTTAGCACAACAAGCCTTTTGTTGATACCATTTGCAGGGAAACAAACAGACGCTTTCTTGTGCAGCACTTTTTCCCATTTTTCCCCCAAAAACAAAATTTAGCTGTATTTTGGCTAATTTCTCTTGGAGGGCCTCAGTCCACGAGCCCCCCTGAGTGGACAGGGGCCCCCTTCCCCCTCTGGTGATACCAGGATGCCTCGGAGAGACAGGCCTCCTTCCCCCGCCATCCTGGCGGGGCTCGCATGACTTCCGTGCAGTGAAGGCCAAGCCGAGCAAACACCCCGAGCTGGATTGGAACCCTTACAGGCACTGGCCACAGGAACACAATTGCCAGGGCACTGGTTTCTCCCTTTGCACCACCCTCCAGGGGTTTGAGGCCGCAGTAGGTCTGCGGGTAAACTGGACAAAGTCCTATTCCTTTCCCCTCTGCCGGACGTCTCCCCGGGGGACCTTTGACTCTGGGGGGGACATGGTGTGATACCTGGGGGTACAGTTATACCACTCACAGAGCAACCTATATGAGGGCAATATGAAGCGGGCCCTTGTGGCCCTCAAATCGCAGACACAATTCTGGAAGTGGTTCCCCTACAGTCACAGGTAAAATAGCCTCCTCTGCTATTTCGTCAATGTGCTGGTTTACCCGCCAAGGTCGTTCTTCCTAGAGTTGGACACTATGCTGGGGGAACTCAGATGGGCTGACAAACAACATCGGATAGCACTCTGTAAACTGCAGCTCTCAGTGGGTCAGGGCGAGCTGGGAGCCCCCTTCTTCGAAACATACTACGTAGTGACTCAGCTCTACCAGGTGTCGCACTGGCTGAAAGGCAAGACCTGTACCGGCGATGGGCCCTTACCATTTGATACCCTCTGCCAAAATCCTGCAGTTACTGTTCCAACAGCACACATATCCCACATGAGGGCCCCCATTGCCCAGAAGCACCTCCAGACATTGCCTGCATGGCCACTAGACATACTCCCGACCTCGGCGAGTGCACATTGTGCTGCCACTTCACTGCAGCAAGACATACTCCAACCTTCGACAATGGGCCGGGTCTCAAGGATTGTTGTGCTGAACCATACTGTAAGTAACAACAGTCATTCTTGTTACTGTTTTGTTGCTACAAAGTGTGAAATGTAAAAACTTTAATAAAAGGAGTTTCAATAGACAAACTGGTGACAAGGATTTTCTCATTAAGTAGCCTACTCTGTAAAGTCTCATGGCACAGGCCTTAACAAGTAAGGTGAATTCTAATTCACTCCTGACCAACTCCCTCAGATAGAGAATCCAAAAGGATTGATGTCTTTGGAAAACCTGTTTTCTTCTTACAGCTTGGGTTGTTATTCCTGCTGATTGTTTGCCCTGATAAAGGATGGGGGATGCAGGCATAACTTGGGCCTCCAACCACTGAACGCAGAAGTGGAAGAACAAATTCAAATTTTCAAGTTGGCTCAAATTATTTCTGCCCTTGACCCAGGAGGCTGGATGGTGTTTATGGACTTGCAGGGCATGTATTTTCATGTATCTAACCTGCATACAAGCCTTAACTGTGTTTCATGATGGACCAGCAGCATTTTCAGTTTGCCCTGTTCCCCTTGAACCTCACTTGTGTTCATGAAAGGGATGGCAGTGGTCCCAGCCGATCTTCCAAGTTTAGGAGTTCTTCTAGTTCCATACCTCGATGACTGGCTGCTGAAGCTAAGCTTACTGCAGTTAGTCATAGACTACCTCCCTGAAAGAAATTGGGTTCTTGGTTGAGGGGTTGGAAGCCCCACTCAGTCAACAACCACAATCCTTGCCAGGGTGAACCACAAAAGTCACTAAATTAACCTGTGCTTAACCATCTGGTAGATTGGCACAAAGCAGTCAGGCTTAACTTAGAGGCAATGTGTATAGTATTTATGCTAATAATCAAGAGAAGAGCGAGGAGATAGGGGCCAGTTCACTTCCCCTGGGTATAGTATAAGTATCAAAGGGAACTAGCTACTAAATAGGAGCTCCTAGTATGTGTATGTATGGCGACACATATGTGTTTTTGGAAGACCCTCACTCACCAACCTAGTTGGTGACATGCTCATCATCGGGTCCCACCCAGGTACCGAATGTACCTTGGGTGTGCTGCGACGCCTGGATACAGCGGAGCTGGTTCTGTGCAGTGAGTGTGCAGTGAGAGTGAGATGAGTGTGGTTTAAAGCTGTCCGTGGGGTCCCGTTCAGGTAACAGAAGGACTATTTTAATATATGGCCCTCGGCAGTGGTTAAAAGAGAGGTGGATATCTCTGAGTTAATTAGGTTCCGATATCCTGGTCAACATGTTTCAGCCAGTCTCTCATACTGGGCTGGCTTTCTTCAGGACCTTATGTGTGTGAGGTTAAAGGTGGTCTGGAACAAAGTGTGTAAGAGACCATCTATGTGGTGCACTCGCTAAGGTGCATTATGTGATGGAGGATGATTTCTCTGGCGACGCATACTCAGGAATTGTCTGAGAAATGCCCCATGAGTTCCGTGGGGGGCCCGACCTATTGTCACACTTTCTTCAAGATCAAGGGCCCGTCTCCGTACCTAGTCTGGCCGGAGTTCCGATGCGGCCAGACTAGGTACGGAGACGGGCCCTTGATCTTGAAGAAAGTGTGACAATAGGTCGGGCCCCCACGGAACTCATGGGGCATTTCTCAGACAATTCCTGAGTATGCGTCGCCAGAGGAAATCATCCTCCATCACATAATGCACCTTAGCGAGTGCACCACATAGATGGTCTCTTACACACTTTGTTCCAGACCACCTTTTAACCTCACACACATAAGGTCCTGAAGAAAGCCAGCCCAGTATAGAGAGACTGGCTGAAACATGTTGACCAGGATATCGGAACCTAATTAACTCCAGAGATATCCACCTCTCTTTTAACCACTGCCGAGGGCCCATATATTAAAATAGTCCTTCTGTTACCTGAACGGGACCCCACGGACAGCTTTTTAAACCACACTCATCTCACTCTCACTGCACACTCACTGCACAGAACCAGCTCCGCTGTATCCAGGCTGTCGCAGCACACCCAAGGTACATTCGGTACCTTGGGTGGGACCCGATGATGAAGCATGTCACCAACTAGGTTGGTGAGTGAGGGTCTTCCAAAACACATATGTGTCGCTACATACACATACTAGGAGCTCCTATTTAGTAGCTAGTTCCCTTTGATACTTATAATATATAGTATTTATGCAGCACAAAGCTATCAAGTGAAAACACAACACAAGAAAAATACCAAACCAATTTAGAAAACTAGACTAAGGGGCATATTTACAAGCCCCTATCGCCACGTGAACGTCACTTTATGCGACGTTCCTGTGGCGATAAGGGCTTCGCCTTATTTACAAGGTGGCAATAAGCCACTTAATGTGGCTTAACGCCGCTTTGTAAATAAGGCCCCCTTTCACACTATACTTAGCGTGAAAGGGGGGGCAATGGGTGTTGCGGTGGGCGTTCTGCCGCAACACCCATTGATTTTGACGCTGTCCCGTCCCCTATTTACAAGGGTGGCGTAAATAGGAGGCAGCGCCAAAAGTAAGACTAGGGAAAACCTGGTCTTAACATGGGGATACGAGGAGAAATGCTTTAGTTCTCCTCGTTTTTGCTGTTTCTATGTGTGCTGCATTGTGCAGCACACTTAGAAACAGCAAATTGCCATGAATGATTGTTTATGTGCAGGAAGGTGTGCCTTCCTGCACATAAACAATCATTTTTATAAAATGACGATTTGCTAATTTTATGTGTGCTGCACAATGCAGCTGGGGTCTAATTGTTTGAATCTCGCACTAGCAAAATTGGGGATACATTTGCAGCAATACTGCACCAGGCCCGACAATGACCTAATCTGCTCCTTGTTGGTAGGAGAAGGTGCCGCAATGATGGAATTAGCTAATCATGACTCTGCTTATGATTGCCATTCACTAGGATGTCAACTTGGAAAAACATTACCAAATCAATCCCTTCAACACATTCTTTATAAGCCGTTGGAAACACTCTGCTGCCAACGCCAAACCAAAAGGTAATCTTAGGAACCTAAATGCACCTAGAGGTGTGACAAAAGATGTGAGTGCTCTCAAATCTTCATGTAATTGCATTTGGTGGTATGCAGCTGAAAGGTCCATCACACTGAACACACAGGCATCCTTAGCATGGCCAATGCCTCAACAATATTAGGTATGGGCTGACGATCAACCCAAATACATTGGTAAAGGTCCCTGATATCTACACATTATCAGCTTGTTGCCATTGTCCATTGGAGCCAAAACTATTAAAGCCAACTACTATGAGGACTCTATCTCCTCAATAAGGTCCATATGTAACAATGTATCTAACTCTTCCTGTAAGGGTTTCAGCATAGATTAGGTACACTCTTCACCTTGTATACAACAAGCTTCACATTCTTCTTTAAAATAGTCCTGTGTTTGAAATACTTTAAAAGACCAAATTTATCTCTGAATATGTCATGAAAATCTTGATCCACTCCCAAAGCGTCACCAATGTTCACAATTAAAAGGATCTGCTCAGTGGAATTTGGATTAAGAATAATCCCAAAGTCCCTCTGGTGATGCCATCCAAGCAGGTTGTCCTCACATTTAGCTGAGTAATTCTTCCCCACAGTCTCTCTCCCCTTGAAATTAATTTTCATAATTGTGTAACCAATTAGAACAATTTTCAACCCTTCTGGGTTTATGTCAAGCGGTAACAATATGATGCTCTCACTCCCATATGCCATTTCCCAATTGTTATCACCCACCAGTGTGAAGGGGGACCCTGAATCCACCAAAACCATAAGATTCTTTCCACCAATCTTAATCTCACACTCAGGCATTTTGATCTGGCCCCCATCAACCACTCCATCCACCTGTTTTTACACCCTCAGAAGAGGGTACTCCTTGGAGCTTTTTGACTCATCTCAGTCATCTCCGTCACTTCATGTATTTTAGCATTTTAGCACATGCGAGGAAAATGCCCTCTTTTCTCAGAACTACGACAGACAGAATTATGAGCAACTAGAAGTGTGTTGCATACTCGATAATAGCCACTGCTTCCTTCAACGTAGGATTGTTTAGCTTACAGCTTCTTCTGCAGTCTAGTATCATTTGTGCAACCTACTAACTGAACCCTGATAACAGAATCAGTCAAGTCATCAAATTCACAAGTTTGGGCTAGAGTATTTAGAGAGGCTACATAATTTCCAACCTTTTCACCCTTGGCCTGGGTTCTCGTGAAGAATTTGTGTCCTTCCATAGCAATATTTATCTGTGAACCAAAATGTTTCTCCAATATCAGAACTGACATCTCATACAAGTCTCTGGGCTTGCCATTACCATTGCCTATGGTAATTTCATCCAAGCTTTCATAAATATGTTATACCCCTCTATACGTAAATTGTGGGGCAATATTCCTTGTTTTCTTGCAGAGGAAAAATTCTCTCCACCAATTGCTATGAGGTATGAATCAAAGAGGCATTTCCATTTTTTTCCAGGGCAATAAAGATTCACCAGAATCACACAAGGTGGAGTTTTGTAGAAAGCTTGCTTTTTATGTAGTAGTGCCAATGTAGAGGCACACCATGCAAAAACTCCATATGACCCTTATTGGTTTACACTGCTTACTTTAATAATCCCAAGTGCTCTATTTGTGGTCGACCAGTTTAGGCTTATCATAGAGGGGTGTTAAGCATTTCTTATACACATAGAGTCAATTAATGAGACACACACTCAAGAAGAAATCAGAGACCAATTTTGAAAAAGAACACAAATTTTGACATGAATTTAGACACCAGGGGGCAGATTTACAAGCCCTCTGCGCCACCAGTACGTCACTTTTCGTGACGTACTGGTGGCGCAGGGGGCTGCTCCATATTACAAGGAGAGGAAAAGCCACCCTGCGTGACTTTTCCTCTCCTTGTAATACGGCCCCTTCACACGCAGCACTTTGCGGTGAAGGGGCGTTCCATGGGTGTTGCTGTGGGTGTTCCCACGCAACACCCATGGAACAAGACACATCTCCAGAATTACGAGAAATCGTAACTCTGGAGATGCGTTTGAAGCTACGCCACCCTAGAGGTGGCGTAGGGAGGCGCACCGAGGAGAAATGTTTTAATTTCTCCTCGTTTTACTCTTTCAATGCGTGCTGCATTCTGCAGCAGCATTGAAAGAGGAAAATGGTTGTAGTGATTGTTTTTGTGCAGGAAGGTTCCCCTTCCTGCACAAAAACATCTCCCCATGACGCAGGCATCCTTGCACCATGGTGCAAGGGTGCCTGCGCCGGCGCATGGCTGCAGTTTGTGGGCCAGCGCAGGGGAAGCACAAGGATGCGACATATTCTTGTAAATATGTCGCATCCCTGTGCTTTCCAAACTAACGCAGCATGGCGCAGCAAAATGACTTGCTGCGCCGTGCTGCGTTAGTTAATTGTAAATCTGCCCCCAGGATCTTTGGAATCAGGTAAGTACTTTTGGAGTTATCGATTTTACAAGCAAACAGTAAAAATGCTCAAATAACAGTTTTTGAGGTATGAGCCTCGAACACCGTAATATTATCCTATGGGAGGAAAAACATACACAGCAAACATATACTTGCAGTGTGTGTTTGGAGATGCCCTTTAGGACTTGAGGTACTTAGGGGTCAAGGTCCAAAGAACCACCAGCAGTTTGGGTTTACCTCCCCTGGGGTGTCCGGGTGCAGAGGTGCCGGTCGGATTGGTAGCCTTGAGCGCTATACTGTTAAAGTCAATGGTACCTGAAATAAAGAACTTCAAGGGGCGACTTGGGGACAAGTCCAGGGGAACCCACAGAGGTGTTCAGGTTGTGAGGATGCGTAGCCCAAGGGACACAGTCAGGAGTCATAAACCAGGGCTGGAGGGCTCGGGTGTGAAGGTGTTTGGCTGGCTGGCCAGTTGTGTTTGAGGCTCTCACGGTTCTCGGTACACCTGTAGAGGGGAGGAAAAACATGACAGCAGAGTCACTCTCATCATGGGTCTCATTGGTCCTGAAGTCCCCCCTCATGCAGGTTGGTTTCCACTGTGGTGGTGTCCAGGCTTGACCCACACATACCTTGGTTGATGCAGGTGCCCCGGTAACCAGGGTTTTGGTGCAGGGGGGCTCCTGGAAAGTCTAGCATATTGAAACTTGGCAGAGAGATGTGACTGACCTCCTAGAGCCACAAAGACTTCCTTCTGATGTGCTGCACCCTCAGTGGGCCCGATGGCCAACACGGTGTACCAGACAAGTGTGGTCAGTGCCTGCAGATGCATGGGGATGGCTTCTCCTACTTAAGGAAGATGGCAGATGGTTAGTAAAGTGCTGGACAGTCCTCCAAGCACGAGCCGGATCTTTGCAATTGTTGAGGTACCAGCAGCCAGGCAGGCTTTTGCGCCACTTTCAGTGCAGGTCCTCAGTTCTCACGGTGACAGCTCTTATTTGTCCTTCTACTGTTCCCAGGTGATCGAATCCATTGCTCTGGTGTCGGGGTAATCCCTAAATACTCAATTCAGGGGTGTTTAAGGGAGTATATGGTAGTAGACATTAGGCTACCTACCACTAGGGTGAGTACACTCCCTAAAGGAGCACTTCCTGTGCGGAGTGGGCCAAACCTCTGACCCATAATTCTCTACTTTCACCAAAAACAAGATGGTGAAACCCTTCTCTGGCTGTCCACTTCAGGTAGCCCACCTTAGGGGTGTGACTAGCCTGTAAGAGAAACCCGTCTCCTGAATATCTAATTTTCCACCAGCTCTGGTGCCAAGTGGGCCTCAGGGCAGAGTTGGCATTCCCCAGGTCTGGGGAGAAGCCGTGGTCACATATCAAAGGTGGTAGAGGCTTTGAAGCCTCCGGGCTTGATATGCTCAATTCACTAGCCATCCTGCTGGAGGAGGTGTCATCACCTTCCGCCGGGCAGGCATTGTTCCCTGCCTCTGAGAGTGCAGCCTCTCATCTGCAGGAGATTAAAAACTCGTCTATGGTGGCAGGCTGGATGATACCAGTCAGTCAACACACTAAGTGACTAGTAAGGATACAGGAGGCACCTCTAAGGTGCCCTATGGATGCAAGTCTTCATAAATCCGAAACTGGCATCAGTACAGATTTATTAAGGCAAGATGTTTGATACCAAACATCAGTATTTTCAGTGAAGCTATTATGTAGCTGGGTAACTCATGGCCAGTGCCCAGTACATATCTTTAAAATGGCTTCCTGATCACTTGCAATGTCTAGCAATGGAACTGGACATCACGGGGCATATCTGCTCATGCAGCTGTGCCCTCACAAGTAATATAATGCACCCTGCCTTAAGGCTCATAGGCCTGCTGTAGGGTTGATTTACATATAGTTTATGCAGTGTACATGGGCATTACACACACAGAGTAGGCAATGTTGTGTTTTAGGAATGGCTTGTGTCATTTCAAGCATTCTGCAATGGCAGACTACATGCAGTTTATGTGTGGGTCCCCTTGGGTGTCATAATACATGTTGCAGCCATTAAGGCCCCTCTTTAGTACCCATGCTCTGGGTACCAGGCGTACCATTTACCATGGGCTTACAGGGGTGCTAAAGTCCTTGCCAATTGGGCTACAATTAAGCATTTAGGAAAAGCACTGGGGCGTGGTTAGCAGGGACTCAATGCACTACCAATCAACAACATCAGTACCAGAGAGCAAAAAGTGGGGGCAACCATGTCAATGCGTGGCACTCTCCTACAAGGTTGCGACATGCTGGTGGCGCCCATACTTCAGCAACCTGTAAGGATAAATCTGAAACAACAGGAATTAACAAAATGAGCTAAAAGAACTCAAAATTAATACACTAACATAACAAATTAAAACAACAATAAAGTTAAAAGCCCACGTTTTAGTAGATTTGAATAAATACTGTAGCAGCGTAAAGCGTATGTAAAGATATTTATTATAAGCTTACTCTCATTTACTCCTCTAAACGTAGTGGGCCCATTACGATTAGATAAACTGCAGCGCTTTCATCTACCAAAGAGGCAATGGTCCTCTAATGAATCTTTCTCTGCCGATAGGAGGGGTGGAATTTAGGGTGACCAAACTCCATGTTAGCTGTCCAGTGAGGACCATTAATTGACAGTCAACTCACAAATTCGAGATCAGGTTTAGGTACACCACTCTCAAGACCATGCTGTAGAAATAAAGGATAGCAAGAGGAAAACCCAGCCTCCTAAAGAAGTTAAGTCAAGTGAGGGTTATGCAAACCAAAAGCTCTCCAACAGCAACACAAAAGAAGTAACACCTAATGTTCTGTCAGAGCTCAATGATTCTCCTTACAACACATTTAAATCAATAGGAAACAGCACAGTTCAATTGAAAGAACCAACAGGACTCAATAATAGACTTCGACAGAGATTTGAATAATTTGGTTATTGTATTAAAGATTCAAAGTTCATTGCCATAAGTACTTTCTATAGAAGATCAGTTAAGAATATCATAGCTTTTATAACAGTGCCAAGCATTTAAGCAGGCTTTCTCAAATCATAAATAGCTACAGAGTTACAGAGTCCTACCACCATCAAGGCAGAGGGATAGTCTGATGTCTAACAGCTCAGGTCCTAAGAAAGTGGAAAAAGGGGTTCAGAAATAAAGTCCATTAAGGGCGAGTCCATTAGCATAAACAAAGAAATAGGAGAAATGGGTCAATGGTAAAATGGAAATGGTTAGGTAAAGAAGGTTCAGTCCATCAGCTACCGACTGTAGCATCAACCTGGTAATCCAAAGCAAGGGAAAGGTTCATCAAAAATCGATCAGCATAGCATCCGGGTCTCGAATAGGAAAAATCAGAATGGTGTTGTCCCTCCTTTGAGGTTTCTTTTTTTATAAAGTTTTTTTAATATCGTCCCAGTGAGGTGGCATCACACTACCATCGAAAGACTACAACATGTCCTTGTTCTCATAGTGTCACCTAGGATGCCTGAAATATTAAGATGGCTTCCCATGCTAGTCATGAGAAATGAAAAATTGTGAGTCCACATAAGCCTAGTATCAACAGAAAAGATACAAAGTAAACTGTCCAAAGAAAGAGATGAAATTCTATTCCCACAGGAATATTTCACGGTGCACATTGAAGAAACATTCTCGAATGTCAGCGTGTGGACATGTACGGGACAAATAAGCAACATTTCACTTGTAGAAAATGACCCATTGTATTAAATCAGGGGAAAGAACAGCACTAGAGAAAAATAATTTAAATAAAAGGCTTTAAAGATAGCATTGTACGTTTAAATGAAACAAGCTCTAACCAACATCAAATATAATGAAATTAAATCAATTCAAATGAAGACAGTGGTAAGGGAGCGGGGGTGGGGGAGCAGTCTGCCCCGGGCGTCTCTTTTTTGGGTGCGGCGGCAAGCCGTGAGCGGAAGGTACGTTTTGTTTTTTCTGGGTGGCAAACTAAGGGATCGTCCCAGCCATCCAAAGCTATAGCTACGCCGCTGAATGAAGAATATATAGAACCTTCACAAATTATTATTCCATAAAAATAGCTAACGTTAGAAATACCCCACTACTAGAATTTTTTACAATATTCGCATAAGTGCATGATTTTCTGATTTCATCCTACAAAATTTGTTTTTATGTTTTCATAAACTATAGAGTCTCTAGTCTTATATTACAAAATTTCAAGCTTGTACTTCCTTTCTACACATTTTTGTACCGACTCTTCTAAATGGTGCATTTTCAGAAAAATATATAAAAAATACTAGGCCATTTCACATAACATCCAATTTCATCAGTATATGTTAATAAGCAACATATGCAATAGAAAAATTATTAGTGCATCTTCGTTTATGTGTATTAGTATTACTTTATATGTGTGGTTTCTTCATGTCACATTTCAAAGCACGCTTTTACGGTGCTTCTACTACACTTGTCTCTGTCTCATGTGTCACTGTGCCTAAAGTGTGCAACGTGTACTTTCAACTTTTCATGTCTTCTGTGAATAAAAATGTTGTGTATTATGATTTTTAAAATCGTGCTGCATTAGGCCCCTCTCTGATGGCAAATCAAACCATCATCTTATCTACCACATCATATCTCATCAAAGATTATGGATGTGTTGTCTTTAACCTCTTTCTTCTACTCCTGTCTAAGACTTTTAATTCATCATAAAATTTCCATTCTGCATCCTTCATTTTAAGCCCAACTCTTGTCTTTTTTACTCCCTCATTTCTACTCTTTTGGTATCTGCAAAATGTAATTGATAATATCAGCAGCATTATGCACAAAGAAATCTCCACTACAGGTCTCAAGATGGAAATCACTAATCCATTTCCTAAGTTTCCCATCCAGTTGGTAACACTTGACAATCCCTTACCTATGGTTTCCAAGCACCATGTGCTTTTAAGTCTTTCAAGTCCTTAATTTAGTCAGTAATGTTTTTAATATAACCTTGTAAGTCTTTACTCCTATCCAGTATATAGGCACAACAATGTTAAACTTTCAGCAATCAACAGACTTCACCTTCCTTTGCCAGAAGGATATCAAGGGCAAGTTGATTTTGAATCACCAGCAATCTTATTTATAGAATTTTTTCATTTACAACAGAAAAAAACAATATCAACAATACAAGACAGCTTTCTAATTTTCTGAGAGTTTAGTGCTACGCCTACAGAAGGCATCAGGACTCTAAATATGTATCCCACTATGTCCCTTGCACTTCTCTTCGTTCTCTCATTTGTTTCCAATAACCCCCTTCCCCCTCACTTCACCTCCACCCGCAACCATCCAGCTAACACCATCCTCCAACAATCGACTTCACCATCACCCTCCCTGGACCTCACTACAGCAAATGACATCCCCCAACCAACATTACCTATTTCTCATCCCCCTCTAATTTTCCTCTCTCCACCTAACACCCGGAACTCACACTCCTCGGACCCCTCCACTAAAAATGGTTGCCCCCAATCCCTACCATCTACTTATCATTCCCCTCCCACAACCCCGCCTCTGCCTGACCCCACAACCTCTCCCCCCCTACCCAACTACTCACGTACTCCACCGTCCTTGCCCCTCAATCCCCTAACACAACTCCTCACCCCTCCTCCTACCCATCCCGTACACCCTCATCTCCTCCCCATCCCCCTATCCTGCCCCTTCAGGCCCTCCTAACTCTGCCTCCCAATCCTTTATCCCAACCCCGATAAATACACAACCCCCCCACCCCTATATATCCGCTCTCCACTCACTCTATGCCCTTTTATCCTCTCTGACCACATCTCCTGAAGTTCTTAGCCTCATGTCCCTATCTCCCCCTCACACCTCAGTCCACCCTCCGCAACTAACCCAGACCACTCCCTACCCCTAAATCATTCCCTTCCCCGCCCCTTCAATACCTCCCCTTACCCTAATTGCCCCGAACCTACACAACAGTGAACTCGACCTATCTAAATTGATTACTGAACCCCTCCCATCTAACAGCCCCGACACCCCTCACTCCACTCCCACTACCCTATCTCCCCCCTCTCACATCAGTCCACCCTCTGCAACTAACCCAGATCTTTCCCTACCCCCCGCCCATGCCCCTTCAGTACCCCCCTCCACCCCAATTGACACGAGCCTACATAACACTGAACTTGACCTATCCAATTTGATTACCGAACCCCTCACACCTAACAGCCCCGTCACCCCTCATTCCACACTCACTTCCCTATCTCCACCCACACACATCAATCCACCCTCCGTAACTAACCCAGACCACCCCCCCTCGTTACCTCCCCTCACATTAATTGCCCAGAACCTACACAACATCAAACTTGACCTATCTAATTTGATTACTAAATTCTCTCAATTCAAGAAAGACTTTATCTCCCACAGCTCCAGAACCCTCCCTCACCATAAAATCCCCACCCAGCCCTGCCCAAAAATCCCCCCCAAAAATCCCCCAAAAATTCCCCCCGAAAATCCCTAACACCAAACACAATTATTGGAGATCAACTCCTCTCCACTGCCATATACATAGACCTCACCGCACCTCGAACCATCTCTCCCCGTCCGACCTCTCCGACCTATGCAACTCTTACCTTCCTAGCTTACCAACCGCCAATTCTCCACTCCCCTACTCCCACATCCCTGTTATCTTAGGGACTAATAGAATCCCCTCCTCCCCCACCTCCCCCAGACCACCGCCTCAACTCACGTCGATCCACACTTGCCCACCCACCATAAGCAACCCCACACCACTTACATGTATGCTTGTCAACTGTCGCTCCGCAGTCCAACATGCCACGGAAATTTCGGAAACTATCCTGAGTGAATCCATTGACATTGCATTCCTCACAGAAACCTGGCTCAAAGACCACTCAACGAGCATACTTGACCTACTCTCCCCCCGGGATACTCTATTCTGAGAAAAGATAGACCTGACAGAGTTGGGGGTGGTCTAGCCATTATCTTTAAAAATGAACTTCAGCTATCCCTTGTCAATAATTCTGGCTACTCCTCCTGCGAATACCTGGAAGCTGAACTGACAATCCAAAACTCCCACCCAATTCGTCTACACAACATCTATCGCCCTCCAGGCCCCCCCAGCCCTTCATCGAGGACTTATCTGAGCTCCTGACACAATCCTCATTATCCAACTCAAAAATCTCTTTCTTGGGGATCTCAACCTCCATTGGAACAATACAGATGATCCCACTATCCCCCTCCTCACCAATCTACTTGAGATCAATGAACTCAAGCAACTATGCCTGTCCCCGACACACACCAAAGGAGCCATCCTTGACGCCATTCTTTCCAACGAAGATCTGGCCTCCGTGACCAATATCGTCCCCATTGACTGGTCCGACCATCACCTTATACTGTTCACCATTGCTACCAATGCAAATCTCCCCACCTCCAAAATTAACAGACCTAAGAAACTGACCAGAAATCTAAAACATATCCCCCGGGTGTTCTTGAGTCTAAACTCCAAGCTCAACTTCTGCTCATTCCCCCTCACAAAATGCCAATGAGCTCACTGAACACTTTAACAATACTGTCACTGGAATTCTTGACCAACTAGCCCTGCCCAAACTCAAAAACCAAAGAACCACCCCCTCCAACTCTTGGTTTAATACTGAGCTTAATAACGAAAGACGGTCACTCAGACTGTCGGAAAGAACGTGGAGACACCATCCCTCTCCCGCCCATCTTGCACTCCTCAGACATGCTAGATCCACATACAAAAAACACATCTTCAAGGAAAAGGCCTCCTTCTTCCGCACTCAACTTGATCATGCCAAAAACAGACCTAGGGAACTCTTCAAAATCATTCGTAACCAAACTTCCCCTGCACCTCCTAATCTGACCGCCTCCTCAGCCAGATGTGAAGAAATTTCCCACTTCTTCTCAGAAAAAATAGCCAAAATTGATCAATCCTTCCGCTCCACACAGCTTCCCTCCAACTCCCAATGCAAACCCGTCCTCACCTCTAATGCCTACCCCACATCCCCTCGACCAGCTGACCCTGCTACCTCTCCGGAAACCAACTCCCCTAACTCACAATTAAAGAACAATGCCTCCCTGCTCAACTTCCTCCCCGTGACTGAGCTAGAAGTCCTTAAAATAATTGGTAATCTTAAACCGTCCTCCCACACAAAAGACCCCTTACCCTCTAACCTTGTCCCTGCCCTTAAGCACATCATCACCCCATACTGGACCACAATCATCAACACCTCTCTCTCCACTGGCTGTGTCCCCACCTCCCTTCAACTTGGACAAATCTCTCCCATAATCAAAAACCCCAATGCTGACCCCAATGACCTAAACAATCTCCGCCCCATCACTAACCTCCCACTTCTTTCAAAGGTCCTTGAAAAATGTGTCCTACTACAACTAGACAAACACATCGAAAACTTCAACCTACTTGATCCCTTTCAATCAGGCTTCAGGAAAGGCTGCAGCACCGAAACGGCAATGCTCAATGTCGTCGATGACATCCACCACTCACTTGATAATGGCGAGACCTGCCTTCTTATCCTCCTTGATCTCTCCGCAGCGTTCGATACAGTCAACCATTCAGCCCTACTCAATGTGCTTAGGACCCGTTTCGGCCTCAATGATACTGCCTACAAATGGTTCGTCTCCTACCTACAACACCGAACTCAGCAAATCAAATTCAAAACTGTCTCTCTAACCCCTCTCCCGTCTTCCTTGGAGTCCCCCAAGGGTCTATTCTCTCTCCCTCCCTCTTTAACCTCTTTATGGAACCCCTCACCCTCATTCTTAAACAAGCAGGCATCAACTACCACCTCTACGCCGATGACACCCAAATCTATTACAAGATTAAAACTCATGCCGACATCTTACACCTGAACAACACCCTCACCAAAATCCAAACCTGGTTCCACTCCAATCATCTCAAACTTAACCCTAATAAAACTGAAATCATTCTCTTCTCCCCTAAAAACAACCCGCTCCCCGTTCCATCATGGATCTCTGACCTTAACGCACTCAACTGCTCATTCACCTTGTCCAACTCCGTCAAATCTCTTGGTATTTCTATCGACAACACCCTAACCCTTAACGTCCACATCAAAAACTCTGCTAAAGGAGCCCTCCTCACTCTCCGTCACCTCAAGAAAATCAAACCCTTTATACCCACCGATGATTTTAAACTTGTAGTTCAGTCACTTGTTCTTTCACGTATTGATTATGGTAACGCTATCCTCAACGGAATCCCCAAGGTCCACCTTGCTCCAATCAAAGCTGTGCTCAACCTTGCCGCCAGGCTCATTACAGACTGCAAACGCTTCGATCACATATCCCCGGCTCTCAAATCTCTTAAATGGCTCCCTATCGAAGGCAGATCTGCATACAAAACTGCCTGCATCACTCATAAAGTCCTCCACCAAAACACTCCACAGTACCTCTCTAAAAACTCCTCATTGCGGGCACCACACGACCCCTGAAAAGCACCAACTCGCTCCTCCTTATACCACCACTGCATAAAAAGAAAGCCACACAATCACGCTCCTTCTCTGGGAATGCCCCTATCATCTGGAATGCCCTCCCAAAAACCTGCGCTGCAACCCCTCCTATTTCAGCTTCAAAAAGACCTCAAAATCCACCTCCTCAATTATTATTGGGGATCCTAACCTATGACCTGCACTCGATCTCCAATCTCACCATGTTATATTAGTCCAGTAATATTTGTCCATTTCATGAACATCATCGGCCTAATTACTGGATATGTATAGCTCCTGCCCCTGTTTATCTATTTGATTCGTTTATCTAACTGTTTGATTTGTTTATCTATTTGATTTGTATATTTCACATGTTGTCATTATCTTTTATCTACTTATACGCCATGTTTGGCCCAATTATCATTGGGGGTCCTAACCTGTGACCTGCACCTGATCTCCAATCACCATGTTACATTTTGTCCAGTATGATTCTGTCCACCCCCCGAACATCATATACCTAGTTACTTGAAGTGTATAGTTCTTGCACCTGTATATTTATTCTGTTTTTGTATATTTCACACGTTGTTTCTTTATCTTTTTTATCTACTTGTATGCCATGTTTGCGTTATATTATCTTCTCATGTAAAGCGCTCTGATACCTCTGGGTCTAGCCAGCGCTCTATAAAACTCTCAAAATAAAAATAAAAAATAAAAAATCTGTTTGAAATGATAAATTTTTGAAGAAAAACATTCCCATATTACACCTTCTATACCATCCTTTTGGCAACTTCTAATAAGCTCTCTTCCCACAATCATAATACACTCCAGGGAAACTGGGGTCCTCACCTTCTAAATATCTTCCCCAGTTTTAATGCAATTCAAATGTATGTTCACATTCACTAGATCCTACAAAAATAGTGTTAATATTTGATTTCTTTCTGTATACACAAAGTATACCTTTATGTTGCCAATCTAAAGCTCATGAAACCATTCCCTCGGTGATTTTGTTCTCTTCTTGCAGTAAGCTCCAAGGAGTTAATTTAGGCAGTGCACTAACATTATTTATTTTTATGGTCTAGTATATTCTCCACGAAATCTATACAATTCTTTTTCAGTTCTCACTAATTTACGTTAGGTTATATCCAAGTGTCCAAAGATTGAGTTGTTCTAAATATGCAACCCATAGCTTCAATTGTTTAAGCTTCAGGATACAGATTTAAATGTCTAAGCACAGAAATTTCAGAAAAGATCTGATCTTGATTAGAGTAATAGAATAACAGTTGATCAGTACTGTAGAATAAGCTAGTTAACACACTGCAAGACATTCCATATGTTAGAGGTAAACTGTGGTAGGTTATGCCCTCAGCAACTGATGAAGGTATTTCCATACAGACGTAGCAATCACCAACATCCATAGTATTTGTGTACTCATTAAGCAAAATAGCATAAACATTTTAGCTGAAATTTATTTTCAAAGTATTATTGTGAAGAGGATTCATGTCATTAAAATCAGAAACATTTCTTTTAGTGCCTCCAGAAGGAATATTAAGTTTAGAATCTTTCACAGAAACATAATGTGGCAGATTTAAGAAAATAGACATTGCAATTAATATCAAAACAACAATAGAAAGAATCACAGTATATACACCTTTGCATTTTGAAGATATTCTAGAGTTGGACTCCATGGCAATTCAAGATCCAGACCATTTAAATAAAGAAAAAGAAAAAAATAGCAGAAGTGATTTGAGCAAATAAGCAAAGTCTTGGCACTAAAAAAAATATTATGGCAAAGCTCGAAATCTTCTCTTAGAAGGAAAAACTGTCATATCAGCTTCGCTGATGAGTAAATTCAGGAAAACTGCGTCAGTCCCTGAGTTTGTACATCCAGATTAAAATTAAAATCAATAACACAGTTTGCTTCAGGGTGGTTCATGTGGACAAGTATTGTTAGTGTAAAACTCATAGAACTGCTGTTCCCACTCATTAGCAGCTAAATAAGTCCATTCATGAGATGCGTACCTCTGACTTGGTACCTTTGCTGGTTTTGATCAGCTCACATCTGTTTGCTCATCATCTGTGTCACTTTGATCTGATGGCTCAGAGCTTTAAGGAATAGTTGGTGGTACTCGCCCTGCGGTCAGACAGCTTCTTCGAATGTCACCTCTTTTGGGGCAATGGTCTCAGGACACATCTCGCTTTCTTACTGCACTATGCCCGTCTTTGGGGTCTGTACCACTCGTAGTCAACTCTACTGGTCGTGACCCATCGGTACCTACAGTTGACTCTCTCGGACCCCCCTCAGGCCAAACGAGTGCTGGCCCAGTAGCTTGCTGATCCCCAACAGCTACGTTAACCTGTTCCGTCTGATTCACTGTTACCACCAGCACATCAGGAACAGGCACTGTTGTATCATTTAGGGGACTTGGGACTCTGCAAGTATGAGCTGTGTGCACCCAGTTCAGGAGACCCCCACACTTGACCACGGTAATGGTGACTAGGATCACTGGGAAAGGCCCCCTCCAGCGAGGTTCCAGGCACGTTCTGCGCACTTGCTTCTTCACCATTACCCAGTCCCCTGCACTGAGGTAATGGCACTGGTCCTGTTGGACCACAGGGGCAGCTTCTCCAACCTGGTGAGAGACAGAACGTGCCACGTCAGCGAGGCCCTTACAGTAGGGCAGCATAAGATCATCTTTAATATTGACTAATGTATTAGCAGGAACAGCTGGCAGCCTCATCACATGACCCATGATTACTTCATGAGGCGACAATCCTGTCCTCCTATCTGGAGTACTTCTCAAAATAATCAACGCAAAAGGCAATGCATTTGGCCAATTCAGAGATGTAGAAGCACACACTTTCACCAATCTGGATTTCAATGTGTCATTGATCTGCTCCACCAACCCGGAAGCTTCCAGTCAGTAACTGCAATGAAGCTTCTGTTCAACTTGTAATGCTACACATAACATTTTTAGGACCTTGTTGATAAAATGAGTTCCACGGTCTGACTCAAGAGAAGCCGGAAATTCGACTCTCGGAATCAACTCCCTTAACAGCAATTTTGCCACAGTCAAACTGCTGTTTCTATGAATAGGATAAGCTTCATCCCATTTTGAGAAATTGCATACAATGACCAAAACATATCTCAAACCGTTGCAAAGGGGCATCTCTTTAAAGTCCATTTGCATCTGGCTAAAAGGACCAGCAGATTTACCAATGTGACTCATGACAACCTGTGTTCTTCTTCCTGGGTTTTGTTACTGACATATTACATGATGACATAGTGTCTCTGCAGTTGCTCTAATTCTGGGATTGTACAATGTCTGCTGGAAAAGGTGCATCATTGCATCTCTCCCAACATGTGCAGGACCATGGTAGTGCCTTGCCATTGGTGACAATAAGCTGTCAGACAATACTGGTCTGCCATCAATTTAAACCCACGTCATCTTTCCTTTTGGTACAACCTGCTTGCACTCAACCCTGCTGTTCTGCTTCTTTCACCTCATCCTGTAGTTTCCTAACCTCCTTCCATGTGTCTAAGGCTGATAACATCAAAGTACAATCTGTGACGTCGGATGTGTTTTTCAAGATCTCTTCATTAAATGTGTGCACATTCAAAGCGCAATATCTTGCTATCTCATCTGCATAATAGTTGCAGACTGTAACATAGTCAGTACCTTGTCAATGCACAACACATTTCAAAACAGCAATTTGGGCAGGCAATTGTAGGGACTGCAAAAGGTTCCTCACGCACCATTTCTAATGGGCAAACCAGAAGATGTCATGAACCCACGCTGTGACCATAATTGGCCGAAGTCATGTACGGCTCCAAAGCCGTACAGACTATCAGTTTAAATTGTAACTCGAAGCTATTCTGAAATGGTGCATGCTCAAGTCAGAGCCATGAGCTCTGCAACTTGCGCAGAAAACACTCCTTGCAACCACAAAGCTTCCACAACACCTCCAACTGTACACAAAGCATACACAGTTTTCAGAATTCCTTCATTGTCTCCCAAACAGGAACCATCAACAAACAACACATGATCAGATACAGGCATTGGCTCGTCAGAGATATCAGGATGTGGCTTTGTACACAACTCAATCACATCCACGCAATCATGCTCGGCTTCATCAACCACATTCTCATTTACATGCAATGGTATCAAGGTAGCTGGGTTTAATACTATCCATCTCTTCAGAGTCACATTCTCTGAACCCAACAAGATTTGCTCATATTTTGTCAACCGGCTATTGGTCAGATACTGTGTTCGCGTACGAGTCAACAGTATCTCCACTGAATGGGGCACAAATACAGTCAGTGGGTGACCCATACAAATGCTTTCACACTGTTCAAGACTCACACACCTTGATGCAACCGCTTTCAGACATACAGGCAAAGCATCCACAGCAGGATCGAGTGTCGCTGAAAAGTAGGCAATAGACATACAGTTGCTTCCATGCATTTTTGTCAATACTGAAAGAGCGCAAGCTTCTCTCTCACTGCAGAACAATACAAAGCACTTATTATAGTCAGGCATTCCCAAAGCCGGAGCCCTGCAAAGGCACTGTCGCAGCTCTGTGAAGGCAGTCATGCAATTGTCATCCCAGGGTACCAGATCTGATACGTCTTTGTGTCTCAATCTCTGAGGAAGCTTTGCTGTAAAAGAAAAATTTGGAATCCATTGTCTGCAAGAGCCCACCATTCCTAAGAACATGCGGACTGCCTTTTGGGTAACTGAAGGATTCACGTTAATAATTGCTGAGATTCTTTCCTGTGACATTTTTCTTGCTCCTTTCTCAATGTGATGCCATAAGTACAGAACTTCAGATTAGCAAAATACATCTTAGTCAAAGAAACTTTAAGTCAATTTTTTGCAAGATGATTTAACAAGGCAGTACTATCAGTTTTACAAGCTTCTCTTGTAGTTGACGCCACCAACAGGTCATCAATGTATTGAACCAACACTGAGTGAGTCAGCATTATCAAAGATTCAAGATTCATCTTGAGTATCTGATTAAACATTGAGGGGCTTTCCGTATACCCCTGTGGGACTCCGCACCTTGGCAAAGCATGACTGCTGAAACGGAAAGCGAATAAAAATTGTCAGTCTTCATGCAATGGAATCGAAAAGAAGGCCTGACGTAAGGTGGAAGCCATGCTTAGTACGGCGAAATCGGGCTCCCCCCTAGATGTTTTGCCAGCATACAAATATGCCCTGCTTACCCCTCCTCTAGCCACCTCTATCACTGAGATTCTGAATACCTCCTTACGCGAAGGTATTTTACCATTGGACTGGAAGTCTGCTCAAGTGATTCCTATTAAGAAAAAAGATCAGCTGTCTGCTGACACGCTCTCAAATTACCATCCCATTTCGCTCCTCCCGCTGATGAGTAAAATGGTGGAGAGCTATGTCAACACTCAGCTAATGGACTGCCTTGATAACCACACTATTCTGGATCCTTCACAATCTGGGTTTAGATCCAACCATTCCACACAGACAACCCTTATTGGGGTTACGGATCATATCAAAATGGCTTTGGATGGTAATAAAGCAGTGATACTGGTCTTATTGGATCTGACAGCAGCCTTCGACGCGGTCTCTCATCAGAAACTGATTTTTCAACTGAGAGAGGCCGGGCTGCAGGGACAGGCACTCAACTGGCTCATCAGTTTCCTTGACCAGCGCACTCAGACCATCAACTTGGGTCCTTTCCGTTCCCAAACCTTGAAACTTACTAAGGGGGTGCCCCAGGGCTCTTGTTTGAGCCCGACTTTGTTTAATATCTATGCGGCCCCCCTTGCCAAGGTTATCAGGGAGCATGGTTTTACTCCTTTCTCTTACGCTGACGATACCCAGCTGCTTCTGACCTTTGATAAGGACTCTGAGGATATTGAGCAGCGTTTTGCTAAGGGTGTGTTAGCTATATCAGAATGGATGATGGACCATTGTCTTCAGCTAAATGCATCCAAGACGGAAATCCTGTTGTTTGGCACAGCTCAGGCCGTCTGGTCCCCTAGGTGGTGGCCTGCTACATTAGGTCCGGCCCCCTCTCCAACCTCAGTGGCAAAAAACTTGGGGATGCGCGTAGATGTTCTGTTATCCATGAAGGACCAAGTTATGACTACGACGGGGGCCTGTTCCCAAACCTTAAGCCTCCTGCGAAGAGTGTTTTGCTGGCTGCCACTCTCTGTGCGGAGAACCTTGATTCAGGCATTGATTATTGGCTGCTTGGACTACTGCAATGCTCTGCTGGCATCTGCTAATGAGTCCCTTCTCAGCAGACTGCAGATTGTTCAAAATGTGGCCGCTCGCCTGGCCTTAAAAAAAAACACCTCGTACCTCAGTAGGATCTTTATTAAAACAGCTTCACTGGCTCCCTGTCCGCCAGAGAACTAATTTCAAGCTCGGTTGTCTCACCCATAAAGCTCTCTATGGCACGAGCCACAGCTACCTGGCGGATAAATTCGAAGTCTACTGTCCGATTCGTCATCTTAAATCGGAAGGGAAAAGGCTGTTAGTGGTCCCCCGGTTTAAGAAGCTTAGAACAGGCGGCAAAACTGTTGTCCATCTGGCCTCGAAATTTTGGAACACCCTACTTGTGGATCTGCGTAAATGCTCCAATCTTTTACGCTTTAGGAAACTCCTGAAAACGGCATTATTCAGAGTTTAATTTCTATCGGCACATGTTTGTCTGACTTTCCCGTTATGATAGCGCAGAGGTACCCCTCCGGGGGTGATTCCTGCGCTTTATAAATCCTATACATACATACATATGATCCAGCGCGATACTAGCAACGAGCATTCATACATCAGATACTCACTTGGGCCCATACATTCATACTACACTAGTATTTCACGCTGGTGTGTCAGTTGTTACTCTTGATCAAAATTCCCTGCTACCAATTACCTTCTGATTGAAGAGTAATGACTTACCAATTAATCCTTTGCTAATTGGGAAGTTTAAAATGAGTGACATTCAATACAGTTCATAAATCCTGAAAATAATCACTGAGTCAGGAAGTTTTAAAATGTTTATCTAAGATTTTAGCAGAGTAAATTACAGAGCTGCATGATACTTTTCGTATATCAAGGATGAAGCATAAGAAATCAATTATTAATCAAGACGGTCCCTCAGAAAAGAAGATAGAGACAGCAGCGCAACTATAGGTTGCATATATTTACCTAAGTGCGAGAACCAAACCCCTTGGCCAAGGATTTGGAAAAGAATGGGACCCAGGAAGGATGAAGAGCAAGACCTCCTCCAGGTTCAGGACAGGACCGGTGACCTCTCTACCTACGACGCCTGCGTCGTTCCCCTCTCTGATACTCCGCTTCTCCTCGATTCTCCCGTGCCTTCCTTCTAATGGACTCTGCCGCCCCCTCCTCAGGACCTCTCTGGACAGCGATTCAGTCTGCAATCGATCAGCTTGGCAGTCTGGAGCTAGTAGCTAGCTAATTAGCTAATTCTATATCTAATTATACCCTTCTACGCCCATGTACCTCCCATTAATGTTGCAAAATAATTTTGGTTTGTATTCTGAAGACCATTGTCTTTAAACTACCGCCCATCCAATTTAATACATTTGCTTTATTTCCCACCCGTCTCACGACAAATGTTATATATTCTTTATATACAAAGTTTCATTTTCCAACAGGAAAAGGCATGAGCACAGCAGCTTTGGCCATCAGGGTCATGGCCTTGGACGACGTCCAGGTTGACTTCATTCTTGCTCTCTTGGCAGGCATGCAAGACACATGCGCAGTATCATTGTCTCTCAAGTTTCAGTGCACCAACCCAGGCCCAATTTTACGAACTAATAAAAGTACAAGAAGAAAATATTAAAATCACAAATAAAATGTTTCACTGTATACCCACTCTCTCTACTCTATTCCCATTTACTTATAAATTCTATCCCGCATTAGTAGCTTTATAAAAACGACAATTTAATTGGAACACGAGAGCAAGCTGTAGCATGTGAAAACATTAAGCAGCCATTTTAGAACACACTGCGCAGAAGCAGAAATTTCCCACCAAGCAAAGAAGGACGTCACACCATGTGATATGGTTGTGACATGCGCAGTAGAGTTTCCCGCGTTTTAGCGGCCATTTTAGAACAGACAAGCGTTATTTATTAGTTAGAACACATAAGCAAGCTTCCTAACTATTTATGTCGTGTATGCAAAGGTTAGTATAACAATACAAAGTTTAATATTTTAATACTGTGAGGAGATTGCCTCCGAGCAAGTCTCATTTATGAATCCTTGCTCCATCACATACATACAATGACTGAAAACCATTCGGCCTCACATGGAATCTAAAATAAAATCTGTCCCATGTTATTCCTTTGAGACTGCGCGTAATCCACATTCTGCATCTGATTTCCCATATTATTTAAAACAGACTTACACTTGCATCTCCAATTTCTCGGGATTTGTCTTTTTCAAAAGTGACACCAATATCCATTCTAGGATCTACAGTGTTAGAAATGGGGGTCTCTAGTTGGCAGAGGTAGGTACCTTTGTGCAAATAGGGACCCTTGCTTCTAGTCAGGTTAGGGGGATACACTTCTAAAATAACCCCTGCTCACCCCCTTGGTAGCTTGGCACGAGCAGACAGGCTTATCTCAGAGGTAGTGTGTAAAGCATTTGTGAACACATACAGTAATACAGTGAAAACACTACAAATGGACACCACACCAGTTTAGAAAAATAAGTAATCTTTATCTAAACCAAAACAAGACCAAACAACAAAAATCCACAATACAGTAATAAAAATATGACTTTCAGATGGTAGAAATAGTTCAGTTCAAAGCAAATTGCAGATGCAACACTTTTCACACAAAGTACCTGGGATGCGTCACGCAAACAAACAAAACGGGCCGCAGGGAAGGTGATGTGTCAGTTCCTTATACTCAGGGAAGGTGATGTGTTGGTTCCTTGCTCCGGGGGAGGTGATACGTAGGTTCCTTACTGCTGCGCAGGGGAGGTGATGCGTCAGTTCCTTACCGGAGAGGAGGTGATGCATCTGTTTCTTTCTGCGTGGGGAGGTGATGCATCGGTTTGCAGCACACAATTGATTTGTGACTTCAGAATACTGTACCTCAATTGATGAACATGGATCATGTACAAATTATGTATTATGTATGATGTAATGTCATTGTAATCACTGCCGTGTTATTATATTGCATTTGTTTAACATCATATAACAAAGAAAATACTTGGTCAAACTGTTGTTTGGGAAGCTCATTTGAGTACATATCATTTTGTTTGAGAATTTTTATGTTCAAAACTGTTTGAATCTGTCAAAAAATCCTCTCGTAGTGCACACAGTATTTCAAGCAATTTTTATGCTTGATTTTCTCACACATTATTTACATACGTGGGATGGGCAGCCCACTGACACTGTGTAGCACACTGTACCATACAAGTCTGAATCATTCAACGGTCACTTTGTAGAAATTGTTCGTTTATTAACGGTGTGCACTGTTAATTTCCACTTACATAAAGTGTGTGAACTTGCCAAGTCGACATGGCAGTCCCAGACTGCACACAGGGTCTGAAATGGCAGGCCTGAATCACATTTTACAAGCTGTTTCTGTGGGTGGCACAATCAGTGCTGCAAGCCCACCAGCAGCATTTGATTTACAGGCCATGGGCACACATAGTGCACTGTACTAGGGTCTGGTAAGTAAATCAGATAAGCCAATCATGGAATCACTAATCCATAACAATAATTTACAAAGGGAACACTTGCACTTTGGCACTGAACAGCAGTGGCAAAGTGCCCAAAGCATCTAAACCAGCAAAAATGGAGTCCAACACACCGCAAAACACAGGAGGTAAAGACAAAAAATGGAAGGGAGACCCACGCCAATGGTGCCAGGTCTAACATACAGGATTACCACAACTTCTTCCTTGTGATGGAAACTTCTGCTGCTGAAAACCATTAACACCCTGCATCATCGGAACTTGATTATAACCTCTCTGTGCCTGTCAAAACCCATCTGATTTTGTCCTTTCTGCATCACTTTATCTGTGCAATCATTAATTTCTCCCTGAGTTTCTTGTGTCTCATCTCAAAATCGTCTGCACAATGTTTTGCAAAACACAAAATTACGTCAACTGATTTACTCTGTCAACAAAGTGTTTGCTGTCGGATCATGTTGGAAATCTCAGGTCTCAAACCCATAACAAACTTGAAGACGAATTGTTCTACATCTCTCTCTGCAATAGAGTCTGATCCACTATACTGTTTTAAAACCTGTACCAATCTCTCATAAAAGGCATGTACTGACTCTTTCAGCTCTTGAGTTATGCTGTCAATCTACATCCAAACAATTTCTTTAGGGGAAATCTTAGGGGCCCATTACGATGGCGGGCGGAAGCACTACCGCCGTGCTGGCGGATGCAAAAACCACCAGTTACCGCCGGCACGCAGCAGTCCACAAGCCCGCCCAATTACGATGCAAAAAGCAGGCCAAACACCGCCGGCAAGCCAGCAACACCGTCCGCCATCAAAGTGCGCCCGCACACGTAGCGGCGCAGCACAACTGACACACACCGTCCGACGAAACACGTCCCGCCCGGCGCATAAATTACGATGCCGCAAACAAACGGCTCCCACGGCAAAGAGACACCGCACGTGAAAGAGAGGCGGAAACACGGACGCAGAGCACGGACAACGAAGAAGCGGCACCCCGGGCATGAATCCAGCACTGCAGGCCCTTCCCATGCTTCTGCTGATGCACCACCAAGGACGCAACGTACCGCGGAGACGCAGGTAGGCACACACACAACAAGTGCACGCAAACAGCGCACACAGTGCAAGGGCGGATAAAGCGGACAACCCCCCACCAGCGCGTGCACACTACACATCCACCATTGCATCCACATATGACACACAGGCCAAATCCTAACATCGCGGAACACATGTGTACACACCACCTGGGACTAGGAACCAACCACCCCGTCACGGCCCCAAAGCGCCGATGACGCCGCCACACATGCGCACAACGCAGAGGCCAACCGCAGCGCCATGCATGCGTCGCACACAGACACAGGGACACAACCAAGCAGCACACACACCAGCCCCACCCCGAACGCACATGACACGTGACAGGCCGGCCACAGACATGTCCCCAACGCCCAATTCAGGGACAACACCCAACGCCACACAACCGACGCACACATGTCAGTTAAGTCACGCAACAGCAGGACACACCCCAGTGTAACAAACATGGCGAAGCACACAGCGGCGGCAACACCAACTAGGAGAAGCAGGGCTCCCTTCGGGAAGAGGAACGCCAGTACCACACTGAAAAACCCATACCACCCTGCACATATGAACAAGACACATGAAACGGAACACCAAAGAGCCCGGGGACCGACAACAGGTGGCCCAAGAATTACATCCACACACAAGGCCCAACGCAGAGTGGAAAGGCAGCCTGCCGCCCACACAAGGGAGAGCAGACAGCACTGAATGACCTTCCATTCCAACACCGAAACCACAGCCCTACGACAGAAGCCGGTGAATACAGCCATTGTCCAAGAATAGACCAACACAGGCATGCCGAGGAGACCGACCACACGGCAGATAGCGCATATCACAGAAGCACACAACGGACGGGGAAGAAAGAAGAAAACACTCCCCCATGTCGGCCACATGCAAGTTAATTGGAAGGAGTCACACAGCACCGACCTTGAACTGTCTGAGAAGCATGTGGGAAGAGGGCCCGTGTCCTCCAAACAAGCCAACAGAACACAAGTCCTGTCTCCCCACGACTACACAGAGCTCACAGCAACCCCGGAGCGTGCACATTGCAGACTGCACACACAGCCGGAGCACGCCACCTCTACGAACCGCTGCGAAATGGCAACCGCAACACACCTACCCAACTACGCCGAAGAGCTCAAGCTGTACCAAACCAGCACGATACATACATTGGGATGCGATCTCCTGTCCCTGCTGAACGTAAGTTACCGACTGACTTACCGCATCACATTGTTCAGCTGCGTCATGCCCGTCTTCTACTGTCGGAGGTGTCCCTACCAGCATCCCGTCGAGATATGCCTCTCCAACCCGGCATGTCTGAAGGCGGACCTGCTACCACTACTCCTCCCTCTGGACGCACACGACAGGGCCTGCTCTGCCTATGGGGGCATGGCGTATGTGGCCAACATCGTACGCGCACTGAAATGGAACCACTGTGCCTCCACACGACGGATCATCGAGAACAGCTACATCGAATGTCACCCAGCATGCCCCATCATGGTCCTCCAAGGGACAACCTACGAACAACACCTTGACAGCCACCATCCGCTTCATTGGCTGGCAAACATGTACACCACCAATGACATGGAAGCCCTGCTGGACGGCATCGCATACCTGTCAACCTGTAAATACGTCGGACCACAACGCAGGTTCCCCGAGTGACCTATGAAGTCCAACCCCGCACCCATGCTCAGCTTCCGCACGGACTGGCCAGTCACCACCACAACAGCCATACCAAACGACCGGCAACTGTAACCACACCATCAACGACATCGCCATGACATCGGATATGACCGGGACATGCACACTGTTCCCCATCACATCCAGGAACACCGCATGCATCGTGGGAGGCAGTGGCATGGGCTCTGTGTATCGCACCCACATGGACGGAACTGCACGAACAACCAGGACACAACATGGATCCAGCGCCCATGGACACACACACCGCTCAGTGGACATGAATAGGTCGCCTGGAGTCTGTGGGTGCTGCACCCCTCCCACCCCCGCCCCGGGAATCCCATACCAGGACCTTTGCATGGACGACAAGTGCATACAACAACAACACGACCCCAGTGACTGTGACATGTCCAGTAACCACCACAGTGCAACAACAAGTGGCACGCCGCTGCATGCACGCAAGCACATGCCCTGATGTCATCTCACATGCACGCGTGCATGAGGAACAACCGCAGCAAACCTGTCACATGGAACTGAGATGGACTGTGCCCATGATGCCAAGCGGTCTGGTAGGCTACATGTATACCGTCTGTGTCAAAGTCCGCAGCTCCGCAGCCATACGTAAATGTACATTAGCACAGCCTTGGCCAAGCAGATGTAACCCCACACCCTATCCCATTTGTAATCATGCTCAGTATATCCTCAACATGTATCCCGCTGCCAGTAGTGTCCACTATACTGCATCACAGAGGACAGAAGACTCAATATAATGTTTGAAACCAAAACTGTCTCCGCTGACTCATTTCACAAGTACGAATGAGAGAGGATGAGAGTATGTGAAGTACACGGCAGTCGTGACATGACCATGTAGTCCACTGGTATTGGATGTCAACGCAAATGAGTAGCACTACTGTGGAAGACACACATGTGTCGTGTGAAGTCGTATGGACGCAGTGCTCAGGTGGGTGGGTGCGACGGGTAGATGCGCACATGCCAAGTTGGAGCACGCCGTGTTGGGAGGGGTCATGAACAGTACACCACCGCTTCCCTGGGCATTGTGAGAGGACACCTGTCGGGGGGAGTGAACACGTGTGTGCACAGCAGCCGGGCACACGTACAAAGCGGTACCAGGCGCACCTCAGCCCACCCTCTGTGGACAAGCAGGATCCTGTTGTGCGCCCGCCATGCCCCTTGACAAGGCACACACAGCCCCAGTCGACCAGGTGTAACCCCAACATAGTCAATCCACACAGGCGATACAGGGCACGGGATGGCAGTGGAGCATGGTGTGTGAGAGGTCTCCTCGCGCTCCTCCTGGTCATATCACGCAGGCAATAGAACCTCAACGTCCAGCATGGCAAAAAGTCAAATGGAAGTGTAGGGGGACGCACCACAGCACGAGCAGCACTGACGTCACGGGAGGTGGCTCGCACCATCCCATCCATTGCCCATCATACCAACCACGCCACATGCCATTGCGACTAAGTGCAAGCGCGTGCGCCACCACCCCTGAGCCCTCCCCAGAGAGGCCAAAGAGTGAATGTGTGGGCCATCAGCCACAGACGGACGCGGCATGGCCGCAAGGGCAGCCACAGCCACTGGGTGTCGCAGGTGGCGGATCCGGAAGGCGAAGACTGTGATGCATAGTCCATGCAGGCCGGGTCTCCATTTGGGGCACCACGCAGGTGGACGGCGTCCCGCCACACATCATACCCTGAGACAGCCCACTCGTGCAACTGGACCCACACATGCACTCCTTGCCCTCTCTGGTGCGAGCTTGGGGCTGCCTGTGCAAGCGCTAGCCTCGCAGGTGAGCATGCATATTGGGGGGCGAGGGGTGGACATGAGGGCTGGGGCGAAGATGACTGTATCACTGTCAGTTAGTACAAGGGATGACCCAGATGTGGAAAGGAAGAGACGTGTCCCGTGTGTACTGCAACTAGTCGCCAATCCAACTACCCCCCATGTCCAGAATGTAAGCCCGCACCTAGGCCCGCCCATCCGCCACATCGAACATACCACCAGCACGACAACCTTCCCATTCGAAACACTGACTGGGGGTGGCGACCAGTGAACAATCATGTGTAGCCTACCCACGCGTACATGTGGGCCCTCCATGATCCATGTCACCTGCGGCAAAGACATGACATGCGCAATGAGGGAAGTGAGGAGAGCTGTCCGCCCCACGCGCAGAAGGTGCATCAGCTCCACAGACCCAGCAGCGAGTCCAGCAGGGGTCACATGTGCAGGGGCAGCTGTGCCTGGTGTGAAGGCACATGCATATGGACAGCACATCGACCAATGTGTAGTCTGCCCACATCCACAGTCCATCATCATGCGGACATAGGAATTGAACACAGGGCAACACATCTTAGCTGGTGCACCCACCGTGACCAACAATGCGCAATCATCGACGTACCCGCCCTGTGCATGGCCCCCCACCCAACGGAGGCACATCCAGTGCCACCATCCCACACACACAAGCCTTCCACGGAACATGCTGTGTCCAATGGTCAGTACAGAGTCAGCGCCCATCTGGTGGATCCTGAACAGGAGACACATGCACACACATGCCAGCTCCCACTATGTACGACTGCCACCTGGCACGTGCAATGTAACCTCTCACCTGTGACGTGTGACTGCAAGCACACAGCCGTCTTGGCATGGGGCTGTCAATGTGGACACCAGTCAATGTTTCGGGAGCTGTGATCCGTACAGTGCTGTACATAGGGTGCAGTGCTGACACCTACTACTGTCTCATATCCCCTCGTGCCACAGGTCCCACTTGTATTGGCCGCTCAGCCCGTGCCCACATCGTCGTCGTCGTGTGCCATACTCATCCAGCCTCGGAAGCAGTACCATGCTCAGCAGACACTCATGTTGCCGTGGCGTTGCCGCTTGACGAATATGCAGTCAGTCCCCATCAGCACGCCCCGCAAGTCATTGGGGCCTAGATCCCCATGTGCATGCACATGGCAGTGGTATGTCTCACTTGCCATTGCCATTGTTGGGAGACCTGTGTAAGTGTATTGTGGCCGTGCCGTCCCAGCTTGACAGCTGGGCTGTGGCCCATGTGCTTGCTCAGTCATGTCAGTGATGTGTATGCGAAATTGCTATGTGCCGTGTTGCTTTGACATGTGTCCTCTGCCATTTAACCCAGGCGGAGACCGAACATTGACCGCCCATACCAATTGCTGGCGGACATGGACGATACAGAGGTAATCAGGAAGTTTCGGCTGGACAGGCCAACTCTGCATCGACTGTGTGCCATGTTAGAGCCCCATCTCCGTCCCCGCAGGGTGTATCCGACTGCTGTCACCCCCACGGCTAAGGTGATGGCCGCCATGCATTTCTTCGCCACTGGGTCATTCCAGCACACAGTGGGCAGTGGAGGAGGGATGTCCCAGCCCATGTTCAGCAAGGTGCTGAGGGATGTACTGGCAGCCATGATGCTGTACCGGAACAGGTACATCAGATTCCCCAGGGCTCGTGAATTGGCGGCAGTGAAGGGTGCATTCTATGCCCTTGGCAGAATCCCACACGTCGTGGGAGCCATTGACTGCACTCATGTTGGCCTTGTTCCACCACAGGCCACTGAGCACCTGTACCGCAACAGGAAGCACACGCACTCCCTGAATGTGCAAGTGGTGTGCCTTGCGGACATGGTGATCACCCACGTGTGTGCAAAGTTTCCAGGCTCGGCCCATGACGCACACATAATGCGCAACAGCATCTTGCCACGACTGATGGCCAATCTGCAACAGGATCGTGGCTGTATTGTCGGTGAGTATGTGGAGTGGTGTAGCGTGCTGGTTGTGCGATGCTGTCCCCTGTCCAGTTGGAATAGCAACGGTTCTCTGTGTCCCTCACACCCAGGTGACTCTGCGTATCCGAATGGGGCATGGCTGCTCAGTCCATTGAGGAATCCTCGCACCCCAGCAGACGATCGATACAATGAGGCACATGGGAGGACCAGACGTGTGGTCGAGCGTACCTTTGGCCTCCTCAAGTCCAGGTTCAGGTGCCTGGACCGCACCGGGGGTGCACTGGCGTACTCCCCACAGAAGGTGTGCCAGGTAGTGGTGGCGTGCTGCATGCTGCACAATCTGGCCATTCGGAAGCAGATCCCCCTCATTGTGGATGACGGAGATCAACCAGGGCCCCAGCCCGCAGACCAGGACAGCTCGAGTGAGGTGGACAGCGGAGAGGAGGAAGCTGGGAATGTGCGGCAGCAGCTCATCGCCCGCTACTTCACTTGACGGTGAGTGTCCATGTACGACGGATGATGTGTCTGTATCTATGCAGGTGTGTGTGTGCTGTGTCAGGGTGGCCGTATGTTCACTGCGTGCAGTGTGTCAACGCTCCATGGCCAGGGTAGTATGCCACTGTTGGTGACTGTGGCATTGTGCCCTATTGCTCTGTGCGATGTGTGTACATTGCTTGTAGTTGTTGACATGTACTGTGTGATGGGTGTGTGACACACTCATTGAATGTGCTCCTGTTCTGTCTCCCACCCCTAGGTCCCTACAGGCCCTCCGGATTCCATTGCCATGCCACGCATCAGGTGCCTTTCCGCCCAAGGTGGCCGTTGTATTCCGTACAATAAAGACACAGGGCACAAACAGCAGTTAGTGAAAAAGGTGCATTTATTACAAACTGTGACATGTGATTGTGTGTAAGGTGATGACAAAAGTGGTGCGTGCAGTGACAATGAGCTGTCGGTCATGGCTGCGTGATGATCAGGGTGTACCCACTGGTTCTATGTCCATAGTCCAACACACACATGCCATCCAGATGGCTGTGTGGAGTGGGATCGTAGAGCAAGTCAATGCAGTGGCTGGTCAAGGAAGGCTGGCGGAAGGCTGGCTGGCTGCCTCACTTGCGACTGGAGCGTGCGAAGTCCTCCCGGGAGATCTGTTTCCTCTTCGGACGGCCCCTTCCACGTTTGGGAGGGGGTGTGTGGTGGCGACCTGCTGGTGGTGGGTGAGGTGTGCTCACTGGCTGTGGACGCAGGGGAAGTGGACACTGCTGCCCGAGCCTGCGCCCTAGCAGGTGGTGGCGGAGGTGGTGTTGCTGGCCTTGCCTGTGACCCCACCGCCACCACCAGCTGGCCCATGAGGTCCACGAGTTGGTCCATACGGGACACGAATTGGCCCATATGGGCGTCCATGGACCTCAGCACCCCCAGCACCTCCCGCGTGTCAGTAGCAGACCTGGCCCATTGTCCTTGGGCCTCTTCATAGGCCCCAAGGACTCTGGCCATTTGAGGCAGGGCATGGCTCCCAGGGGAGGCTGGCGTTTCCCTGACCCTGCTCCTCCTACCAGTCCTGCTGCCACCGGCCTGCCCACTAGCCACATTGCTCACCACGGTCCTCGCTGTGGCTCCCAGGGTGGATCCAGTCGGCCGGGCCACCACCTGCGCTGGGGCTGGTGCCAGCGAAGACGTGGTGGTGGTGGAGGCGGTGGTGGTCGGTGCGGCGATGGTGGCGGTTGCGGCAGTGGTAGTGGCCGCAATGACCGTGGGTGTGGCCGCAACGACAGTGGCAGCAGGGGACTGGGACTGTTCAGCATCCCTGGATGATGGGTTGGTGGGTAGGAGGGGTCCTGGGGAGCGGCTGGGCCCTGCCACGCCAGATGGGCCAGCTTGGTGGTCCGTGTCCGAAGAGGTGGACAGATCCTCCAGATCCGTGAGTCCTCGTTGGGGGCTTGTAGGCTGGCTGTGCTGGCTGCTGTCTCCATCCCCAGCGTCCAGCAGTTCGTCACCTGTGGAGAGAATGAGATTTGTTATTGTGTTGCACCTGGCGAAGTATGTATTAGTCGTCTGACATTGGCAGTTCGTGCAATCTCGTACATGGGTTTCCCGGAGGCGAGTGTGTGGCTGTGGCATCTGTAGGTGTGTGTGCTAGGCAATGGGACTGTGTGCTGTGCACATGTGGCATGGGACGGATTGGCCATGCCGATGGGTGTGTTGCTTTGCCCCTACTCATTGTGACTCTGGTGTATGCGGGCTCCTGGCCCATCCTGGGTCTGGTTTGTACTTTGCTTTTGGAGTTCAAATGGAACGCTTAGGAACGCATATGGCAACATGGGGGCCATGCCCCAGATTCGCATTTGGGAGGGAATATGCTTTTGGGGTTCAAATGGAACGCTTAGGAACGCATATGGCAACATGGGGGCCATGCCCCAGATTCGCATTTGGGAGGGAATATGCTTTTGGGGTACATGCTGTGAGCCATGGGTGCCGAACGTGACATGTGTTGTGGCAGCATGACAGTGCATGGTCTGAGGTGTGTGCATGCCTGACATGCCCTGCATATTTGCTGTCTGTTGTGGTTACTGGACATGGCATTGGACGCATCGTTATGAGTGAGTGATAGTTGTGTGCCAGCCAACGTATTGCAGTTGTCCCATCTCCTTGGTGTGCGTGCTGCCCTGTGCCATGTGCATCACTGCAGTGCTCGGGGGTGTGGCCCATGTTGTGTGTTGTTGCTCACAGTGTGTCGTGCGCTTCATTGACTTCTGGCACATGGTTGGTCATGGGCATGTGTCTTAGCGTGACTGCTGTATGTGTGGCAGCTGTGCGGATGACATGCCTTTCATGAGACTGGGGCTGACGAATGGGATGGATGGTATGTTGTATGTGCATGGTGTGTCTGTGTGTTTGATGGGTTCAGTGGTGTTCGTGTGCATTTCTGTTGTTCCGCTCTGTTGCGTCTAGTGTTGTTTGTCTTACATAGGCGTAGTTGTGGGGTGTGTGGTTGACAGGCAGTAGGGGCTACATGGACAGGACTTCAATGGTGTTTCGGTTGTGTGTGATGAGTTGCACAGTGGCTGCCGTGTGGGACTATATTCAGTGTGGCTTGTGCATGCAGACGTGGCTCCTTGGGTGTTGCTATGTCTGTGATGGGTCATGTGGGGTGTGAGTCTGCTGTTCATGTCCGTGTGCACATTGTTCACTTGTTCGTGACGGTGGGCGGTGCTGCGTGTTCGTGTGCTACGTGACATGTCCCATGTGTTGGTGGTGTTATGGTCCTCATGCCTCCAGTAATCCAGCCCTGTCCAGTTTCCCACCTGCAAGTTGTTCGTGCGTGCACTGTACTGGATGCCACATGGCTCTTAGCGGGGGTGCTCCATGTTGCAGGTCTGTGGGGGTGGGGGGTGTAGTGGGTCGTGGGGGTGGCTGTACACCCACTGACACCGATTGCTGTGGACCGTGATGTCTGCCTTTCGGCTGTCGTTGTGCACTGCGGTGGCTGACACGTGGGTGTGGGGTGTGGGGGATGCTCCTCCTTGCTGTGCTGTGGGACTGGGGCCTGGTGTGTGTTGTACTTGGGCTGTCCACCGTCCCACCCACTGCACTTTGTGTTCCTGCCACTTACCTGTTACTTGTCGGTTGGTGCAGCTGTGCCTGACACATGGGTGTGGGGAGTGCTCCACCTTGCTGGTCTGTGGGAGTGGGGGCCTGGTGGGTGTTGTACTTCAGCTGTCCCCCTCCGACCCACTGCACTTTGTGTTCCTGCCACTTACCTGTTACTTGTCAGTTGGTGCAGCTGTGGCGGACACATGGGTGTGGTGGGTGCTCGTTGTGGCGCTTCTGGCATATTTGGGGACCTGTTGGTGGTTACGTGGCTGGCTTAGTGTACACATGTCCCCACGCATCTTACAGTTGTTCGGTTTGGCCTGTGTGTGGTAGTGTCTGTTGCATGTGCGTGTGATGTGTTGTGTATTGTGTGCTGGACATGGGGGTGTTTGTCCCTGGGAGCTGTGGCATGGTGGTTGCGCATGTGCGTACATAGCGGTGTGCTGGTATACATTAGTTTGTACTTACCAGCCTCCACTCCCCCTGCTAATCCGGCGAGGATCTCCGGATGGATTACGACTCGCACCTTCTCCTCCCACGCTTTGAAGGTCTTAAAGAGCGCGGGATTCCCTCCGCCAGTGACGGCAGCCAGCTCTCTGTTTTTGCCCTCCTTCTTCTTGACCAGGCTCTTTACGTCATTCCAACGTTTGTTTATCTCGGTTCTGTTCCTGGGCAGGGTCCCGACTGCATTGACCTGGTCTACGATCCGGGTGCACATTCTGTTTCTGGTGGCTAGTGGTGTGTGCTGGACCATGTTCCCATAGATTTGTGGGTACACCTTGATGATCTCGTCGACCATGACCGTCAGCTCAATGGGCGTGAACTTGGGCATCCTTTGTGGTGCCATGGTGTTTGTGGTGCTGGTGCGGTGTGTGTTGTGTAATGTGCAGGGGGTTTGTGGTGCAGGTGTTTGGTGGTGGTGGTGGTGGTGGTGTTTGGTGGTGGTGGTGGTGGTGGTGGTGGTGGTGGTGGTGGTGATGTGTGCGTTTCTGTGGTGTGCTGCTGTCCTTGCTGTGTCACTGTGTCCTCTCCTCTCCTCTCTGGTTTGCAATGTAGCAAGGGGTTGTGGTCTGTGGGAGTGCTGCTTTTGTACTCACCTATGTGGGTGTGTCCTCATGGTCTGTTGTTTTCAGGTGTGTTGTGTCTGGGGTTCTGGCCTTTGTATTTTTTGTTTGTCCGGGGGGTGTTTTCGGGATGTGTACTGTGCTTGTGTATTTGTGCGTGCCTTGCTGTGTGGACTTGTTGGCCATGTTGTGTGCTATTGGTTTTGTGTGCGGATGGTTTCTGTGCAGGTACGTGGGCGCCATGGCTTCTGCCGTGTCGATTCTCATCGGCGTTGTTTGCGCTGGCGGGCGGTATATTTGTTGTTTTTCCGCGCTCATGGCGGTGCGATCGTAATTTCACGTGCGGTGTGTCGGCCGTGTGGGCGGGCGGTTTTGTGTTGTCGTGCGTGTTTCCGTCCGTGGCGGGCGGTTTGACTCCGACTCGGACGATGGCGGGCGGTATTTTGTATGATTTTTCCGCCGATGGCGGTTTTCAGTTTGTGTACTCATAATGGCGTGGTCGGTGTTCAGGCGGTGTGTGCGGGCGGATTTTTGCCGCTTCCATGCCTGGCGGATTTTTTTACGCCGGGTATCGTAATGTGCCCCTTAGTCTTCAGGTAAGTTATTACCTGTTGATATTTCCTCATTACCTCTGGTGTGCACCTGTTTTAGAATCCCTTTCTGGTTCTCCCTCTGGCCAACCCACAGTATTCTTACATTCAGCCCACAAATCTGCTTGAACCACAATTTCAAATAAAGCATTCAAATCAATCCACAAAACCTTTGAAATTTTCACAAATTGTTCAACCTGCCTGTACCATTCCACTAGCTTTTCTCTCAATTTAGGGAAATCATTTGTAAATGACAAAATATCTTGTCTTTTCCATGGTACATGGACATAACCTCCTCCAGGTACTTCTCTCATAAGAAGCATTTGTACGTCCCCTATTCTACCACCGGAAAGATCATGTAGTGACTGCACCCTAACTCACTTTGTTTCCTTCTTTTTCAACCATATGGCTTCCCACTTTTCTCTTTCCCCTCATTTTCTGATTAATGGCATCAGTTCTTTTATCTGTAATTTCTTTCCTGGTGCTCTCATGTTTTCAATGTCCTTGTCAGAAAAGTCCATCCTGTAACATTTTTGCAAAATCTTTAAATTTCGAATATCTACACCATATTTCTGAGCCAATCCAAACAATTTCTCATAAGATACATTTGCTTCATTGTGTAACGTTTTTACAGAGAAACAATACTTCCTTGTCTTGGTAAATCTCTAATCTTGATGTACTAAATGTTCCCTGAATCATCTCTTCTAATTCAACTTTTAATCGGGTCACATCCATGAGCGGTTTAAATGTCTAAACTGGATTTTGAACTGAACTTGGACCTGGAACCGTATCTTAAGTGTGGACTGGATTGGACTAGAAAGTGAAGGTTGAGATGGAACTGAATTTATAGCTGACGCTGGAACTGAAACTGGACCAATTGCAGAACTCTGATTATTCGGGGTACTGCATCCTTTAAGCGATTCATCAAATTCCTGAGGAGTAATCCCTGATTGCTCTCCTGTACTATTAATTTTAAGCTTCCATTAGTAACATTTGCACTCGTTACAGGGTGTACATTTAGTACAAAGGTATCTGGAACCGGAACACCCATTGACACAGTCATATCAGAAGCGTGAAAATTCATTTCAGGAGGTCCACTCGGTTTGGGACAATAGAAAGGTGGAAACCTCTGCACCATTCTTTGCATCACGTCAGCTTGCGTTTGATTAGGGATAACATTCACAGCAACAGCATTATTAGTTGGGTTCGGAACCATGGGTGTGTGAAATAGTGATTTTACTGTCAAGTCTGAAGAACTTCCGTGTACTGTATTTAATCCAGTAGGTACAGTCAAATTATAAATCGTACTTACCTGTAACCCAGACTTGTAAAGGAGTACAGCAGGTTCAATAGTAACAGGAACAGTCAAAGCATCTGGAGTATTTGAATTAATCAGGTTTAATAGGGGTTGACATTTCTGTTCTCCCGCTCACAGGAGAAATAAGCATTGGTTCCTTTGGTACTTCAAGCATCAAGGGAGCATTCGGTCCCTCAGGTGTACTCATTTGCATCAGGTCTCTATCTGGTATCTCATTATAAGGTGGTGGGCGATTTACTAATAAATCACTCAGAAGTTCATCATCTATGTCATTCTCTTCTCCCTCTTTCTCTCTATCAGTTTTGTCTGTCTCTGAATGCTTCGTTTTCTCCTTTCTCTTGCCCTTGCTTCTTCCCCAACCTCTAACACCGGATACAATCGTGTTCTGAGTATTATGTCTGCTCTCCACATTTTCTGTTGAGCATCCCATCTAGCTTTTGCATAATGATCCATGGTTCTGCTATAACTTCCTTGATATTTCTCTCTATCTTTCTGTTGAGCAATATGTTCCCAGGTATTTAAAGCCTCAAGAACAGTGGGCCTAACAGGCTCTTTCATTTCGTATATTCTTTTCCTTAGATTCTCTAAAATTCTCAAATTAAATGTTCCATAACGAGGGAGCTGTAATTCCTTATCCTTCTCAGTAAGTGTATGCCTAAACTTGAGCCACAGACATGGATGTAATCCTTTGTCCGTCATGACAATGTTTCCTGGCGTACCCTCAGGTGGTACCTCTAGCTTCGGTTTGGCAAATGCAGTCTCATCTTTCTTTACTAATTTCCACAATGACTACAAAAATTCATTTTTATTCAATTCTGTATTCACAAATGATTTCCGTAAATCCAAGAAATTGTATTCTCCCACAATTCACCTGTTCGGCAACTTCAACTAATGACACTGTGACTCTTATGACATAGTCAACCAATCCCAGCGCAGCTTAACACCAACCAACCAATCATAGCACAGGACACTGTGGCGTCAAACGCGCTCCTTGCAGCAGCTCACCCCCTTCACAATTTCTCCTGCTCGTTTTCTTTAATCCCAAAATGACAATACAATGCAAGCAACAAATAAACTGTCTGCTCCACTAAAGGATATCTGTACTCACAAAGTAATTAAACTTTCTACACTCAGTCACTGCAATGAAACTTCGGCCAGCGGGATTTCACCCTTATTTGATATAGTTGATTCCTGTGCACCTGAGGTCAACCATACCAATTGTTTACCATTAACACACAAAGAGAACCCTTACCAAGGTGTTGTCAACGACGTTGCATGATCAACACCACAAACCAGCAGATAACTTGGTCAGTGTTGTTACACTGAAACAACCTGTAGCCAAATATCTCGAGAGCTAGACCACGACAGACACGTTTGCAACTTCAACTTTGCACCAAGAGCCACAATCATACAAAGACTTTAACCATTTCACTCCACTCAACAACACACAGCCAATTCAAAAACAGCAATCTTAAGGAAAAGCAATAGCAGCGTGCATCCCTATTGATACTCCTTTGCTGCTACACATTGACTCTATCCAGAGCGATACTCCATCAGCACTCCATCAATCCTTCTCTTTGCTGAACCAAAAAGTGTGGACATTTTGGGCTTGGCTAAGGACTATCTGGCATCCTTAAAATTTCACTTCACTAGGCAGAACCATAGCTCTGCTACCAGATTTGTTACAGACTAAAGCGTGCGCAAAGATATTTATTATACGCTAACTCTCATTTACTCCTCTAACCGTAGTGGGCCCCTTGTGATTAGAAAAACTGCAGGGTTTTTATCTACCACAGAGGCAATGATCCTCGGATGAATCTTTCTCCGCCGACAGGAGGGGTGGAAATTAGGGTGAGCAAACTCCACGTTAGCTGTCCAGTGAGGACCATTAATTGACAGCCAACTCATACATTCGAGATCAGATTTAGATACACCACTCTCAAGACCATGCTGTAGAAGTAAATGACAGCAACAGGAAAACCCAACCTCCTAAAGAAGTTAAGTCCAGTGAGGATTATGCAAACCAAAAGCTCTCCAACAGCGACACAAAACGAATTAAAACCTGATGTTCTATCAGAGCTCGATAATTCTCCCCACAACACATTTAAATCACTAGGAAACAGCACAGTTCAATTGAAAGAACCACTGGGCTCAAAAATAGACTTAGAGATTTGATTATTTTGGTTATTGTATTAAAGATTCAAAGTTCATTGCGACAAGTAATTTCTTGAGAAGTTCAGTTAAGAATATCACAGCTTTAAAACAGTACGAAGCATTTAAGCAGGCTTTCTCGAATCAGAAATAGCTACAGAGTTACAGAGTCCAACCATTAAGGCAGCGGGATAGTCCATTGTCTAACAGCTCAGGGCCTTAGAAAATGGAAAAAGGGGTTCAGAATTAAAGTTCATTTAAGGCGAGTCCATCAGCATAACCAAAGAAATAGGGGAAATGGAGAAACTGAAATGGGTCGGCAAACAAGGTTCAGTCCATCAGCTACAGACTAATATCAACCACATAATCCAAAGCAAGAGAAAAGTTCATCAAAAAACGATCAGCATAGCATCTGGGTCTGGAGTAGGAAAAATCAGAATGGTGTTGATCCTCCTTTGAGGTTTCTTCTTTTATAAAGTTTTTTTTAATATCGTCCCAGTGAGGTGGCATCACACCACCATCGAAAGACTATCACATGTCCATGCTATGTTGTCATAGTGCAACCTAGGACACTGGAAACATTAAGCTGGTTTCCCATGCTAATCATGAGAAACAACATATTGTGAGTCTACATAAGCCTAGTTCAATAGAAAAGATACAAAGTCAACTGTCCAAAGCAAGAGCTGAAATTCTATTCCCACAGGAATATTTAACGGTGCACATTGAAGACATGTATGGCACAAATGAGCAACATTTCATTTGTAGAGAACGACCCATTGTTTTAAACCAGGAGAAAGGTCAGCACTAGAGAAAAAGCACTTTGAAAAGGGGAAAGGTCAGCACTAGAGAAAAAGCATTTCGAAAAAGGCCTTTAAGTTAGCATTGCATGTTTAAATGAAATGAGCTCTAAGCAACATCAAATGTAATGAAATTAAATCACTTCAAATGAAGAATATATAGAACTTTCACAAATTATTATTACATAATAATGGCTAACGTTAGAAATACCCTACTACAATGTTTTACAATATTTGCACAGGAACATGTTTTTCTAATTGTATACTACAAATTTAAATTTTTATATTTTCATAAACAATAGCGTTTCTAGTTCAATATTGCAAAATTTCATGCATGTAATTCATTTCTCCACATTTATGCACCGACTTTTCTAACTAGTGCACTCTCAGCAAAAAGCATCATAAATACTAGGCCAATTCACTTAACATCAATTTCATCAATACACATTAATAAGCAACATGTGCAAAAGAAACATCATTAGTGCAACTTCGTTTATATGTATTAGTATTACTATATATGTTTGGGTACTTCATCTCAGTTTTTAAAGCACGCTTTTACGGTGCTTCTTTTATACTTGTCTCTGTTTCATGTGTCGCTGTCTAACGTGTGCAACGTGTACTTTCAACTTTTCGTGTCTTTTGTGAATAAACAAGTCGTGTATTATGATTTTTAAAATCGTGCTGCATCAATGCTAACAACAACAGGCTCAAACTTGAAAACAAGTCAGCTGTGCTAAGGTCACCATGGTACTTTACCCATGATTCATAACACAGAATGGAACACAACCATAACCAGTGAAAACAGGTGACAACACTAATTTAGTGGGTGGCACAATCAGTGTTGCAGCCCACTAGAAGCATTTAATAAACAGGCCCTAGGTGCATGTAATACCATATACTGGGGACGTACAAATAAATTAAACGAGCCAATCGGTTGTATGCCAATTTTACCATATTTTAGGGAGAGAGTACCAACACTTTAGCACTGGTTAGCAGTAGTAGAGTCTTAAAGCCAACAAAAACTACTTCAGCAAAGGGGAAGGGAAAAAGTTTTGGGGATTACCACACCAAGAATGTCAGGTCTAACACTCCGGATGATGGCAGAACTCCTAACATTGTTGGGGTTTACCTTAAACAAGCAGAAGCCCCACCTCATTCCAACACAGAGGCTTTTAGTAGCCACCACTGAAGAGTGTGAACAGTCTCCTTCAAAATGTGAATGGTATCCCATAGGTTTTGTTGGTGCTGGGCCCACTGGAACATCATATTCCACTGCAGAGCCTGCATATGCTACCTGACTTTGTCAACAAGAGAAATGCAGGAGGCAAAACGTCCAAGAAGCTTCAGAGCTGCATTCAAAACGAGATCTAGAACTAAGATCAAAATATCAGGATATCCTGAATGTCCTGGACTCATTTCAAAGGAGGGAAGGCCCTGAAATGGGTCAGATGCAGGACAGCTCAAAGGAAAGAAAGCATCTGCAAAGAAGTCAAGTGAGACTTCAATTCAATGATCTTAAACCCCAACGATGTGAGGAGGTTCGTCATCATCTGGAAGTGGTTTACATATGACAAATGAGTCCACATTCAACAGCCAGTCACTGAAGTCCAGGAATAGTGGTAATATTTTCATGAACACACGAGGGCACTGGTGAGATACGTATATGAAAATACCCATCCTGCATCTCCAAGGACACCATACAGTCGCTCTGGTCCAGGGCAGACAGGATCTGGGCCACCATGACCATTTTGACTTTATCCTTCCACAGGAAGCTATTCACAGATCAAAGGTCTAAAATGGGACGAAGGCCCCATCGTTTTTTTGGCACAAGGTAATAGCAAGATTAGCAACTCTCTCCTATTTCTGAGTCCAGAACCATCTCAATAGCTGCTTTGGATTTTGACACCATTGAGTGGTCTTATCTTTTTGCTGTGCTTAAGTGAATGGGCTTTGGACTGTGTTTCTTGTCTTGGCTTCACCTCTTATACAAAGAGCAGCTAGCACAGGTAGTGGTCAATGGGGAAACATCACGAGTTTTCCCCCTGCAATGAGGAACGAGACAGGGCTGCCCCCTATCATCCCTCATATTTGCGTTAATGTTGGAACCCATAGCAACCTGGATTCGAAAGCATCCACTAATTCGAGGCCTTCGCTGGACAGAGGACTGGGAAGACAAAATATCACTATATGCAGATGACATCCTTCTCTATGTAGCTTCTCCCCGATCCTCTATCACCAGAATATTAAACATCTTTGCAACTTTCCGCAGGCACTCTGTTTACACAATCAACTGGTCTAAGTCGGTGGTGTTTGTCCTTCATGGACAGAGGCACTGTCTTCCCAAAGAATGCGAGGCACTTGTAACTACGGATGGGTTCCGCTATCTTGGCATCTATGTTACCACTGATCAGGCTCTCTTTCAGGGCCGCAATCTACAAAGTCCCCTGACCTGACTTAAAAATTATGTCCAACACTGGCGATCACTTCCTCTCTCCCTCCTGGGAAAAGCGGCACTATTTAAAATGATGGCACTACCACAATTTCTCTACCTATTGCAAAATACACCATTCCCAAATCCAGATGCATATTTTAAATGGATAGACAGTGCTGTTCGAACCCTCCTATGGGATGGGTGCTCCCCATGAATCGCACTCATCAAATTGACCTGGAGCTGGTATGAGGGAGAAATTGCACTGCCCAACATCCAAACTTAATTTAGAGCGGCTCAGCTGGCAACTATAAATCAGTGGGTTTACCAAACACTATCTAAACCGGCCTATCAGATGGATTGGCTAGTTCTCCAACCGAGGGGATACCTCCGAGCTTTATATACCGACCCTCAGTGCCTCCCACTGGAGGGGCCCACAGCTCCAATAGTCTGTGTATGGCACTCAACTCTCTCCAAGCTAGTATGGAAGAATACAATTACCAAGGCAATGCCCTTATGGGAATCCGAACAACTAGGAGCAATGGGAACAAGAAAATGATTTGACCTGATTGGAATCTCCCGAGTGGGTGACCTTTATACCAGAACGGACATAATACCCTTCACAGAGCTACAAGGAACTCACGACCTAGCCCCCACTGAATCCGTTCGCTATCCAGAGATTCGTCACGCCATACAGACAGTGGTGCCCCATGAGACGACTCTGCCAGAATCATCACCGTTAGAATGTAGACTCCTAGAACACTTAACCCGCAGGGCAGCTTCACTCACACATCAGAAACTCATTAACAACTACCCCATCACTCTTAGAATCGCTGCAGGAATGCTGGGGAAATTACATTACAGACCTACAGGAAGACGACTGTCCAGAAGACCTGGCATCCCCAAGAGAGGTAGCCATTAGAGCACATTTTAGGTTAGTTCAGCTCAAACTTCTCCACAGAGCCTACATCTCTTGTGCTACGATAATCAAAATGGGTAGGAAGGCCGATTCACTCTGTTATAGAAGATGTGGCGAGGAAGGATCGTTTTACCACACCTTGTGGTCTTGTCCGAAAATTCACTCCTATTGGGATGTCGTGGTGTCCTGCATGTCAGAGATACGTGGGGAGGAATTAATACTCTCTGCCAAATGGTGTCTTCTTAATGTTTGGGAAGCTACAGACCTGGGACAAGCAGATCAAACATGGGTTACCCTAGGCCTGATGTTAGCGAAATGCAACATAGCCCGTTATTGGGGGGCAGAGGCCCCACCAGTCCTTCGGGACTGGAAGAAAGACATGGATTGGTGTATGGTGGCAGAAAAATCAGTCTATGTGAATAGAGGTTGCCCAAGGAAATGGGGAAAAATATGGGACAAATGGAATGCATATAGGGGGAATCCATGCACTGCTCCCATGGGAGGGACAATACATCCCTTGATACATGCAGAAGACGACTAAAGGGTGTCCCAGATGAGGTGAAGGCGGGAGGGTTACACACTAGACTCAAGCGAGCTGATGTTAACCAGTGCTATACTGTTGCATTTTATTGTCATGCTGTTCATAACAGTGGTGTGATGCTTTTTTTACTGCCTTATGTTAATAAAAAGATATTATAAAATTTAAAAAAAAGTAAGAAATAGGTGCTTTGGAGAGTAAAACCTGCATCCCTTGCAACAGAATGGACAGATATTCCTCTGAGATATGCTCTGATATTGAGGTAGATTTGGCAGAACAGAAAGAAAGGGTAGGGCATCGGCAAGCTAAAAGATTAGAAGGACTCACTTGCTGAACATTATGGATGTCCACCCTGGGAGAAAGTGCTAAGTCCTGCCTCCCACAGGTTGGTTGGGCATCACTTATATTGTGCTGCTTGATAGGTGTTGCTGTGGGGGAAGGGGACTAGGAGGACTGGTGCACTTGTTGGCCTGTAGATTGCCTGCCAGATTCACGTCCCCTGCCTCAAAATGACAGGGGTGATTGCAGCAGTTGCTGGGGAGACTGACATTGTCTGTATGGCAGCCCCCTAGAGTAGCCTTGGAATTTCCAAAGCTATTAAGGAAACTGATAGACTGAAGAACCCAAGAAGCATGCTATGTCCCTTTCTGGGAAAAGTTCCAAGGGAGAATCAGCTTTCTCACAGACAGGCATACACTATCAAAGGACATATGCATGAGAGAGGCCTGTAGGCATGCAGAAATTCTTGTGGCGCACATCCACGCATGCGGTGGAGAAACACACTGTTGCCAACCTCCCTTTCCAGACAATCAGTAGTGTCAAGGCCAGCATGAAGCACCTATTTGGTCACACCTTGTTCACACCTTGTTCTTCTGAATTGGTTGAGCCTATGAGGCCCTAAGGTCTTTAGGAAGCAACAGCAAAATCTTGCTGGGCATGTCCCCAAGGCCATGCAACTATCGTCTAAATAAGTACCCTGTGCTTACTAATCTCAGTGCTAGGCTAGCTGAGGAGAAAGTTTGTTTCCCAAACACCCCAATCTTCTTAGACTCCCTATTCAGAGGAGTTGTTGAGAATGAATTGGGGATGGGGTCTGAACAGCCAGACTCTATGTAGTTGGGTAATTGGTGAGAAAATAAGGATCACCAGGTGCCGGTCTGAGACGTCAGGCCACCTGCCTATTCACTGATGGGCAGTAGCGGCCAGCATGGCTCGTGGGTGGGGGGGCGGGCGCGGAAGGGTGCCGCAGAGGGGGGTCGTGCAGGGGGGAATAATACAAAACAATTAAACTTACCTTGAGGCCGTGTCCCGCGTATCTGCTCCTGCTCTCCTGTCTCCGACTCCAGGAACAGGAAGCAGGCAGCCAGACTCCAACCCCTAAGCCAATCACAACGCTGCAATGCAGCGTTGTGATTTGTCTGAGCGCCGTGACACGACGCTCAGCCAGGGGCTGGAGGGGTGGGCATGTTCTCCATGCAGGCTGTAATGCAGCCTGCATGGAGAATGGGGAAAGCGCGCATGACTGATTTGGGCGGCCCGAGAGGGCCGACCAAACTCACTGTGCAAGCCACTCCTCCCCTGCTCCAAGAGCAGAGCAGCCCGCCCACCCACACAGCAGGAGGACACGTAGCATAAAATGATAACAACTCTAAGTTATTATCATTTTATGTTTCTACTTGGCACTGCTTAAAAGCAGTGGGGGGACGCTCCTCTGCCATAGCGGAGGAGCAGCCACTGCCGATAGGCAAGAACGGAGCTTTGACCAAGTGCCTGTTAAGGTATCAGTAAGGACCTTGTTGAAGGACAGCTCAGATGTGGCTGGCCTAGCTTGCAAGATTTACATAAGGACAGTAGTAATAGTCTCAGTAGAGGGCAGTTGTAGGTCCACGACTTTAGGTGCTCATCGGACTACTACTACAAATTATTCACTCTCTTCCATTGGCGGTCCAAATGACAAATTTAGCACTTCATCAGAGTAATATATCAAGCCCACTGGCCTCTTATGAGTCTGTATAAAATATATCATCATCATAATGAGGGGTTAGTTCATCCCTATTCCCCCCATCATCATCTCTGGGTGGTGGTAAGCCTTGGTCAGAATCTGAGCTAAAAAGAGAGGGAAGCCTATGATGGTGTGTCTGCCCTGGTAGATGCTCTAGATCAGAGTCAGGCTGGAATTGGAATGAAATCAGTGCAGGGCCAGACATCGGAACCAGCACTGCACCCCATTCCAGCGTCGGTATCAGCATCAACAAGGGAGCAGCAATGTCGGTCATGGAGCCAGAATGGGTGGAAGTCTGTCCCGGAGTCAGTGCATGACCAATAACTAGTCAAGAGGGGGGTCTGACAGCTCAGAGGATGGATCCGCCAACTGTACCATGATGAGAGGCCCATGCAGATCCTTGTGACCCAAAGGTACACGAGAGAGAGCTGGAAGAAGACCAAATATCTGCAGCATGGCCTCCTTAAAGGTGTGAAATGCCTTGGCCCCTTTGGAATGAGTCCTCAAGCTCACTGATGGCAACTTCTTGGCCAATGCATAGCAGATTTTGATGCAGAGGACTATCCACCTTGAAATGGTCCTTTTTCGCTCCGCTTTAACCTTTTTTGCTCCTGCAAACCCCACAAAGAGCCCATCATCCACTTGATGGTCCTTGGAGCAATTGATGTAAAAAAAAACTTAAAGCTCTTTTGGGAACAAAACAATAAAGCCTTTCTTTCTCTTTCAATGGATGAGGTGGAGCAAAGAATGCCGAAATGGTGAAGGATTCTTCTAAATGGAAACGCCTAGTCCAGTAGTTTTACGTAAGAACTCCCTCCTACTACCAAGTCTTCGTGGACGTTGAGTCCGCCCTGGTAGTACCATCTTACCGGGGTGGAGAGAGGATGCAGATGATGAAGCATGACACTATTATGTGTGTGAGACATCCTCTTCCATTAAGGATGACCTTCCAATTTTAATCTGACCCTCGCTCAATATAGCGACAGTGGATGACTTCTCTGGTAATTTAGGCCGTAGTCTTCTTCGTGTATCTCTGATCTCCCTTGTAGGCACCCTACTTGTATGTGATATATGAGTCAACAACGAGCCTTATTGTGCAACACAGCAGCATGGGAGAGCATTGCCAGAGAAAAGTTTTCTGGATCCAGTCTAGATTCTAGGGAGTATCTTATGGTGAGGAATCTGCAGTTAATAGTATCCATCAGAATGCAAAAGCTATTACAAGAGATCGGTTGAGAGCTATATTTAGGATAAGGTGTATATTAACCTAAATTGGATCCTTAATGAATAAGATACTTATCTTCTGTAGTGCTCTTTCTGGTGGATACACTATCTCAGAACAGTATCCTTACTTACCATGTGAATACCCCTAGGTGCCAGGCTGAGTAGAGAGGATTTTTCCAGCAATTCCCTCATGCGCCGTTAGGTGGTATTTCGCTGTTCTGCACCTATTCCATCCTGCCCCAGATGTAACGCTAGATGAGATATACCTGACACCCTTGCATGCTGAAGTGAGTTTCTTTCTAAACTCTGTCCACACCATCAGACTCGGAGCCATTGGCTGATCAGATTTTACAGCGTGCAGATCTCTAAACTGGGACCTTTTTTAAGATGGAGAAAATTGACCATTACACAGTACAGGAGGCAGAAGTGTCAGTAAAGAATCTGCAGTGAGATAGAGTATTCACCAGAAAGAGCCTTAACGAATGTTACTAACTTTCTCTTCTGATGGCCACTTCTAGTAGCAGATTTCTCACCTTGTGGATAGATATGAGAGTAGTATCTCCCAAGGTGGTGGATCTTTGGAATTGCTCAGACCAAAAGGTCCTGCACGACCAAATGGTCAAAACGTCCCTCCCAACAGACACTGACTATCAAGGTAGTAGTGCTTCGTGAATGTGTGAAATGCCTTGGCCCCAGTGAAATGAGTCCTCAAGCTCACTGATGGCAACTTCTTGGCCAATGCATAGCAGATTTTGATGCAGACGACTATCCACCTTGAAATGGTCCTTTTTCGCTCCGCTTTAACCTTTTTTGCTCCTGCAAACCCCACAAAGAGCCCATCATCCATTTGATGGTCCTTGGAGCAATTGATGTAAAAAAAAAAAACTTAAAGCTCTTTTGGGAACAAAACAATAAAGCCTTTCTTTCTCTTTCAATGGATGAGGTGGAGCAAAGAATGCCCAAATGATGAAGGATTCTTCGAAATGGAAAGGCATTACAAATTTAGACAGGAATGCTGCCCTAGTCCATAGCATCAGTTTGTCTAGAAAGAATGGTGGTATATAGTTATTGGACAGATAGCGCTTGCTGCGCACTCATGCAATGAGCTGATGTTGTCACTATGAGAAAGATTGTTTTCAGAGTCACAAGACGTAGAGGACAGCTGTGCCTTTGCTCAAATGGGGTGGACATCAAGTATGTGAAAACCACATTAAGGTCCCACTGTGGCATCACAAAAGATTTGACGGAAACATGTGGAGTAACCCTTTTAGCAATCAAATTGCAACAGGATATTTAAACAACAATGGTGGATGTGGTAAATGTAAAAAGGCTGACAAGGCCAACAATTAACCTTTAACTGTGGCCACAGAAAGGTGTTGCAGGACCAAAGTTAGCACAAACAGCAACACATCCGACACTTTGGCTTGCAGCAGTTCTATCTGCCAAGAGGTACACCAAGTGTCAAACTTGTCCCAACGTCCAGCAGAAATGTTTTTGCGGATGGACGCCTGGCTGCTAAAATGACATTAACTATTGCGGGCGGGAGGTCAAAAGAGTTCCACTCTTGGTAGAAAGAGACTCTGAGGGAGAGTTGCACCTTGAGAACTCATATGCGCAAAAGCTTGGACGCTGCACTTTATTAACAGTGACAAAAAGATCAAGCCAAGGTTCTCCTCAATGCTAGAAGATGCTGTTTGCAACCTCTGAGTGTAAATGCCATTCGTGACCCACTAGGCAACACAGGCTGAATTTGTCCACTCTGGTGTTCAGAGATCCTGCTAGGTGGTTGGTTTCCAGGGAAATGCACTGTGGCTTAGCCAGTTCCAGGGCAAAGAGCCTCACGGCACAGGACCCAGGACTCCACTCTGCCCTATGTGTTGCAATACCACATGGAAGTGATGTCCATGAGAATTTAGACCAGCCTCTTTTTGATGGAGGAGAGGATGGCCTTTAGTGACAAGTGAATCACAGAAACTCCAACACATTGATGTGGAGGCGGGTCCCCACCAGAGACCATAGTCCTCTGATCTCCACCTTTCCCAGATGATGTCCCCAACTCAGCAATGATGCATCCGTCACAGCCGGTAGCAGCGGGTGTGTCTGTCACCTGTCCAAATGCGATTGAGCAGCCACCACTGTAAACCTTTTGCAGCCTCATTCAAAACCTGGATGGAATCTAACAGGTTTTCTTGGTGCTGAGCCCAGATCCCTCTGCAGAGTCTGCATATGCCATCTGAAGGGTTCCACAAGCAGGATGTAGGAGGCAAGAATGCCAAGAAGCCTTAGAGCTACTCTCACGACACCCAGAATAGAGGTTGTAAATGACAGTACATGATGGGTATTGTGCTAAATTCAAGAATTTATCTGCTCTCTTTGAAGCTCTTCAGAGCTGAGTCTGCTTTGTGCAAGCGTTTCAAAGATGTCGAGCAGCCTGGGAAAGGTAATGGGCCTTACCCATGAGAAAGGACATACCATCGACCTCATTTTTAGTAATATCTTAAATCGGCACGTTTTACAACCTCTGCTAGTAACTTGGACAGATCATTATCTGATACCTATCCTCCCCCCTCTCAAGCCCTCCATCACAGGCCATGCAGCAGAACCACTGCTGGTCTAAATTAAACCTTGAGGAGTGGAAAGCTGCTCTCAGCAAGTCTAGGATTGAAATAGGTGACCATACTCCCCCATCCGCCTTTAGATTATCTGATTGGATCAATAACTCTCTGAACCAGGTCATCCTGGCGACATGGCACAAATACATCTGACAAGGCAGAAAATCCCCGTGGTTCAATTCCCATTTGCTGTTTTGAAAGAAGGAATATAAAAGATTGGAGAGAAAATGGAGGAAGTCTTATGATGAGTTGAGTAAACAAGAGTATCGGAAGGCAACCAGGAACTATCATTTCGAAATCAGAGCCTCTCAAGACTCTTACTACACTGTCAAAATTGCTAAGTCCTCCAACTTGCCTAAAGAAATGTTTCAGATACCCAGAACGAAGAGCTCTTTACCAGACAGTGGTACGTAATTGCGGTCTGGGCAACTTCTTCCTAAAAAGATTTCAGATATCTACTCATCCTTTCCCGATAGGGCTAAGGTGCTAGTCCGTTCATTGAGGATGAAATCCTTAGGGAGCCCTGAAAAAGGCGTGTCTGCCTTCTCCAACATCACAACAAGCCTTCTTTCTGTCAGGGACTGTCCAGGACTGTCTGGGACTTGGGCAAAGACTGGCGACTGGGTAGAAAACGGAATCACTGACAAAATATCGAAGGTCAAAAAATCGACCTACAAAAATATCGCAACAAAAATATCGATGTCAAGAATATCGACATCCTATCTACAACATGGTAAGTACAAAAATATCGAGAAAAAAAATATCGATGTCAAAAATATCGTTATCAAAAATATCGTTTTTTTTTGTTAAAAAAAGATGTACAATAAACTAAATAATACTTATAATTGAAATAAACATAGTTAAAAATATTTGATAATATTTAAAATTAATAAGTAACATATATAATTAAATAAAACATAAATTAACCATATACATATAATATATAATATATATACTTACTTAATAATAAGTTTGAATAATTATTTTAATAAATTATACATTATTAAAAAATATTATAAATTACAAATACATCTATACACATAAAACAATAACATAAATACAAATTAAATAATTATGTATAACAAATTAAAAAAGTTAAATTTACTTTTAATATTTTTAAAATTAATTATATACTATATTAACTAAAATAATACAAAAATATTAAGTAGCGTAGGGAATAAAATTACTATTACAACTCCCAAAAAAACAACAGTAAGAAAAATGTTGGATAGCGTAGGGATAAAAATTACTATTCCCACTCCAGAGAGTGCAACAGTAGGGAAAGTGTTGGATAGCGTAGGGGTAAAAATTACTATTCCAACTCCATACAGTGCAACAGTAGGGAAAGTGTTGGATAGCATAGGGTTGAAATTACTATTCCCACTCCAGTGAGTGCAACAGTAGAGAAAGTGTTGGATAGCGTAGGGGTAAAAATTACTATTCCCACTCCAGAGAGTGCAACAGTAGGGAAAGTGTTGGATAACGTAGGGGTAAAAATTACTATTCCCACTTCAGAGAGTGCAACAGTAGGGAAAGTGTTGGATAGCGTAGGGGTAAAAATTACTATTCCAACTCCAGAGAGTGCAACAGTAGGGAAAGTGTTGGATAGCGTAGGGGTAAAAATTACTATTCCCACTCCAGGGAGTGCAACAGTAGGGAAAGTGTTGGATAGCGTAGGGGTAAAAATTACTATTCCCACTGCAGAGAGTGCAACAGTAGGGAAAGTGTTGGATAGCGCAGGGGTAAAAATTACTATTCCCACTCCAGAGAGTGCAACAGTAGGGAAAGTGTTGGATAGCGTAGGGGTAAAAATTACTATTCCCACTCCAGGGAGTGCAACAGTAGGGAAAGTGTTGGATAGCGTATGGGTAAAAATTACTATTCCCACTCCAGAGAGTGCAACAGTAGGGAAAGTGTTGGATAGCGTCGAAGTGACAAATAACATACTTATAAATAAATTAATTTTTTTAAATAATTAATGAATTATTAAATAACTCTAAACTATTTACCAATACCAATAAATATTTATTAAAAACATAATTACCAATAGAAAATTTATTAGCAATAAATTAATAATAAATACCAATAAATAATAATTAATAAATATTAATTAAATTTATCAATAAATAATATTTAATAATATTTAATTACCAATTAATGATAAAACAACAATAAATTAATTTTTAGAACAAAACATTTGTAATTTAAATAAATTACCTATTAATAATTAATATCCAATAAATTAATTATCAATACCCAAAAATAAATTTAATAATTACTTAATTAGATTTCAATTACTTCCAAAAGTATTCCCCTATAAACGCACAACACACTCCAATGATAAAATACACTTAACATAATGATCAATTAATCAATTAATAAAAATTAATAACTAATTAATAATAATTAATTACCAATTAATAATTGATTACCAATTATCAATTAATTAACAATAATATAATTATCAATACCAATTAATTAAAATAAATTATAAATTAATTGCATTTAAATTACATAATGATTAATTAATCAATTACTAAAAATTAATCACCAATTAATTAAAATTAATTACCACTTATTAATTAATTAACAATTATATAATTATCAATAACAATTAATTAAAATAAATTATAACTTAATTACATTTAAATTACATGATAATCAATTAATCAATTAATAAAAATTAATACCCAATTAATAAACATTAATTACCAATTATTAATTAATTAACAATAATATATTTATCAATACCAATTAATTAAAATAAATTATAACTTAATTACAATTAAATTACTTCCCACCCTATTCCCCTATAAACCCACAACCCGCTACAGAACTTAAACGCAAAAATTAATTAAAATTAATTTATAATTCCTAAAAATTAATAATTAATTTAGTATAATTAAATTACTTCCCACCCTATTCCCCTATAAACCCACAACCCGCTACAGTACAAAAAAAAAAAACTTAATAAAATAAATTTATTAACATATAAAAATTGTATACATATATTTTTAAACAATTAGAACACTTAACAAAAACACATATAACACATACATATTAAAAACATAACAAAATACATAACAATAATACAAATATCGATATTAGTAACATCGATATTAGTAACATCGATATATTTGATTTCGATATTACTAACTTCGATATTATTAACATCGATATTAAGTAATTCGATATTACTTACCTTAAGGTCGATATTCTGTCCATCGATATTCTGTCCCATCGATATTCTGTCCCTTCGATATTTTAACTTCGATATAATTGTATATCAATATTTAATTTTCGATATTTTGACTGCCCACCTAGAAAACGTAAGCAGAACGAGGAGTACAGCACTGCCCAGGATCACACAGGAATTCAGAGGAGACAAGGGATCCAAAGGAGAAGCCTGCACAAAGGAACAAGATGCCTAAGACTCAGAAAGGATAGGCACTCATGAGGCGATTTAGCATTCAGAATAACTACACCCAGAACACGCTCGCAACACATATATATACAACAACATTAACAATAAAGGGAATGTGGGGTAAAGCACTCAGGAGCGCCACAAGGTAAGACTGAAGCTCAGTAATTTCCTCACCCACAATTGCTGTTACAGATACTGACTGCAAATACCCACATATAGGATATGCATCCAAAGGCAGTATCTGTGGAGCTGATACCTATGGTGATGTTATAAATGTAACTCAAAGACAATACTCACAGTGAACAAGAAACACCACCTAGGTTGTCAGCCGTGCCCACGGATCCTGGCGATCAAACAGGAACATGCAAGGCAGTAACAGCAAGGGGGTAGAACTAAACAAAAGCACAATAGACAAGGAGCTAGCAAGGAGGAGTGCTTAACAGGAAAAGAAGGAAATCACAGGGCACACTTGGCAGAAAGCAAGTAGCAAACATACAAGGTAATAGAAGCAAGACAGCAGGAATAGAAAGACAGCAAACTAGGAACTAGAACAAAGGTAATGGGAAGAAAGGCAGGGTCTGGGAAAAGGTAAATACAGAAGGAGAGAGGCTCAAGGGAGCACTAGAGTAGTACTGGAATAGGAATCAAGGAAAAAAGTGCTAGTTCAGGAACAAGGAATAGCAGTAGCTCTGGAACCAAGTAATCTAGGAAGCGCTGCAAGCAGTGCTAATTCAGGAACAATGAATAGCTATAGCTCTGGAATCTAATTAGCACTGGCAGGCAGTGCTAGGTCAGCAAACAGGAAATAGCTACAGCTCAGGTAACAAGGAGTCAAGAAAGCACTGCAAGCAGTGCAAATCAGGAACAAATAGCTGCAGCTCAGGAACAGCAACAAAGAATAACTATAGCTCAGGAACTCAGAAAATAAGGTAGCACTGCAGGCAGTGCTAATTCAGGCACAAGGAATAGCTACAGCTCAGGAATTCTAGAAACAAGGACAACAAAAGTTCAGGAAACAAGGGTCGGTCTCACCAGTACACAGCTGCAATGACCAACGCTGGAATGAAGGGAGCTGGGGCTTAAAAGAGTTCACAGTAATCACATGCATCAGGTGTGAGCATTCTAGCAGCATCCAGCCACAGGTGAGCTGAATTCCTCCACCCATCCTTGGCCTGCAGGAGTGGAGACGAAGCAGTGAGCAGGGAATTCTAGGTAATGGAGTTTCATGGAAGCAGGCTGGCTTCTACAAAACCCGGCATGGATTGGGAATGGATGGCATTTTCCAAGTAGCGTTCAAATGGCTAGAAGTCAGTATATGCATGAAGGGGAGGGTCCAGAAGCTTACTATAACAGTGGAAAGTCACACAATTCGGCCCCTTGGTGGTGGGCATGAGAGCACAGGGAACAAATTGTGACACTTTTCAGCATGGGTAAGTCTGGCTCACCTTTGCACCGAGCTCCCCGCCACATTTTGGAACAAAGCTCAGAGAACATCTTTCCTGTTATGCAGGGCCTATGGAACCTGTCTTTAACCAGTGGGCTGGTTCTCCCTCAATGGAAATATTCAGTGGTGAAGCCGCTGCTAAAAAAAAGCTCAGTTTTGACCCAGTATAGATGGGAAACTACAGGACGATCACCTTGTTGCCAGGAGTGTTTTAACTTTTGGAGAAGCATGTAAACCAACATCTTTCTTCTTTTCTGGAATTATTTTTTTTTCCATCCTGTCCAAATGGGGTTTAGACTACAACAAAGTACAGAAACAGCACTTTTAGCTGTGGTGGAGGAACTCAGATGGCTCCTAGATGAAGGTGGCTCTGCAGCAGTTATCCTTTTAGATCTCAGTGCTGCCTTTGACACGGTAGACCATGCAGTACTCACCCAGAGATTCGCAGACGTGGGTATAAAAGATAGGGTGCTAAAATGACTAACGTCTTTTTTCGAGGGTAGAACTTTTCAAGTGCTTGATCAGACATGCTACTCAGACATTTTCCCTCAGGGTTCGGCTTTAAGACCTACCCTCTTCAATCTTTATATGCATCCCATAGCTAAGATCATCTAAGCCTTTGGATGTCAATAGTCTCAATTGCGGACGACACCCAAACAGTCATATCTATCTCCCCAGAACATTGTTCAAACTCTCAACAACCAGCTCCCTGTTCAAAGGACATGGCAAACTGGTTGGCAAGCTGTTGCCTCTACCTCAACAGCAACAGGGATAAGACTGAGATTGTGCTACTGGGTAATCCCATTGAGAATCAGGCACTGATACCCTGGCCGGACAATTTAGGGCATTCACCCAACCCCAAAAGCCCTATAAAGAGCTTGGACATCTGGCTCACCATGGAGTGCTAAGACAAGAAACTTGCGGCGGACTGTTATGGCATACTTAGAATGCTCAGGAAAGTGCTAGATCTTCTTCCTTTCCTTTCCTTTCCTTTCCTTTCCTTTCCTTTCCATAAGGCTTATTATACAGGCTTTCATAATCTCTTGTCTAGATTATGGAAATTCCCTGTATTATTGATCCCCTTGCAACGTCATAAAAAGACTACAGGTCATGCAAATGTGGCGGCCCGCCTTCTATTAAACATCCCTAGGCATCAGTCAGTGAAAAGGGCACTGGTAGACCTTCACTGGCTCCAGATGGAACAGTGGGTGCAGTTCAAGCCCCTTTGTATTACTCATAGGGCCTATTACAAGAAAGGCTCCCAGCTATTACAATCTCTAGTTGCACCCTACATCCATGGAAGGGTGCTGAAGTCGGCTAACGCACACCTCAAGATGCTACCAAACATCCTATGAGCAACATGAGGAGGCCGCTTATTTGTGTATCTGGCCCCCAAGTTATGGAAATTCTTGCCGAGCAGACTGCGCCAAGTGGATCTAGAATCCACTTTTAGGAAGTCTCTGAAAACCTGGCTAGTGAGCTAGCCGTTCTCTTGATTTGGATGGAGAAACGGTGTGGGTTCTGTTGGTTTTTCTAAGCGCTGGGAATCCTTTGGGTAACCATGCACTCTACTTAGCCAACAGAACAGAATGAAGCCATCTCCAGACTGGCCTGTTGCTATGATTTAATCAAGTAGGTGGGCCAGTAAGACCCCGACCATTTTCCTTTTGTGGCAGCTCGGAGGCAAGCTGCATTGGTCCAGTGGCTAAGACAAATCAACTTTAACAACCAAAGAGAGGGGATACCTAGAGTTTTAATAAAGTGCATGTGTGTACTGTGCCCGAGATCCATAAGAAACGGCACCCAGGTAAATAGGTGCTCTCCTTACATTTATCTCAGACCTATGTATGAAACTTATCTGTATTAAGATGTAGAAAGGGTTTTGAATGCATATATATATATATATATATATATATATATATATATATATATATATATATATATATATATATATGCAGAGACTAGGCGAACCCTTCCGACGCCACTTGGAAAGCACACACAAGAGTAATTGAAGCAGAGTGCTTTATTGTGCAGACCCCTGCACTGGGTCTGCACAATAAAGCCATTTGCTTCAAATACTCTTGTGTGTGCTTTCCAAGTGGCATCGGAAGGGTTCACCTAGTCTCTGCAATTATAGCGGTTCACCACCGCAGGAGTGAGCACCCCGGACGAGACGGAGCGGCGGAGGTGATTTCCCGTTTCAAAAAAAATTATATATATATATATATATTTTTATATATATATATATATATTCACTGAAAAAACCATAGGTTTTAGGGACAGTTATAGTTAGTTGGACATTGCACTCGTACAAAACCCGTGAAATTCCCCGTTATAGTTAGTTCAGCTAACTATAACTCGCGCCCCCGCAATGCACTGCTGATGACGTCACATATTACATCACTCATGACATGGTCAGTGACATCACTGATGACATCACTGATGCCATCTCAAATGACATCACTGATTACATCATGCAGTGACTGTGTGTTTCTATAAAGTTTAAATATGTTTAATATATATGCCAAGGTGTATTGAATAATGAGTGGGTGTATAAGTGTCTGGATGGATGATTTAGTAGGTGCGTGACTGACTCTATAAGTGAGTGATTAAACGTATCTTACTAAATGCATGGGTTAGTGACTAAACTGTGTGAATGTCTTTATCTGTCTGTCTGTTGGTGTGTAAGTGGCTGCATGGGTTTGTAAATAGCTACATGAGTGTCTATGAGTTATTGATTGGTTGTCTGAGTATCTGTATGGGTGCCTGAGTGTTTGTGTGGATGGGGTGTGTGTGGCTGCACATAGATGTATCAGTGGGTGATTCACTGGGTGCATGGTTTCAAGAGTGCATCTGTGATGGACTGTATGGGTGGGTGAGTGTGTGTATGGGTGTGTTAGTGAGTGAATGTATATCTCAGTGGTACATGTGTGAGTAACTACATATGTGAAAGGCAGTATATATGTGTGTTGGAGTATATAAATAGCTATAAGCGAGAGTGTGTGATTCTGATTGTGAGAGTGACTGTATGGATGAGTGTGTACTTGTATCAGTGATTGTATAAGAGTGTAAGAATGTGCTAGTATTTGTATGAGTAAGTGAGCTGGTGTGTGTATAACTGTATAGGTGAGTAAATGGCAGTGTGATTAATTATTTGCATGACTGACTAGGTGTGTGAGTACCTCTATGGATGAGTGGCGGTGTGTAAGTGTCTATGTAGGTGTATGAGTGCATATGATAGTCCTGTACTGAGTGACCGTAAGTATGAGTGACTGTACGGGTGAGTGAGTGGATGTGTGTGTAGACCTAAGAATCAGTGAGTGGGTATGTAGTTATTGGTGTTGGAGTGTCTATGGTTTTGAGAATGGCAGTCTGTAATTTACAGTGGGTGTATCAAAAGTTATATTAGGGTGTGAGAAGATGAATGAAATTATCACATGGATGATGTCATCAGTGATGTCATTTGAGATGTCACTGACCATGTCATGAGTGATGTAATATGTGACGTCATCAGCAGTGCATTGCGGGGGCACGAGTTATAGTTAGCTGAACTAATTATAACGGGGGAATTTCACGGGTTTTGTACGAGTGCAATGTCCAACTAACTATAACTGTCCCTAAAACCTATGGTTTTTTCAGTGAATTTCAAAGGTTTTTTAAATGCAAATTTCTAACTATAACGTGTCTGAAACCTATGGTTTTCTCAGTGAATTTCAAAGGTTTTTTAAATGCTAATTTCTAACTATAACGTGCCTGAAACCTATGGTTTTTTCAGTGAATTTCAAAGGTTTTTTAAATGCTAATTTCTAACTATAACGTGTCTGAAACCTATGGTTTTTTCAGTGAATTTCAAAGGTTTTTTAAATGCTAATTTCTAACTATAACGTGCCTGAAACCTATGATTTTTTCAGTGAATTTCAAAGGTTTTTTAAATGCTAATTTCTAACTATAACGTGCTTGAAACCTATGGTTTTTTCAGTGAATTAAAAAGGTTTTTTAAATGCTAATTCCTAACTATAACATGGTTTTTTTGTGAGGAACCCTCCCTTCCAATAGGCGAAGCCTATTCGGTCTCTACTCCTCCGGGGCTAGTGAAATATATTAAGTCTAAAGTCTTACTTGGGTCCAGCTGCCTATTAGTTACGTAGCTCCTTCCCCCCCCCGCGGTCCCCCTCTCTCCCCCCTGATCCAATTTAATTTTTGCGATGAGGGCATCAGCCTCTTCGGTTGTATAGATCTGATACATATGATTATTCCACATTACACGCAGAAATGCGGGAAACTTCAGCTGAGCCTTTGCCCCCATATTATTTAACTCCTCAAGCCTTTTCCCCAGCTCCCACTGCCTTACTGCAGTAATGTGGGAAATGTCAGATCTTATGAGAAATGAGAATGGACTTAAACCCTCAAATTTTATTTTGCCTTCCTTAAGGGCTGAAGACAAAATCTCCTCCTTAACGGAGTAAGACAAAAAATTGACCAAGATCTTCCTAGGTTTTTGCCTAGCTAGGTTCCTCTTGAACGGATCCCGATGCACCCTTTGTATCTCATGGACTAAGTCCACTTCGGGTGAATTCTTGAGAACAGTCCCCTTTAACAAAGAGATCACAAAGCCTTTAATATCAGACCCTTCAAGGGCTTCGGGTACATTCAAAAGCCTTACATTGTTCTTCCTTGAGTGGTTTTCTAAACGTTCAAGACCTTCCTTAAGTTCCTTATTCTGAACCAATAGCTTTGCCACTTCTGAAGAGGTTGTACACATAGTCTCTTTGATCTTAGGGATCTCTAGCTCAATTGCATCAGTTCTTAAGGTGACTTCATCTAATCTTTTGGTCAGTACTTCGCAGGAGGCCTGAATGGCAGCCTGATTCGCCTCAGAAACCAGAAATCTACTTGTCATCTCAGCCTGGTTTGTCTCAGAAATAGTAAATCTACTTGACATTTCATCCTTCAACGTACTCGAAGATGCTCCCTGAAGATCATGTGCAGCCAAGACGGAGTACCTATTCGAAAGGCTCACTTCTGAATGCACCACTGATAAATCTTCTTGTTGAGCACTTGACGTCACTGTGCTTTCTATGCATGCTTCCATCTGTGAATGAGGAGAAAGATGACTTATAGATGCCATCAGCGGACTCAAAGAGCTATATTCACCCGCCTGGGGACTCACTTGGCTCTTATTCTTCAGGGGATCACAGACGGAGGCAGTTGAGGTATTCATGGAGGACATAACCTTGTAATATGTTTTCAATGAGGGAGTGAATTTAATTTGGGGAGTGATATCTTCTTACCCCTACCTCTGCCCTTCTTCTTACCTACTTCCTCCCCTTGGGAGCAACCTCGCCTTCGTGTCTCCTTTCTGCTTGCACTTTCGTGCAAAGGCTTTTATTTCAGAGACAGGTGGAGAGACTCTAGGAGGAAAATTAGATTTGATGATGTCGATATTATTGGATATTATTGGATGAATACGCCACTCTTGTCCGCAAGATATACCTATTTATTTTAGGTGGTGAGGCGCCCGCTCTCTCTGTCACTGTATCACCACTTTTCTCCATACAGTTTAGGTGAACCTCCTCCACTGTAAATAATTTCGAGATGGAAATAGCCCTTTTCCTTGGGAGGTTGCCACTCAAACCTCCACACATGCCTCCCGACAGGAAAGAAAAAGAGCCTCCTCTCACCTCCACTCCGGCCGGCTCTCCCAGCTGGGCAACACCCCAAAGGGAGGGGATGGGGGAGGGGGGGAGGGGTTCACTGGGTGGGGAGTTGTGGGTAAAAAATTTAAAAAAATGGAAACTCATCTCACATAATTTTGAAGAAGGTCTGCTCTGTCGGTATAAAAAGTCTGCAAGCTAATGGCAGGAATTTCACTAAAAGGTAATAAGGTCACATTTATCTCTTGGAACGTGAACGGGCTAAGGTGCCCTCGTAGGCAAAGATTGATTTTGAAGTATATTGAACTCTCTTCAGCTCAGATATGTATCATTCAGGAAACCCATCTTAGTTTCATAGAAAGTCGTGCAATATTCTCAAAAGTATCTTGGATACAAGGTTATTGTACTTCACAACAGACAATCAATAGTAGAGGTGTGGCAATTTTGGTTAAGCGTGGGGTTAATTGCTTAATTAAATCAGTACAGACGGATCAGTCCGGGAGGTGGATAATAGCGCAGATGGATTTTGGAGGGTCGGAGTTAATATGTGTATCATTTTATGGCCCTAATGTCGACGATCCATCATGTATATGTAAGTTAGAATCTAAATTGCTATTGGTAACTCCTCCATTGATTATAGGTGGTGACTTTAATGTCCTTATAGATCCATTAAAAGATAGATCCAATCTAAGTCATTACGTAGGGGCCCCCGGAGTCCGTCGCGCTTTGGTAAACATGTTTCATGACTTAGATCTGGTAGATGTCTGGAGGGCAAAGGAGGGAGACCTGCAGGGGTTTACATATTACAGCAAAAAATATGGTCACTCCTCTCGGATTGATTATATTTTAACAGATAGGCTTACCTTGGTCGGCTTATTAGAGATGTCAGTTCTACCAAGCCATCTCTCCGATCACGCCCCAATTCTTTTTTCTTATCTTAGTAAAACACATCAATTTCTGCCTAGATGGACTTTAAATAGAGCCATGCTCCTGGACTTAGAGATAATTCAGGCCATTAAGATATCATCTTTAGAATTTTTCTCTTTGAATATGGGTTCAACCTCTATGGATTTTATCTGGGATGCCTTTAAGGCTAACTTGCGGGGTAGGCTTCTTGGACTTATAGCTTTTAAAAAAAAGGCCGAGGCTCGAGAGCTCCGTACCATGGAGGAGAGAATACTCCAGTTAGAGGATGAGAGGAATAAATTAAGTCATGGTAGTCCAAGGAAGCTGTCCCAAGTTCTGGGTGACCTGGAATGTGCCAGACAAGAATACAGGGTAAATTAGATGCAAAATGTAAGGCACAATGGCTTATAAAGAGTATGCAAAATTTTGAATACGGGGAGAAGGCTGGTGCCCTTTTGGCTTGGAAAGCCAGAGTGGACCGCTCAAAAAATAATATCAATGAATTAATAATAAACAGTAATGGAGATAAGTCCAGTAATATTGAAGACTTGCAAGCGTGTCTGCTCTCCCTGTTCTCAGACCTTTATAAAGAAGATTTAGTTCCGTCGATAGGCTATATACAATCTTGGCTGAAGAGTAAATCATTACTAACTCTCACTGTTGAAAGCCGGGACATCTTAGAGGCTCCCATTACGTTGGAAGAGATAAAAGATCAAATAAAAAATGTAAGAGCAAAAAGGCAGCAGGCCCTGATGCACTTCCAAACGAAGTATATAAACTTCTAGTTGAAGAATTGACTCCAGCCTTGGGTGCCACTTTCGCCTCAGTATATTGTCTTTCTGGCAAAGTCCCTAAATCTTGGAAGGAGGCGACTATTGTTTTGATATTAAAGCCAGGGAAAGATCCTTTGAAAGCTGATTCCTATCGTCCAATCTCCCTGCTGAATGCCGATTATAAGATCTTTATGGGCATTTTGGCAGGGAGATTGGCTAAAATAGCACCAAAGCTGGTTCATGCCGATCAGAAGGGTTTTATAGTGGGGAGGTACATCCAGGAACAGACACAATTGTTAATAGGCAACATCGACCTGGCCATTGGAAGATCTGATCCTTTGGCCATTGTGGCCCTGGACGCGGCCAAGGCTTTCGATAGGGTCTGTTGGGTGTATCTCTGGGAGGTTTTAGAAGCAATGGGCTTTGGCCCTATCTTTATTCAAACCTTAAGGAATTGTTATCAAGGGGCCACAGCTAGGATTCTTCTGAACGGCATGTTAACCGCCAGTTTTAATATTCAGAGAGGAACAAGACCGGGCTGTCCCATCTCCCCTCTCTTGTTCGACCTCTATATAGAGCCTTTAGCCCAAGCTATCAGATTGGACGATTTAATTTACCCTTCAAGTCTCAACAGTATAGCTGTAAGTTGGCTTTATATGCTGACGATTTGATTCTATACACTAACAACCCCGAGGCGACTATCCCTCGGGTTGAAGCCCTACTAATGGAGTTCGGTTCTTTCTCTGGTTACCTAGTTAATACCTCAAAGACCGAGGTGATGTGTTGGAACATTGTCCAATGGAGGGGTTTAATCAGTAGTGACTTTAGGTATTTAGGTATCCATATTGTTAAAGAGCTGGACAAAATCCCCTTGATTAATTTAAATAAAATTATAAAGGAAATAGACCGACTCTTTAGTAGGTGGAGGAACCTTCCCTTGACTATTTACGGGAAGATAAATTTGGTAAAGATGGTCATACTCCCTAAATTGACTTACCTGTTTAATGCGGTCCCATTGGGGTTTCCAAGTAAGAGCTTAAGTAAGGTTCAGAGCAAGATTGGGAGTTTTATATGGGGCGAGAAAGGCGCGAGGCACTCTTGGAAAAAGCTGAGGTGCAAGCTAATAAAAGGGGGCCTGGCTCTTCCGGATATTAGGTGGTATATGGTTGCGTTCCAATTTAAAGGTACTCGGATGCTGCTCTTAAAACCGGAGGAGTCAGCGTGGGGAAGATTGTTGGGGGAAATGGTTACAATGGAGGGTGGTGGAGGTGGAGAGGGCTTTTTGTACAAGTTTGGGGCCCCCAAGTACTTTAAGCGAGTACGCCTTAAAGTTCTTAAGGCAGCCTTGGAAACATGGCATAAAGTGAGGTGTAGATGGGGGATTGGATATTATTCAGACTTCGCTCCAATATGGGACTCCCCGGCACCCCCAATGCCTGCGGGATAGTTTGGCAGTACCTATTAAGAGGGCGGGCATTAATACTTGGTCGGAACTGTTAGACACAGAGGGGATCCATTCCTGGGAACTGCTCAAGGCCAAGATTGGTATGGGGTTCTCCAGGTTTAAGTATTTACAACTTGTTTCCTGGTTTGAAGCAGAAAAGGAGGAGGTTAGAGGTAACTGGGAAACGGAGTTTTCTCTTCAAACACCGCATCCAATAAAGAAGGAGATCTCTTTGTGGTATAACAAGTTTTTGGATGCGGAAGACCAGGAGATCCCACCACAGCCCTCAGTGTGGAATCACTCTCCCTTTGAATTTGTCATCGATGACTTGTATGAGCCCTCCCTGAAAATATTATACAAATTTGTTAAACCAGCATGCCTAAAAAAGAATCACTTTTTTGTTATTAATAGGCTTTATTACACGCCAGCCAAAATAGCCAAGTTTGCCCCGCAATCTGTTCCTAAATGCCCTAGATGTATGACTCCCAAAGCTGATGATATCCATTTCTTTTTGAGTGTCTTGAATTGAGAAAGTTTTGGAAAGGGGTGGGAGATGCTATATGTGGCATTTTTAAAGCTTCTGTTGAAGTCAACCTATCTCTAGTGTTTTTTGGCGACGATGGATCATTCAGTCTGAATGCATCACAGTTACAGCGTGGACTGTTATTATACTTGATACTTCTCGCCCGGAGAGAGGTCTGTAAGAAATGGAAAGACCCCCTCCCCCCGAAGAGCGAAGACTGGCTGAAGGCTGCTTTTGCTATGCTGCGCATTGACCAGGATGGTGCAGGGGAAAGCACGACTAATATTTTGCAGCCGTTTTTGAGTTGGGGTCTTAACCTGAGACTAATATAATCAGTCCTATGATTACACCAAGTACCAACTAAATTTGGGCCGGTCTGGGCGACCTAAGCAAGTGCGGTAAGTCAAAGGGCGTCTAGATAGAAATATTGGCTTTGTAAAGATCCGCAGAAGCTTATTGGTGAGATGAGGACAAAAAAAAAAAGAAACCTATGGTTTTTTTCAGTGAATTTCCAAGGTTTTGTAAATGACAATTTTTAAATGTATTAATTGTTATCTTTATTTTTTTGATACTGATTTACTACATTTTTTTAAACTATTTATTTTTTAAATTACATTGTAATTACATTATACATTACATTACAAAATATACTTTCTCAGAATGAATTACTTTAGTTTAAATACTTTGCAAATAGGCAATAGACTTTTAAGTACAGTAGTTACAGTTGTTGCAATAGGCAACACAATTTCAAACACAATGCAACATTGAGCTCAATGTGAATTTCAAGTTAAATGCAATTAGTTACTTTATGAATTACTTTTCTAACCACAGGACTGGATCCTAGATTCAGTCCTGGGACATCTCCTGTAAACAGTTGAGTAAAAGCGTTTTGGTTACAGTACTGATTTTTAAGGAATATTATTGTATTTTAAAAGTTGACACTTAGAAACGTTTTCACATAGAATCACCAATGTTATCCTATGGCAGGAAATTCACTTAGCAGGTAAGTAGTGTTATCGTTACTTTTTCTTACTCAGTGGTGGATCCTGGATCCAGCACTGGTGCATCTCCTGTAAACAGTTGAAAGAATGCGTTTAAGTCATACAGGCGATTTTTAAGGAATATTTGTAGTTTGTGAAAATCGACACTGAGAAACTTTTCTGCTGAAAACCAGACAATGGATTCCTATGGAAGGAAATACAAGTTACTGGTAAGTACGGTTAGAATTACTTTTCAGGGTCAGTGCTGGGCTAAAAGATGCAGCACTGGGTTCTCTCCTGATAACAGGTGAGTAAATCGGAATTCGTAGTTCGGCTGATTTTAGAGGAATATTATAAAGTTCCAAAACTCCACACTTAGAAGAATTTCCAAGTGAAACCAGTCAATGTTAGCCTATGGAAGGAAATTCAAGTTCCTGGTAAGTACGGTTAAAATTACTTTTCAGGATCAGTACTGGGCTCAAAGGTGCAGCACTGAGGTCTCTCCTGATAACAGGTGAGTAAATCGGAATTCGTAGTTCGGCTGATTTTAGAGGAATATTTGCACAATGGTGAAGGAAGGGGTGGGGCCTGAGGTGACATGTCTGCAAACACGCCCTGTGGCGCGTTTTAAGTTGGAGAATTAATTCCTCCTCAATCCCGAGGTCCCTTGAGGCCAACTAGCCCACCAGGTACCTCCAGTATGCGCCAGAGAGCTGCGTTGCAGAGAGGTGTTCAGAGGCCACGCCCCTTTTACAACACTCTGCAACGCAGCTCCGTGGCGCTTACTGGAGGTACCTGGTGGGCTAGTTGGCCCCCAGGGACCGCCTGTTTGCACACATGTCACCTGAAGCCCCGCCCCCTCCCTTCACCACTGTGCAAACGCGCCCCGTGGCGCATTTTATGTTGGGGGATTAAGTCCCCTTGAATCCTGAGGGTCCCTGGAGTCCAACTAGCCCACCATGTACCTCCAAACAGCGCCACAGAGCTGCGTTGCAGAGAGGTGTAAAAAGGGGCGTGGCCTCTGTACACGTCTCTGCCACGCAGCCCCCTGGTGCATACTGGAGGTTCCTGGTGGGCTAGTTGGCCCTCAGGGACCCCCAGTATTCAAGGGGAATTCGTTCCCCATCTGCAAACACGCCAGGGGACGCGTTTGCAGACTGCTGCAGGGTGGGGGCGGGGCCTCCGGCACGATGCCGGTCTTTTTTTTTTTTTTTTTGTATGGGAGGGGGCTGCATGGCCCCCTTCCTTGGACTCTTTTGGCCCCGGGGACCCCATCCCCGGGGCATGAGGATTTTCATTATTTTTTTTAATTAAAATAAAACGGGAGAGGGCCGTGTGGCCCCCTTCCCTGAGCCTATATTGGCCCCGGGGACCCCATCCCCCGGGGCATGCCCTCTTTTTTTAAATTTTAAATATTTGGAGGGGGGCTGCGTGGCCCCCCTCCTCAGGCCATTTAAGGCCCCGGGGACCCCATCCCCCAGGGCCGGCCTTTCCGTTTTTTTATTTTTATTTTTTATTTTTTGGGGGAGGGGGGCCGCATGGCCCCCCTCCCGGGCCACTACTTGCCCCGGGGACCCCATCCCCCGGGGCTGGCCCTCTCCGTTGGGGACTGTGGGGGTCCCCAATACCCCCACAGTCCCGCCGGCTCCCCGCGTCCCTTGGGAGCCAGCATTGCTTTTCCACATGGGGAGCTGCTAAGATGCAGCTCCCCGTGTGGAAAGCAATCTGCTTTGAATTTTGGAAGAGAGCAGGTTTCCTGCTCTCTTCCAAAATCCAAGCAGTTTGCTATGGCAGGACGGGAGCCGCGAGGCTCCCGCCCTGCCATAGCAAACTACAGTGTCCCAGGGGTAGGCACCCCGGGACACTGCAGGAGCCGGCCCTGGGGGTGGCGGTCCCCAGGGCCATCAAGGGCTCCAGGAGGGGAGCCGCGCGGCCCCCTCCCTTGGACTGCACAGCCCCGGGAGGTGGTGGTCCCCGGGGCTCTGGGGTCCGTAACGGACCCCCACATTTATTTTCTAAGTGCCCCGGGAGGTGGTGGTCCCGGGCGTGTGGGGGGCTGGAGCCCCCACACGTTATTAAATTTTAAAAAAGAAGACCCGGGGGTGGCGGTCCCCGGGGCTGCGGAGGGCAGGAGAGCCCTCCCGCACCATTTTTTATAAAGCCCCGGGGGTGGCGGTCCCTGGGGCTTGGGGGCCTTAGAGGCCCCCATATAAAACATAAACCCACCCCCGCATGCCCCCGGGACTTGGGCCACCCGGGGGCAAAATACATTCGAAGCGCGGGAGACCGCGCTTCGATTTTTTTTTTTATTGGCTGGATTCGCGCACCCTAAGCGCATCCCTGGGACCCCCTGAGCAGACCTAGGGGGTCAGGGTGTTTCTACCCTGCCCCCTTTTTGCGCTTTACGCACTTGTTTCTGTCTCTCGGTTCTACCGAGGACAAATGGCTGCCAACACTTCCTGATTTGGAGTGTTGACAGCCAATTAGCATGCAGCTCGTGGATCGGGAGGGTGCGCGAATCCGACGCGGCCATAGATATATATGTGATTTTCCTTTTGATTTTCACAGGAACTACTGAACGGATTTACACCATTTAACAAAAAGGGTTCTTTCTGAACCAAGAACTACCTCTTTGCCAAATTTGGTGTAATTCCGTTCAGCAGTTCGGGCTGTAGCCGTGGCTAAAGTTTCCTATGGGAAAATGAATGGGGAAAACTCGTTTTGGGACCCCCTTTTTCTCGGCCCCCGCTTGACGAATCACCTCGAAACTTTCAGGGTAGGAGCGGACCGGAGCGGGCCATAAAGTTTGAAAATTTCGCGAAGATTCGTCAACCGACGCAAGAGTTATTTCAAATAGAATGTCGCGGATTTCCTATGGAAAATAGGTCCTAACTATAACTATCTACTGGCGACCGCCAGTAGATAATATATATATATATATATATATATATATATATATATATATATATATATATATATATATATATATATATATATATATATAAAGAATTTGAAAGCAGCCGGGTCATAGAGGACTGCACCACCAGGACTAGTCACCGGCAGTATGCGATATTGCCCACTTCAAATGATCTGCTGCTTGTAGATCACAAATATAACTATAGAAAACTGGTTTGGATGAGAGGCAATATGTAGACACATTTAAGTGGATATGCAGCAATATACCAATAAAAAGCATTAGCACATGAATATTTTCTGGTCTTTTATTCTCTGTTGCACTTCATAAGAAACAGCCAGCCAACGCGTTTCGCCCAAACATGGGCTTCTTCAGGGCAAAATATACTAGACAAAGAATGTGTCCTCTGGCGCGTATGTCAGAAGACCGTCAAGACGTAGGTTCCTCAGGGCTTGCTCGACGTTAGAAGGGTCCACCTCCAGGCAGCTCCAACTCTGATTAGTCGTAATGACACAGAGTATTAGAGTGGCCAGGTGGGGGAAGGGTGTTGGGAAAGGAACAGCGGGGAAGGAGACCTGTAACAGAAATCCAACATGCATCAAACACGGAAATACCATATGTGTCTTAGCAATACTCAATTAAAATATTGGCAACACATAATCACCTGTCATTCCCTACTGTAGAGTTGTTGGATTATAAACCGAAATATTACACACTCTTTTCCAAACTTGGTAAAGTTCCTGAAGATGTGCTGGACCTGCCACGCAACTTTTTACAAATCTCAAAGAGAGGAAGTTCCTTGTCAAAAGTTCCAAAAGTACTTTGAATATTCATACCATTCGAGTTATACTGAAGACTTCTATACTGAAGACATCATAAGTGTAAAGGTAATAGTTCCTGTCAAAGTTCTCACAAAACTTAGAGAAATGTTTCCTTTCTCGAGCGAAATATCCTAAATAGTCTTACCCTGATTCAGTAGACTCGAGTCAGGAGGTTATTTACCGCTTGGGAGAAACTGTACTGCTGCCGCTTTGCTGCCCGGAGATGTTCAGCCGCTTTTCCGATGTTCGCGGGAAAACTGGAATCAGCTGCTGGCCTCGGAGATGCGGAGGAATAGTGAGCGCGTTGCCTTGGGTGTGGTTCCTTTTTATAGACGTGCCACACCCAAGGAGATGGAAGCGTGCAGAGCGTAATGACGCTCTTGGGAGGAATTTGGCCCGAGATTAGGACCGCAAAGCAAAGAGCTGTTGCTATGGTGAATCTTGCCACAGCGTGTCCCGTGCCATCACGAATATGCGCATTCAACACAAGCGCATGTGTTGCAAGCTGCAAACTGCAAAATCATGACACAGCAAACACGAAACAAAGATCAAAGCATACCTGATAAACATACAGTGCACAGAGCGCGCACATGAAGCAAAGGAGATACGCATATAGTGGCATTGAATCAACGAGACATGCAGAGCGCGCACATGAGTTAAAAGCAGGCAGTGACATAAATAAACAACTAACTCAATGTTGGAAACAGCGCCACCAATATCGAGCCATGGGCGTGACACTGTGCATTTTGGCACACAATGGTCGTGAGCATGTGCTCGTGCCCCCAGAGCCACAGCCCAAAACCATGACAGTACTCCCCCCTCCCAAGAGGTCTCTAGGGGCAGGTTTTGAAGGGTAGGAGTCATAGAACCGTCGCACCAATCGAGGTGCATGTACATTGCTAGCAGGCTCCCAAGAGTCATGTTCAGGACCATATCCTTTCCAGGAAACCAGATACCATAATCGAGAGCCTCTTCTACGGGAATCCAAGATACGACACACCTCAAACTCCTCCTGTTCATCCACCACCAATGGACCAGGCTGTGAAGAACAACATTGAGGAGCAGGTTTCAATAAAGAAGTATGAAACACAGGATGAACCTTTAGTTGAGGAGGCAACTGCAATATGTAAACCACTGGGTTGATTTGTTTGAGCACTTCAAATGGTCCTATGAATTTGGGGTAAAAGGCCTTCTTATGTTTGAATTGAATGTTTTTAGTGGAAAGCCATACCTTGTCTCCTGCTTTATACAGTGGGCCTGGTCTTCGGTGTTTATCTGCTGAGGTTTTGTATTTACTTTTGGCAGAGTTCAGGTGTTGCGTGATAAGAGAATGTACTTTCTGGATTTGTTTTACACCTGCTGAGATTGAGGGAACTAAATTCTGACCTGTAGGTAGAGTCACTGGTAGATAGGTAAGATGGAACCCATAGGTGGAATAGAATGGAGAGGCTTGCAATGATGTGTGATGGGCCGAATTGTATGCGATTTCTGCTAACCAGAGTAATTTAACCCAAGAGTCTTTTTCATTAGTGACATAGCAGCTGAGGTATTGTTTCAGGGTTTGGTTTAATCTCTCCGTCTGGCCATCGGTCTGAGGATGGTAACTGGTGGAGAGGGCAGGAGAGATTTGTAACGCTCGACACCATTGGGACCAGAATGTGGCAGAGAATTGAGACCCACGATCAGAAATTATTTTCTTTGGTAGTCCATGTAAACGAACAATGTGAAGCAACAGCAAATTAGCCAATTCACTGGATGTAGGTATTTTCTTGCATGCTATGAATTGTCCCATTTTTGAGAAGCTATCCACTACTACAAGGATACACGTATGACCTTGATCATTAGGTAAATCTGTTATGAAGTCTACAGAACAGTGTTCCCAAGGTCTTTGTGGGGTTGGCAATGGCAGTAACAGACCTTTGGTTTTTCCGTCATCACTTTTATTCCGAGCACAAATTTCGCAATCTGCGACCCATTTGGAAACGTCTTGAGTTAGTTGTGGCCACCAGAAGTTTCGTTGGATGGCTTTTATGGTTTTTAATGTGCCTGGATGTCCAGAACATGGATGGTTGTGATGCCACTCAAACACTGTCTTTTGTAATTGTTCCGTGGGTACAAATAAGGCATTTTCATGAAAAGGTAAATCTTGAATGATTTGTCGATTGGCTTCTTGTGTGACCCAATTTTTCCACACGTGAACTGGGAAACTGTCTCGTACAGAGTCCAAAAAGTCTTCAGTGGTTACAAGACAGACAACCTTATCAGGATCGATTATGGCTTGTGGTTGTTCAAGAACAGTGAGTTGTGTGGACTCCTGACGGGTAAGTGCATCAGCCTTTCTATTGTCTGAACCTGGGCGGAAGGTGACCACAAAATCATATTCTGAAAAGAACAACATCCACCGGATTTGACGTGGTGTTAAAGTACGGGCAGTTTTCATGAATTGTAAATTGCGGTGGTCCATAAACACTGTGATAGTATGTCTTGCCCCTAACAAATGATGTCGCCATTCCGCAGAGGCATCCTTTATTGCTAATAGTTCTTTTTCCGCAATTGTGTAATTCTTTTCTGCTGGAGATAGTTTTCTTGAAATAAATGCCACAGGATGTAACTGGCCATTAGTTAGGTTTCTTTGAGATAAAATAGCTCCCAGTGCTACATCGGAGGCGTCAGCTTCCACAATATAAGGTTGTTCAGGATTAGGATGTACTAGAATGGGAGCAGACGTGAAGGCTTGTTTGAGGTGATCGAATGCCTTTTGAGCATCTGAGTTCCAAAGAAAAGGTAAATTTTTCCGTAACAGCTGAGTGATAGGTGCGATTATATGAGAGAAATGACTAATGAAGCGTCTATAGAAATTTGCAAAGCCCAGGAAACATTGGACGTCTCTGATTGATTTTGGAATGGGCCAATTGAGAACTGCGTGAATTTTTCGTTCTGCCATTTGAAAACCTCCTGGTGTCAAAATGACACCAAGGAACTCTACTTCAGTAACATGGAAATCGCACTTACTAAGTTTACAGTACAACCCATTAGACAGCAGAAGATCCAGAATGGTAGACACATGTTGTTCATGAAGCTCGTGAGATGTTGAATAGATGAGAATATCATCTATATACACGATGACAAATCAATCCAAATGCTCTCGTAAAATGTCATTCAAAAAGAATTGAAACGCCGCTGGGGCATTACATAGCCCAAACGGCATAACTGAATATTCGAAAAGACCATACCTGGTTTTAAAGGCTGTCTTCCACTTGTCACCAGCTCTCATTCTAACTAAATGATAGGCACCCTTTAAATCCAGCTTTGTATATACTACGGCTGCCTTCACCTGGTCTAAAAGAACTGGAATGAGAGGAAGGGGGTACTTGTTTTTGACTGTGATTTTATTTAAGGCTCTGTAGTCTATACAGGTGTGGAGTTCACCATTGGCTTTTGGTACGAAAAATAAAGGAGAGGCCGCAGGGGACTTGGAAGGTAGGATAAACCCATTGGCCAAATATTTATCTAGATATGTTCGTAAATGTTCATTCTCCTTTTCTGCCAAAGCAGAAATTCTACAATTAGGAATGACTGCTCCAGGTATTAAGTCTATTTGGCAATCATAAGCCCTGTGGGGAGGTAGTTTGTCTGCTTCCTGTTAATTGAAGACCTCTCTATACGTTTCGTACTGCGTGGCAACATCGTCTCTTTTTCTTCTGCTGTGGTGAGACTGTGGTTTACTTCTGACTTAGCTTCTGGTTGTTTACGAGTGTCTATAATGCAACGTTGTTTACAGAACTCTGAAAGGTCAACAATATTTCATTGCGCCCAATCTATCTGAGGGTTATGGGTTTGTAACCAAGGCATTCCTAAAATAAATCCATATTGTGGGGCATCAATCAGATTAAAGGAAATGGTCTCGATATGCTGTTGACTGTCCACGGTAAATTCCAGTTGCATAGCTTGGGTCTGTTTTGTAATGGGACCTGAAGTTAAGACACGTCAATCGACTGTCTGTACGATTTCCTGTTTTTTCTTGATTTCACATGGTATTGACAGATGACATGCTAAAGTGGAATCTACAAAATTCCCTGTTGCTCCAGAGTCAAGAAGAACTTTTATTTTATGTCCTTTTTGTTTCGGAGGAATCATCAGAACCATCTCTAGAGTGAAATGAGCCACTCGTTCACATGCTGAAGTTCTTACGGAAGGGATTTGCCAAATACTCAAAAGATCCCCTTCTTTCCCTTTTGAGTTCTTCAGTTTTCCGTCGGACTTACTACTGAATTTATTGTTTTATTTGACGATTGGAATGATTTGTTTTTGGGTTTGGTTGGGCAGTCTTTAACAAATTGCCCTTTTTTCCCGTAATACTGGCATAATCCGTTCTTTCTACGTACTTCTTTTTCCTCTTTTGTAAGAGACGGATGTATTGACCCGATCTCCATGGGTTCTCCGTGATTGTCTTGAGGTGAACTACTGAGTACTGGTTTACTTCTTTCAAAGCGAAAGGTGGTTCGTTCTGACCGACGTCCTTTTCTCTCGGAAAGTCTATGATCAAGACGTAAGGTCAAATTTATTAGTTCTGTGCACCCTTTAGGTTGTGGATCTATTTGCACCAGAACGTCTTTTAGGTCATCACGCAACCCATGATAATAAATGGCAGCCCTTTTCTCTTCCGGCCATTTTGTTTCTGACACTAAACGGTTGAAATGGGTTAAGTATGTAACCAAATCACGATTTCCCTGACGAAGTTCTAGTAATTCATTATCTGCGGAAGAGGTTGCGGCTCGTCGGTCAAACACCCTTTCAAATTCTCTCACAAAAGCCTTCCAATTGAACAAAATTGCGTTATCCTCACGTACTAGAGGCACGCCCATGAGGCTGCATCACCAATGAGGTATGAAATAAGAAATGCAACTCGTGACTGGGCGTCTGGGAACGCCGCGGCCTTACAAGTAAAATGTAATTCCACTTGTCTGAGAAATACTTGAATTTTAGTAGGATCTCCGGAAAATCTTTCCGGAACTGCCAACGGTACATGGGAGGGGACTGTAACTGATATGGAAGTAGGGGTGTGACCCCCACCTGTAGCTCCCTGTCCTAAAGTATGAGTTACACTGGGAAATTTCCCTAGAGGAACATCAAAGGGATTTCGTTCAATCTTTTCTTTACTATCAAGTCGCTGTTGAAGGCGAGAGACATTTTCCACTAAAGCTGTCGTGCGAGCCTTGGAGTCCGCCAACTCCTGCTGCACTTGTCCTAACGCTTTCAGAATACCATCGAGGGTAGCCATTCTAGAATCGAGCAAGCCGGGAGGAATAAACTTTGTGGGCTCACTATTCTGTCAAGACGTAGGTTCCTCAGGGCTTGCTCGACATTAGAAGGGTCCACCTCCAGGCAGCTCCAACTCTGATTTGTCGTAATGACACAGAGTATTAGAGTGGCCAGGTGGGGGAAGGGTGTTGGGAAAGAAACAGCGGGGAAGGAGACCTGTAACAGAAATCCAACATGCATCAAACACGGAAATACCATATGTGTCTTAGCAATACTCAATTAAAATATTGGAAACACATAATCACCTGTCATTCCCTACTGTAGAGTTGTTGGATTATAAACCGAAATATTACACACTCTTTTCCAAACTTGGTAAAGTTCCTGAAGATGTTCTGGACCTGCCACGCAACTTTTTACAAATCTCAAAGAGAGGAAGTTCCTTGTCAAATGTCCAAAAGTTCCAAAAGTACTTTGAATATTCATACCATTCGAGAAGACTTCTATACTGAAGACATCATAAGTGTAAAGGTAATAGTTCCTGTCAAAGTTCTCACAAAACTTAGAGAAATGTTTCCTTTCTCGAGCGAAATATCCTAAATAGTCTTACCCTGATTCAGTAGTCTCGAGTCAGGAGGTTATTTACCACTTGGGAGAAACTGTACTGCTGCCGCTTTGCTGCCCGGAGATGTTCAGCCGCTTTTCCGATGTTCGCGGGAAAACTGGAATCAGCTGCTGGCCTCGGAGATGCGGAGGAATAGTGAGCGCGTTACCTTGGGTGTGGTTCCTTTTTATAGACGTGCCACACCCAAGGAGATGGAAGCGTGCAGAGCGTAATGACGCTCTTCGGAGGAATTTGGCCCGAGATTAGGACCGCAAAGCAAAGAGCTGTTGCTATGGTGAATCTTGCCACAGCGTGTCCCGTGCCATCACGAATATGCGCATTCAACACAAGCGCATGTGTTGCAAGCTGCAAACTGCAAAATCATGACACAGCAAACACGAAACAAAGATCAAAGCATACCTGATAAACATACAGTACACAGAGCGCGCACATGAAGCAAAGGAGATGCGCATATAGTGGCATTGAATCAACGAGACATGCAGAGCGCGCACATGAGTTAAAAGCAGGCAGTGACAATAAATAAACAACTAACTCAATGTTGGAAACAGCGCCACCAATATCGAGCCATGGGCGTGACACTGTGCATTTTGCCACACAATGGTCGTGAGCATGTGCTCGTGCCCCTAGAGCCGCAGCCCAAAACCATGACAGTGACAAAATTAAAGCGAATCCTAAAATGCATTGATGAAGCTCATGGTAGAGCGTAGATCAGCAGGTATGTATGTTGGCAGTATTATTTGAAAACGGTATTAGCTGCATCTGTGTCCGTAAGCAACGTCCTAAAGTCAGCACGATTGGTGCTGACTTTAGGACGTTGCTTACGGACACGGCTCCCAGTTTTCGGATGCGGCTAATACCGTTTTCAAATAATACTGCCAACATACATACCTGCTGATCTACGCTCTACCATGAGCTTCATCAATTCATTTTAGGATTCGCTTTAATTTTGTCTTCTGACATACGCGCCAGAGGACACGTTCTTTGTCTACTATATTTTGCCCTGAAGAAGCCCATGTTTGGGCGAAACGCGTTGGCTGGCTGTTTCTTATGAAGTGCAACAGAGAATAAAAGACCAGAAAATATTCATGTGCTAATGCTTTTTAATGGTATATTGCTGCATATCCAATTAAATGTGTCTACATATTGCCTCTCATCCAAACCAGTTTTATATATATATATATATATAGATATAGATATAGATATAGATTTATATATATATATATTTTTTAAATATATCAATAGGGTTCTCACCAACAGGGACCACCCGTGGCATGCTTCATCATTGGACCCTCACTCACACACATGGAGTGTGTGAGTGGACTTGATGCGTTTGTAAGCGGAGTGCTAAGGTAACTGTGAGTGAAGGCAGGGAATATGGGTGTGTTAAATAACCTCCTAAACATAATTCAAAATAATCTTTAATGGTGTATGCCTAGGGGCTAGATTAAAAATAAGATTGATGACGCTCTTGGGATTATAATGATCCCAGGTGTCTATTTAGGTCGACATGTTTCAGCTATATGGACTGCCTCGAAAGGTCAATTGGCTTTCTTCAGGACCTTCGTATACCCTGCTAGATTATGGTGAAAAGCCTATTAGCTTGTGCAATTTATATTATATTGAAAAAGGCATGCACATTTGAATACAGACCATACATGAAGGACCTTTTCCTCATATGGTCAAAGCTGAAACGAGAAAATATCATAATCAAATACTAGGGTACTGTTGTCATAACATGTACCCTTTCTTATGTGCTTTGTGTCTCTGACTTTTTTTCAAAGTATTATCTTGTGACATTTCATTGTGCCAATTTACATATGACAGACATGAACATATATAAATACAAATAGTGGACAGACAATGGTGTACTACACCAATTAACAACAGAGCAGCAGTATAGGTTACCTACATGTCTAAGTATATTTACCGACATCTTAGGGAGTTTCAGGGATGGACCGTCCCTGTAGTCACAAACTGGAAAGAACAGACACATCAATGTTTAGAACCTTGTTAATCGGTTCCTTATTCATGATTCTGGTGCTTTTGCTTGGTTTAGAAATAGGAAGATATCCGATTATCTTACTTCGTCAAGGGTACGGATCTGCTCATCACTCAAGCAGTGTCCCTGTCTCCCAGCATGTTAGAATAGAATGTTCACTTCCTGGTTTTTGAATTGCCTGTGGTTGATGCGATGGATCACGTGGTGCCATACCACATGATCCAGTTTAGTTTGAGGTGTGTTCCAGAGTCATGTGACTGGGGCATGTGATCGGAGCTCTCGGAATTCTTCATTTGATGGCCTCCGGTCTACGTTACTTGGTCACGTGGTATCGGTAATCTACATAGTATAGTGAATGACCGCATCATGTTAAGTTAAATATGTGTATTTGTGGTGACCCGGTATGTATGGTTAAATAACGTAATATCTGTCTATACAGATTCGATAAAAATTCAATAAAATAGAGATTTCACCCCGTTGTTTGTGTTATCGGGTAGTGCATGATGTTACTGGCGTGCGCTAGGCATGCAACCAGGAATATCTCTAAGGATATGGCAAGTTCATATGTGCCCAGGTGCATTCTGGGACATTGAGTCTGCAAGCTTAGTAACAGTTTGCCATGAAATTGGTTTCTACAGGCCAAATAGTTACGTGGGAAGGAAAAAGAGTGGGTATATCTGATCACTGATTCCTTACTTAGTTTGATTCTTTATGTGAGGTGTCACAGTATATTGTTCCACGGTATATCATCATTTAGTCCTGTTATGTGTGTGGACATAAACAACCACAAAAATGGTTCAGCACCACAGTCCGTCAACAGCAAAATCCGTAATTGTACAAAACTAGTGACAGTAAAAACAAGTCACTGCTAATGCAAGATCTTCTTGTCTCATTCTTCTTTTTTATTCGCTGGGGGTCGCGTAACTAGTTAGCATGGAGGAGTCTCGTTCGTTATCGGAATTAACCAGACAAATCGCTCCACCAACTACGAACGGCCATGCACCACCACCCACAGAATCGAGGAAGAGCTATCAATCTGTCAATCCTTTCCGTGTGTGTGGACAGTTTATACACCCATCTCTGTTCTTTTTCGAATAGGATTTTTCCAATGTTTCTGGTCTCCTCTGTCACGCGTTCCAGGACTGTCCATCTCATGTTGTTAGGGGTATGATGACTGGTTATGAAGTGGTCTGCCATTTTAGTAGTGTTGCGCTTGCATCATATAGTGCTTCTGTGTTCTGTGATTCGCGTGCCTACTTTTCTGGTCATCATACCTATATACTTCAGATTGCGAGGACATATTATCAAATAGATTACATGTTTGATATTGCAATTTGTGTGTTTTCTTAGTTCCCAAGGTGTGGGAAGTCCGACATCTATTGTTTTTGTTGGTGATGTCAACTGACAGCCACTACATTGGCCTTCGTGGGTAGTGTCCCATAATAGTGTTTGTATCGTTTTTGTCTGTCTTGGATGCTGTGTTGGTCTTGTGTGCAGCAGACTATCATGTAAGCTTTTAGCTCTTTTGTGTGAGAACAGCGGTAAATCCCACTTTCTGCTTCCACCGTTCAGTATTTTCCCAATTGTGTTGGATTATTTTTTTGTCTTCATTAGAGGCTGTGTTGTATGTGGTCACACATACCAGAGGTGTCTCAGTTTTTTCTTTAGGATAGGTTTGCAGGAGAGATTCTATATTTTGGTTTTAAGCTTGTTTCTTTGATTTTTGGATTATTTTTTCCGGATAGTTCCTTGCTATTAGTTCATTTCTCAGTGTCTCCGCTTGATGTTTGAAGTCTTTCAACTGACTACAATTCCATAGTAGACGGAGAAATTGTCCATACGGCAGATTCTCACGCAATGGTCTTGGGTGAAAGCTATCAAATCGGAGAAGGTTGGGCCTGATTCACAGAACTAACTTACGTCAAAAACGTAAAGTTAGTACTTTTTGGTATTCACAGAATACACTTACTCATTTTGGTATTCACAGAATGAATTTACTCATTTCGGTATTCACAGAAGTTAGTAGTCCTAACTTTAGGACTCCTAAATGCCTTCTGTGAATACCGAAAGTCTTAAAGTTAGGATTTTCCTCAGTTTAGGAGTAGTAAAGTTAGGACTCCTAACTTTACTACTCCTAAACTGAGAAAAATCCTAACTTTAAGACTTTCGGTATTCACAGAAGGCATTTAGGAGTCCTAAAGTTAGGACTACTAACTTCTGTGAATACCGAAATGAGTAAGTTCATTCTCTGAATACCAAAATGAGTAAGTGTATTCTGTGAATACCAAAAAGTACTAAATTTACGTTTTTGACGTAAGTTAGTTCTGTGAATCAGGCCCGTTGTTTTTTGCTGTCGGCTTTTGGTAGGTGTCAGTGTGTAGCTTTCCGTTGTTACTAAAAATTGTGACGTCCAGGAACACCAATCTTTCTTTGTCCATCGTGTAGGTGAATTTAAGGTACTATCCTGATTATCCACCCAATCGACAAACCTCAGTGCTGACTCATTGTCTCCTTTCCATATTATAAAAATATCTTCTATGTATCTCTTCCATATGGAAATCTGGTCCTTAAAGGGGTTATTTGCATGTAATATGCGTTCTGTTTCTAGGATGCACATATACAAGTTCCATGGGTTTGTAGGTATAATGTTTTTTTAATTCGAAGAATTTTTTTGTTAGGGCTAGGCCGGCACATTTTATTCTAGCCCCTAGGCATACACCATTAAAGATTATTTTGAATTATGTTTATGAGGCTATTTTAACACACCCATATTCCCTGCCTGTACTCACAGTTACCTTAGCACTCCGCTTACAAACGCGTCGAGTCCACTCACACACTCCATGTGTGTGAGTGAGGGTCCAATGATGAAGCATGCCATGGGTGGTACCTGTGGGTGAGAACCCTATTGATATATATATATATATATATATATCCACAATGTGATCCCTTTGATCAGTGCGCTCTCACAGCGGGTGCTCAGGGTTGGTTGCAGTAACTGCTCCTGGAGGGAGTGCTGCGGGGCGGTGAGGCGGGGGGTAGTAAAATCCGGCTTACGGACGAACTGAGTTAAGTACATTAATAATTAAATAAAACGAATTACATTGCACGCGCTGCATCGCAATCGGCGATGCAGCGCTCGCAATGAAATTCGTTTTATTTAATTATTTATGTACTTAACTCAGTTCCGGCGTAAGCCGGATTTTCCTACCCCCCACCCTGCCCCTCCTCCGCCCCGCCCCACCGCCCCGCTGAACTCCCTCCAGGAGCCGCTACTGGTTGGTTGAGTTGTGCAAATAAATCTATTTGAATAATCTTCACTCCTGAGTGCTGCGTCCCTTGTGTCTAAAAAAAATAAAATATATATATATATCTATATATACATATATAGATATATATATATATAGATATATATATAGATAGAAGGGGCCTCTGTGCCTTGAAACGCGTCGGCAAAACTAAAGAAAAATTGGAGAATTCCTGGCGAGCTGCATTCCAGGCCGAATGGTGGGGGCGATGTCAAGTGCCTTCTTGAATGCTTACGGGCAGTTTGTTGATCCATTGTTTTACACGGCTGGTCCCTGCCGTGGAGAAGGCACCATCTCACAAAGAGAGAGGCTGGAGAGAGGAACTGTCCGGCTCCGTGCAGCACTTCGCTCCATATGTAATTAACAGCCCGTCATGATAATCTGATCCCTACTAAAGGATATAATATGCTGTCAATCACGAACGTTCACTGAATTTACTGAAAGGAAATAATTTTGCTCACAATACGGGACTACATGCCCCATCAGGCATTGCAGTAACAGGTGATGGCATATGTGGCTGCAGGGTCATGTTGGAAATAAAAACCGGAAATTCACCCTTGTGAGCGTCAGTGTCGTTGATAAGCTGCCCATGAAGAAGGGGCCTCTGTGCCTTGAAACGCATCGGCAAAACTAAAAGATAAGTTTCATTCATAGGTCTGAGATAAATGTAAGGTGAGCACCGATTTACCTGGTTGCCGTTAGTTAAGGATCTCGGACACAGTACACACATGCACTTTATTAAAACTCTAGGTATGCCCTCTCTTTGTTTGTTAAAGTATAGTATTTGGGAAGATGAAGGTTTACCTATCAGAAAGACTTCTCACTCCTTCTTTAGTCTTTGCATAAGACAAATCACTCATTTTTTGTTCACATTAGCAGTCATACTTTCCCATGAAACTATTCATGCATTCAACAAAGGTTGGTAAAACACTTGAGGAAGGGTATATAGTAAGAGAACCTGATTATGCTGTAAAACAGCATATGAAAAGCCTTCTGGGGCACCAAGCTGTAAAACAGATTATGAAAAGTCTGCAGAAGCACAATGTTAGGCTATCTAGAAAAGAACAAAATGTTTTTTTAAAGATATTACACTCATACCTGCCTGTCGGTAGTTTTATACCTAAAGTATGACAGGACAAGAGGGATTATCTACTAAGTATGGGACAGATTAACTTGCCATTTCTACAAATTTGTGCCGCAAACGTGATTGGATTTACATTCCAGCGCAAAACCTTATTTACTGGAAAGGAGCTGTATAGTAATCCAAAGTAGCATTAGCAACCACAAAGATTGCATGCGGGCTGTACTGTGCAGCCCACGTCCAATGTGCAAAATATTTTAAATAATATCTAAACACAGTAATTTGTACTAGAAGGGTACAAACATATGCTAGCTATCCTGCACACACTCTTGCACTAGAGTGTGTGTGTGGCGCAAGACAGGCTAAAAGAGCGCCAAAGCAGGGGAAGAGAGAAACAGCGCCATATCTTCGTAGATATGCACTGTTCTGCGCTCTCCTTTCCAAGCAATGCAGCGCAATGCATCGCAGCAACTTTGGCTGCTGCATGGCGCTGCGTGAAATGTTAGTAAATCTGCCCCTAAGAGCCACTCTTCTGTCCTAGACTGGTTGGGCAGCTCTGCATTTCCATAATTTTATCCAAGTCGGGGAAGTGCTCATTGAAACAGCCTATGAAACCCTTCCATATCTGAAGAAAAGGTTGAGTTATCACTGTAATATCACTTAAAATATGTCAACATCATATTTAGGGAACTTAGAAATTGGTTGATGTGTAGTCTGCCCACTCTCGGTTCCTATATAGGGTTTATCGGCGACCGATCTGCCAGAGGGCCACTGACTTTTCAGCTGCTTTAGTCCTCTTTCGATGGTTTTTTCTTGTTTGTGACCATTATGAGAGGTACCCTTATTAGGAACAGGTATAATCAAAAATGGCCTCCACAACCTGGGAGAACTCCTTTGCCATTTTGTTTCACATAAACTACCCCCTTTCTGTTCAAAACATAGGCCGTGACCGCCTGCTCAGCTGGCATTACATTTTAGCAGAAGAGTACCCTTCATATCTGGCGCTATCTAGAATTCTTATGTTGGTGGGAGTTGGAGAAGTGAGTGTGGTGCAATCTGCTTCAAAACCTCTAAATGATATTTATACAAATTGCTAATTATTTTAGAATGACATTTTCGAGTCATATGGATTCAAAAGAAAAAGGGTTTCTATAAGAGTTCCAAGTACATCTGCCTGATAGAAAACCCACATCTGTTCTATTAAAAACATATGAAACTGCTCTTTTAGTTAAAAATGTTTTTTTGCAAGTATATGGCCAGCACGTTTAAAAAGTAATATGTTTCTTTTTATTTTTGTGGCATATGCTATATATAAAAAATTAGCCATAACACCAGCCTGCAAAGGCCAGATCTGCTGCCTTTGCCAATATGCGTTGGTGCTTCCAATGCTATGTTTCCCTGCCTTGCCACATGTCAATTTGCAGAAAAATGTGTTAGGGCGCTTCTTACAAAACACGACACTTTTTAGGCCCATATAGATTTCTAACATTATTTCTATATTTTCCTGTAAAACAATTTCCAAAGTTTTAAGTGAATACAGCTGGGATGTAGAGAATGTCACTAGATGATATGCTTATGGTGGATTGTGAAACGAGTGTTGGCTTTAAGAGGGCATTAGCTCTTATTTTGTGCCTTGGCAGATCGAGAGACGTTGGAAGCACCTCCCTGAAGAGCCATTAAAACTGATAGGTGGACTTCACCCTGTCTGTTTCCTGCTACTAGTTTGTATAGGACCACTGAGCTGGGTTCATTTGTTGATAAATACGAGCACTTATAGAATGGGTGCTATCACTCCCATTGTCAACGTTTTATTTAATAAAATGCTACGTTTGTGTGCCTGTATACAAACATCATGATAATAAATACAATTGTAGGTTCAGGTAATACTGGTTGTGATTCATGTTGCCGGTATCAGAGAACGGCTTCGCAGTAAAGAGATCCAGCAGACATAGGGTTGGTTTCCGTAAATTGGCAAAGCTCCCACTCCGACATATCCTCTGTTTCCCCACCTTATTTAAAGGTGGGAACCCACCTGCATTCTGACAACGCAGCCTTTTCTCAATGGCCCATATGGCACACTGAGTGAACATCACAAGATTCCTCTACTTAGCTTTCCGTTGTTCAGTTTTTCCGACCGGATCCGGGAAGGAGATAGCACAAAACTCCCTGCACATCAAGTACCTTTTTTTTTTTTTTTGTTTCATGTCAGTGTGAGCACTTTGGGCGAAAAAGGTCTATGAAGGCAGTGGTAAGCTCCCAGTATGTCTAGCGGGAAGCTTTGTGGCCCTCCCTCGCGTCACTAAATTTACCTTCAGTTATATTACCAATAGAAAAAAAATCTTTAGAACCAAGTGGAGCATTCTTTGTAATATCACTTATAGCAAATGTCACTCTACCTTAAGTAAAGTGAGGGATTTCCTTCAATATATTATAGCACCTGCAACCCATTTGGAATTTAATATTTTGACCAGAAGACCTCCTCCAGTTTATTACACAAATGCAAAGTTGCTGCCCACTTTATTGTATCAATACCTAGGTGCTGACTCAGCAAAACAAGACATTCTTTAATTTGCTTTATCAGCAACATAAATATTTACATTTTCAACGTTGCAGCAGTCTCCAGTTGGGAACATTGACAGTCAATGGAGGCTAGCCTTGTTAACCTAAGTTGCATACATGTACCACACAGAGTCTTCAAACAACCCTAACCATGCATTACCAAAACAATTATTTACGCATTGTATAAAAATGCCAGCAAATTATTTGTGAGTGTGTTGTAATTCAGGAGTTTCTCTTAATTCAATGACTAAACTGTCAAATTTAATACTGGTGTAAACGGCTGCTGCCTTTGCAAAACATTAGTTGCTTGCAACGAGGTCCATCATGGTTCATGCCATAGATAGGCTCTTCGCCACAGATCACGCTTTACCCTATAATCTGACTCACAGTGATGTCAGCCTTTCAGAAGCACAAAAACCAAACTTTGATGTTTTTGCGTTATAGCTTTTCCGGTGTTTAAGAGATGCTGGTCGGATAGACAGTGTACGTTTTTGTCAGTCTCTACCGGGAACATATACCCCATAATTTGCAAAGAGTGATTGCAACAACTACCCTGAAATACAAATCAGCTTTTAGAGTCGGGACATGCCACCCCCAGCAACTACAATGGTCTCTCCAGTGATGTAGGAGGCATCAGAAGAGCAGAGGAAGGAGACAATGCCACTATAGCCCTTTTGGCTCTCCCAATCTGGATAGACAGGAAAAAAATACAAGAATTTATGAGTAGAAAGGTCACAGTCTCAGAGATTCTGGCATCCACTGGAGGTCAGAAATACACAACAAGCTCTTCCCCTTTTGAGACCTGAGCCTACCCACCAAATGTCATACTCTGCTTTCTTTTGTCAACCAAGAGCCCAGCTCATTCCAGAGGTTCAGACTCTGAACTGCAAAGGAAATACCGGGTTTATGAAAATCTAGAGACAACTGACTGTTAATCATGGGTCAATTCCCTGAACCACCCAGTTTTAAAGGCATACTCCTTTATATCCTTGTGCCAATATCCTAATCTGATGAAGCCATGAATTCTCATAATGAGACATTCAGAGCCCTAGCCAATTCTGAGTGGCCCAGTGTACCTGCACCTGAAATTATTGGGAGGCATTCAAGATCAATTTTACCAGGTTCATTCCCCCACCAGATAAAACATGTTTCCTGACATATTCACCTGCTGAGAGCAGCTCAGAAATCATGTGGTAAAGGACCCAATATGCCGGGAACTGCATATTATTTCCCATTTCCCACCGGCTTTAGTTCATGATGCTCGGTCTCAATATCGCCATGCCTTAATTCTGGGCATCTCAGAATGATTGCAATGGAAGTAAGTGGCAGTCTATGTATCCTTACACCAGTTCTCCATGCCAGTCCATCTGATATCAAGCCATGGGGGAGCAGTCAGTCAAATCCTCACATTTTACCTGCTGAAAATAAATACCCAATCAACCAAGACTCCTTATTGGACAACATTTTCATCCCATCCAAAACTTTCATTCTCAGAACTTCGTGAATTTTGCAGTATCAAAACTTTGTTTGAGGCACTGGTCTTTTAGATCAGAGGTTATAGATTTTGAACATGACCTCGTGACTTTTATTCGTATAGATTGAACCTAAAGCTTTAAGAGTTTCATATAAGGGCATTTATAGTAGCAAATAGCTCTTGCATCCAACCAAAACTAGGTTGTGATTTCTATAAACTGCTAAATTGACCTAGAGATGTCTCTTTCCCTATTCCCAGGTGTTGTACACATGAGTATGAGCTACACAATTTGCATCCAAGATGTATTTTGGGATTTCAAATCAACCACACAAATTGTTTTAATGTAACTGCTCGGCACAAAATGCCTCAGCAGCATTTCTTGGTTTTTCAAAACTAATTGTGTGGGGCAGGAGGTAGCTGGCAGCAAATATTCATATCCACATTTCACAACAAATTGCTTTCCACATTCCCCTTCACTACAAACTCCAAAGGCTTCCAAAAGGCTTAATGGAATTTCAAAAATATGTTGCAATATCTGAGATCTCTGAGGCAGATGGTACTATTCCAGATTCCTTAACCTAAGCTGTATTTTCTGGGTATCCTCCTAATATCCTTATACTGAAGTGTCTGAAGCTGCCACTTTTTTTGCAGCATACCTTGCTTTTTCATATGCATATGTTTCCACAAGCAGACTCTAGCGCTGAGTCAGGTTAAGTAAGGAAAAAAGGAAATGTTCCCCACATGCAATGCCCTACTTTTAGCCTGTAGAGTCTCCGCTACATTCCTCCACTCACGCTCCATCCATACCAAATAAGCTACTGCCAACAGATGCGCCTCTGGCTCACTTTTCGTTTTTGGTACTATTGATGGAGGCACACAGGGGCCCTCAATGGGGTAAAGTCAGGGCATACAAAAAAGGATTTTTCTGGGTGCTCCATTATGGTGTAACATTATTTTGTAAACTGCCCCAGGCACAGTTTTCAGGCTATCTGCAGTGTGGTGCAAGGACCCCACAAGTTGATTTTCAAAGAGACCTATGGTGTAACAGTGCTGAACTTACTGCACAGCGTCGGCAGGGTAATCTCAGCGCCAGGATACCCGCTGGGTGACAGAGCGCTATACAAGTCTAAAATACAATACAATTCAATAAAGACAATTACTTTTGCTGCTCTTAATTAGCAGGGATGGGAAGAACCTACTGTGGCTGCCTGGCTTCCAAAGCATTTTTGACACACCCTTCTTAATGTGCACCTGAAATTTCAGAAATATTTACCTGACAACGTTGTTGGCCTTCAATATAAAATCTGTCAATGCTTCGTCTTCACTATCTGTTTAAAGACAGAGAAGGGCACGTGTTAAAAGGCCAACCAGTACCTTCAGTTCCACGATCCCTTGCCTGATCTCCTCTCACAGCTCAGACACGTAGAATAAACATATAATAATGTCTTAATAACCTGTCCGTATCCATAAGTGCCTTTATCCATATAATCATGAACCAAAAGGTACACAAGTACCAATAGCTCCATCCAAGGTTCAAGGTTTTTTATTAAAGATTTAGATCTGACAATGAGATCTACAATATATTAAATACATCAAATATAACAATAAATGCAACTGTAAAAATCAAGCAAAAAAAACAAACAAATATATTACAGCACATTAATTCATTAACAGGACAATTTATCATCTCCATAGTAGCTTTAGCAGTTGTAATTCCATATTTAAAAAAAAATGGTTTTAAAAATCTCTGTTGGTAGATCCTTAAAGCGAGACAGACAAATATAACATATTCGATAGTCTGACCACCATTATAACATACTGTGCAAATTCTTTTCTCCCAAACTATATTCTGCCATGCATAAGTCACAGTTTTTAATGGTAAACATTGCAACCTGCAAAGCATTATACACCTTCGCACCCAGTGTTCCAGGTTCCAGTTCAAATACACTTGAGGAACTGCTGCCTGAGATGATTGAGTAGGACACTGGAAGTGAGGTTTCTCACTACATATAACCATATTATTCTCCAACGATAATTTTGTCATGGCGAGCTTTAAAATAAATTGAGGTGAAGATGGCTCATATTCCTAATGTCTGATCTAATCAGGGAAAAGTGCTGAAGTGCAGATAAAACATTAGTTAAAAATGGAGTGGATTTTATAGTGGAAGAGAGGCGTTCCATGACCATAAGACTCCTTAAGGACTTTTTCTTTGCATGCAGAATACAGTGATACCATCGTAGAATGGCAGCTAGTCCTCTTATGTAAGTGCTCACGAATCTTAATTCCAGCCTTAGTTAACACTTCTATCGAGACCATGGAATTTAAAGTGCAAATAGTGCGATGAATCTTCCCCTCCACCTTATGTATAAAGTGCCATTGCTTAATATTTATCGTCTCTATACCATATAAAAGGGTCGATGGAATCTTCATTTTGTATACTGTTAGGAGATGATTGAAGTGCCTGTTAGACCTGGAACTCTTGAGGTAGTGTTTCCCTAAACATTTTGCTTTTTCCTCATGGGTTTTGCTGATTCTCATTGTGCAGCCTTTGAACTCTGGGAACTTTCCCACTATAATGCAGCGTGAAAGTGAGCATGCCCTTCCTACACATGTTAGGAAGTGGAGCTTAAATGGCGTTTTTAAACATGTCTCAAGCCTGCGGTTGCAGGCCTGTGTGTGTGCATTTGCACTTATGCTCAGGTTGGCCTCTCTAAATCATTGGACAATGCTGAAGGTGCCTTTCACTAACACTAGAGCACCCCTAGGGTGAGCCCTGGTGGGGGGGAGCAATTGATAGGTGAAAGGCTGGGCAGGGTGCACATCTGTGTTCTCTGCCCAGGTAGTGAAGAGCCCCCATGCATGTTTTTACTACCTATGAGGTTTGCTCTCCCAATAGGTTAACATGGGGGAATGGCTGAGATTACTTTAAGTTGCAGTGATGGCTTACAGTGGCACAGCCTCATGTTGTTCACTATCATTGGATTCACAATGACAAATCCAACCTTGTGGTAAAGGTGAATTTGTCATTGATAGCTTAGAAATTCACGTCTAGAAAGTGGGCATTTTTCTGCACTAAACTCTTTTGTGTGCCTTTTAGTTTGACTCCAGTTTACCCTGGATGCTGGAGGAGCACATCTGTGCATTCCCCAGAGACAGCTATAAACATTGGGCATGCAACTGGAATGACAGACATCTGCCATTTGAGGCATTGGATGGATAGGTTAGGAGGGAAATATTTTGACGCTTCGCCTCTGGGAAGCCAGATCATGGCCCCACTAAAGACTAAGATCTGCATTCCAACGCTGCATGGCAGAGAGGACTGAAATTTAGGGGAGACATCTGCGGTTCAAAGGGGAACCCTCTGAACCACCCCCAACTCCAAAAGCACACTACAGTATAACTACTGGTGCCATACTTCAGCAGGGGAGAGATACTCTTGTTGGGACGTGGAACCAGAGATCCTGGACTGTGCGGTGCACACTGCCAGGGGAATCTGTTGTGCACGAGGAAGAGAATGCCATTGAAAGGGACCGTGCACCCTGCCTGAATAGTGGCTGGCCTGGGCATACCTACCTACTGATATGTGGTGCCCTGAAGTGTGCTCTCCAAGGGCTTGTTGGCTTGCCCTCTGTTCCTTGTGGAAGTCTCAGGGACATCAAAGACCTCTGGAGAAGGACCTACACTGTATACGTGTGTCACCTTGAGAGCGGTGCCCTCTTAAGCCCTACTTCATTTGCTTTATCCTGATTGCAGGGCGGGGTGAGCATGGAACTAAGTATTGTACCTGGAGACCGTATTGCCTTCTGTGGAGCCCCCAAACCGTGCCAACATCTAAGCAGTGTGGCCCCTGCATCATGGAGCCTCAGCATGCACAAGTGTCTCGTTGGTGGTGAGTGGACTCAGCGTAGCCCGTTTTGTCGTCTGAGCCGCATTCACAGGTTGCGATCCTCTGAGAGAGGATGCATCCATAGCATTGCCTCATTCTACTTTGTGTGATACTACTGAACTTGCAACTGTGTGTGTGGGACTAGATTGTTTGGCGGACCAGACGTTGTGCCTCATTCCAGGGAGCTTCGGTGACCCTGACTGTGGGTCAATTGTGATCGGATTGTCTAGTGCGACTCGTATCATCGCGCAGCAGAAGTTGTGCCTCATTTCCAGGGAGGTACGGAGAACCTGACTTGGGGTTCATGGTGACCAGATTATCTGATGTGACTCGAATCAACGTGCACCAGATGTTGTGTATTACTTCCTGAGGGGTGCGGGGACAGCTGCACCCCCCCATTCACAGAGTGTTCCATCTTGCCTCAGTGCCGTGAATCAACTTCCCTCTCCTCATCCGGTCCGATAACTTTGTGTTGCCAGGTACTATAGCCCGGATAGGGCCTTGGTGGTGAGAGTAAGTGACTTGGCTGAGGAATACTTCTGAGAACGATCGGAAGCGGGTCGAGAGATTGCGTGACCCCCCTGTGCTTTGCAGAACTGGGCTGGTGCCGGAAGGCGAATTGAGGAACCTCTTGAACTGGGACAGCCTCTAGCCATTTCTGCTACGCATAAAGTGGGTGAACTTCCCAAGTGGTGGCTAACCCCCCCATTTGTCGACTGTTGCCTGGTTACTCTGATAGTTAATCCAGTCTTCTCCCCTGGGCCACGGACTAAGTGTCACTCTGGCCTTAAACCGGTATAGTACGGGGTTTTTTTTTTTTTACTCTAAACTGTGTGAAGAGTAGTGGAGGGGTAACTGAGAGGTGTGGGAGGGATTGTGCTATGGGGTCCACATTAATATTATCAACTGACCTGCCGGATATCATTTACACCGCGTTACGGTGCCGAGTGTGTGTGTGCGCGAGTGTGCTCTATACGAGTGGCTGATATCTTTAGCACCGTGTTACGGTGATGTGTGAGTGTGGGAGAGTGTGCTGCATGAGAACAGTCTGCTAATAGTTGCACCAAGCAGCAGTGTTGTTTTACTTGTGGTTTTATTACCTAATGAATACTCCATTTTGACATTGGTTTTACCCGTGTGACCTTGGCTCACGGTGCTGCTGAAAAGTGTTATAAATTCCTTGTTTCTGGCTTGGACCGTGGGCATTTAACAGGGTGGAATTCAGACATAGGGAAATAATTGGATCCAGGAAACTGGGCGTAACTTTTGTGTGGCCAAGAGGGAATGATGATTCCCAAGTTATTACAATATGGTTTCTATGATTTCCACTGTTGTTGAGGAGCGAATATTGGCAGACTATCCAGCTCACTTAGTAACGTGTTCCATGCAAGTCTTCTCTTTTTAGAGGATAACCTGTCCTGAGAGCGTACTAATTTATTGACAAAGTAATTTTTTCTGTCAACCATTATTGAACTGTATTATATATGTGATGATGTTGTTTTGATTGTCGATTGCAAACTGTATTGTGTGAACAAAATGAGATTGTGCAAATGCTATTCTAACATTTCGCATATTCCCCTATGTTCTAATAATACATATGCATTTTTATTTTGTTTTTATTGAAATGTTCGGTCGAACTGTTTGATGCAAATATTACAAAAGCACTGAGCTCCTAGTAAACAATCTGTAAGAGTACACCATGTACATTTGCCCCTATGATTGAAAAAATTAAACTACAAAACGTCATTTGAGTTGTATTTATCCAAATTACTAAACTTGCCATGGATCCCCATTGAAGCATATGGAAACTATGTTCCCCAAACAGATAGAGAATTAATAATTTTTGCCAAGAGTGCTATTTACACACAAAGGCACACACATTTCCCTAAGGAGGGAACATTTGACACAAATATAATTGAACATACTAAAACACATATAAAGACTAAATATGCAGGACAAAAGAAAGACAAAAGAGAGTCAATGTTATAATTATGGGTCAGCTTTGAAGAAGCTAAAACCGAAAGCCCCACAATGCCGATAGCGAGCAAGGCGTCAGCACATCTCTCACCATAACCAGGGATGAATGTATTCACATCAGTCCCCCCTGCATTAGGATATTCAAATCCAACAATAATAGAAGCCGACGACCCCCCCCCCCATTGAAAAAGGACAGTTAGGTCTAAGCTCGAGAAAACCAAAATCAAGTCAGCCCAGACGCCTCCTGCGCAGCCCAAGTCCCTAGGGAAGGTCCCCACAAGTTCGACTTCCCATCCACAATGCTCAACATGTAACACCTCAAAGGCAAGTAAAACACACACTCCCACTGGTTCAGTAGAGCGTAAACGAGTGCCAGGAAAGTTTGTGCCGGTTCTCGATAGCGACTCAGTGACTCAGTGACTCAGTAGAGGGAGCTTCAGTCCCTGGGAACCGATGACGAAGGTGGGGCTACAGGGATTGCCCTGGTAGCTGAGGAGGAAACAGGGAGTGAATTTGAAGGTGAAGCCAGGCCAACGAAAGCAGCACATAGCTCAGAGCAAAAGAGAAAGACCATAAGGCGTGCGGAAGAGAGACATGAACTGATACTCGAGAGTGAAAGAGCATGCAACCAGGAGTTAGAGCAAGAGTACAGGATAGCGCGCTGTTTACATGAAGAAAGCTGGGTCAGGTACAGGGCACATCGCTGGAAAGATTTGGAGGTAGATGAAAGGCTACTAGCAAGCCTCAGAGCCGTCCGGTTGACAAAGGAATGGGGCTGACCAAGAAATAAGGGAACAAGGCACCCTCGTACTTACCCACCCATGATGCAGTAAAAACAAAATGGCACCTGTGCGTACACAGAATAGAAGCAGCAGAGGATATGCACTGCTCCGCACGGGTGTATGACAAAGCTAAACTAACCCCGAGGGAGATAATAGCCAAAAAGGAAAGCAAGACTTTTGCGGACCCGTTTTGCGACTTATTAGCAGATTGGACTGAGGAGAGGGACCAATATGACAGGTCTTGGCTGACGGAAGTATCGTTTAAGTCAGAGGACATGGCAGTAGTGGAGTATTGCATCAGGCACGAAGGAGGATACCCTAGATGTTACTTCCTCTACATGCTGCAATGCATCGCAAGATGGGAGTGTTATGTTGAGGAGAAACCTGCAGAGTCACCTAGAATGAGAATGTACCCATTACTACAGAGGGGCACTGCGGGATTATATATATGCCATGGGTCCAGATAAAGAAAGAGGGGTTGAGAACAAAGTTGCTTCATTGCTGGATGGGGCAGGGAAATGGATTACATGCTTCGAGAAAAACACTGCAGGTATGAACCTAGCGATAGGTGACATTAAAAACCTGCTAAGCAGCATCATTGGGGAGCAGACAAACAGTGTTCACCCAAGCTCTCATTCCAACCCCAGCATGACAGGGCTACATTTAAGACACACAGGCACCGGATATGGACCGCCCTGAGAGAAATATTCCATGACCTCCCAGATGTAGGAGGGCTAATGGCAGAGATCATGAAGCCAGAGAAAAGCATAAACAATTTATTTCCTAAATAGAACGAGGGAAAGATGGGGATAGGAAACTTAACAGCCGTGGGCCAACACATACCCACATGTCACATTCTTCTATAATATTTTGAAGAATGCGTTACCCACCGAGATACAGAGCGGGCTGGACAGCCAAGTTGGTTTAGATACCAAACCCTGGCAGGAAATACAAGCTCTTATTATTATTAGTTTGTAAAGCGTGGTAATCTCCTGACAGGCATCTTGGAGCTATCAGAAACCACCAGTCGACTACGAGAGTGACCACTCTTTTTCTTTTACAGGCAAAAGGCTTTGTAGGCTATTTTGTTTATTTAGGAAAAAGCCACATTTTTAGGTTCATCCTAAAGTTCAGAAGATTCCCCTGTGCTCTGAGGGAGATTAGCAGCCTGTTCCATAGTTTTGCAGCCTTGACATGGAAGGCTCTCCGCCTACCCTTGTGTTCTTAAACCTAGGTACACAGGCCTGGTTTGCTGACCAAGATCTCTGCGTCCTCCCAGGTTTGTAGTTGTTAAATTTCTTTTGTAAATGTCTAGGTCATGAGCCATTTATGGCTTAATGGACTATGCACATGGTTTTAATATTGTTTCTTTTTTTAACCAGTAGCCAGTGAAGTTCTTTTAGGGTACCTGATGCAGAGTCAAATCTTGATTTATTGAGTGCTAGTATAGCAGCCATCGCTTGTATCCTGTGCAGTCTTTTAAGCAAATAATCTGGAGCTCCCAACAGAAGGGCATTACAGTAGTCCATTCTGCTTAATATTGTACTCTGACCTACCATTTTCCGTGCATTTCATTAACATGAGTTTCCATTGAAAGTTTCTCATCAATCTGGGCTCCTAGATATTGAACTGACCGTGCTGTTATTAGATCTGTGTCACTTGTATAAGCCCAGATATTGCTTGGAAGCTGATACAGAACTTTGCCGGGGAGCAATACAGAAACTCTGCCACATATACTCCACTACCATAAGAAAAAACAAGAAAAGGATAGAGAGAAGCAGGAGCAACCCAAAGAGAGACAGCAAAATTAGTGCAGCATAAGTTGAAAAAGAATGCTCTCGGGGGAGCAGCAATGGCCACAGACATGCAGATGGCACCAGTCACAATGAGGTTCCAAACAGGTAGCCCAGGAACACAAACAGGTTATGGTAGTAGAGACCAGGGAGGCTGGCCGCAACCAGACATTAGAGAGTGCTTCTATTGCCATAGGTGGGGTCACCTGGTAGAGGCATGCTGGATAAAGGCAAATATCTTGAGCAGCAAAAGCAGCAGAGGTTAGAGAATAAGGACCAGCAGCCACAAAATCGCATGCCCCAGGATATGGTTAACGTCCTCAGTACCCAGCACAGGGTAATCAGAACATATCATACACTCAGCTGCAGGGAGGTCCGCCATTTGCCACACAACCGCAGCAGGGATCAAGTAATTGAGTGAGCACATGGCAGCAGCAGCCACAGTTAGGGAATCCAGCACAACAGGGATTGGGACCACAACCCCAGCAAGGAGGGGTGACAGGTAACGCCTTCATGCAACCACAGAGCCAAAATTCACAGTAAAATAGACCCTCAGTAAATGAAGACAGGTAATAATAATCCCAGCGACTTAACCCCCAGTAGTTCACCTCCGATGATAAAGATAACCAGCATCCCCCTACCCTCTCAGCATTGGGGGTCCAAAACGTTTTACTTGCGCCTAGGAATTCAGGGCAACCGGGGGCTTTGTAGATTGGGTATTCACACTAAGGACAGAGTCATCCTATGGGAGTGCCTACAGAAACAGGCCCCACTCTGCTGCTGATCCCCCAGGGCGGCCTGACGAGGGAGTGGGATAAAAACTGTTTAAAAAGAAGACTCCTAGGTCCCGCAGCCAAAGTCTAATGGGACGCATTCCAATCCCTAAGCCGGAAGGACTCCATTTTCAGGCATCATGTCCACGCTTAGCGTTTCCTTCATGGCGTGTAGTCCTAATAGAGCCCTCAAATGCTCTAGAAGCCTCCGAATCAATGGAGGCCTCCCTTTCCATTCTAAATGAAGCCATCCTCGGTGACGGGAACAATGTTCTTCTTGCACCCAGGATGATAAGACTTTAAAACCCCCCAGCCCCCACACGCGAGGGTCAATATGCTAAGAGGCCTCCGCATGATGACAAGTTTGGGACTCCAGTTGGGGGTTCACTCAACCTTTCACCCTTCAGGAGATCAACAAGATGAGCACCAATTTCATTAGGCAATCAACGACTATATACTGAAAAGCTCAAGAGACCCTAGCCAAAAGCTAAGGGCAGTGGGCCCACCAGAAATGCTGATGGAAAGCAGGGTGTAGTCCGAGGAAGAGGGGGTGTTAGGGATGGAGGCTTCCAATCCTCTACCCATGCTCCAGATGGAACGAGTGCACCGGGTGCACGCCTTCCAGGCTTGCCTCCATTCCAAGCAGAGTCCACTCACATTGCTCCAACCTTGCAGGCACAATCCAGGAAAACAATCAGCCCTGACTTTCGACCCCATGGAGGCAGTATAGCAGAGAAGGGGGCCACAGAGCAGCCTCTGACCCTCTCCCCACGGGGCAAGGGTAAAAATGAATGAGACTCAAGGAAACACCAAAACTAAAAGAAAACCTCCCAAAATTGGCTCAAAAAGAAGATTCCAGATAAAAAGGCGGGGTCAGGAACAGCCAAAGCCAGGTATCTGATGTCACAAGGAAGGGCCACGTAGCACACCACGTGCTGGGTACAGGGAGATGCACAAACATAAAAACTTGTTCCCTGGGCATGTTGCATGCACCAGCAACACCAAACTGCAGCACACACCCTCTTCCCACATTTCCACACACATGTAGCGAACATACAAGTACTGAAAAACACTACTCACAGCAAGCGTAACTGGGTTGCTATCAAAACAGGTAGCTTCCAGCAGGAAAATAGTCTTGGGAAGGGGCCGCACAGCAACAGCTCTCTTATGCACACACCAGGCGAGGCATTTTTTAAAAACTAGTAAAAGCCCCAATCCTATCCCTCACTTAACTCATGGGACCACTCCACAACATACCTAACACTGATCTGACAACTCAGTGCCAAAATGTCAGTAAAGGTCCAAAAACACCCTGGTAGGATAATGGTGGGCGGGGGGAGAGTGGGGGAGGGCTCAACGGTCTCATTAATAATGTTTATAGTAATCACCCTTCCTCCCCTAATCACTTAAAAACGTATCTAATAGGGGTCACTTTCTGATTCCTCACAAAATTGCGACTAATAGGTTGATGGGATAACACCCCTGTTGTAAAACGCTGGTTCTCCAAAACCCTTGAGAAGGGAGCTTATGTAACTAAGCTGAATTAACAGTCAACAAAGTTCACATCCAACAACAGGTAGCTGCAAGGTAGCTGCAAGGACAACGAAGTGCACTAACACCGACTTGACATCAACCGCCATGACTCATGGGAAAAAGGGACATTACTGAACTTGCACAAATGGAAGGAGGAAAAAAACACATGCCCTCAACGAGGGGTCTGCTTAACACACACGGCCCTCAAAGAGGAGGAGAAAAGTGTGTGGGTGCGCCGTTCCAAAGTTCAGTCGCACCCTTCCATGGCGATATCACCTAAGAACTCAAAACTGCAAACTTTCATGAACTGGTCAGAAGGAGCACAGCCACCGGAGAAGCACAGATGACCCTCAAGGGACGCATACCTGGAACTGCAGTGCCGCAACAAAAATTGAGTATATTTATATGGTTATGTACGATCTGCCTACTAGGGATAATCCCTCACTTGACGACTACAGAGGAACTGCCAAGTCAAAAGACGTTTACTAAAAGGGAACTACAGCTCCTGCATAAGGATATCTCATATGTTACCTACAATTACACCAAACAGAACACCAGCATCCCACACGCACTGCATAGCGCCCTTTTGCATAACACATGGTACCAGCAAATGACCAGTCAGCTCCCAAGCATCAGCCAGGTCATGTTATGTCTGTTCATTAATTCCACATGCAGTAGGAGCAGACAGGCTTTACTTGTCCAAAGAAGTAGCCCTCGAGAAAGCAAAATGCCGTATGCACCTCTACCTATGTAGAATAAGGGCCAAGATCCAACCCAACAAGACAGAACCACACAGGGTAGTTGTAAACATAACCTGAGATGACACGAACACAGCTCTGTACATCCTAACTGAACCCACTGATATCCAAAACAAGCTGGACAGGATGAGTAGGAAGGGCCAAATAGGGGAAGATATCACATGGCTATGAGATTTCCGGGAGAAAAGATTTTTGGAGGTGGAAAAACCCCCAAACTCCGTGCACAAACACATGTGCTCCAGTGCCCATATGAGGACCAGAAGCGGCTCTTTGTGTAATAGGGGCGGTCATCTTAAACAATAAAAGGTCTCCAGACATGGACTTCTTATGTAGGGCTGTCCAGCTCGGGGATAAAGAGGGGAATGAGTCGCATGGGGGAGGGCTGAAAATATGACCACCCCATGTCAGGAAATATAGGACAATGATGTTGGGTAGATACACTTGGTTAGAAGGGAAAGGACAACCCCTGATTGTACCGAAACTAACACTGAACTCCTTATATTTTAGAGGAAAAGGAATGCTTCCGATGGGCATGAATGCTAACAGTGTATTTCTTTAACATATGGAAGCTTTGACATTAATACGTCACATTATAGCACTGCACAAAGAAGTACTCTTTAAAAGTTATAGTTTTTAAACATGAACCTTGCGTGAAGTCATACAAACTCTGTACTTGCCCAGATTATTATAGAGGAAAAGTTTAGCCTGAATATAAAAAATGCTGAAAATTGCTCCAAAATAAAAAAATTAGTCGGGAAGACACTCCCCACCCCCATTCGCGAACCCCTTCTCAAAATGTTAGGCCTGCTTGCTATTCTCTCATGCACTATACTTCATCCATTGCTGTTAAGCCTCACCACTTTCAAATTCCACCAGCCGCCACTGCAATTAAGTCATTTTCCCTACATGCCCCCAGGAGCAAACATCCTCTTTTATTTGTCCTGGAGGTAGAAGGGAACATGATAACCCATTCTTTGTCTGCAAAAAGAACAAGTGAACGATTAGAAACAGTTGCATTTAGATCGCCCATTATTAGAACCATGGGGATACCCACTTTACAAATAATCATGCAGATATAATGAAAGAACTCAGTTACCAAATGAGTATTTTCTTGGCCTGGTGGAACATAGAGATTAACTAAACTAAAAGGAAAAACAGAGTGGTGCCCCGCATTCTGTTCTGAGAAGTCGATACAGTATAACAGGTTTGATTAGTGCCGATACACTTGATATGTCCAAGTACCCCCACTAGCATGATCTCTCTTTGACTTAGTGGCAGGACAACTTATTACATAAAAATGTTCAACCCCCAAAAGAGGTAGGAGCCCACGTTTCTTGCAAGCAAATTACTGCAGGATTAAATACGTCCAAATTCTGAATGTTCCCAAAATTGTTGTAGCAACCCGCCATTTTAGCAGAATGGGACATACTACTAAACACCCCACTTCGACACATTTGAGGTGACCATTTTTCCAGTATTTATCCAACCGAATAGCAAAGGCCATTGGGATACATCATCACTTTTAGACATCAAGCCTGATTTATAATCATTGCATGAAACCACCGTAGAACCAGGTTTACAAGAGAGTAATGTTAATTTTGCATTGGTAGCCATCTCTTCCTATGAAACGGAACATTCCTCAATAGGACATAACAAAGGCAGATAATTTTTACCCCCCCCCCCCTCCCTAGCAAAACATTGCTATTAAAATTGTAGGGAATTATGTCAATTCCTTGAAAATCACTGTTATTCAAGATCAATTTTACAATAATTGGTGACTTAAATGTAACCCTCATTTTCTTCTTCAATCGAGTGTCTAACAATTCCACCAGATCCAAATCACTGCTCCTTTCCAACTTAAGTTGTTTTACCTGGGCTAAGAGATTCAACAAAAGGGAGGAGTTCAGAAAGGGAAAATCATTCTCAAATAAGACAATAAAGTCCAAAGATGTAATTTCTTCCATTCTCTTTCGATTTTAGACTGGCAAATTTGGAGATCTAGAGGGCCATTATCCACCTTTTCAGAAGATATACGAGGTACAAATGACATTAAACACAGGTTCAAAGCCATTGATGGGGGCTATTATTTCCTTTTTTGAGTCTTTCGAGTCCCAGTGTGAATAGATGGTACAAAGATAGTGGAATCAAGGGAGTTCTTTTCAGCCTCATTATCTAAGATAATATCTTTTTTAGTTACTAACTCCGGCTCCATTGATGGTATAGCCCTATTTAAACTGCTTAAACCATGAGGATTCCCAGAACCAGCTGCTAACTATGTATTCTCAAACCCTATAGTGGACTTCACTTTTCCACAGGGTCGGTTGTAGACAAAGTGGGAAGAGTTTCCACAGAGAATTTCATTTTTCTAGCTCCTTTTTTGCTTAGTCTTTTTAGCTTTCTTTTTTTTGGGAGCTACAGCTGGAGATGGTGGACCTACATCAGCCCCTTTCCTTTTTCCTTTCATTTTAAAAATTGGAAAAACTTCAGCTCCCATGAATTGTAATACAGGGGGATTGTATTTGCCTGAAGCAACCTTTGGTGAGACTCGGGGAGGGGAGTCCTTCTCGGTAAAGGGAAGATCCAATGAGGATCGATCTACCTCTAGTTCCCCTTTTTGTAGAATTGTTGGTAATTTTGATGAGGGGCAACCTACTTAAAGACCAATATCATTCTTTTGAGTAGAATTAACTTGAGTAAACTGCTTGCCAGCTGATACGCGGACTCCCTCATATTTCACTGAGAGCTCTTTCAGAATTACTGATAAAATGTCCAAAATATGATCCAAGCTATCTGTAGTTTTCCCCAACAATTGCAAGATGGATGACAGAATTCTCTCAAGGCATTGAAGAGTTTTTGAGAAACAGACGTAGTCCCCAGGGAGATTTACTGATGGATGCAGCAGTAATTCGGATGCTGCAGAAAGGTTTAGTATATTAAAGAAGAGAGGGACCCCTTATGCCGCGCCAAGGGAATAGGGTACTACTGACAGGTAGAAACAAAATATCCCTTGGTAGAAAAGTAATAAACTATTTGACTTTAAATAGAATCACAAGTTCCAAAAGGTAGAAATTAACAGCCCATTTCATAGAACTGAAAAAGTTTAACATACAACAATTTTTGTTATATCACCAAGATATGTTGTTTTATTTTAAAAAAACAGTGACATATGTCACAACAATATTATAAAAGCAGTTAAAAAACAATTGCAATAGCTCTCGGTCTCAAATTCCTGCACATTTAAAATCATTATTTTTAAAAAGCCTAAATTCATGTACTTTTATTAATGCACAAAGACATTACATCAATAAAGAGAGAAAAGAAAAGACAATGGGGCCGATTCCGATTCCGGCCGGAAATCTCTCCGATTGAGCCGGACCCGGAGAGAATTCCAACCGAATCGGACCCTAGCAGTCCGACCGGACGAGTACGATGCATTCGCATGCTATCGGACTCGAGTCGGTCGGACTCCCATTGAAGTCAATGGGAGCCGGTCGTTCAACGCGTACGCGGGCTCCCATTGACTCAATGGGTGCGAGGCGGACAAGGGCGCCCCCTACAGCGTGTACGCGTCCATGCGCATCGCGGCATACATGCACAGGTAGGGGGGACCCATGGGTCCCCCCTGTGTGCGACTCGTACGCCTACGCGTACAGGGGGGTCCGGCGCGGACCCCCAAAGTCCGGCTCCGACAGCTTTTTCGAACCGGACGGCGCAACTCGGTCGGTCTGCTCGCGGCGCGCATCGTACTTACCCGGCCGGGAAACGTCTCCATAGCGCGCGGCGAGTCGTGTCCATGCGAGTCGGTCGGAGCGCGTTGAAGCCGCGTTTGAGTCGGTCGGCGATTTCGCGGGTGCTTGCATCGTACTCGCTCGGCCGGACCCGCGTACGATTCGGTCGGGAAACAGGGCTCCGAATCGGATCCGGTGAATCCGAATCCGATTCGGAGCACTACCGGCCGAGATCGGAATCGGCCCCAATATGTTTTGTCATTAAATGAACATATCCATTCTAAACAATTATGTAACTAGGCCTGGATATAATCTATTTTTTCATATCTACAGAACTAATTACTTCCACGGATTATGTAGATGAAGCGTCGACGCGTTTCGATGGTTCTATTGATGTCCCATCTTTTTCAAGACAATTGCTATAAGTCTCTCTTGTTGGCACTATAAGGTTGACTTTGGCCTGAATCCTTATTTAAATTGGTTAGTGCATATAATCACAATCAACCTGGCGTACTTTAAGTCCGCGATCCTAGTTAGTTCTTGCAAAAGTCCAACATATCTGATGGATTTAGTTAATATGGCTTTTACGTGCTGCCTTTGGCTCAATAGAGCTCTCTTTCCAATCGTATTTCGATATATCGCTTTTGTAGAAATCTCCAAGCTTATTCGAATTTAGATATTCTCTTTTCAAACAGACATTTCAATGTTCTTAATGCGAAGCCAGAAACTCTAAAATGGTGGTCTCTGCTCGTGCCTTGCACCTATGCGTGCTGAAAGACAAAAACAAAAACCCTTTCTGAATTTCATCGGTTAGCGGAGCTACGAGTGATCCTTTTGTCACGGGCACGCAGAAAGGTTTAGGCCTGACATAAAGTTAATACTAGGTGTACTACAGAAGAATTCCATTGACTGTCTCTTTGTCTGCGTTAAAGGTACAACTATTTCTAAACTACCTTTACATAACGCATCCTTAAACGGCGATATCTCTGGAAGAGCATACTCTACCATTGAGAAAGAATCTCTGTGATAGTCCCCGTGTTGAATTATCTTGCTGTTCTCATGTGGAGACAAAGGTTGATCTAAAACCAAAGAGCTTTGGCTTAATTACTCTTTAACCCGTTCAGTGGTATGGCTGGAACAGTTCCGTCTTCAGCCACGGTGCACCGCTGCCACCCCAAGCCCCCCTCCCCCCCTCGACAATCTGCGCGACAACGTCATCAAACTCACTCGTGGATGTGCTGGAGGACTCACTACCCGTGAGTCCTTCTCAGGGGTGTTTGTTTTTTCAAAAACAGACACAGAGGGGAAGGAAAGAGTTTTTCCTTTCCCTCTGTGTCTGTTTGGAGTGGATTCCAGATCCTCGATCGCCCACTATACCATCAGGGATTTCTTTTGTGCATTTTTGGAGAGCGACCCCTTAGGCAAGGGTCATTCCCCTGGGGGCATTTTACATTCTTGTTCTGCCCCTCCCCCCCCCAGAGCTAGATTGGCCGTTTTATCAGCCAATCTGCCCCCTGAGGGGGTGAAACTCACTAGGCCCCAGGGATTATTGATAAGGCCATTGTTTTTGTATTTTAGGAGAGCAACACCTTAGGCAAGGGTTGCTCCTTAAGGGACATGTTACTCAGTTATTCCACCCCACCAGAGGGTAGATCGGCCGCATTTACCCTCCTCTGGGGGGGGTGAATGCCACTAAACCACAAGGGATTTATTTGCTTTTAGGGGAGCGACCCCTTGGGCAAGGGTCGCTCCCCTTGAATGGCATTTTGTTTGTATTCTGCCCCCTCAAGAGGGCAGATTGGCCATTTTTAGGTCGATCTGCCATCTGGGGTTTGGGAGGCCAGTGATTTTATTTTTTAAAAGTCAGGGAGTGGCCCCTTGGGCAAGGGTCGCTCCCCTTTATTTGGGCCATTTTCTGTCCCCGCAGGGGCAGATCGGCCATATTTGTAGGCCCATCTGTCCCCAAGGGGGACAGAAGCCACTGGAGCACCGGGGATTTCATATACAAGGCACCTAATGTTTTGGGGAGTGGCCCTTTTGGCATGGGTCGCACCCCTTTGGGGGTGAATGTTTTTACTGTCTCTGCCCCCCATGGCGGCAGATTAGCCGTATAGTTTTAGGCCATCTGACCCCAAGGGGGGCAGAAGCCACTAGACCACCAGAGAGTTTATTATATGTGGCGCATCTTGTTTTGGGGAGTGGCCCCTTGGGCAAGGGTTGCTCCCCATTTGGGGGTGAATGTTTCTGCCCCCCCTTGAGGGCAGATCGGCCCTATATTTTACATCTGCCCCCAAGGGGGGCAGAAGCCACTAGACACCTGGGAAAGTTTGTGTGAACTGTAGTTCAGCTGACGGTCTCCGTATTCTGGCATTTGGCTGGATGTGTGTGGACTGGCTTTTGGCTAGCGGTGTGTGTGGCTGGCAACTGGATGTTAAAGGGCAGACCTCATTGTGTTTTATACTGTTAACTGTTTCAATTCTTGTCATCATGTGCATTTGTGATTGCAATGTTTTATTTCTCCTTTTTATTATAGTGCAAAGCTTTTGTTTTCCTTTGAGTCTCCTGCTTGCGGTTTTGCCACTGGTTGATCTGCAATTTTTGTAGTTGCATCTGTTTGGTAAGAAAAAGCTTTTTGTACTGTTTACTCTAAATGAGTATCATTGCCCTGCATGAATGCATTTTTTGTAAATCGTGTAATAATAGCAGCTTCTGTTGTATTGTGTGTGCAATTCTCCTTGTATTTGTGCCCGATGTGTATTGTGTTGTCTTGTGTGTAATTTTCTTCTGTTTTTCCTTTCTAGTAGGATATCACTGGTACTTGCTGTGTCTGTGCAGAGTAGGTGCTGGTGAGTCTAGCTGTCTCTGACAAGTGAGTGGTATTGTTCTTTCAAAATATAGGCCTTTGTGTGGTTTGTATTGATTGACCATTCCTTTCAGACTACCAGTACTTTTACTTTCCATTTGATAAAGACACACTTTAATTATCACTTATTTTACACAGTGTTGGGTATTGTTGACTTATTTGCCAAGTTACTTTTCTTAGTAAGGATTATGGCTAGCTGCAGGATAACCGCTATGCAGGTTGTTGATATGCTTTTCGAGGCTTCCTCTGACCATGATTATGAGACTGACTTTGCTCCTTCTGCCGCGACCGGGACGGGGGCCAGGACTCCAAGCCCCAGGCAGCACTGCGGCTGTTCGCCGCCGCCCATGTCATCAGCAGCGCCAGGAGGCGCGTTAAAGACCGTCACGGGCTCCCGCAGTTCAGGACGCGCCCGGGCAAAGCCCGGGCCAAGGGCGGGCCCATCCTTGCCCGTCATTGCCAGGAACAGGCAGGGCAGGGCCACCCCCTTCCATCCGGCCTTTTGATTGCACTGTGGACTGGCATCTGTTCATCGAGGTACTGTGCTTATTCCCTTGTCTTCGCATGTGCAGGTCCCATGTAGAGACTAGCTGAAAACCCCATTGATTGCAATCATTTTGGGATCGCACGCCAACACTGCCTAAATGCTGCCCGGACATTGTTTTGACCCTTGTTAATAACTTGAGTATAAGTTGTTTGGTTTTTCTAGACTCTTCTTGTTAATAGCTATTTATGTGTGTGGCCCAGAAGGATGGGGAAGAGAAAAACCATGGAGGGACATGGAGGTGGTGGTGGTAATGGCCAGGTTGATAAAGGGAAAAAGGCCAGGAAGTCACAGAAACGTGCAGGTAGCAACTGTGTCCTAGACCGAATAGATACTCTTATTAGTGAGTGCGAAGGTATTCTAGTGGCTGAACCAACCACGCACTCCATTCCAGGCCAATCCCCTCCCCGATCTACCCGATCCACCAGCCTAAGCCGCTCACCTACCATCCCAGCAATGTTTCATAAACCTCCCCGAAGGGGGGCTCCCATATCCAACACAGAGGCACCACCTGACACAGCGAGGGCTTGCCAATCCCCTACCAACTTTCCTGGTACTAACACCCAACAGCCTGGACCTGTTATCCCTTGTGTAAACAGGTTTTTACCCTTGCTGTACCTGCCCGACGACTACAGGGAAGATATGCCTCAGCCACCCCCTGTACCTAGTGCAGGGATTGGTTCAAGGCCTAATTTAGAACTCCAGGATACGCACCAACTTATTAACATGCTTAGATCTGAAATAGGGACCATGAGATCCATGATCGAAGGCCTTACTACCCAGGTTAAACTATTGTTGAAAAGGATCCTCCTCTTCCACAGAACGTCAATCTCATGACAGGATACTACCCACAACCTCGTTATGATCATCATATGACGCACGAGGCAGCCACTCACGGTAGGGGTACCACTGCCAGCGGTCCCGTTATGCTCCCCCCTGCTGTCTCGCCCCATAAGAAAGCCTCACTTCTCCCCATGGCTAAACATCCAAATTACTCCAATCTTAATCTCCATAACGGCTGCCATAATATAGCAGCCACGCAGGACCTTGCAAACCGCACCAGACCTACCTTTTCACCCCAGGCACAACATTCCTCATGCAGTGTCCAACACCAGCCGACCCACTCGCAGTGGCGGCTGGTGAGTTTTGAAAGTGGTGAGGCGTAAAATGATTGTCATACTGCACCATAGGGAGCGAGGGTAGCGAGCGAGCCCGAACAACCTAAAGAGCGTTCGGGGGGGGGGGTTCTCCCCCGAGAAAATTTTGAAAGAACAGTGGACAAATGGTGCATTTTCAAGCAAATTGGAGAAAGCAGGAAGGTTAATAAAACAATTGTGAAAGTGCAGTTATTACATTAATAAAGAGATGTCTTCTACTCTAAATCCTTTTTACTCTTTAAACCTACTTATTCAGCGTGCTACAGTTGTGGACATGCTGGCATCTACATGCCCTGCTGTACACCCATCGGAACTGAAGTATTGATACTTGACCACTGTGCACAGTCGCTTAATGCTGCTGCTACCTTTAAATCACATGTATACTTCTTACCATCGTACTAGACACATGTATATATTTACAGACATCAGAGTACGTTCAACAATGTTATTCAACACAAAAATACTTTTACTCAGTAATTCCTAGTTACATCATCATTTTAATCTGTTATGACACAGAATTTTTTTTTTCATTTCTTTAAAAAAGGAGAAGTGTACAATATTCAAACTTTCATGGCCAATGCATTTCGGGCCCGTTGGCCCTTCTTCAGGGGCTTGAATCTACAACAAACGAAATCAAACCTTTAATTAAATTAATTACAATGCGCAGGGGATTGTCAAATAAAATCACATGATAGATAACAATAATTACATGCACATGTACTGTTGCAAGCTGATAAAATAAACAATAGAAAAACGCTGGTGAATATAAAAAGACCATGAGACCAAAGTGAAAGACAGGCTTAGTGTGAAGGGAAAACCTCAATATATTCTCCAAAAGAGCTCTTCCTTATGTGTACACCACCACTCATCACCAACAGCATGATCAATCTGTTAAAACGTGCACAGGCACCTCAAAGGTGGTCAAAATAATCAAAAGAACCGTGCTGCGGCACCTTCAGTATGGAATGACACTTCGTTTAACCAAACATCCGTGCTTAACTGTCCGGGAAGTAGCTCTAAAGACAAAAAGCCAACAAAGCACATGTTGCTTAATGATAGCCATACGATCTTCTCGCTTGCCTGGCTCCCCCCCACTCGTTAAAAGCACTCCTCCTCACCTGTAAACAACTATGCGTTAACCTGCCCGATCTCCTCTGCACTCGCTCGACTCTACTCCTGAAACCACAAACAAGCATCACAAACTCAGTGTCACGGTTACTACACAACCATAAACATTCCTTATAATTACCCCTCCCTCCGCGTTACAGCGGGGCTTACCTCTATATCTGCTCTCAAAGCCGCCATGAAACGCTCACAGTGCTTCCCCGATCGCATGACTGAACAACGCTGTGGGTTCCTTTACACTCCACGAGACCAGTACGTAAAGGCCCATGATGGACTAAATGCAGAAGCCAACCTTACCTGTCTGTAGCCCTCACTGCGGGCGCCATATTTGAGATGGTGAAAATGACCAGATAACGTACTACCCATTCTACCTGACCTCATCATACCAAAGGGTAACGCTGCCACCTATCATGTCATTCCAAGTGAAACCACACCTAATACCTCACATAAAAATGAAATCACGCTAGAATGCGTCACGTACAGGTGCAGTGTTTACAGGCAGTCTCTAATGTGACAGACTGTGCCGAGGCAGTCCGTAGCGTGACACTGTGTTTAGGCCTAGGGACATTCTGGCGTGACTATAAAATAAAAACCTTTATAGTGCAGTCTGTGACATGACAGTCAGTTCACGTACAGTGTTTATAGGCAGTGACAGTCTCTGGTGTCACAGTGTTTGACGTGGTAGTCAGCAGAGTGACACTCTCCACAGGGGCATTGCATTGTGTGCAGTGATTATCACGTCAGCCTGTGAAATGGCAGTCAGTGCAGGTACAGAGTTCACAGGCAGTCTGTAATGTCAGAGTGTGTGCCGGCCGGGGCAGTCATCAGTAGAGTGACAGTCTTCGAAGGGGCATTGCATGGTGTGCAGTGATTATCACATTTCCGCCTCTGACATGACAGTCAGTACTACAGCAGGTGCAGTGTTTATAGGCAGTCTCTGGTGTCACAGTGTGTGCCGTGGCAGTCAGTAGAGTGACAGTCTCTTCGTAGGGGCATTGCATTGTGTGCAGTGATTATCACATCAGTCTGTGACACAACGACGACGTCAGTCTGTGACACGACAGTCAGTGCAGGTACAGTGTTTACAGGCAGTCTGTAATGTCAGAGTGTGTGGCGTGGCAGTCATCAGTAGAGTGACAGTCTCCGTAGGGGCATTGCATGGTGTGCAGTGATTATCACATGTCCGCCTGTGACACACAGCCTGTAGCGGCAGAGCGATGATGGACAGCCTCAGCTGCCTCGGTGTGTGCACGGGCCGCGCGTGCAGTGACAGTCCATGAAGTGACTCAGTGGCAGTTGCGGCCGGCATGACTTGGGGGTACGCGCGGGGAGGGGGGGGAGGCGTTTAATTAAATGAATAAAATAAAAACAAACTTACCAGGCATCTCCTCCGCCGGTCCCGCGTCGCATCACGTCTCCTCTCACAGACGTGGAACTAACTTCTCCCCGCTCTTTTGCTTGACTGGCAAGTGGCAAATCAGAAGACTGGATGCGACTGGGGGCGGCTACTCGGCTGTATCCTGGCATTTGACAGGGCATGGGGCGACTGTACGTCACCGCCCGAGCAGGATCCTATCTTCAGACTCCTGCACTACACTAGGCATGCGCAGCATACCTAATGTAATGTCAATGGAGTGGGGTGCTGAATTAAAAAGCGCTCTTCTCGCAGATGCGCAGTCGGAGTCTGGAGTCCTGCTGCTCTCGCCTGCGTGCGATGTGCGTTTGTTGTTGACTCTGTCATGCGCACTTGAGGCTGTGAAGCAGATGCCAGCACAGGCCGGAAATGTAAACAGACAAATTGTCAAAGCTGTCAATTCGTCTGCTTACATTTCTTGCTACCCGATTAGTGAGCAGTTTTTCTTGTTGATTGCCTAGTGGGGCGCTGCCCCGGCGCCCCTATGAACCAGCCCCCACTGCCCACTCGGATACCCCCCACTTGCCCCATGCCCCGAAAATCTACATGGTTAATGTCCCTAAGTTTGACACAAGGAATGGCACTGAGAGCGCAGACTCCCTGACCAACAAAGCTATCCATTGGATTTGCCATGTCAGGGGCTGCCGCTCAGTAATACGGGATGATATTATAAGGGCTCGGAGGTGCACCTCTCCAGCCCAGCCACTAGATTATATTGAGCTTACCTTGAATGGGGCCGATCTGGCAGAAAACCTCCTTGCCCTGGAACTTCGTACCTGCCCTCCTGAAGCCTCCTCTATACAGCTTAGGCGATCTTCATCTGTCAGTCAGTACAGGCAATCTGTCACGCAACCACCTATTCCTTCAGTTGGATGTACTTCACTGGAGGATAATGACTGACTACAGAGTGAGCCCCAATTGTACCCTGAATCATACACCACCCCTTTAAATTGTATGGTCAATCTCCCCAGTACCCCGGTTCCATGTATTGTACCCGATCCAAAGGAAGATAGATCCCGGGGGGACATGGGACCAGGTAGTCTTTCTATCAATAACTGGGAGGTGGGGGGCGCAGATTACCTAACACCCTTAAACTCTTAGGCATTATCCCAAGCTCTAGCTTTACCTAGCCAACGTATTCCAATTAAAAACATTGCATCTGGGTCAGCATCCCATCAGCAGCTGAAGATAATATCATGGAATGTGGTGGGGCTAAGCAGTAAATTGTCAATCCCCCATTGGAACGAACTAATTGAGGCTTTTGACATATGTATTTTCCAAGAGACCTGGAGTCTGGTCCCCCTATATAAATCAGGTTATGCTTGTTTCTACTCTCCGCAAAAACAACAATTGATGGACAGAATGCAGAACAATGTCATACATTCACCCCAGTACAGAGATCTGGGCCTAAATCCATCGTTTTTTTACTCACCATGCCATTCCAGTTTGGACACAGCCATATGCAAATCAGTCTTGACCCTGCGCCCAATGGGAACAGTCCAGCCCGAACTGCCAGGCCAGGTCATCCCTGGACTGGAAACAAGCATCCTAGAACCGGTTTCGGGCTTTCAGCCCTCATCAGCCAGGATAGCTTGACTCCAGTGGCATGGAGAGCACGGGACCCACGTCTGGGCATACCCGTCCCACTCTGGGTGACAAATGCAAAAACAACAATTGATGGACAGAATGCAGAACAATGTCGTACATTCACCCCAGTACAGAGATCTGGGCCTAAATACATTGTTTTTTTGCTCACCATGCCATTCCAGTTGGGACCCAACCATATGCAAATCAGTCTTGACCCTGCGCCCAATGGGAACAGTCCAGCCCGAACTGCCAGGCCAGGTCCTCCCTGGACTGGAAACAAGCATCCTAGGACCGGTCTCGGGCTTTCAGCCCTCATCAGCCAGGATAGCTTGACTCCAGTGGCATGGAGAGCACGGGACCCACGTCTGGGCATACCCGTCCCACTCGGGTGACAAATGCAAAAACAACAATTGATGGACAGAATGCAGAACAATGTCGTACATTCACCCCAGTACAGAGATCTGGGCCTAAATCCATTGTTTTTTTGCTCACCATGCATTGTCCAGCATTCCGTCCATCAACTGTTTCTTTTGCATATGTCGCCCTAAGTGGGAAGGTTATGCCCAGACGTGGGTCCCGTGCTCACTACACCACTGGATTCAAGCTAGCCTGGCTGATGAAGGGTGATGCCCTGAAACCGGTCCCAGGATGCTTGTTTCTGGTCCAGGGAGGACCTGGCTTGGCAGCTCGGGCTGGACTGTTCCCACAAGGAACAGGGTCAAGACTGATTTGCATATGGCTGGGTCCAAACTGGAGTGGTGTGGTGAGCAAAAGAATGATGGATTAAACCCAGATCCTTGTGACTGGGGGTGAATGTTTGCATTGTCCAGCATTCCGTCCATGAACTGTTTCTTTTGCATATGTCGCGCTAAGTGGGAAGGGTATGCCCAGACATGGGTCCCGTGCTCACTACACCACTGGTTTCAAGTTAGCCTGGCTGATGAAGGGTCATGCCCTGAAACCGGTCCCAGGATGCTTGTTTCTGGTCCAGGGAGGACCTGGCTTGGCAGCTCGGGCTGGACTGTTCCCACAAGGAACAGGGTCAAGACTGATTTGCATATGGCTGGATCCAAACTGGGGTGGTGTGGTGAGCAAAAGAATGATGGATAAAACCCAGATCCTTGTGACTGGGGGTGAATGTTTGCATTGTCCAGCATTCCGCCCATCAACTGTTTCTTTTGCATATGTCGCCCTAAGTGGGAAGGGTATGCCCAGACGTGGGTCCCGTGCTCACTACACCACTGGATTCAAGCTAGCCTGGCTGATGAAGGGTGATGCCCTGAAACCGGTCCCAGAATGCTTGTTTCTGATTCAGGGAGGACCTGGCTTGACAGCTCGGGCTGGTCTGTTCCCACAAGGAACAGGGTCAAGACTGATTTGCATATGGCTGGGTCCAAACTGGGGTGGTGTGGTGAGCAAAAGAATGATGGATTAAACCCAGATCCTTGTGACTGGGGGTGAATGTTTGCATTGTCCAGCATTCTGTCCATCAACTGTTTCTTTTGCATATGTCGCCCTAAGTGGGAAGGGTATGCCCAGACGTGGGTCCCGTGCTCACTACACCACTGGATTCAAGCTAGCCTTGCTGATGAAGGGTGATGCCCTGAAACCGGTCCCAGGATGCTTGTTTCTGGTCCAGAGAGGACCTGGCTTGGCAGCTCTGGCTGGACTGTTCCCACAAGGAACAAGGTCAAGACTGATTTGCATATGGCTGGGTCCAAACTGGGGTGGTGTGGTGAGCAAAAGAATGATGGATTAAACCCAGATCCTTGTGACTGGGGGTGAATGTTTGCATTGTCCAGCATTCCGTCCATCAACTGTTTCTTTTGCATATGTTGCCCTAAGTGGGAAGGGTATGCCCAGACGTGGGTCCCGTGCTCACTACACCACTGGATTCAAGCTAGCCTGGCTGATGAAGGGTGATGCCCTGAAACCGGTCCCAGGATGCTTGTTTCTGGTCCAAGGAGGACCAGGCTTGGCAGCTCGGGCTGGACTGTTCCCACAAGGAACAGGGTCAAGACTGATTTGCATATGGCTGGGTTCAAACTGGGGTGGTGTGGTGAGCAAAAGAATGATGGATTAAACCCAGATCCTTGTGACTGGGGGTGAATATTTGCATTGTCCAGCATTCCATCCATCAACTGTTTCTTTTGCATGTGTTTCTGCTCTCCAGCAAAAACGGTAGGGAGAGGGCGCCCGTCAGGGGGACTAATTATATGGGTGAACATCGCCCTGGTCTGTCGAATTACTTGTCAATCAAGTTTCAACCCAGATATTTTAAGGCTCAGTATTAGGGGGCCGGGGGGGGTATAATTGATCTGTTTAATGTCTATGCAAGGGGGACAAAGGGGGTAGACCTTCACCCACCATTTCAGCATTGGAAGAAAGCTTAGCCAGCTGCTCACTTCATTCTAGAGTTGTGGTGGCAGGAGACTTTAACTGCACCTTTGAGCCCCTGGATAAAGAGGACCTGTTGGGAGTTGAGGATGATGATAACAAATGGGCTGTCCCCCTACTAAACTTATCTCCAGTGAAAAGATGGACGCAGTTGGCGCTCCAACTAAATGCCCTTACCATAGAGTTCGGTCTGAGGGCAGCCAACGGAAGAACACCATCGGATAGAAAGGGCGCAAACACAGAGTTGGCTGCCCTTCACGTATCAACTATATTTTATTGGATTTAAGGCACCAGGGAGATTTGATAGACATGAACGTGGGCACCACCACAGACAACGACCACAATCCCCTTTGTGAATTTGTGAAACCTCTATGGGAAGCTTCCCACCATCTTGAGAGCACCTTACCCATAACTACCACCAGAGAGATTGTTCCCTCAAATTGCAATGGATTTTTAAAATGGCGCAAGGTAGCCCTGCAAGAATCTAAGATCACTGGCATACGACAAGTTGATGAAGCATGTCACCAACTAGGTTGGTGAGTGAGGGTCTTCTAAAAACACATATGTGTCGCCATACATACACATACCAGGAGCTCCTATTTAGTAGCTAGTTCCCTTTGATATTTATACGACAAGTTCTGGCATCAAGCACATCAGAACTTCAGGCTGCAGCCTTAGACTCATGGGGATTGGTAGATGTGCCTACGGTCCATTCTCGCACAGTGGAATGACTTAGCGCATACTTCCTAGCTCCCAATCTGGGCAAAAAGCCCAGCTTGCCTTCAAAAGGGCCCTACTCGTGGTACACGAAAGACTGCAGGCGTAAACGATTGCTCCTAGCTGTAGCAATCAAAGATAAGAACTGCCCCTTGATTAAAGTTGCTAGGAAGAGCTATAGAGCAGCTTTGCTTCAAGCAAAGAAAACATGGGATGAATCCCGTTGGCAACAACTGAAGGCAGCAAGCTCTGCCAAGGACACCAACTTATTTTGGACCCTAGTTACTTGGGGAGACAAGAGAGGTGCACGCTCATCTCCAAATTATATTACAGGCCAGGAATGGCATGACCATTTCCGGAAGCTTTACTCTGCACCCGAGGACACGCCATTTGTGGAGCCATGTGATTCTTACAGCCTCCCCAAGGTCGACAGCGAGTTTTTTGACCTGGCCGAGATTGAGGCACACAATAAGGAAAATAGTGCCCGCCAAAGCAGCGGGACCAGATGGTCTGCCTGGTGACTTATTCCTTGCAGACACTTCAAACTGGGCACGCTACATTCTCCTTCTCGCCAATGCCATAGCCAGCGGCGCCCCAGTACTGGGGTCTTGGAAGGGCGCTGAGGTGGTTCCGGTCTACAAAAAGGGCGCCAGGGAAGACCCCTCAAACTATAGACCAATTAGTTTGATAGATGCACTGCAGAAGGTCTTCGGTAGAGTTCTGTTGCAGAGGATACAACTATGGGCAGAAGATGAAGCCATCCTCTCTCAGTATCAGGCTGGCTTTCTGACCAGCACTGGAACGATCGACCAGGTGTTCAGGCTGCTTCTTATCTACTGGAAAATAGTGGTAATCAGTAAGGGCAGTCTTTATCTCGCATTTATTGATTTAAAGACTGCCTTTGACCTGGTTCCCAGAAGCAAGCTTTGGCGAACACTTAGAGATATGGGCACCCCCCCTTTCATCCTCAACTTGCTGGTCCGGCTCCATGAGGGCAATTACGCTCAAGTAAGATGGGGGGCACAAGGTCAGCTGACAGAGAGGATCCATGTTAACAGGGGAGTCCGGCAGGGTTGCGTCATGGCTCCCACACTGTTCTCTTTATATATGAACGGCGTGGTTAGCTTTTTGCAAGAAGATCCAGCAGACGCACCTACCCTGGCGGGCTACAAAGTACCAACCCTCTTGTTTGCTGATGATACCCTGCTGGTGTCCAAGACCCCAGCAGGGCTGCAAAGATTACTTAATAGATTCCAACTCTTCTGTGATTCTAGGGGGCTGATCATCAATACCTCTAAAACTAAGTTCATGGCATTTAACCCCCACAAATCGTTTAGAAGCAATCTTTTGCTGGGTGGAACATTCCTAGAAAGAGTCAGCGCCATTGACTATCTTGGTGTCCGACTCACCGACAAAATGTCATGGAGGCCCCACCTAGCAAGGATGCTCATGGGGCACAAACGAGTGACCGGAATACTAGGGAAAGAGCACCGCTCGTCACACAGCAGGCCAGTCACCCCGGCCCTCATGGTTTATGACGCCAAAGCAGTTAGCACAGCTCTTTACGGAGCTGAGCTATGGGGATTTGGTAATGTTGATGACCTCCGTAGATCCGAATATAAGTTCCTTAGGGACTTGGTGATGCTGCCCCGCAACATTCCACTCACACCTCTAATGCTTGATATGGGCAGGTGGTCGATTGGCGACACAGGCATTTTTGTATGGGTGTAGAAGACATACAAAAATGTGCAGAAACACTGCAGCTCTTGAACAGCTGAAGCAGAAACAGCAGGAACAGCAAAAACTGGCACACTTGGGTTGTGGGCGACCGATGGCAAGGTCACTGGTGGGGCTCTCAGGTGCCAGTTTGCTATAAGATACGTAGCTGTTAGTTACAACAGAATTGTCTTTTGCGCCCACTGCTCTTCTGGGCTCTCATTAGGCGGACCCCTGAGCTCTCTAAGTATGCCGAAGCCCTCACTGAGGTCACACAAATAGATGCTGGCCGCAAAATAGGATGGATCTCAAAGGTTAGGAAAACAATGTCAGCCCTGGGGCTCCAAGCATATTGAGACAGGCAGGAATCACCAAGCAAAGAGGAGCTTAAACGGTTGTACTGGGATTGGGTGGATAGCCAGGAAATCTGCAAACCTAATGTGGGCAGATTGACAGCAGAATTTAATTTACATAAGCAGACTAGATGCCTAGAGCCCTATTTAGACATAATTCAGGTCCGGAGGGACAGAATGTTGTACATTCACTTCAGGTTCGTCACACTTCCTGTCTGCGCGACAACTGCAAAATGGCACCCCCCCCAAACAGACACTAAAGGATTGCCCATGCTGCAGGGCCCCGATGGAAAGTGTTGCACATGTTATGTTTGCTTGTTCAGCATACAACGCTCCGAGGTCTAAGTGGCTAAAGCCAATATGCCGACAATTGGGCACACAGGACCATCGGGTTGCCCTGCGCATTCTCAGGTCTGACTCCAGACCCCTTTTTGCGTGTGGGGTGGCCAAATTTCTCAGTCATGCATGGCTAATTAGACAAAAGGCCTTGTCAAGAGAGGCCTAACATTGTACTGACTGAAGCTGAGATGAAATTGCTGTGGTGTCTGAAGGCTGCTTAGCTATCCACAGAGATCACAGCTTATGCACATGCACTTCATATTCGATTCTCCCTGTTGTCACTCTAATGAGGGCTCAACCTACTTTTATAAGGTGTGCTTGGGGGTTCTACACTGGGCCCGTTACAAGGCCCACTTTAGGAAGGATTGTCATCCTGCTATCTCCCCATTATTTTTATTGCAACTTATTTATGTTTCTATTGATGAACTGTATAATAGTTTTTATCAAGTAGCTTTCGGCAACCGCATTCCCCCACTGAGGGTGCAATAGTATATTTTTATGGATTGCTTGTGTATACTACTTTTATCATGCTGCTGTATCATATGTTCATTCTGTATTCTTTTTTTATAAATGTTTTCTACAGCTTATATGACACTAGTTGTTGAAATAAAGCATATACAAACAAGCATCTGAGGCAGACAAGGAAGTCCAGGATTCTGGCAGTGAATTTTCTGTCAGAGAGGAATCATCTGATGATGAAGCCGCTCTCAGTGAGGATGAAATGCCGCTTTTAGAGGAGTACACTGATATGCCAATAGTGTAGCAAAAGACATTTGGATTTCAGCTTGGGGCTGAAAGGCTTCTGTGGGAGGGATGGGCGGAAATAGAACTTAGGAGGCTTGAGTGGCTTATCAATGGCTGTATTTTATTGAGAGTCTATGGCGAACAGTATATCCTCGGTGTAAAGGCTGGTTAGTTGACAACCGTCCCTTGACTCGTCTCCTCCGTGGTCTTGACAGGGGTTGTTCACTCTGTCCGTCGACCCCCAGGAAGCTCGAAGAAAGAAACAAAAGAGGACGGTAAGTACTCTGCACTACTCGGGTTTTTATGGTATAGAGAGCCACGCCGGAGACCGTCACCACACCCGGTGTAAAGGAAATATGGTCAGGAAATGTCAGAGAGAATTTTCAGTACCCCGCTCTCTCCGATCAGAGCGGATACTTCCCTCTCTTAAGCCTTTAGACCACAAGGATTACGTGTCTTAGGAAGGGGAGGTGATAAAGCAGGAAAGAAGTAAATGGGATAGTGCTCAAATTCCCACACAAATGCTCCTTTGATTAGTGCCCACGTTTCCTTTGGTGACCCATACCTTCCCGCCCGTCCTCCCCACTCCCTCGAACTCCCACCCGAATCCCGTCTCCTTGAGCCTTAGGCTCGTATACGGTGTCACTCACCGTCCAGGCCGTAACTCTCCTGAGTTACGGCGGCGTTCGCGTCCTCCCTGGGGGGAATCCACCACTCCTCGGACCACTCCTCGTCTTCCGCGGCTCCTTCCATGGTTCTCCCAAACTCCTCGCCACGTCCCAGCGTCTTCTCCGACTCCGTATTCTCGGCTTCTCGCGACTCCTCTCTCTTCCGCCTTCCGGGTTCCTCGACGCCACCTCGCACTTCTTCCTGCTCCGCCTTTTCTTCTCGCTGCTCCCGACCGGATTGGATTTCGTAGTCCGGCACGCCTCCGTGTTGCTGTGGGGAAGAGGTTCCGGACCAAGAGTTATCCGGGTTGTTGGCTGATCGATCTCTGGCCCAGGTGAAATGGACTCCAGTTCCAGGTAAGGCAGCGGCTCCCGAAGGCCCGGGGTCAGGTCCCTTCCGACATCCCCCTTCCCTAACTTCCTTGTTTGCAAGGAAAGGTTCAAGCGGGTATCTAGAGAGGAAGTCGGCATTGGTTTGTGCCTTTCCTTTGCGATGTAAAGTGGTGAATCGTAACGGTTGCAAAGCAAGGAACCATCTTAAAATCCGGTCATTGTGCCCTTTGTTACGCGAAAGCCACTCAAGGGGTGCATGGTCGGTAAACAAAGTGAATTCACGACCATCCAGGTAATATTTTAAGGATTCGACAGCCCATTTGATGGCTAATGCCTCTTTTTCGATCACTGCATAGTTTCTTTCTCTGGGATATAGTTTACGCCTTATATACATGACTGGTCTCTCCTGCCCCTGTGAGTCATTCTGCGACAAGACAGCTCCTAAGCCATGCTCTGATGCATCCGTTTGTAATACGAACAGTTTGGTGTAGTCTGGACTAAGAAGCACAGGATTGGTTACCAAAGCCCTTTTTAATCTGTGGAACGCTTGCTGTACAGTGGTTGAGAGGTTTTTGAGCTCTGCTTCCGTTTTTTTCTCTTTTCTATGGAGGTCGGTTAGGTGGGCAGCTGTCTGGGAGAAAGAGGGTATGAACCTCCTGTAATATCCTAAGATCCCTAAAAATGCACGCAGGTCCTTTTTTGTAAGCGGGAATGCTATTCGTGATATGGCAGCGACCTTCTCTTCCTGCGGCTTGATGTACCCTTCCCCCAACAGATATCCCAGATATTTGACTGAGCGACCTGCTAGATGACTTTTGGCGGGATTTATAGTCAACCCTTCCTCCTTTAGGGCCTGGATTACTTTGCACAAATGGGCTACGTGTTGCTCTCAGGTGTCACTGTATATGATGATGTCATCAAGGTATGCAGCTGCGAAGTCTTCGCAAGGTCTAAGTATATGGTTCATCAGCCTCTGGAAGGTGGCAGGGGCTCCGTGCAAGTCAAAAGGTAGTACAAGGAAGTGATATAAACCCCCAGGAGTGGAGAAAGCTGTTTTTTCTCTATCCTGTTCACGGAGAGGCACCTGCCAGTAGCCTTTGCACAGGTCTAGGGTGCTGAGGTATTGGGCTGTACCTAATCTTTCGACCATTTCATCAACCTGGGGTAAGGGATAGGCGTCAAAATGTTATATCTTATTAATCTCTCGGAAATCAATACAGAATCTGATTGATCCGTCAGGCTTGGGTACTTTTACAATAGGGGAGCTCCACTCGCTGTGTGAGGGTTCGATAATCCCCATGCGTAGCATTTGTTGTACCTCTTTCTCTATGGCACCTCTTCGGGACTCAGGTAACCGATAGGGGCGCAGCCGTACCTTCTTCCCAGGTGCTGTGTGGATTTCGTGTTGCACTAAGGTGGTTCTCCCTGGGTTTATTGAAAACACATCCTGGAGGGGGGATAGCTTTGTACAGAGGTCTTGTCTGAGGACCATCGGTAGTTCACCATCGATACTCTGATGGAACAAAGGTGTTGATTCCTCCGCTATTCCCACCAATGAGGGTCTAGTGCCTTGCCACTTTTTGAGCAGATTAACATGATAAATCTGTGTGTTCTTCTTGTTATGGGGATCAAGTTCTAGGCGGTATGTAACAGGGGTGACCTTGTCTATTATTTTAAAGGGGCCCTGCCACTACCCTATTAATTTGTGGTCCGAACTTGGCATCATTAACAAGACCATGTCTCCTACGCTCAGGGTTCTCTCAGTGGCCTTGTTATCATCTGTTTTTTCTGGGATTCCTGTGCTTGTTCCAAATGGGTCTTCACTATACTTCTGATTTGGGTTAGATGGGATTTTAGTTTCCAGACATACTCTGGGAGCGGTTTGGCCCCGTTCTCTTCCTCCTCCCATTCCTCCCTAGCCATGTCTAGCAAGGTACGGGGCTGTCTCCCATATAAAAGCTCAAAAGGGGAATACCCCGTACTTTTCTGTTGTTTGCATCGTATGGCAAAAAGGGCCAGAGGCAACATATCCTCCCATTTACGTGATTCTAATTCCAATAACTTTTTTAGGGTCGTCTTAAGGGTGGCATTATACCCCTCTACGAGGCCATCTGTTTGGGGATGGTAGGCAGCCGTGCGGATCTGTTTTATCTTCAACTGTTGGCATACCTGTTTCATCATTCTGGAGACAAAAGGCGTTCCCTGATCTGTGATGATCTCTTTGGGGAATCCTACCCTCGCGAAGAAAGCAATCATCACTTTTGCTATTTGGGTGGTATTAGGTTGATGTAAAGCAATGGCCTCCGGAAATCGTGTCGCATAATCAACGATAACCAGAACGTACCAACACCCACTGCGGGAGGGCAACAGGGGGCCGATCAGGTCCATCACAACCCGGGAGAAGGGTTCTTCAATAATAGGAAGGGGCAGTAAGGGTGCTGGTGGGGGTTTGTATCTGCTATTTTTTTGACATTTGGGACACTCTTGGCAGTACTTCCTCACTTGATGGTATATACCAGGCCAATAGAATTGGGTGAGGATGGTCTTCTCTGTTTTTTCTCCCCCAAAGTGACCCCCTAGGAGATGACTGTGTGCGAGAAACAGAACCTTCTCCCTGAATACCGGGGGTACTAATAGCTGTGGTTTTTGGTCTTTCCCCCCTTTTCGATACAGCAGCTCTTTTATCTTTAAGAACTGGGGACCTACGTTTGGGAGTCTTCTACTTCTACCGCCTTGTTCCAGGCTTCCCGCAGCGTGGGGTCTTCTCTTTGGGCTATATGGAACTGCTGATCGTGCTCCCAGAGACATTCATCTGCGGTCCTCGTTAGAGCTATTTGTGTCCATTCTCGTTTTTCTTTTCTTTTCTGTCCTTTACTTTTCTTCTCTTTGGTCGGAGGCCACTCTTGATCTGTGAGGAAGGCAAACGGGGCGGTTTCTCTCCATTCATCCTCACTGGTTCTGGTCTCTTTTAGTAGGTCTTCTATATGGGTAGTCCTGTCCAAGGACCAAGGTTTCGGGCAACTTGGATATAAGACCTACGTTGAGCGTTACGGGTTCAACAGAGGGGTCATGTTGCACCGCCACCTCCGTTGTTGGATATGGTTTTTGGTCCCCATGTACACACAGAATGTTCACAATCCCGTGAGTATCCTGCACCCCTCCTGGGATGGTCTGCGGTTGCATGACGCTCTGTAGACATCCTGTGTCTATTAGGGCCTCCCTTGGCTCCCCGTTGATAGCCACCTGACGATGATAGGGGAGGGCCTTTCGTTCCCCTGGCCTACAGATATATGATCTGGTCAGCCCCACCTCCATTGGTTCTTCTTTATGTGGACACATTCTGGCTATATGGCCGTATGTTCCGCAATGGAAACACTGGGGCCCCTGTTGCAAGGGAGGTCTTGGGATGATGGACAGGGGTCCAGGCACGAGCGTCACCGTTTCCGGTTTTTTAGAATGAGGGGGTCTGATTGTCCTGGTAGGTACCCCTCTTTCTTGGTGTCTCCACGGAAGGTCCTCTCTTCCTCTCTGGCTTTCTTGCGCCCTGCTAAAGGCACTGGCTATTTCTACTGCTTTGTCTAGCGTCAGCTGAGTGTGTTGCCGAACCCATTTCTGGATGGGAGGGTGTAAGGACGATAAATACTGCTCTAGGTATACTTTCTCCATTATCTCGTTCTTGGTGGCACTAGAGGGCTGTAACCAGCGGTCCGCCAGGTCTCGTACCCTGTAGTACAATGCTCTTGGGGTTTCCTGGGGTCCTTCTTGGATCTGCCGTAAGCGGATCCTGTAGGTTTTGGTGTCGATTCCCATACGTTCTAGTATACTTCTTTTTATGTCCTCGTAAGGGGTCATACCCAAAGGGTTGGCTGCTTGGTACGCCGCCTGCAGATATCCTGACAGTAATGGTCCCAGGTATTGCCCCCATTTATCCTGTGGCCAGGCTGCCGCCCTGGCCATTCTCTCAAAGTTGGAAAAGTAGAAATCCGGATCTTCACCGGCAACATACTTTTGCATGACAACCGAGGGAAGAGTGGTATGGGCCCTTGGTTGGCTAAGGGTCTCCGCTAGTTTACCTATGACTATTTCCTGTGCGTTGCTTTGCTCAGTGAGTGTTCGGTGTAGTTTCTCTCGGTCTTCCTCCGCAACTGCCAGGAATCTCTCCATGATTTTCCTCAACTGTTCCTGGTTGTCCGCCATCTTCTTCATAACCGCCTCCATTTCCGCGGATCCCACTTCTGACACCACCTGTGGGAGGGATGGGCGGAAATAGAACTTAGGAGGCTTGAGTGGCTTATCAATGGCTGTATTTTATTGAGAGTCTATGGCGAACAGTATATCCTCGGTGTAAAGGCTGGTTAGTTGACAACCGTCCCTTGACTCGTCTCCTCCGTGGTCTTGACAGGGGTTGTTCACTCTGTCCGTCGACCCCCAGGAAGCTCGAAGAAAGAGACAAAAGAGGACGATAAGTACTCTGCACTACTCGGGTTTTTATGGTATAGAGAGCCATGCCGGAGACCGTCACCACACCCGGTCTAAAGGAAACATGGTCAGGAAAAGTCAGAGAGAATTTTCAGTACCCCGCTCTCTCCGATCAGAGCGGATACTTCCCTCTCTTAAGCCTTTAGACCACAAGGATTACGTGTCATAGGAAGGGGAGGTGATAAGCAGGAAAGAACTAAATGGGATAGTGCTCAAATCCCCACACAAATGCTCCTTTGATTAGTGCCCACATTTCCTTTGGTGACCCGTACCTTCCCGCCCGTCCTCCCCACTCCCTCGAACTCCCACCCGAATCCCGTCTCCTTGAGCCTTAGGCTCGTATACGGTGTCACTCACCGTCCAGGCCGTAACTCTCCTGAGTTATGGCGGCATTCGCGTCCTCCCTGGGGGGAATCCACCACTCCTCGGACCACTCCTCGTCTTCCACGGCTCCTTCCGTGGTTCTCCCGAACTCCTCACCTCGTTCCAGCGTCTTCTCCGACTCTGTATTCTCGGCTTCTCGCGACTCCTCTCTCTTCCGCCTTCCGGGTTCCTCGACGTCACCACGCACTTCTTCCTGCTCTGCCTTTTCTTCTCACTGCTCCCGACCGGATTGGATTTCGTAGTCCGGCACACCTCCGTGTTCCTGTGGGGAAGAGGTTCCGGACCAAGAGTTATCCGGGTTGTTGGCTGATCGATCTCTGGCCCAGGTGATATCGACTCCAGTTCCAGGTAAGGGGGCGGCTCCCGAAGGCCCGGGGTCAGGTCCCTTCCGACAGCTTCCCAGTGGAAGTGTTGGACTCTGGGTTGCCCCAAACATGGGGCAGCCAATGTTGCCTGCCTTTAGTGGTGTTGCAGGGTGCAGAGTGAATACTGAAAACATTTTGCTTATAAATTTTCTTTCAGTTGGTTATGGACAATGAATTTTTGAATGAGATTGTTGACCAGACTAATTTGTATTCTGAACACTATTTGAGGGACAACAGTGCCAGACTTAAGCCCCACTCTAGAGCCACCCGGTGGACTCCCACAAATCTGGATGAGTTGAAGTTTTTTGGTTTAACTTTTTTTATGGGCTTGATAAGGAAGCCATCGCTGTCTTCATATTGGTCTACTAGTCCCTTGATGGCAGTGGCTATATTTCCTGCAACCATGATTCATGATCGGTATTTGCTTCTTCTTTGCTGTGTGGATTTTGATGATAACGCTTCAGCGTTGCCACGAGATCGCATTGATTGTGACCGTCTTTTTAAGATTCAGCAAGTCCTTGATCACTTTGTAGATCGATTTTCAGAGATCTATGTTTTTAGGGAGAGTAATAGCTGTGGATGAGTCTTTGGTCCTGTTCAAGGGCCGTTTGATTCTTAGGCAGTACATTCCTAGCAAGAGGGCATGTTATGGAATTAACATGTATATGCTGTCTGAGAGTACTACTGGATATGTCTAAAATTTCAGGCTGTACACCAATAGGCATTCCAGTATTGATCACCCTGGTTGTTCGTCCACTTTCGGAGTTAGTGAGAAAATTCTGTGGGAAGTAGATAGAGGACATTTTAACAAAAGTTACCATTTATACGTAGATGATTTCTAGTGTGCAATTGTTCAGGGAACTGTTGACAGTGGACACTGTTGCTTGTGGCACAATCCGCTCTAACAGTAATGGTTACTCAAAAGAGCTTGTTTGTAAAAAACCTGAGAAGGGACAGTGCAGTGCCTTGCATAACGATGAACTTCTGGCTGTGAAATTTTCTGACAGGGGAAACGTCTACATGCTGACTACATCCATGATGAAAGTACTTCACCTGTGACTGTTTGGGGTCAGATTGCTGAAGTGCACAAACCTGTGTGCATTTTAGACTACCATAAGCACATGGGAGATGTTGATAAAGTTCATCCGAGGTTGCAACCTTACACTGCTGTTCATAAAGCTTACGTTGGGTTTAAGAAGTTTGCTATCCATTTAGTCCTTTAAGCAATCTTCAATGCTTTTGCTGTATTCAAGGATTGTTCTCCAGAGTAAAATATGACATTTATTCAGTTTCAGCAGTCTGTGATAGGCAGCCTTGTTGTAGTGGAACAGGCAAGAGTTGCAGCAGTGAAGGATGTGGCTAGATAGAAAGATAAAAAGTGCTACGCAAACAAATGATGGACGGAATGCTGAATAAATCATACAATCACTACCAGTCAAGAGATCTCGGTTAAATCCATTGTTCTTTTGCTCACCATGCCACCACAGTTTAGATCCAGCCATCTGCAAATCAGTCTTGACCCTGCCCCTCATGGGAACAGTCCAGCCCAAACTGCCAAGCCGGGTCCTCCCTAGACCGGAAACAAGCATCCTGGGACCGGTTTCGGGGTTTTACCCCTCATCAACCAGGCTAGCTTGAATCCAGTGGCACAATGAGCAAGGGACCCACGTCTGGGCATACCCATCTCACTTAGGGCAAAAAGTGCTATGCAAACAAATGATGGACAGAATGCTGAATACATCATACATTCACTACCAGTCAAGAGATCGGGGTTAAATCCATCGTCCTTTTGCTCACCATGCCACCAAGTTTATATCCAGAAGAACGACGGATTAAACCCAAATCCTTGTGACTGGGGGTGAATGTTTGCATTGTTCAGCTTTCCCTCCATCATTTGTTCCTTTTGCTTTAGATTGAAAGATAACCACTTTTCTGATCACATTCCTCCCACGGCCAAAAATTACTTTCCCAGTAAGAAAAGTGTTTTGTAGGCAAATTTTGAGGTTTGCAAGGGATTCTGGGTAATAGAACCTGGTGAAGGCAACACAAGTCAGCCGATCCTGGATTTCCCTGGGTATCTAGGTTTAAAACATATACAGGTTTGCTAGGATTCCCAAGGTGCCGGTTGACCTAGTGCCCAAAAGCCACAGCTAGGTATATTGGAAAAAAAGAGGCAGTTTTCAGTGGAAACATGTGATGTGTCCACGTTGCTTTTTGGATCATTTCATGTCCTGGGCACTAGGCCACCCCATATAAGTGAGGCACCATTGTTATCGGGAGACTTGGGGGAATGTGGGTTGGATGGAAGTTTGTGGCTGCCCGCAGATTCCAGAACTTTCCATCACAGAAATGTGAGGAAAATTTGTTTTCTTAGTAAAATTGTGAGGTTTGCAAGGGATTCTAGGTAACAGAACCTGGGAAGAGCCACACAATTCACCTCATCCTGGATTTCTCTAGGGGTCTAGTTTTAAAAAATGTACAAATTTGCTAGTTTCCCTATGTGCCGGCTGAGCTATGGCCCAAAATCCACAGCTGGGCACATTGCAAAAAAATGGTCAGTTTTCAGTGGAAAAATGTGATGAGTCCACATTGCGTTTTGGGCCGTTTCCTGTTGCGGGCACTAGGCCTACCCGCTCAAGTGAGGTACAAGTTTTATCGGGAGACTTGGGGGAATGTGGGGTGGAAGGAAGTTTGTGGCTCCCCTCAGATTCCAGAACTCTCCATCACAGAAATGTCAGGAAAATTTGTTTTTTTTTACAACTTTGAGTGTTGCAAGGGGTTTCTAGATATCAGAACCTGGTGAGAGCCACACAAGTTACCTCATTCTTGATTCCTCTGGTTTTAAAAAATGTGCGGATTTACTATGTTTCCCCACGGGACGGCTGAGCTATGGCCCACAATCCACAGCTAGCACATTGCAAAAAAGGGTCAGTTTTCAGTGGAAAAATTTGATGTGTCCACGTTGCATTTTGGGTCGTTTTCTGTTGTGGGCGACAGGCCTACCCACACAAGTAGGTACAATTGTTATCGGGAGACTTGGGGGAGTGCGAGGTGGTAGAAAGTTTGCGTCTCCCCACCGATTCCAGAACTTTCCATCACATAAATGTGAGGAAAATGTGTTTTTTTAGACAAATCGTGAGGTTTGCGAGGGATTCTGGGTAACAGAACCTGGTGAAAGCAACATAAGTCACCCCATCCTGGATTTTGCTGGGTGTCTAGTTTTTAAAAATATACAGGTGTGCTAGGTTCCCAAGGTGCCGGCTGATCTAGTGCCCAAAATCCACTGTTAGGCACATTGCAAAAAAGGAGGCAGTTTTCAGTGGGAAAATGTGATGTGTACATGTTGCGTTTTGGGCAGTTTCTTGTCGTGGGCACTAGGCCTACCCACTCAAGTGAGGTACCATTTTTATCGGGACACTTGCGGGAATGTGGGGTAGATGGAAGTTTGTGGCTTACCACAGAGTCCAGAACTTTCCATCACAGAAACAAGAGGAAAATGTGTTTTTTAGCACAAGTGAGGTACCATTTTTATCGGTAGGCTTAGGAGAACACAGAACAGTAGAGAAAGTGTTATTACTAGTTGTCTTTCTCTGCATTTGTGCCTTCAAAATGTAAGATAGTGTATAAAAAAGAAGTTTTTTTGAAAATTTTCTCTAATTTGCATGCACGTATGGGTACTCACAAATTCAGAGATGTGCAAATAACCACTGCTTCTAAACTCCATATCTTGTTCCCATTTTGGAAATAGATAGGTTTCCATGATACCTATTTTTCTCTCTTAATATTTTACAAAATGAATTGCTCTATACCCGGTACAGAATGAAAAACCATTGCAAGGTGCAGCTCAGCTATTGGCTCTGGGTACCTCGGGTTCTTGTTGAACCTACCAGCCTTATATATTCCCAGAACCAGAAGCATCCAGCAGATGTAGTGGTATATTGCTTTCAAAAATCTGCTATAGTTATAAGACGTTACAGGTGAAAGCGTAGGCACAAAAGGCTGCTTCTTTCAACTCAATTTCAATATTTTTTTATTTCAACTGTTACTTTCTATAGGAAAACCTTGAAGGATCTACACAAATGATGCCTTTCTGAAATTTAGAAATTTGTCTACTTTTAGAAATGTATAGATTTCCAGGATCCACCATTGGATTCACACCCATTTCTACCACTAACTGGTAGGCGGCTGAAAGCACAAAAAATAGAAAAAAATAGGTAATGTCCCAGTAAAATGCCAAAACTGTGTAGAACAATTTGTTTTTCTGACAAAAGTCTGCCTGTTCCTGAAAGCTGGAAAGATGGTGATTTTAGCACCACAAACACTTCGTTGATACCATTTTTAGGGAGAAAACCAGACAGTTTCTTCTGCTGCACTTACTACCAATTTTTCCCAAAAAGCCCAAAATTTAGCTGTATTTTGACTAATTTCTCGGTCCTCTCAAGGGAAATCCACAAACCCTGGCTACCTTTAGAATTCTCAGGATGTTGGACAAAAAGGACACAAGTTTGGCGTGGATGCCTTATGTGGACAAGAAAGCTATGGGGGCCTAAGCACAAACTACCCCAAATAGCCAAACAAAGGCTTAGCACAGGGGAGGCCTAGCAGCGAAGGGGTTAACAATTGGGCCTGGATTGTTATCGATAAAGAGCAAAGAAGTATCAGAAGTAATTTTGCTACTACCTGAAGAGGCATGAAGATTACTGTAGGAGAGTGCCCCTTTTTGCATGGTTACCCCCCATTTTTTGCCTGACATCTGATGCACTTTGACTGAGTGTGCACTGAGTCACTGCAAATCAGGTTCCCAGTGTCTGTGTTCTTTCCCAAAACTTTTTTTTTCACAATTGGCACACCACTGGCTTGCACGTAAGTCCCTTGTAAAGAGTACCAGTGATACCAAAGGCACTGTGACCAGAGGGGGTCTCTAAGGGCTGCAGCATGTATTTTGCCACCCTCAGAGACCCCTCACCAAACACATACACACTGCCATTATAAACTATAGGGCCTGATTCACAAAGGTAAAGTTAGTCGTAAATGCCCTTTGTGAATAACGAAAGTCAAACTTTATGACTTTCAGAATTCACTAAGGGCATATACGAGTAGTAAATGCCCTTTGTGAATACCGAAAGTCGTAAAGTTAGACTTTAGTCTAACTTTACCTATGTGAATCGGGCCCTATTTGTTTTGGTGCAGACAAAACTTCAGAGTTGACATGGCACACATCCCTGTGTGCCAAGCCCACCAACCACTGCCTGTGGCATAGGTAAGTTACCCCTCTAGCAGGCCTCACAGCTCTAAGGCAGGGTGCACTATACCACAGGTGAGGGCACAGTTGCATGAGCAATGTGCCCCTACAGTGTCAGTGCCATTCACAGACATTGTAAGTGCAGTGTAGCCATATTGAGTACATGGGCTGGGAGTTCGTCATTACAAATTCCACAGCTCCATGATGGCTTTACAGAATGCTAAGGAGTTTGGTAACAAACTCCTCAGCATAATAAATCCACACTGATGCCAGTGTTGGATTTATTACCAAATGCACTCAGAGGGCATCTTAGAGATGCCCCCTGAAAAACGAGCAACTCCCTTGTGTCTAGCTGATTGGTCTGCACCAGCCTGCTACACAGAGACATGTTTCAATTCTGACCCCCTGAGGTGGGAGCCCTTGTGCTCTCGTGGGTCAGGGACAAAGGCTGCTTGGGATGGAGGTGCTTTACACCTACCCCCAAGCAGGAACAGCATTCCGGTTGGTGAGCCTCAAAGGGTTCCTGCCCTTTGATATGCTAGTCAGGGCCTCTCCAGCTAGTAGAGATGCCTGCCCCCTTGACCAAGCCCCACTTTTGGCAGCAAGGTCAGCGGGAAAATTAGTAGTCAGGAGTGGTGTGTCACCTCTCTGCCAGGACCACCCCTAAGGTGCCCTGGACCGAGGTGCCCCCCTCCTTAGATAATCCTCCATCTTGAATGGAAGAATTCGACCCAATCAGGTTAGGGGGATGCCCCCTCCAAAAGGGGAGGGGACATTCTAAGGGTGTAGTCACCCTAAAGGCAAGTAGCCCATTGGCTACTTGCCAATACCTGTAACGCCCCTAAACTCAGTATTTAGAGCCCCCCTTAACCTTGACCCCAGATTCCTGCAACCAAAGAAGAAGAGGACGTAGAAGACGCCGTGCAGCCAAGCCTGGAAGACAACTACTGATTTGGCCCCAGCCCCACCGGCCTGTCTCCTGCTCAAATACCCTGCGAAGAAGACGATGCCTGTCCTACAGCCAGTGACTTCCAAGAACCCCAAGAAGACTGCCACTCTTCAGCCAAGACCAGATCTTCCACGGACAGTGGTCCTGTCCAAGGATTTCAGATCCAGGCGGATCCTCGACCCCTGCCCACTCTGCACTCGACGTCCACGGTCCGAGTAGCTCACCTGTCCTGTGAAGTCTCCCCAGCGATCCTGACCTTGTCTCCATTGGTGACCGACCTCTCCTGGACCCCACAAAGTCTCCTGCCGCCTCTACACGAAGGGTTCCCCTGACCGCGACCGGCTCCGACCAAGAAAACCGACACCAAAAGGTACCCCTGCATCCTCAGCCCTCCAGCCTTGGAGAGCCCAATCGACGGTGCCTCGACCTCCTCCAGCCCTCCAACTTACCTGCTCTGCCGGTAATCACCTTCAGCCAGGCTCCTGGTCTGAGCCTGCAGCCTCTTTGTGCGACCGAGATTCCCCATTAAAACGCATTGGGCACCTGACGCTGATTTTGCACCCTGCACCCGGCCGCCCCTGTGCCACTGGTGGTGTAGTTTTGGTGCTGCCTTGTTCCCCCCACCCGGGGCCTGTGCCCTGAAAACGCGGGTACTTTACTGCAAACCAGGCCTCTTCGAGGTGCACCCAGTCTCTATTGATTTACATTGGGCCTAGTGACCTCTGCACCCTGCCGCCACAGTGCCGCTCGTGGTGCAGTACCTACCTTAAACTGAACCTTGCCCAGTGTTGGTCCAAACCCCCGAAGACTGGGATTGTAAGTCGAGTACTTACCTGCTAATGCATAAAACTGTTTTCCTCCCATAGGATTGCTTTGTATTCTATCTATTTAAGCCTGGGCGGAGTTCGCGGAGTTCCGCTAAGTGGAACTCCGCGAAGTGACAAAAAACTCCGCCAAGCTACACGGAGTTCCGCGATTGGAAGTGTGGGTTCGCACTGATTTTTAGTGCCGGGTGTTTGTTCCACGCTGTGAACTTTTACAGCGCAAACAGCATATCGCACAGTGCAAGAGGGGGCTGCTTCTTTCTGCCGCTCGAGTAGAAGTTCTACTCAAGCGGCAGCTTCCTCAACACGAACGGATGGTTTCTCAACGTGAGCGTTAGCAACCGTCCACGACCGCCCGCGTTGAAATATCTCACTAGGAAGTAGTCTAGCATTGGATTTTCCTCACCTGCCAACTTACCATTGGCGAGCACAAGCGAGGAAAAAACTCCGCTCCGCTTTTCAGGAACTCCGCGAGCTCCGCGTAGGGCGGAGTGCAAAAAACTCTGCAAACTCCACGAACGGAGCAGAGTTCACCGCCCAGGCTTATATTTATTACATACAACTGTCTATTTTTCACATTGCTAAGTGCTACTGTTTCTGATTGACAAATACAAAAGTATTTCTAAGACTGTAAATCATTTCTTCTGCCTTGCAAACCCATTCATACTGCATTTTTTAAAGTATTACTGCTTTGAAAACTGTTACTTACCTGCAACTGAGTTTTTCTTGGTACTAGAAATAAAATAACCAAACAATAATTTTGTATACAAAACAATTGGCCTGGATTCAGTTTTTGAGTGTGTGCTATCATTTCTTGCCTAAGTGTGTACAATAAGTGCTTAACACAGCCCTTGGGTAAGCCTAACTGCTTGACCACACTACCACAAATAGAGCTTTTAGTATTATCTACTTAAGCCTCTGGGGTTTCACTGGACTCTGTGCACACTATATCTCACTTTGGTTTAGTATATACAGAACCAGCTTCCTACAATTACCCTTCAGGTCCACCAAGGGGACATCCAATAGTGATCTTATTTGTGATTTTATTTTCAAACCATCTTCCATAGGTAACAGATCAACTTCGGTATTAAGGTGCTCTTCACCAGACCTAATAAAGTACGTCTGAATCCTTGATTTCTTCTTTAAAATATCCAAATGTGGTGCTTTGTTCCTTATTGGATTTGCTTTGGTCTTTTGACAACACCTTGAGAAGAATCATCTCCTCGATCGTAATCTTTTTGCTGTCATGATATATGCGAGCAGATACAGAGGAAGTATAGGAGTGTGTATAGGAGGGAGATAACGGAACTAAACAATTACATTTTCTTTTTTCCTGGGTTTCTCCAGGAGGTGGATGACAGCTCAAGATTTGGCAAAGACCAAGACAAAACGGGCTCTCCACTTGGGCTCCTTTCTACTGATCACTGGCCCCAGGCCTACTGAAGAATAATCCACCACTACGCCACTACAAATCTTGGCAAAAGGGTTTAAGAATAAGGACCTTAGAGGGAAAGGGCAGGCGACCTGCAAGTCGTACCAGCACCTAGGCTAACTGCTCCGCGGGAACCCCCCCTCACTGCGCCTAAGGAGGTGGTGTTAAGAGCTATAAAATTCTTCCAAACCGGTCATGCAGTGGCAAGACGATGGTATGACAATGACTCCCCCAGCCGTCGAATGCCCAGCCAAGCATCCAACTAGGTATCCAGCGAGACACGCTGTTTTGGTGATGTAGCTGACACTGTCCTCCCCCTCCAGCGGTTGCAAGCTGCACCCGAACCAGGCCGGGCCACTTCTGCTAGCTCCCTCCAAACACCAGCTTTCCTGTTACTCAGACCATACATGCCTACTTAGGCAGGTGACTTGCAACTTTTAAAACTAAAAGTGTGATAGTTTAACCTCTCGCTCACCTAAAACACCCTACACCAGAACACAAGTTAATGGAGAATCTCACTGAATGTGTTAGAAATGCGGGTGTCTGGATGAAAATATGCAACAAGTATTGTCGCCAAATCTAGTGTATCGGTATGGTATCTATGTGCCCACCTGAATGTCCATCTGCCATGCAACAGATTTTGTATCCTCTCAATAAGAACATCAGTGTAACTGATGGTGAAGTACCCCAAAGTACTCATGGGTGGACTAGTGTCATGACTACACGATTTAGAGATGTTATTGTCGAGTTACAGGAAACAACAAGTCCAAATTTTCTTTGTTAAATGCTTCCTGCAATTGGAGAGCTGAATATGAGGATATTCAGGATTGGAGGAAAGTTGGTGTGCATGGCGGTAACCTCTGCAACAAAAACTAAATGAACTGAAATCTCAGTAGGAAGCGGGATTTGGGATATGGAAGCCATCTTGGAGAGTGATCGTATAAAAGAAGAGAGAGCCGCCAGTGTCCTGCACTAAGAGTGTCAGTCTGGAATTTTGACATCCTACTTTTTGCACTATCTTGCCTACTCAGAGCGTTCTCACAATCATTACATTTTGCAAGGCCTTGTATATTTGAACCTATTCTGTGTGCACAATATTTTCTACAGTTTTTTTGTACATTCTTATTTTGGACTTTATGTCTCTCCTACTTTCATTGTTGGCATTGTACATATTGTCATTTTTACTTGAATCACAAGACTGGAAAGCGCTTTGAACTCATGTGAGCTGAGCTTTTAGTAAGTCCAAAATAGTGATACACAAAAACTACACCACAAAGATTTTCAAGACGACAAATAATAACCATTATTTTCTTATATTTACAATAAGAGAACTCCATTGAAATTTACAGAAAAAAGGACTGAGTTTGAGGACTTGTTAATTTATGTAATTAGGTTAAGGGATTGTATATGATATGAATGTTAAAAAGTTATTTTCTAATCTGGTATTGTTTCATTGTAGACTTTAATAAGCAGTTCCGAAGGAAGTGTGACAAACCTTGCATCAGTGTTTTTTATCTCTTCCCCTTTTCCCCTCTGTACGAGCTGCTGTGATTTCAATTACAATTTGCGGCCATAGTTCTCTCTGTGGAGGTGAATAGGATTAGCTTCATCACATTCCTACAGACCGGTAATAAAAATCTGCAAACTACAACCATTTGGGAAGCCTATGTTGGCTTATCTGCCAGGGTTCCATGAATCCCTCTATATTTTCTCTAGATGATATTGGAAAGGCCAGGCTAGGTATACGAATTCAGACAGAAGAGACCAGGCGAGAGAATAAACAGCAAGTATTAAGTATGTCCTATCAGATTAACCAATAAGTACTAGTGGGATCTCAGCATCTGGTCAAAATTTAGAAAACAAAAGTAATACAGAAGTACTTTTGCTCAGAGATGTCCCATAGTAATTACAATACCCCCACCAGTAGCTCTAGCGGAGAGGATTAGCGATGACTCACAAAAGCTAGGATTTTTGTTTTAAATCAAGGCAGATTAAATTCTTGTGTATAACCTGTTCATTGACAACTCCAGAGGAAAGTTGAGTTCATATTATCCAATAGATCTGGGGATGCAACAGCATTGTCAATGACACTGATTGAAAGAAAGGCAAAGTCAGTTTATTATATGACCTTGAAGCATTTAAGACAAAGTTAAGGAGAATTTGGATGGAAGCGCATTGTTCCAAGGGGCTGATCATGAATTATTAGATCTTAGGCAAGGTAAAAACAGATTTGTTACTGTATTGGACTGAGAGAAATTGGGTTTTAGTTTGAGGGGGGGAAACCCTACTCAAGCAAAAGCCACAATTCTCGTCAGGGAGAACAACAAAAAGCAATTACATTAACTTGTCCTTTACCTTCTGGCTTGACACAAAAGCAGTCGATTGTAACTTAGAGGCAATGTGTAAATTATTTATGCAGCACACAAACAGTGACAAAGTAAAAACACAACACAAGAAAAATTTCACACCAATATAGACAAATAGAGCAAAATGTAATATATTATTTGACACCAAAATAACAAAACTCTAACCAGTAGATCCGCAGTATGATTTTGTTTTACGTTTAAGGTGGAAAACAGCACCTGAAAGATCAGGACCTACCACCCTCCTGTGAGCGGTAACTTGCCATAAACTTAGAGAGAATATGGTATACCACTTTACAAGCAAATTAAACTGGCACTTTAAATATGCCAATCAGGTGTGAGCCCATTTTATCATGTTTTAGGGAGTGAGCACAAACACTTTCCAGTGCTAAAGATCTGAGGCCAGCAAAACAAATTCAGAAAGGTGTCTCAGCAGGGAGGGTCATGTCCAACAGTTCCAGAAATTGATCTTTGAAACCAATGGACCTGAAGAAAAAAGAATTACTATGCTCGATAGGGGTCTGAAGGAAGAATTAAATCCAAGCCCAGAACCCAGACTTTTACGAAAAGGGTAGAGGATCTAAACAACTTAATTGTAAGAAATGATCAAATATTAACCTGGCAACAATTCGAAAAGAAAAGATCTGAATGTAGAACAAGAGTGTTCGAGAGACGTTCTGTGATAGTAGAAGCCAGCCTTCCCTCCTCCTGAGCCCACACAGTTAAGCACAATTCCTCCACCCTTAATCAAGGAAGAAAAAGAGAAAAGAAGGGAACAAAGATTGTGTTTATATTGTGGTTCTGATCAACATTACTGTAAGGCTTTTTGTAAGTTTGCCCCCATTTTGTGCCCCCATTTGGACTACTAGCTGCTGATTTTTTGACTCTGAGAGTGCACTGAAGCCTGCTAACCAGACCCCCAGTGACACTGTTCTGACCCATTACAAAAGATGTAAAATTGGATGTCCCCCATTGGCAAGCACTGACTTACTTGTAAGTCCCTAGTATATAGTATCCAGGGTACCAAGTGCATGTAAGACAGAGTGTCCACCCAGAACCGCAGCACTGTTTGTGGCACCCTGAGTGTGTCAAAAGACAAAATGGCTACCGGCCAGCCACTGCAGACTGGAAGGGCAGTGTTCACACTGCTAGATCGACTTTGCCATTACCATTAATGGTAAAGCCACCACTTCCCTTAATAATATATATAAGCCTCTCCTAAGGAAGGCCTTTAGAGCCCTATTAGAAATTGGGTTTCTCCTGTAGAGCCCTATTAGAAATTGGATTTCTAGGTGACAGAGGTATGCACCCTGTCCAAGCAGGAACCACAATCCTAGTCAGGGTAAGTCACAAACACACCCTAAATGAACATGTGCTCACCCTCTTGTAGCTTGGCACAGAGCAGTCAGGCTTAACTTAAGAGGCAATGTGTAAAGTATTTGTGCAACACTTCAAACAGTAACACAGTGAAAACACCACAAAAAGACTCCACACCAGGTCAGAAACATAGAGCATAATTTTATAAATAGAACAGGACCAAAACAACAAAAATCCAATGAGTAGAAGTTAAGATATAAACTTTCAAAGAATAAACTGTAAAATAGCGCTTAGACGTAGTAGCGCTTAAGTGGGTTATCTAGTCACGCCGGACTGGGACAAAGTCAAAAGTTCAGGCCGGCCAAGATGGAGCGCAGGCTCAATACAGGGAACCATTTAGGCCCATTGAACAAAAGTACCTTGATTCGGGTTGCGTTGCGGTAGAAGAACATGCGGGGTGCAGCCGAAGCGATGCGTCAGTATCAGGCAAGGCAGTGGAAGATATGCATCAATTTTCTCTACGCAACAGCAGCAATGCCTCAGTTCTGAGTGCAATGCACTAGTTCTGAGCGCGATGCAATGCTACTGCTCCCACAACAGGGGATGCATTGATTCTGGGTGCAATGCGCTGGTGCTAAATGCGATGCGCCGGGTTTGATCCATGCACAGTGTTGATGTGCCGTTCTGATCCACACAACATCATCAATGCACCGGTTCTGGAGAGGATGCATGGGTTTGGTTAAAGCAAGCACCTTAGGCCTCACTTCCAAAGGTCCAGGACTGGGGTGGCACCACTTGGCAGGGCAGACTCACAGATGGTAGAGTCCAGGTGCAGCAGCAGAAGGAGTCTTTTATGACCCTGAGACTTCAGAGCAGGAGGCAAGCCAACAAGTCCTTGCAGTCATTCTGGGTTCAAGTGATGCAGGTCCAGTTCACTCAGGCAGGGGAACAGCAGGCAGCAGGGCAGCACGGCAAGGCAGTAGTCCAGCAAAGCAACAGTCCAGCAGAGTGGCAGCCCTTCAGCAGCACAGTAGTCTTTCTTCCAGGCAGAGTCTTCACAGGTCCAAAAGTGTACTGAAGTCACATGGTGTCAGAGGTCCAGTACTAATACCCAGTTGTGCCTTTGAAGTGGAGAGACTTCAAAGAAGGGCTTCGAAGTGCACAGAGGTCCTCCCTTTTGACCCTGGCTCCAGACTCACTACAGGGGGATATGCAGCCCTTTGTGTGTGGCGGGACACAGCCTATTCAGGTGTAAGTGTGAGGGTGTGCCCAGCTCCTCCCTCCCATCTACTAGGATGACCCATCAAGTCACACCTAAGCTCCCTTTGTGTATGGCTGTCTAGAGGGAATACACAAACCTAGACTGAACAGAGTCAGGCAGCAGACACCAAATTGCTAAAGTAAGAAAATGCCAGCCTTCTAAAGTGCCATTTTCAGATTTGCATTTTAAAATCTGACTTCACCACAAGTTATGATTTTAAATTGTGATTCCAAAGACACCAACCTTGGGAGGGGGGGTCTTATCTCCTCCCAATTGGAAAGTACGCTTATAAAATGAAATTAGGCAATTCCAATGTTGACCTATGGGAGAGATAGGCCCTACAGTAGTGAAAAACGACTTTGGGAGTTTTCCACTACCAAGACATGTAAAACTTAAAAGTACATATCCTACACATTGAAGATGGAAATGTCCAGAAGGGCAGTTCCCAATGAAATGAACACATGTGATGTGCCCTAAATGTTATCCTATCACCTGCTGTAATGCTGAGATTTTGTTATGTTTTCTGTTGTCTATTCAATAAAAAGAATATTAAAAACAAAGCACATATCCTGCCTTTTCAATACATTGCACCCTGTCCTTTGGATTATACAGGGCCTACCTTAGGGGTGACATATGTATAAAAAGGAACAGTTGGGTCTGGCAAATGGGTTGTTTTCGACACTTTCCAACCAAGTGGAGCGTATTTCGCGTTCCACATTCATGTCGCACAGCAAAATAAGAATTCTTGCGAACTCGAGTTCATTCGATATTTCATTTTAATCAAAAGTTTATCCATGATATAATCCATAAGTTAATCACATTTTTTCTTTCAAATTCAAAACTTTGTAAATCCCATTAGTTTCAAATGCTGAGGAAATGCCTATCCGGGCCTTTTCAACCGTCATGATACAGGTTGCAGCGCACATCACGGTGCTATGAAAATGGTCATTTTGCCGATTAATGCAATAGCGATGAGCAGGTATTTATTATGATTTTTTCAGGAGTAGGGTGATCAATTGGGAGGCTGGTGTGTTTATTTAGAGGGTTTCACTTTTACGAGTAACAAGCATGTTAATTGTAAACAATGTTTAGACATGTGGGGGAGCACAGAATGGATGAAGTCGTTGTTTTCTAATTTTCTGTTGTTATAGTTAGGACCTATTTTCCATAGGAAATCCGCAACATTCTATTTGAAATAACGTTGGCGCCGGTTGACGAATCTTCGCGAAATTTTCAAAACTAGTGGGGCGCTCCGGTCCGCTCCTATCCTGAAAGTCTCGGGGTGATTCGTCAAGTGGGGTGCCAAGAAAAAAGGGGGGTCCCAAAACGTGTTTTCCCCATTCAATTTTCCATAGGAACCTTTAGTCGCAGCTACAGCCCGAACTGCTGAACGGAATTACACCAAATTTGGCAAAAAGGTACCCCTTGGTTCAGAGTCGTACCTTTTGCTTAAATGGTGAAAATCCGTTCAGTAGTTCCTGAGAAAATCAAAAATAAAATCACATATATATCTATGGCCGCGTAGGGTCCGCGTACCCTTCCGATCACGAGCTGTATGGTAATTGGCTGTCAACACTCCAAACCAGGAAGTATTGGCAGCCATCTTGTGCCTCGGTAGAACCGAGGCACAAGAAATCAGAGAAACAATCGCGAAAAATGCAAAAAGGGGGCAGGGTAGAAACACCCTGACCCCCTAGGCCTGCTCAGGGGGTCCCACAAGGACCCCCAGGGCCATAAAAAAATTGTTTTTTTTAAAAATCGGCGGGATGCGCTTAGGGTGCGCGGATCCCGCCGTGGAAAAAAAAACGAGGCGCGGTCTCCCACGCTTTGTTGTTAATTGGCCCCCGGGTGGGCCAAGTCCCGGGGGCATGCAGGGGTTTATGAAATTAATGTATGGGGGGCCTCTAAGGCCCCCCCCAAGCCCCGGGGACTGCCACCCCCCGGGGCTTTAAAAAAAATGGTGCGGGAGGGCTCTCGGCTCTCCCGCAGCCCCGGGGACCGCCACCCCCCGGGGCTTCTTTTTTTAAATTAAAATTACCTGTGTGGGGGGGCTCCAGCCCCCCCACATGCCCCGGGGACCACCACCTCTCGAAAAGTATGTAGCACAGGCTAAGCCCAACAAGTTATGAGCTTAGGTATCATGATAACCACACATCCACACCGAGTACCCGAATGCACTCCCACCAGTCCATAAGTCCAATCCAACATATGCTAAATCCAACCTGTTTAAAAACTGCAAACAAATGTATACATCAAAAGGCACCAAGCACCCCAGCCTTAAGTACAATCATTTAGGGGCCCCCAGCATCGTGCAATTGGTTTAGCAAGCTGTCCAGAACCAAAATAATATAAACAGGCTCCAAGGGCAGTTAAAGTCAACCACTCCCCCACATGTACCCACGTCGATATTAAAGCCAAAATTAAAGCGGAATTGGCCTCCCCTGGCTGTCTAAGCCCGAGGCCGTATGACAATGAAGTGCAGCAGGGACCCTAACAATTACTCGCGTCCCCCCATTGGTTCAAAGCACTGACAGAGGCAACTTAGCCGCAACTCATAAGTGCTCCTTACCCGGTATCTGTAATTCGTCAGTCCATGTCCCAGAAAGCAACCGGGTGAGCTCCACGGGACCCATTTTCAAGCGGCCGGGTGCCCTGCCCCTCATTTTGAATATTCAGCAGCATCCCCAACCCAGATCAACAGGTGCAACTTACTCTGACTCTGACTCTGAATGAGTATCTGGTGCTACTTAGGGAACATAATGCCTAAAACTCATGGGGGACAGACTCAGTAAATTACAGAGTAAAGAGCAAGGGTTTTTACTTCCTTCTAAACGTGAGATGACCTGGTTGTTGGTGTAGATCAAGCAAAAGATTATTTCAGGCTACAGTGCCTTCTTTCATAGGAGGAAGAGTAAAGTACTGCTCTTACAGTGCCTCCACTTGACTAGGGCATGACCAGGACATGTGCTGAAGCATCATAGTTTCTCTGGGCTGGATAGCCAAGTATTGCTTTTATACTGTCTACTGCTAACTGGTGTGTAATGGATGATGACCATGTCTGCCCTTGACTTCCCCCAATTTGTTATCTTCTGTAGATGACGCAGCCTTACCTTGTCCCAAATTTCAGCTGTTGAGTCCAAGATATTTCCTACAAATGGACTGACTGCGGCATTGGAAATCATGTAGTCTATTCCGCCTTGCCACTCCAGAGCAAATCTCTATTCTTGCTAAGGGAAGAATGCCCAGAAATTGTGTTTCTGACTGAAACCTGGCTCAATCCAGGGTCGGACCCTGACATTGTCCAAGCTCTCCCCCCCGGCTACTTAATTCAGAGGATAGATCAAAGCTCCGGCAAAGGCGGCGGGATTGCCATCATTTACAAAAACCACCTCAGCTGCCGTACATCTGAGGGTCCTTTACCAGACTGCGAGAACCTCTTATTTACGATAGGTTTTACCCCCACGCTCTCGTTGACAGGCATCCTAATCTACCGCCCCCATGGTGCATTAGGTCAATTCTGCAAAACGTTACCAGAGATGACCGCAAGTCTCGCCAGTACCCCTGCTAATTTCACCTTGCTAGGCAACCTCAATCTGCATTTTGATGACCTATCGCATGTGGTCGCGGCAGAGATTACTAAAGATCTTGCCTCATATCAACTTAAACAAAAGGTCACCAATGTGACCCATGCGAAAGGTCACCTTTTAGACCCCATTTTTTCCAACTTAGAGGAATTAATTGGAATGCCTCCTATTCCCATACCCTGATCAGATCATTTTTTGATTCCTTTTTCTTGGACCCCCACCTGTGTCACTCCCTCATCCAGGCCAATAAGAATTCGGTCACGCCCATGGCCCAAACTCCCCACAGAACAGTGGGGACTGGAGCTAGAAAACACTAAGCCATGCACCAATAGTGATCCAATTGTGGTCAATGACAGATTCAATAATTGGATCAAGAGCACTTTAGACCAGGTTCTCCCGAAAAAACTCACCCAACTTAAAGTGGGACCCAACAGAACACCATGGTATTCCCCAAAGCTCCGGTCGCTAAAACAGATTTGCAAGAAATGTGAAAGAGCCTGGAGAAAGGACTTCTCGCCAAACAAAAAAACAGAATATAGGGAAGTCATAAGAGCATACAAAGCTGAAATCAAACTTGCCCAGGCCTCATATTATGATGAAAGAATCTCCCTGGCAGCCAATTCCCCCCGCAAAATCTTTCGCATAGCGAAAACATTACTCAAAGCCCCCTCACCCCCGGATAGACCTGATACCACTGGCCAATGTTGTAATGAGCTTGCAAACTACTTTCATAATAAGATCCAAACAATTTATTCATCATTCTCCCCGGTGGACAGTCTAAACAATTTCCACTCAGAGGATAAGAATCTACACAGAAGAGACCACTCCCTTGAGGCTTTCTCTCCGATGAACTGTGATTCTTTCCAAACCATCTCGGCACTCGTAAAGAGCGGGTCGCCTATAGACCCAGCTCCACCTAATATATTGAAACAAGTGTCCGAAATAATTTCCCCAGTCATTCTTGACCTAATCAATGCCTCTCTCTCCTCTGGAGTGGTCCCACCCCTATGGAAAAGAGCGATGGTAAAGCCTCTCCTGAAAAAGCCTAGTCTTGATCCGGATCTACTGGGTAACTTTCGCCCTATCTCGCTCCTCCCAGGGATTAGTAAATTAGCAGAGAAACATGTCAACGCAGAACTCTCGACATATCTGGAGTCCCACAACCTCCTCCATCCCTCTCAAACGGGCTTCTGCCCGCGTGAAGGAACTGAAACTGCGTTGTTGGCAGTTGTCGAAGAATCTAAAAAGATTCTCGACGCCGGAGGCTCAACAGCAATTATCCTCTTGGACCTTAGCGCTGCCTTTGACACGGTCAACCACCAAATTCTGATTCATCGACTCAGAGGTTTGGGGGTGACTGGGACAGCTCTAACATGGTTGCAATCATTCCTGGAAGAGAGATCCTTCCAGGTCTTTGCGGGTGATGTCTCCTCAAAACCTCTGCCTCTCCAGTGCGGAGTCCCGCAGAGGTCGTCCTTGAGTCCGTCTCTTTTTAATGTCTATATGACTCCACTTGCAGAGATCATGCTCCCATTTGGAGTTCATATAGTGACTTACGCTGATGACACCCAACTGGTCGTAGCACTAAACCACGCTGACAGTGCCTATATCGGCCTTTGTCCCTGCCTAGAAGAGGTAGTCAAATGGATAAATCAATCATACTTAAAGCTAAATGGTGATAAGACCGAGTTGATGCTCCTTGGCAACCCATCCCTCTTCAGGGCAGATGCTCTTTGGCCAGCCTGTATGGGGCTGTCCCTCTCCCTAAGACCCAGATGAAGAGTCTAGGTATCTGGCTGGATCAGGATCTCAGCTTCATGGTCCAAGCACGGAAGGTTGCGGCTTCCTGTTTCGGCATCCTAAGGATGCTCCGTAAAGTGCTCCCACTTCTCCCCTTCTGTGCAAGAAGGCTTATGGTACAGGCACTTATTCTTTCCCGCCTGGACTACGGGAACGCCCTTTACCTCGGAGCTCCGGTTTCGACCCTCACAAAGCTCCAAACTGTGCAAAACTGCGCTGCAAGGATGCTTATGGGGATCTCGAACCGGCAATCTGCAAAGCCCGCATTGAAGTCGCTCCACTGGCTTCCTGTTTGGGAGAGAGTTAACTTTAAGGCTATGTGCATTGTCCACAAGATGCTAACTGGGAATGGTTCCACGATTAACCACACCATGGTCCAGCCTTATGTGGCGAATAGACGACTGCGCTCTGACGATTTACATCTGGCTGCTGTTCCCAGGATTAAGAGGGCCAGAAGTGGCGGCCGTCTATTCGCATACAATGCTGCTAAGCTGTGGAATACCCTTCCCCTCTGCCTACGGAGGAAAACCAGCCATGTAGCCTTCCGGAAATCATTGAAGACCTGGCTCTTCCCTTAAGTTAAGTGTGCTGCGCTGTCCTTCTCTGCTAATGTCATAGCGCTGGGATGCCCCTGGGTAGCCATGCGCTCAATAAATGCTGCTTCATTCATTCATCATGGAATGTGGCAGGCACCCTAACAAGATGGGTGACCTGTTCTTGATAGTCTGTCTTCTTGTTGTACAAGAAGCGTGGACTGCATCCCAGTGGAAAATAAATTCAAGGTTATATTAACCAAACAAAATGTGCAATGCAGAATATAGGCTCTACAAATTGCAGTGGCTTTCACATATCCTGCTGAGTTGAAATTCAACATTAAGAGTCATCTGTGTATATGGCCAGGAGAGAAAGAAGCCATGGTATTTTAAATTACTGGATGCCATTGGTGATATAATGAAAAAGCCCTCTGAAGCAAAACTGTTTATTGTTGCATTTGGTGATTTTATCAGCAAAAAGGGTGCGCAAAGAAATGACTCTGAAATGACACTGGAATTGAAAAACTGACTAGAAATCAACTCCTTCTGCCAAGTTTACCAAAACAGGTACAGTAGGAAAATGCATGAACTCTTTCTGCGCCAGGGAAGGCTTCATTCTGATCCCCGAATGCCCACTTACAAAGCGCCTGGCACCTCAACAGCAATCATTCATATCCTTTTAAGAGCAGAGGACGGCACAAATAGAAGAACAGCATTATAACCTGGAGATTTGAGAGGTACTGCAGTGCACTCCACCTGGGAATGAAAGAGGACATAGGTGAGTATGCGCCAGAAATACCTGAGTTGGAAAACTCTTTGGAGCTCATTGCAAAAGGAAGGGCCCGCTGGCATCAGGCTATGGTAACAAAACTGTGGATAGCCTTTTTAACAAACATCTTCCTTGCAGCAAGTTCACCAAGCAGGGAATGGCAAAGCGATCAAATTTTCGCGCCATTAAAAACAGAAACAGTGTCTTCCAGTGTTTATGGAATGTTTTGCTTTTAGTATTTCTTGCTTTTTGCACCGATAGTGCATGGTATATAGACAGCGTACGTACAGTGTGCATGAGGTCCAAATACATTTTTACAAATCAACCTTATTGTAGTGCACCATACAATACTTCTTCAGTGAGTCGTTGGTCAAGCGCACTCACTCTTTCCTTCCCATGAAAACTTTTATCTGTGGAAAGGCCCTCTCAGAATTGACACTTGAGACGGGCAACACCAAAACAGACAGTACACAATTTGTTAACTCTGGCTACTGTCATAGCTTTCCATGCCACTACTGGTGCACCTGAAGATTGCGATTCTCTGGGTTAGATTCTGCAGCATATGCATTGAACTAGGCGCAGATGCCCTCAGAGTTATTGAATTGGTCAAAAACAAAGCAGTACTTTTAAAGTCCAGAGAAAATGTATTTCCCTTTACGGAAAGAATCTAGAACTTGTGCAGAGTACCACAGTGAGGCATCATTGACTTCATATATCTTCTGGCGGTTCCCCAATCTACCCCTACCTATGCTATTCATCAAGAGCTGGGTTGTGGTTTTGTTGTGGATCTAATTGGGCTGGGTCCTGTGGTATGTTGGCTAAAGACATGGATTAATCCAGAACTGGCATTGAATAGAGAAATTTCCAGGGACTGTGTTGCGCTGGATAACGTAAGTAAAATCCAATGGATGCAATATGTCAAGTCAACGCTGGATAAATTGGGACGACCTGAACTTTTTGCCACCCCAGAAAAGATAGTGAAAGAGGACCTGGCATGGGTTAAAGTACAATTTTTAAATGTGTTGTCTGTAGAGAGAGAGGCATTGGAGATTATGAAACCTACGGTGAAAGCCTATTTTCTGTTAAAGACTGTCTCACGGATAGAACCGTACTTGACAATTGTTACAAAACCTTTTCACCGTTTCCTCCTAACCAGGTTTCGCTTCAATCTCATTCATTGTCTTTTAGCAGATGTACAGGGGTGGAGTAGGGTAAATGATTTAGGTCCCTGTACATGTGACAATTTTTCAACACAGGATACCATGCATTTTATCATGTTTTGTGAGCATTTTAGCTCCATGAGGAGAAAGTTTTTAAGTCCTATTTTAATGGGAGTGGTTTCGTGCAAGTTAGACCTGCCTTACTATATCTGCAGATGTTAAATAACCCCTGGGAGATTTTTAATGTTGCGAACTTTTTGGTGGCGGCTGTTAGACATAGGAAGAAAGGGTGCCAGGAATTTTAAATTGTTGATCGATTTTATACATTGATATAATCGTTTTGATTAATGTATTTGTTGCCTGATCTATGAACTATGAGTGATCCCCTTTTTCCGGTATTCTTTCACTGTTTGTACGTGGCATATTTTATTGAACCCTAAATGTTTTAACATAATTTTATGTATTTCTTCGTATGAAAATTGTTGATTGTTGTGTACTTTTATGGCTTTCGTTAGCCGGATAAAGTGGTTTTGACTTGACTTGACTTCATATGCCATGGTTGGTTAAGGTTCTTTGCATCATTGCAAGCCATTTCTCATGCATTGTAAAATAAAATTTCCTGAATTGATCCTCAACATTTCTTTGCTTACCAAGTGGCAAGCATTCTAACATGGAACATGTTGCAGTGTCAAAGTCACTAAAAGTGTCACCCAGCCTACTCTCAAGGAAATGATTCACATCGACGCCAATTACGCTGAACACTTGGTAGACAAGGGTATTTTCAGGCTCTAGTTTTTTGATTATGCCCATTACAGCAGTCATGTTGTCCTATAAAATTCTAAGAATGTGATAGAGTGTACTTTTTTCACATCACTATCAATATGCGACCGAAGATCCTCACATTTCTTTCCTTTGACAGCATCACTGAGCAAAAATTATGTAAACAGTTGCCACATGGATAATATAGCATTCACTGCCACTAGGACTGAGGACCACCGGCTAAATGACACAGTTGGAATGACTCTTTTTTTGATGCCACACAAAGCACAAAATGAGAAATATTTGCGTTTTAGTTCCCGCACATAACGAAACAGTGGACCAGAATGGACTACAAAGTCAATAGCATTCTTCATTAACTCTGAAGATTGTAAAGATGCTTTCAGCATATCATCTAGCCAGTGGCAAGGATCTCTTATGGGGAAGCACTTAAGCTCAGGTATCGATTATGACTGGTCATCACACAACCTTTTCATATACGTAGCTGAATCACTGCAAATGCAAACAATATCACTCCAATCTTTGTTGAACTTGGTAAGAACCTTTTGCAGCAGCATTCCAAGTGACACTGTGTTCCTTGTTTTCCAAAAGTCTGGTGTCATGTTTTCACCACTATCCCATATGCTTGGTGACAGCACTCTTTTCACATATACCTGTTACTACACCTTGAATTGAATGTTTAAAGCCTGGGGTGTATGGCAATTCACCTACTATCAATACTGACTCACTAGAAAAGGGGGCTGATGTATTAAAGGGTTTCACCCATTCTCTGTCTGTGGGTAAATGTGATTGTACATATTGGGAAATATTATTATGAAACCAGTCATTTTAACCATCAGTGAAATAATCAATTGTAGCCAAAATATCAAATATGATTTTGATGGTTCCTGATTCTTTACAGTTTATAAAATAATTAAATAAGACCTAAAACATGCTTCTAAACCCTGCATCTTTAAACCAAAGACAACAAAACTGAAAAAAGCAAAAGGAAGAAGAAACAATATTTTTGTGACATCCCTAAACAACAAAACACAAACAGAGTAATGAAAGCCCAGTCTTTCTTGCTGCTACCTTGTATAACAAAGTTACATTGTTTTAACCCCTTCAGGAAGAAATAAAAATTACTCTTTCACTCTCCTTTTCAGTTCTTTGAATGGCATTTAGTTTGTGGTTGTGAGGGTGTTTATATATAATTACAGTGGTGAGGGCTATTTCCCTTTTGGTGGGGATTTATCAGATATTATAAGTTTAAACCTAAAACAGGATAGCCTACACATATAGTACTGCGTCTTCAGGTCCATGTGAACTATACCAGCTTTTTAGTCTGGCATTTACCAAGCATTTCTCTTTATGAGACCATAAGATGGCACTCAAGACCACAGTTTGAAAATGGGCTTTAATTTTGACATTTGTAGAAAAATTCTGTATTTTTCTTCATCAGTTGCCATAATTATTAAGATTTTATTTACAAAATAACTTTAAACTGGGAGTTATGCATTGTATCTTCAGTTAATACAACCCAAACACAGTGTCACTACTGTAAACAAGCTTCTCTCCAACCCCGCCAACTTTCAATTACCCTGCCCTATCGGTAGTTGAGGTATCTGCTGGGTTTACAGCCTTAGAGGCTCTGCTTGCTGAACTGGGGTAAACCCTTAACCTGAAGGTGTGTCTACCAGAGAACCATCACCAGATTTCCGTACCCAGAACCACCATATGAGAAACAGCAGTCAAACAATGACCCTAAGGTGTAGGAAGAAAATGCCCTGCATTTTGGGGCAATTATTTTGTTGCACAATAGCAAATTCATAACTTTGGCAGTTGGTTCTTGGATAAAATACATTACTGAGTGGGAGCAAACAAACATGATGCATATATGGCACAGAGATACCCACCTTTCTTTTGGTGATCTCTAAATATTGGAGGCGGCCCTTTGCCAGGGAAACAGACTTAGTGGGCCAGTGGACCTCCCACCATGTGTTCTGTACCAATCATATTATCAGACCTTGAGCTTCGCATTTGTCCATACTTAATGCCTGTGATTTCGCTTTCATATCTAATTACCTCCACTGAGGGACATTGAGTCATGCTCGTTATGTGTCTCCAAAAATGACTTCCACAGAATTGACACAATTACATAACCTGAACAAGCAGATTGTGCTCTATATAATACAAGAAACAGCATTTTAGATTCATATATTGTCTTATTACAGTCAGTTCACTATTGGCCCATTAACCGCTTGGTTGCTTTTGGAGGTCACATCAAAGCACCCAGGACAGGAGGTGCTGGCAGCAGAGGGACTCCCATTTTTTCCATTTCAGGTCAGGCTGCTGGACATGAGGAATTCAAGTATTCAATCCATCACTTTTTGTTTTCTTTAGTATGTCACCCTAAATGAGATGGGTATGCTCAGACTTGGGTCCCGTGCACACTGTCGCTGGAACCAAGCTATACCCCGTTGATGAGCACATAACAAGAGCAAAACCGGTCCTGGGCTGCTTGTGTTCAGGTGCAGGGAGGACCTGGCTTGGCAGTTTGGGCTGGACTGCTACCATTGGAGCGGGGTCAAGACTGATTTGAATATAGCTGGGCCCAATCTGAGGTGGATTGCTGTGCAAAATAACAATGAATCGGGACACAGCTCTGAGTAATTACCAATCTCTGAGAATAATTTACCCATTCCATCAATCAATTTTTGTAGGCAAAATCTCCCCCAGAAGCCCAAGCCTGTGTTTTTTTTCTTTCAATGCGCTGACATCATTAACTTAAAAGTGAAATTAACTGAAATGCTTATTTTACTTTCACTTTCAAAGCTTGAGGGCTTTGCGTGACGCAAATATAAATCCAAGTTCTCCTTCGGAAGATCCTGCACCAAATATAGGTCGGCATAATATTCCCTGAAACATGAGGCAAATGACCCATCATCCTCAGGAAGGCCCCCGTCCTTAGTAAACAGAGAGGTAACCCCAGCAGCTTGGCGCTGAACTCTAAGTTTATTGGCTAATAACCTCCTGCACTTGTTCTCCCCTACATAGAAGGAATGTTTAAGATCAAGCAGAGAGTATTCTGCCATATCAAGATCCAGGCCCACGAGCTGCTTCCGTACGGCTTCTAGTTGGTGCCATATTCTGGGGGCCCCTGTACGGTGGTGAATACGTTCTAGTTCTTTCATCTGTTCTTGGAGTTGTGTTCATTTCTCCTTCTGTAGCTTATTGTCAACCGCTGATATCATGATAAACTCACCTCTGAATGCCGCTTTTAATGCATGCCAGATCATCTTCGCAACCTGAACCTGAACCTCAGGGCCATCACTAACACTGAGGTAATCCGATGTAGCCTTTCGAATCTGTTCAACTACGGAGGAGAGTCTTTTGCAGCCGCCATGGGTGCACCGTACTCTCTGTACCAGGTACCCTCAAGTCGAGGAAAAACTCAGAGTGGTCCGAAAGCGACCTCAGCTCTATTCCTACCGATGTAGCCACTGCCCGAATCTCGAGAGAGACCAAAAAATAATCCAACCGTGCATAAGACTTATGTGCATGAGAATAGAATGTATAGACCCTCGTTGTCGGGTGGCAGTCTAGCCATAGATCCACCAGGCCCATCTCCTGCAACCAGAGAGTCGGCTTCGGTGAGACCACTCCCGCCCCTCCCTCCATGCTAACAGACCAGTCCATGCCATTGTCAAAGACCAAGTTAAAGTTGCCACCAATCAGAGCCCATCGATCCTGCACCACCATTGTGACAGCAACTGCTCTGCGAATAAAATGTTCCTGTCTCTCATTGGGGGCATACAAACAGCCTAAAACCAGTGTGTGTGACACCATATGTATCCGGTAGACCAACAGATGGCCCAAAGTTCTGGCGACCTTGGAGCCCAACCTACCCTTAAAGGAGTGTGAAACCAATATTGCAAACCCAGCTGACTTGCTTGGCATGGAAGAAAAATACTGGTGTGGAAAAGCCCTATGTTTAAGCCGGTGCCAGTCCACTGCCAATAACTTCGTCTCTGCTAAATAGGTGAGAATGGCATGTCTTTTAACAGGGTTTTTAAGCCCTTTAACATTGAGTGTGGCTACTCTTAGAGTACCTGGAGGCATAACAACGGTATATGTTTGACACACACAGTTTCATCAACCACCCCCGCCCACGCCTCCCGAAATGCCCCGGAGACTGACCCATCCAGCTAAAAACATTGTCGTTGCAGCTTACCAGTGTTACCTTCTATATGCCCTTATAACAAAAAAAACCCCTGAAAAACATAACAAGGAAAAAGGACAGAGTATCAGGAAAAAACCCACCACTGTGCATCCTTAGTGACTTTCCAGCGGAGAATTGGTGGAAGGGGTTCATTGTAGCAATCGATCCAAACAGCAGCCTCCTCTCCCCCCCCCCCCCAGGACCCGGCTCACCCCCTGGATTGCAAAGAAAAAACTTTGCTAATAGTCAGTCCTGGCAGCATCACAAGGAATTCTGAGTCAGCCTCTCCTCCACTAGCCTCTCCAATACTGCCTGTCTCTATCATGCAATCATAGCAGAGTCAGGGCTGGAGACACCCGGGTGGGACGCAGCACTCCGCCACCATGGGCGCTTGTTAAATCTTATCCCAGCCATTGTCCCCTCCGCAGAGGTGGAGCTGTCGCTCTCGATTTTTAGCAGTTCACAAACTTCCCTGAGGGAGCTGATCTTGTACAGCTTCCCCTCCCAACAGAAATTGATATGAAAGGGGTGCCGCCAGGAGTAGGGAAGGCTTTTATCTCTCAGGAAGGACGTCACCGGCCTAAGCTCTCGTCACTTCTGAAGAGTTATTACAGAGAGGTCCTGAAATAAATGCAGTGCCTGTCCCTGAAAAAGCACCGGCTGAGAGTCTCTCGCTTTACGAAATATCAATTCCTTGAGGGGAAAATCATGCACACAAGCCAGTATATCAGCGGGTCGGGAGACTCCCGGACCGGGAAGTCTTGCATGATGGACTCTATCTAATCGCAGGTCGCTAGTCTGCGTATCCCCCAGAATCTGGGTAAAGTGGGCTGTCACATAGCTTCTAATGTCATGCCTCTTCGCTGCTGGAGGGGCCCCCCTGATTCTGATGTTGTTCCTCTGAGTTCCTATTTTCTAAATCCTCTGTGTATGCTTGAAGGTTGAGCTGGCGGTTGGTAAGACGAATGATTTCTTGCTGTTTGATTTCCTCCTCTCTGGTAGTCTCATGTTGTTCCAGGGCATCGACCCGATCCCCAATATCAGTGACCTCCTTTCAGACCATTTGAAGCTCTTGAGCCAGGTCCCTCTTGATCTCCTGAAGATCGTTGCGTAAGGAGAAAAACAGAGACTCCAAGTAGGAGAGCGTGACAGGGCCCTCAGTATCTCCCATCTCCGATGATGCCTACCCACTGGTGCCAACCAGCTTATCTACGGGCAGTGGAGTGGGCAGTTTCGCAAACCTATCCTTCAGAGAGGTTGATTTTTTATGAAGTGTGGAAGTCATCATTGGTAGCCTTCTTTAAATGCAAGGAAAGAGGACGAAAGGGCTCCTTATGAAGCGGAGAACGACCACAGCGAGTCACCGAGAAGGCCACAGCAGGAGGAGGAAAAACTGCCACAATTCCCCTCACCGGCAGCCCAACAGTGAGGTCACCAGGTTACCAGATCTGCTCGATAGTCAAATCCAAGTGGAACAGCTAACCAGGTAGCCCAGAAGGACAGGCCGACCACAGAAGTCAGCGGCCATCCTGGGGCGTGTGCAGGCAGAAAGAAGCAACCCCCAGGTCCAATCCCCTCCTGGAGATGATCATTGAATTGCTCCGATGGGACGTGCACTGTTCCAAACTCCCCAGGAGAGCCTCACATCACCATGGCACTTACGATGCAGCACTACTTTCTGTTTATCAATGTCTCAGACAGTTCAGAGTACAGTGGGGCCTGCCACGCAGTCTATCACCTCGGCCTGCTCAAGGTGCGGTACAAGTCCCAGGCCCAGTGATCCCACCTCCTTCGTGTGGGCAGGCCTCCTCATTATCAGCCCCTCTCAGAGGCTGTCCCTAACTCACCGGCCAACAGAAAGCAGATTTTGTCACACCGGAGGGCCCCTCTCCTGTCACCAGCCCTCCGCCAGGCAACCACCGCTCCAAATGCCAGCGAGGGCGCAGGGCGCAACCGTGGCCGGCAAGGAACACCAGCCAGTGGAGCCCCCCCTCCTCGCAGCGAGCCACAGCAGGCGCGGCAATACCGCCTGGTGCACTCTTGGACCCCCAGGCCTCCACCAGCTAGGGGACTGCAGCGAACTCCCGGCCACCACTCCAGTAGGTCAGTGCCAATTCCAGGACCAGCAGGCTCCTGGTCCAGGCTCCTCCCAACCACGATCAGCAGTCCATTCGGGGTGCAGGCCACGATGTTAGGCCGCCACTCCTCTGCATCTCATGGCCGATAGCAGAACCATTCCTCTGTTGCCGACTGGTGCCCGGAGGTTGCAAGGCTCTGTCCGACCTCAGCTACGGGTATAGCAGGTGAGGAAACCGGGGGTTCACCGGGCTAGGCCAAGGTCGGACTGGAAGAAGAGCAAGGCACAAGCTACTCACTCGCCATCTAGGCTCCTCCCTGATAACCAATTTTAATGGGAAAGTTACAGTTGGAAAGGGTAGACCACTCCCTATTGGATCAGGGCTTGAGGATCGCCGCATAGGGACCCTTCTTGACCCCAGGGATTTCATTTGGGGAAGCAGAATGCCCCCTGGAAATGGGCTACTGCCTCCACCCTCCCCAGGGACACGAAGGAAATATTTAGGCACCATTACGGAAAGAGGTAGGGTCGGCCCACCCAGGCATCAGGCTTTGCTGTGCCAAAAAGTTGGCCATATGTCTTTCTGACTTGACTGGAGGTGGATAGGGAGGTTTACGCCCAATCTGCCCCCCGAAGGACAGAAAGCCAATTAGACACCAGGGGAAATTTTTTTTAAAAACAGGAAGGGGTGGGTGTGGCCCACACATACATCAGGCAGTACTCCCACCCCGAAACAGGCGCAACAGTTTCTCTGTTCACCCTTGTGGCAGATAGCGGAGCACCAGAAACACAATGACCTATAAAAAGGTGGTAGGGGTAGCCCTTCCAGACATGGGGCTGAGCCCCCACCCCAAAACTTATCCGGCATTCTCCCTCCCCCCGGGGGTATTGAAAGAGTATACCCCTAGCATACCCCTTATCTGCACCACAAGGGACTGAAAGCCTACTAGACACCAGAGGAAAAAAGGTGAATAGAAAAAGGGAGTTACGGGTGGTGTAGCCAGGCTTCAGGTCTTGCCCACACCCTAGAAATGGCACAAAAGGGCACAACAGTCTTTCTGATTATATTGGGGTGAAAAAATGGGGGAGGATGCCAACCCTGATATTTGGCCGTTACTCCACCACAAAAGGAGCCATACAGTCTTTTTGCCCCCCACAGCGGGCAGACAGAGAGTCTGTCTCGATTTGGGTTTACCCCCCAAACTTCCTCCAATGGGATAGAAAGCCTGCTGGGCATCGGGGTTTTACATTGTGCCAAAAATAGGAGTGGGGCAGTCCAATATGGCGTCTGGTCATGCCCCACCCCAAAAAGGGCAATATAGTCTTTCTGCCCCCCCCCCTCCCCACCTGTGGCAAATTGGATGGTTTGTCCACTAGACACCAGGGTTTTTACATAGGGGTGAAAAAGGGGTGGAGGTGGCCCACCCTGATATTTGGCCATTATTCCACCCCAAAAGGAGCCATACAGTCCTTCTGCCCCACTCAGCGAGCAGATAGTCTGTCCCGATTTGGGCTTTCCTCCCAATCTCCCCCCAGTAGGGTAGAAAGCCTGCTAGGCATCAGGGGTTTTACATTGTTCCAAAAATAGGGGTGGGGCAGTCCAATCTGGCATCTGGTCATGCCCCTCCCCAAAAATGACAATACAGTATGTCTGCTCCCCTGGAAGGACTACAGGGGATTTTCCACCAATCTGCCTGCAGGGGGAGGTCAGCCCATTCGATGCCAGAGATAATTTGTAAAGTAATAATGGAATTGGGGGCTGGTCCGTCCTGACATCAGGCTGCACCCATACCCCTAAAGCCCCAACAGACTTTCTGTCCCCCGGGCACTAAAGCATTCTCATCCCCAAGACAAGTGAGAGAAAATGTTGATTGTTTTGGGCTTCGTTTTTACATTTGGGCCAGCAGAGTGGGAGTAAATCCCAGCTTTCTATTACTTTCCACACTGAATGGCTGTACTATTCAGGCACAGGGTCATCCAGCAAACAAGAACATCTACCAAATGTAGACACTTATGAAAAGTAAAAACTAAGTCTGGGCGGTGAACTCCGCTCCGCTCGCGGAGTTTGCAGAATTTTCTGCACTCCGCGTTACGCTGAGCTCGCGGAGTTCCGAAAAACTCCGCTTCACGTAGAGGAGCTGAGTTTTTTTCCTCGCTCGCGTTCGTCAATGTCAAGTTGGCGAGCGCGAGCGAGGAAATCCACCTCCTAATGAGATTTTTCCTTGTTCGCGATCGTCAACATCAAGTTGGCGAGCGCGAGCATGGAAAATCAACCTCCCGGTGAGATTTCTGAACGCGGGCGGTCAGATTTCTCATTGCGAGCGGTCGCGTATGATCGCGACTGCTCGCGTTGAGAAACCATCCGTTCGCATTGAGAAAGCTGCCGCTAGAGTGAAAATCTACTCGAGCGGCAGAAAGGAAGCAGCAGCCGCTTGCGCTGTGCATGGTGATGTACGCGATGATTGCACAGTGCGGACAAGCACCTGGCACAGAAAAATCACAGCGAATGGCATTTATCTAACGCACTCCAATGCTCGCGGAGCTCCGCGTAGTGCAGTGGAGTTTTTTTGCACTTTGCAGAGTTCCACATAGTGGAACTCAGCGAACTCCGCCCAGGCTTAGTAAAAACCCTGGGGAGTCAAGGGTGGTGTACCTTGCTTGGATCCCATGATGTTTTCTTACCCACAATGCCCTGCCCTGGGCCATAAAACAGGGATGGAGGCAGCACAATCTGGCAATACACCATCCCAAAAAGGACAATACAGTTTTTCTGCTCCCCCTGGGGCACCTAGATTGATTTCACCCACATCTGCCCACAGGGGGCAGAAATTCCAGTGGATGTCAGAGATATTTTTTTAAGTAATAATTGGATGGGGTCTGGCCCGTCCTGACCAGGACCAATCTGCCTGCAGGGGGTAGAAAGCCCACTGGATGCCAGAGATAATTTTAAAGTAAAAATGAGATGGGGGCTGTCCTTTCCTGACATCAGGCTGCACCACCTCCCTAAAGCCCCAACAGCCTTTCTCTTTCTGCCTTCCCCCTCCCCAGAGTACTAAAGCATCCTCATCCCTAAGACAAGTGAGAGAACATTTTGATTGTTTTAGGCGTAGTTTTTATATGTGGGCCAGCAGAGGAGGGAAGTCCTAATTTTCTCTCACTTCCATACTGAATAGCTTCAGAATTCAGGCACAGGGTCGACCAGGAAACAAGGACACGTACCAAATTTATAAAAGTAAACACCCAGGGGAGTCCAGGGTGGTGTGCTTTGCATGGATCCCATTATGTTTTCTTAACAGCAATACCCTGCAAACCTCAAATTCTGCCTAAAACCATGCATTTCCCTCACATTTGTGTGAAGGTAAGTTCCTGAATCTGTGTGGAGCCACAAAATTCCTACCACCCAGCAATTACACACTTTTACTATTACTACCCCACTTATGTGAGATAGTCATGCACCCCCGACACAACAAGCCCTAAAGCGTAACATGGCTACATTAACCTTTCCGGTCAAAAAATAACCTGATTTAGGGAAGGGAGCAGATGCGGTATTTGGTGCTAGGCTCAGCCGTCATCCAAGGAAACCTAGAAAACTCAGCATAGTATAACATTTGTTATTATGAAATGAATTTCTCTCCATAATTGGTTTCTAAATGTAATCCAGTGTGCAGGAAAGATCACATTTTGAAAATTTCCGTCTGATTTACATGATGGTATGTGTAACTCTAAATTCAGAGGTGTATAAATACCCACAGTTTCTAATGTCAATATCTTGTGCACATTTAAAAAATACATGTTTCCTTCATACCCATTTTTCATTAATTGGATTGTACCATATAAATTACTTCATGGTCAGTATACAATGAAAATTCATTGCAAGGTACAGCTCAGTTGTTGGCTCTGGGTATCAAATGTTTTTTTGAGCAACCAATAAACTCTATGTATCCCAGCAACCAAAAGAATCTGATGGATGTAATGGTATGTTATGTTTGTAAACCAGCCTTAGGAGCAAAAAATTACAGATGAAAACATCATCAATTGCTATTTTTCCTACTTATTTATTGTTAGAAATGGGGTCTCTAGTTGGCAGTGGTTTGCACCCGGTCCAAGTAGGAACCCTAACTCTAGTCAGGGTAAGGGGATCACACAGCTAAGATACCCCCTACTCACCGCCTTGGTAGCTTGACACGAGCAGTCAGGCTTGTCTCAGAGACAATGTGTAAAGCTTTTGTACATACACACACAGCGACACAGTGAAAACACTACAAAACGAGTCCACACTAGTTTAGAAAAATAGCCAATATTTATCTGAATAAAACAAGACCAAAAAAGAGAAAAATCCAACATACACAAGAAAGATGTTGCTTTTCAAAGGTTAAATAAGCTCAGTCTATAGAAATCGATGGATGCGTCACTTTTAGCACAAAGTACCTGGGATGCATCAAAATCAAAGACGAAAACAGGTGCCGGAAAAACAAAGCGATGCATCGGTTCCTCACTCCCAGGGGAGGTGATGCGTCAGTTCTTTACTGCCAGGGGAGGTGATGCGTCAGTTCCTTACTGCTGTGCAGGGGAGGTGATGCATCGGTTCCTTACTGGACGTGGAGGTGATGCGTCGGTTCCTTACTGGACGGGGAGGTTGATGCGTAGATCTCTGGACACGGGGCCTCGGTTCCTTACTGCTGGGCAACATTGATGAAGAAATCAGAGCTGTGTCGATGCAGCGGCAGCAAAGCAGCAGTATTTCACTATCAGGACATGTAAAACACACCACATGCATGTCCTACCTTTTAAATACACCTCACCCTGCCCAGGGGGTTGCCTTGGGCCTACCTTATGGGTGACTAACATTTAGTAAAAGGGAGTGTGTGGACCTGGCAAGTGGGTGCACTTGCCAGGTCGAAATGGCAACTTAAAACTGCACACGCAGACACTGCAGCAGCAGGACTGAGATATGTTTGCAGGGCTCTCCATGTGGGTGGCACAATCAGTGCTGCAGGCCCACTAGTAGCATTTGATTTACAGGCCCTGGGCACACCTGGTGCACTTTACAGGGGACTTACTAGCAAATCAAATATGCCAATCATTGATAAATCAATTACCAATACAATTTAGGCTAAAACTGTAAAAAATAGGAACAATTAACTGCCAGTTAGAAAAATGCAAAAAAAGTGGTAAAAATTGGTATTCTTTTACAGCTCTGCTTATTCTTGAAAGCTGGGAAGATGGTGATCATAACACAACAAGCCTTTTGTTGATCTACTTTAAGGGGAACTCAGATCTGCGACTCAGATCTGACCTCTCCCCAAGAATTGGGAAAGAAGGCAGACAAGTGGGTCAGAACCAGGGTGAGGCAGAAAACCCAGAACCAAGGGGGTGACACCAAGAAGCAGGATCCTAAGGGCTCTGAGAAAGGTGGGGATAAGGCAAAAGACCAGAAGTCTTCACAAGGGCCCCAAAAATCTGCATCTGGTGGGGAGTCACAATCCAACAAGGGAAAAGGCCAAAAGAAGCCCTGGTGCAAATTCTGTAAACAGAAAGGGCACTGGACTTCTGATTGTAACAAGTCCAAAGACCAAACCACCACCACTCCTGCCCCTAAGGCAACTGTTCCCCCTAGCTCAGCTACTGGTGGAGGTGGTACGCAGAATAAGGGTGTAGTAGGGTTGACCCTGGGTTCTGAAGTGGACTCTGACCTAGTCAGAGTGCCCACTCAGGCAATGCTGATTTGTGATGGAGACCTTGATATGTCCTTCCTAGTAAGCCCCAGTAATCTGGGCAAATTCAAACAGCAGCCTGTAATAAATGGCAAACAGGCTTTGGCATTTAGGGACACAGGTGCTAGTGTCACCATGGTGGCAGAGGATCTTGTGGACCCTGGACAGATCATCCTGGGCGAAATGTACCAGGTGACCAATGCAAGCAATGTCAGGACCAACCATAGTCTGGCAGTTGTGAATTTCTCCTGGGGAGGGGTAACTGGCCTCAAGAAGGTTGTAGTCAGTGCAGACCTCTCTGTAGAATGTCTATTGGGCAATGATCTAGAGACTTCAGCCTGGTCTGAAGTAGAGTTATGGACTCATGCTGAGATGTTGGGCATCCCTGCAGAGGTATTTGCTGTGACCAGGTCACAAGCAAGAATGCATAACACTGAACCAGCTCTGGATCCTGGAACAATGGACCAGATGCTTCCCAAGAGGAGGAGCAGTAGGGTAAAGGCAGTGCCTTCCCCTCTGTCTCAGATCACAGATTCACCTCCAGAGGGAGGTGAAGCAGATCCTGAAGAAGGAACTGCCCCAGAGGGACTTGAGCCTGATCAGGTTGAGTTCTTGGGGGCAGGGGCCCTTCTAGGGAAGATCTGAGTAAGGAGCAACAGTGCTGCCCTCTCTTGAACCCCTCAGACAGCAGGCTGCTGCTGAGGCTGCTGGGAGTGCTAGTGGGTCCCATAAAGTTTATTGGGATGAGGGACTCCTATATTCTGAGGGTAGAGACCCAGCCCCTGGAGCCACCAGGAGGTTGGTAATACCTCAGAAGTTTAGGGGTTCCTCTTGACCCTAGCACATGACATCCCCTTAGCAGGTCACTTGGGCCAAAACAAGACCTGGGACAGGCTTGTTCCACATTTTCATTGGCCACATATGTCAGAGGACACAAAGGAGTTTTGTCGCTCCTGTGTCACATGCCAAGCCAGTGGTAAGGCAGGTGGCACAACAAAGGCCCCCTGATACCACTACCTGTGGTGGGGGTACCCTTTGAAAGGGTAGGGATTGACATTGTTGGTCCACTTGACCCTCAAACTGCATCTGGGCACAGGTTTATCCTGGTGGTAGTGGATCATGCCACCAGGTACCCAGAAGCAATTCCCCTGAGGACCACCACAGCCCCTGTGGTGGCAAGAGCCCTCATTGGAGTTTTCTCCCGAGTGGGTTTCCCAAAGGAGGTAATCTCTGACAGAGGTGCCAACTTCATGTCAGGATACTTGAAAGCAATGTGGAAGGAGTGTGGTGTAACTTATAAGTTCACCACCCCCTATCACCCACAATGCAATGGGTTGGTTGAACGTTTCAACAAAACCCTGAAGGGAATGATTAAAGGACTCCCAGAAATGCTTAGGCGGAAATGGGACCTTCTTCTTCCTTGCCTGTTGTTTGCATACAGAGAAGTTCCACAGAAGGGGGTTGGCTACAGCCCATTTGAGCTTCCATTGTGTTTGGTTAAAGAGGGCTGGGAGTTACCTCTCAAACCCCCCCAAACAGGATGTGATGGACTATGCACTTGGTCTCCGCTCCCGGATGGCCGAATACATGAAAAAGGCAACCAAAAACCTGGAGGCCAGCCAAGAATTGCAAAAAGCTTGGCATGACCAAAAGGCTGTGCTGACTGTGTACCAGCCAGGACAGAAAGTGTGGGTGTTGGAGCCTGTGGCCCCAGCAGCCCTCCAGGACAAGTGGAGTGGCCCCCATACAATAGTTGAACAGAAGGGAGAAGTCACCTATCTGGTGAATCTTGGAACTCCCAGGAGCCCCTGAGGGTGCTCCATGTCAACAGATTAAAGCCATATGTTAACAGGGCTGACATGGGCTTGCTCATGGCAACTGATGAGGACCAGGAGGAGGAGAGTGACCCTCTCCCTGACCTGCTCTCTCAGAACCCTGATGATGGGTCAGTAGATGGTGTTGCTTTGGCAAGCAGCCTCACTGACCATCAGCAAACTGAGTGCAGACAAGTTCTGCAACAGTATAGACATATGTTTAGCCTGACCCCTAGTCAGACTACCTGGTGCACCCATGAGGTGGACACTGGAGACAGTCTGCCTGTCAAGAGTAAAATCTACAGGCAACCTGACCATGTCAGGGACTGTATCAGGACTGAAGTCCAGAAAATGTTGGAGCTAGGTGTAATTGAGCCTTCAGATAGCCCTTGGGCTAGCCCAGTAGTCCTGGTACCCAAGCCTCATACCCAGGGTGGTAAGAAAGAAATGAGGTTTTGTGTAGACTACAGAGGCCTCAATGCAGTCACTAGGACTGATGCCTACCCCATACCAAGGGCAGATGAGCTGATTGATACTTTGGCCTCAGCCAAGTATCTGAGTACATTTGACCTAACAGCTGGCTACTGGCAGATCAGATTAGCTGATGAGGCAAAAGCCAAAACAGCATTTTCGACTCCTAGTGGGCACTACCACTTTGTGGTGATGCCCTTTGGATTGAAAAATGCACCTGCCACTTTTCAGAGGTTGGTGAATAAAGTTCTGGCAGGGATGGAAACTTATTGCTCAGCTTACCTAGATGATATTGCTGTCTTTAGTTCCTCCTGGCAGGATCACCTGGTCCACCTCAGAAATGTTTTGGAGGCTCTGCAGAAAGCAGGCCTCACTATCAAGGCCACTAAGTGCCAGATAGGGCAGAGACAGGTTGTGTACCTGGGCCACCCTGTAGGTGGAGGCCAGGTTCAGCCTTTACAGAGCAAAATCCAAACCATAATGGAATGGGTTGCTCCAACCACCCAGACACAGGTGAGAGCCTTCTTAGGCCTGACTGGGTACTATAGGAGGTTTGTCAAGGGATATGGATCTATAGTGACCCCTTGAATGATCTGACCTCAAAGAAAATGCCAAAAAGGTTCAGTGGACAGCTAGCTGTCAGAAGGCATTTGAAGACCTAAAGCAGGCCATGTGCACTGCCCCCATCTTACAGAGTCCAGACTACACCAAAAAGTTCATTGTCCAAACAGATGCTTCTGAGCTGGGTGTGGGAGCTGTACTGTCTCAACTGAATGATGAAGGTCAAGACCAGCCAGTAGCTTTTATTAGCAGAAGGCTGACCCCTAGAGAGAAACGTTGGTCAGCTATAGAGAGGGAGGCCTTTGCTGTGGTGTGGGCCCTGAAGAAGCTGAGGCCATACTTGTTTGGCACTCACTTCATAGTTCAGACTGACCACAAGCCCCTCCTATGGCTTAAACAGATGAAAGGTGAAAACCCAAAACTTTTGAGGTGGTCCATTTCCCTACAGGGGATGGACTATACAGTGGAACATAGACCTGGGACCCAACATGCCAATGCAGATGGACTCTCAAGGTATTTCCACTTAGAACACGAAGACTCAACTGGTCAAGGTTAGTTTAGTGTCCCTGCGTTTGGGGGGGTTTGTGTAGGAGAGTAGGATCTGCCTCTTATGTTGTCCCCACTTTTTTCTGATGTTTACACTGGTTTCTGGCTATAGTCTGGCTGGGTCCCTGCCAATCAGGGCCCCAGCCTCTCTGTTCTCTCTAAATGACTTGGAGTGCACTCTAGGTGCACTAGTGATTGGATACTGTGGTACCTTATGAGTCCCTAGTATATGGTACCTTAGGTACCAAGGGCATAGGTACTTCACAGGCCTACCAGGGGCTGAAGCATGTATTATGCCACCCCTGGGAAGCAGACTAAATCTGACACCACAGGCCTGCTACTGCAGCCTGAGTGAGGTGGTGCTAGCACTCCTCACTGAGATATAGGTTTCCTATATCTCTCCTGCACACACATTTAAACCTATCAGTCACCCCTAAGGCAGGCCCTATCAATCCTGAGGGCAGGGTGCTTGGTTCCTATGTGAGAGGGTGCCTCTGCCTGAGCCGGGCCCCTCTGCAGCTCTCAGAGTCCATTCTCTGGGGCTGTTTGTGGATGCGGTTAAACCATATATTCTTAAGTGCATTATATCCTCGCGGTAGAATGCTAACTTTGGAATGGCTGCATCAAAACATGTCGTGTTTGGTGTCAAACTTCTTGGAATACTACCCCCCCCCGCCAGTTCTGGTGACGGGGGTAGCATTCCACCCTTCTAGAGGGATAAACATGTACCTACTGTGGAAACGAGGTAGAATCCTGCAGAGCCCTGGCATCACAAAATGGATGCCACCAGTCACAGACACTGGGCTGCCCTCCTGCTGATGACCGAAACTCGCAGTGGAGGAAGCCCAACAATAGGTATCCTGTCACAGGAGGGTGTGACCACCTTCCAGACAGGGTTTAGTGTATTGGGGCTGGGTGGGTGCACTCTTAGAGTGCTTTGAAGTCCTGCACTGGGGGAGCAGAAGGCTCCTCTGTGCATATGCCAGTTCAAACCAGCTCAGGGGCTACCTGCCCCTGCTCTGGCGTGAAATTGGACAAAGGGAAGTGGGTGTAGCCACCCACTCCCCTGACCCTCCCATAGGTGGGGTCATAGAGCTAGTCCCTCCCTTTCTTTTAGTATAAGAGGGGGAACCTGTGCATTGCAAACTAGATACCCCTGGACGACGCTCTACAAGAAGAATCCCGGACCTTCGACGTTCCACTACCTTTGGAAGACGGAAGAATCTCCCTTGGAGTCAAGGAGTGACTCCCCTGCTTGGCAGGCACCAAAAACGACAACGACGGTCGCAAACTACGCTGCTCCTGCTGAAGCCCGAAGTCCCTGCAGCCCAGGAAGAGGATTTCCTGACCCCTCCAAGGCCATCGTGAGACCCCAGCGAAGCTGAGGCAAGTGGACCCCACGAGCAACGAGGAACCGCAGATCCTGGGTACCGTGCACTATTGTCGAGTGCAACCCCTTCACGACGTTCTACGAACTTGTGCTTTGGACCACGTGTGGTCCCAGCCTCCAGCAGAGATCCCTCCCAAACTCAGAGGCCTACACCGTCCCGAGTGACCGTGGGCCCCTGTTGAGTGAATCCTCCTGAGGCGTCTTTGCAATCCCTTGCCAGCCGGCTTGTGGGTCCCCAGAAGACTTTCCAAAGAAACCAAAGGGCTCCCCTGGTTGATCCAGGCCTGCCCTGACCTACCCTCGCTGGGTAAGTCCCCCAGACCTTGCTGGTCTGCACCATTGACTTTTCCTTTCCACCACGAGACTTGCGGCTACCAAGGCTTGTTGGCTCCAATCGAGTCGCCGACACCTCAGTAAGCTGCAGACGTCGTGGGACACACCGAATCCAGCTCCTGGTCATCATCGACGCTGCCTGGACCACGTGGTCGAAGAGTCAAGACACCCGTGAACAACCCAAAGCTGTCGACGACGGTGGGCATTCATCTGCCTTGCCCAGAGTCACTGCCAAGTGACTGTGAACACTGTCCCCTCTGCTTTCAGGTCTTCCTCCTTCCGAATCCAGGCTTGGATTCCAACGGACACTTCTTCTGTTGCCGCAAGCAGCAAGTCTTCACTGTCTCCCATTGAAAACGACGCCGCGACCCGACACCAAAGGACACCTATGCACCCGGCTCCCCTGGGTGAGGTAACTTTAGCATTACGGTGCTCCCGTGGGTGTGGGCCCTAGAACTACTTACCCTGTAAGTGGCTTGCTTGTAGCTACCCTAGAAGTGCCCTAAAACTCTTATTTTCTAAGTGCGACAATTGCGCTGACTCGTACAGGGTTCGCGTCTGTGTTAGACACATCGCGTCCATCTCCCTTGTAACACTATCTATAACCGTGTCCTTCGACTCGTACTGAGTCCGATCGGTGTTCGCCTCGAACACACAAGGGGCCTGTAACATTGAAATATCCATTGCGCTGACTCGTACAAGGTTCGCGTCTGTGTTAGACACAGCGCGTCCATCTCCCTTGCAACTCTATCTGTAACCGCGTCCTTCGACTCGTACAAGGACCGATCAGTGTGTTCGCCTCGAACACGCAAGGGACCTTTAGCATTAAAATCTCAATCGCGTCTGTTCGCATAGACTCGTACAGGACTCGCACCGGTGCCAGGACACCGCGTCCGTTCCCTGTGGGTCTCCTACAACTACCTGGGGTGGTTCTTGGGGGTCCCTCGATTCTAACTGCTCTAGACCTAGGTCTAGCCAAACTAAGATTGTGATATTTGATTGTGCTAACTTATTTTGATAACATTTGATATGTACATATGTTCCTGACTTCTAATCTCATAAAGAGATTAGTAGAGAGTTGTTTATTAATAAATACATATATATTTGATATATATACCTGTGTGGTGTCTTTTCATTTGGTGATTCAAGAGATTGTGTGGTAAAACAAGCTGCTTTACATTCCTCCAAGACTTAGCCTGAAGGCTGCTCTCCACAGCTACCACTAGGATAGCTTTCTATGAAGGTTGTCTTAAACCTACCTACCATAAGAGTCGAATTGTACTGGTGCAAGGTGTCCACTTTAACTAGTGAACAGCATATACCAGGCCAACTTCTCACACTCTCTTGCCTCTTTTTGGATTTCTCTTGTCTCTTTCTGCACCTCTCTTGCCTCTTTTTGCTCCTCTGTTGCTTCTTTCTGCACTTCTGTTGTTTCTTTCTGCACCTCTCTTGCCTCTTTCTGCACTTTTCTTGCCTCTTTCTGTACTTCTCTTGCTTCTTTCTGTACCTCACGTCCCTCATTCTGTACCTCTCTTAGTTTTTTCTGCACTGAACTTGCTTGTTTCTGGAGATCACCTGCTTCTTCCTGCACTTCTCTTGCTTCTTTCTGCACCTCTCTTGCTTCTTTCTGCATCTCTCTTGCCTCTTTCTGCACTTCTCTTGCCTCTTCCTGCACTTCTCTTGCGTCTTTCTATACTTTTCTTGCCTCTTTCTGCACTTCCCTTGCTGCTTTCTGCATCTCTCTTGCCACTTTCTGCACTTCTCTTGCCTCTTTCTGCACTTCTCTTGCCTCTTCCTGCACTTCTCTTGCATCTTTCTGTACTTTTCTTGCCTCTTTCTGTACTTCTCTTGCTTCTTTCTGTACCTCTCTTGCATCTTTCTGCACCTCTCTTGGCTCTTTCTGCACCTCACTTGCTTGTTTCTGCAGCTCACCTGCTTCTTTCTGCACCTCTATTGCCACTTTCTGCACCTCCCTTGCCAATTTCTGCACCTCTCTTGCTTCTTTCTGTACGTCTCTTGTCCCTTTCTGTACATCTCTTGCCTTTTTCTGCACCTCTTTGCCTCTTTCTGCACCTGTCTTGCCCTTTTCTGTACCTCTTGCTTCTCTCTGCAATCCTCTTGCCTCTTTCTGCACCCTTCTCCCCTCTTTATGTACCTCTGTTGCCTGTTTGTGTACCTCTCTTGCCTCTTTCTGCACCCCTCTTGTCTCTTTCTGCCCATCTCATGCTATTTTATGGACTTTTCTTGTCTCTTTTTGCACCTCTCTTGCCTCTTTCTACACATCTGTTGCTTCTTTCTATGCTTTTCTTGTTTCTTTCTGCAGCTGTCTTTTTCTTTCTGTACCCCTCTTGCCTCTTTCTGCACCTCTCTTGCTTCTTTCTGCACCCCTCTTGCCTCTTTCTGCACCTCTGTTGCCTGTTTCTGCACCTTTCTTGCCTCTTTCTGCACTTCTCTTGTCTGTTTCTGCACTTCTCTTGTCTGTTTCTGCACCTCTGTTGGTTCTTTCTGCACTTCTCCTGCTTCTTTCTGCACTTCTCTTGCTTCTTTCTGCATCCCTTTTGCCTCTTTCTGTACCCCTCTTCCCTCTTTCTGCACCTCTCTTGCTTCTTTCTGCACCTCTCTTCTCCATTTTTGTAACTCTCTTGCCTCTTTCTGCACGTCTTTGCCTCTTTCTGCACCTCTCTTGCCTTTTTTCTGCTCCTCTGTTGCTTCTTTCTGCAGTCCTCTTATCTCTTTCTGCACCCTTCGTCCCTCTTTCTGCACTTCTGTTTCCTGTTTCTGCACCTCTCTTGCCTCTTTCTACTCCCCTCTTGCCTCTTTCTGCACCTCTCTTGCCTCTTTCTGGATTTCTCTTGTCTCTTTCTGCACCTCTCTTGCCTCTTTTTGCTCCTCTGCTGCTTCTTTCTGCACTTCTGTTGTTTCTTTCTGCACCTCTCTTGCCTCTTTCTGCACTTTTCTTGCCTCTTTCTGTACTTCTCTTGCTTCTTTCTGTACCTCACTTCCCTCATTCTGTACCTCTCTTAGTTTTTTCTGCACCGCACTTGCTTGTTTCTGGAGATCACCTGCTTCTTTCTGCACTTCTCTTGCTTCTTTCTGCACTTCTCTTGCTTCTTTCTGCATCTCTCTTGCCTCTTTCTGCACTTCTCTTGCCTCTTTATGCACTTCTCTTGCGTCTTTCTGTACTTTTCTTGCCTCTTTCTGCACTTCCCTTGCTTCTTTCTGCACCTCTATTGCTTCTTTCTGTGCGTCTCTTGTCCCTTTCTGTACCTCTCTTGCCTTTTTCTGCACTTCTTTGCCTCTTTCTGCACCCCTCTTGCCTCTTTCTGCACCTCCGTTACCTCTATCTGCACCTCCCTTGCCAATTTCTGCACCTCTCTTGCTTCTTTCTGTATGTCTCGTGTCCCTTTCTGTACCTCTCTTGCCTTTTTCTGCACCTCTTTGCCTCTTTCTGCACCTGTCTTGCCCTTTTCTGTACCTCTTTTGCTTCTCTCTGCAATCCTCTTGCCTCTTTCTGCACCCTTCTCCCCTCTTTCTGCACCTCTGTTGCCTGTTTGTGTACCTCTCTTGCCTCTTTCTGCCCATCTCATGCCATTTTATGGACTTTTCTTGTCTCTTTCTGCACCTCTCTTGCCTCTTTCTACACGTCTGTTGCTCCTTTCTATACTTTTCTTGTTTCTTTCTGAAGCTGTCTTTTTCTTTGTGTACCCCTCTTGCCTCTTTCTGCACCTCTGTTGCCTGTTTCTGCACCTCTCTTGCCTCTTTCTGCACTTCTCTTGTCTGTTTCTGCACCTCACTTGCCTCTTTCTGCACCTCTCACTTCTTTCTGCACCTCACTTGCCTCTTTCTGCACCTCTCTTGCACTCCTTTTCCCTCTTTCTGCACCCTTCTTCCTTCTTTCTGCACCTCTCTTGTCTCTTTGTGCACCTCTCGTTCCTCTTTCTGAACTTCTCTTGCCTCTTTCTGCACCTCTCTAGCTTCTTTCTGCACTTCTCCTGCTTCTTTCTGCACTTCTCTGGCTTCTTTCTGCATCCCTTTGCCTCTTTCTGCACCTCTCTTGCCTCTTTCTGCACCTCCCTTACCTCTTTCTGCACCTCTCTTGTCAATTTCTGTACCTCTCTTGCTTCTTTCTGTACATCTCTTGTCCCTTTATGTACCTCTCTTGCCTTTTTCGGCACCTCTTTGCCTCTTTCTGCACCTGTCTTGCCCTTCTATGTACCTCTATTGCTTCTCTCTGCAATTCTATTGCCTCTTTCTGCACCCGTCTCCCCTCTTTCTGCACCTCTGTTGCCTGTTTGTGTACCTCTCTTGCCTCTTTCTGCACCCCTCTTGCCTTTCTGCACATCTCATGCCTTTTTCTAGACTTTTCTTGTCTCTTTCTGCACCTCTCTTGCCTCTTTCTTCACGTCTGTTGCTTCTTTCTATACTTTTCTTGTTTCTTTCTACAGCTGTCTTGCTTTTTTCTGTACCCCTTGTGAGAAGTTGGCCTGGTATATGCTGTTCACTAATTAAAGTGGACACCTTGCACCAGGGCAAATCGACTCTTATGGTAGATAGGTTTAAGACAACCTTTTAAAGAAAGCTATCCTAGTGGTAGCTGTGGAGAGCAGCCTTCAGGCTAAGTCTCGGAGGAATGTAAAGCAGCTTGTTTTACCATATAATCTCTTGAATCACCAAATGAAAAGACACCACACAGGTATATATATCAAATATATATGTATTTATTTCTAAATAACTCTCTACTAATCTCTTTATGAGATTAGAAGACAAACATATGCACAAATCAACGTTTCACAATAAGTTAAGCACAAAATATGGCTGGGGCCCTAGGGGCGTACCAGACCATATACTAAGTAAGCGACTTAGAAACAACGACTTGCAGGGAGACAAGGCCTAGGGCCTTCAGAAGTGCTGGGGCCTCACAAAACCACCCAAGGCAGGTAAGTAAAGGACCCACGGGGGACGCGTGCAGTGTGGATACACAGGCGCGGATCGCCGTTAACTTCAATGGGGCAAGTCGCGGTTGGAAATAAAGAGTTTTAGGATACTTCGGGAGAACCTACAAGCAAGTCACTTACAGGGTAAGTAGTTCTAGGGCCCACACCCACAGGAGCACCGTAGTGCTGGAGTTACCTCACCCAGGGAAGCCGGGTGCACAGGTGTCCTTTGGTGTCGGGTCGCGGCGTCGTTTTCAATGGCGAACAAAGAAGACTTGCTGCTTGCGGGAGCTGAAGAAGTGTCCGGTGGAATCCAAGCCTGGATTCTGAAGAAGGATGACCTGAAAGCAGAGGGGACAGTGTTCAAAGTCACTTGGCAGTGACCCGGGGCAAGGAAGATGGATGCCCACCGTCGTCGGTTGATTCAGGTCGGTTGCGGGTGCCTTGACTCTTCAGCCACGTGGTCCAGGAGGTGTCGACGACAACCAGGAGCTGGATTCGGTGGGTCCCTCGACGTCTGCAGCTGACTGCGGTGTCGGCAACTCGATTGGAGCCAACAAGCCTTGGCAGCAGCAAGTCTCGGGGAGATGAAGAAAAGTCGATGGCGCAGACCAGCAAGGTCTGAGGGACTCACCCAGCGAGGGTAAGTCAGGGCAGGCCTGGAGCAACCAGGGGAGCTCTTTGGTTTCTTTAAGAAGTCTTCTGGGGACCCACAAGCCGGCGGGCAAGGGATCGCGAAGACACCTCGGGCGGAATCACTCAACAGGGGCCCACGGTCACTCGGGACAGTGTAGGCCTCTGATCTTCGGAGGGATTCCTGCTGGAGGTCGGGACCACACGTGGTCCAAAGCACAAGTTCGTAGAACGTTGTGAAGGGGTTGCACTCGACAATAGTGCACGGTACCCAGGGGTCGCGGTTCCTCGTTACTCGTGGGGTCCACTTGCCTCAGCTTCGCTGGGGACTCACGATGGCCTGGGAGAGGTCAGGAAATCCACTTCTTGGGCTGCAGGGACTTCGGACTCCGGCGGGAGCGGCGTAGTTTGCGACCGTCGTTGTCGTTTTTGGTGCCTGCCAAGCAGGGAGTCACTCCTTGACTCCAAGGGAGATTCTTCTGTCTTCCAAAGGTAGTGGAACGTCGAAGGGCCAGGATTCTTCTGTAGAGCGTCGTCCAGGGGTTATCTGCCTTGCAATGGCAAGGTTCCCCCTCTTATACTAAAAAGAGGGGATGGACTAGCTCTATGACCCCACCTATGGGAGGGTCAAGGGAGGGGGTGGCTACACCCACTTCCCTTTGTCCAGTTTCGCGCCAGAGCAGGGGCAGGTAGCCCCTGAGCTGGTTTGAACTGGCATATGCACAGAGGAGCCTTCTGCTCCCCCAGTGCAGGACTTCAAAGCACTCTAAGAGTGCACCCACCCAGCCCCAATACACTAAACCCTGTCTGGAAGGTGGTTACACCTCCCTGTGACAGGATGCCTATTGTTGGGCTTCCTCCACTGTGAGTTTCGGTCATCAGCAGGAGGGCAGCCCAGTGTCTGTGACTGGTGGCATCCATTTTGTGATGCCAGGGCTCTTTAGGATTCTACCGCGTTTCCACAGCAGGTACATGTCTTCTCCCTCTAGAAGGGTGGAATGCTACCCCCGCCGCCAAGATTGGCGGGGGGTAGTATTCCAAGATGTTTGACACCAAACACGACATGTTTTGATGCAGCCATTCCAAAGTTAGCATTTACCGCGAGGATATAATGCACTTAATAGTATATGGTTTAACCGCATCCACAAACAGCACCAGAGAATAGACTCTGAGAGCTGCAGAGGGGCCCTGCTCAGGCAGAGGCACCCCCTCACATAGAAGCCAAGCACCCTGCCCTCAGGATTGATAGGGCCTGCCTTAGGGGTGACTGATAGGTTTATATGTGTGTGCAGGAGAGATATAGGAAACCTATATCTCAGTGAGGGGTGCTAGCACCACCTCACCCAGGCTGCAGTAGCAGGCCTGTGGTGTCAGATTTAGACTGCTTCCCAGGGGTGGCATAACACATGCTGCAGCCCCTGGTAGGCCTGTGAAGTACCTATGCCCTTGGCACCTAAGGTACCATATACTAGGGACTCATAAGGCACCACAGTATCCAATCACTAGTGCACCTAGAGTGCACTCCATGTCGTTTAGAGAGAGCAGATAGACGGGGGCCCTGAATAGCAGGGTCCCAGTCCAACTAAGTCATAAACCAGCAAAACACCAGGAAAAAAGTGGGGGCAACCATATAGTCAGATTCCACCTTCCTACATAACCCCCCAAACGAAAGGAGATAAGGCTAACCTTGACCAGTTGAGCCTTTATTGATTAAGTGGCCATATAAGGAAGCACCTGCACTAGCATGGTTGCCCCCTGTCTTATGGTCCCCTAAGCAATCCCCCACCCTAAGGGTATGAGAGGGTCTCCACCATGGGGAATCACTACCTCTGGTGTGCTTTGGTAAAGTACAAGGCTGGTGGGGTGTCTGAGTAGGGAAGTGAGGCCCTAGGAAGGTTGGCCTCAGCTTCCTCAGATCACTGGTCACCATGTATGCCTGTCTTTCCATGACTGAGTTGCACTTTGCTCTAAGGGTCAACCTTTGACTGCCTACAGCTGGGGGTTGGGTCCCTTTGGGTGGAACACTGGAGGGACATGGCATGTTTGGAACCTTTTGGTTCCAGGTTTGCCCTTGCCTAACAGAGTCCTTCTGGGGGTGGTCCCTACATAAAGGTATGGGGGATCCCTCAGTGGGTTGAGGAATTTTCACCTGGCTAGGGCTACTAGACTGGGTGCCCCTAATCTGCTGGTGGGGGGTTCCTCTGGACAGGGGGCCCTGGGGGTCCACTGACCTCCCTGACCTCTGCAGCCCTGGGCTGACTGAGGCAGGGTAGAGAGGGGCAGGTTACCTGCTCCAGACTGGGTACCACCTTGTAAGGGTCCTCTGCCATCAGGGGGTGGCCAGGCCAGGCCTGACTACCTCTGTGGCAGTTCCTTCACTAGGGGTAGGGTCAGTTCCCTGAGGAGGCTGACCCTTACCTACTGTCTGGAGGGAAGAAGACTTTTCTTCAACCCTTGTGCTCTCTTCTGGGGGAGAGTGGGCCATTCTTCCAGGCTCCATCTCTCCAAAATCTTGGGCTGGGGCTGTGGCCATCACAGCCCCACTAACCTTTACAGGGACACCCAACATCTTCAGATGGGTTTGGTGTTCAATTTCAGCCCAGGCTGAAATTTCCAGATCATTGCCCATCAGGCAATCTACAGGTAAGGTTGGGGACACTGCCACTCTTTTGGGCCTGTGACCCCCTCCCAGCTGAGATTGACTATGGCCATGGGGTGATCTGTTCTGACACCATCAATGTTGGTCACCTGGTATTTAAACTCAGGTAAAAGCTGGTGAGGGGGGACTAGTTTCCCTGCCACCATGGTGACACTAGCCCCTGTGTCCCTAAATGCCACAGCTTTCTGACCATTAATTATTGGCTCCAGTCTGTACCTGCCCAATGCTGTGGGACCCACAGTAAAGGTGGCAAATCCTATACCACCATCAGAATCTGAGGAGTCTGTTGAGGGGGTCCTGTCTAAACTAGGGCCCACCTCTGTTCCTCTTGCAAAAGCACCTAACTTTTTGGGTGCACTACTCCCAACTGTAGGATTACTACTGGTAGTACCAGGAGGGGTGGTAGTAGTTGTTGGAGGAACATTTTCTTTATTGCCATTCCTGGGACAACTGGGATCAGATTTCCAGTGCCCAGGCTTTTTACAGACATGGCAATAGGGTTTCTTTTCAGGAGAGGAAGGAGTTTGGGACCCACCCCCAGAAGAGGAATTTTGGGGCCCTGTAGTGGACTTATCCTTGGATTTATCCCCACCTTTCTCTTGGGACTTGGTAGAATCTTTCTTGTGGTCACCACCCTGATTCTTAGGCCTTACTCTGGTTCTGACCCATTTGTCTGCCTTCTTTCCCAATTCTTGGGGAGAGGTCAGATCAGAGTCCAACAGGTACTGGTGTAAAAGCTGGTTTTGACAATTATTAAGGATCTGTTCTCTCATCATTAGATTATAAAATCCTTTGAAATCAGTAACCCTACTGCCAACCAGCCAACCCTCCAGAGCCTTGGATGCACAATCTACAAAGTCTGTCCAGTCCTGAGTCTGTGCCTTCTGGGTATCTCTGAACTTCAACCTGTACTGCTCAGTGGTTAAGCCAAACCCATCTATCAGTGCACTCTTCAGGACCTCATAATCATCAGCATCCTCCTCTCTAACAGTGAGGAGCTTGTCTCTTCCTTTATCTGAAAAGGAGAGCCACAAGATTGCTGCCCACTGCTTTTGGGGGACCTGCTGTACTCTACAGGCCCTCTCCATAGCAGTTATCCACTTGTGGATATCATCCCCACTCTGGTAGGGAGGAACAACCTTGCTCAGGTTCCTATGGTCAGGAATATATTCTCTGCCTCTAGGGACACTTTTGCTGCCACCAGGGGGTTCTAACCCCTCTTTTCTAGAAGCTCTCTGGATCTCCAGGGCTTCCCTATCCAGTGCCAACTGCTTGGTTCTGAGGGCCACTCTGGCTTCCTCATACTGGAGCAGTTTGCACCTTCTCTCAGAGGAGGTCTCTCTTAAGGAAAAGTATGAGCTCCTCTGCTGGACAAATTCTCTGCCAGAGTGATAAGAGTGGTCAGATTCCCTGGAAGGGGATCTGTGCCTCTCCTCCTCTCTGTCAGTTCTCTTAGGGAGAATTCCTCTGTCCTTTTCAGGCCCCTTGGAGCCTGGCCCTTCAATCACAGAGTCTTGGTCATTCTGATTTTCATCATCTGACCCAGATACTATGACTGACCCACCCACTGATTCAAACCCTTTAGCTCCTAGAGCCAATCTAAGGTCATCTGCTGTTAGCAGATCTATCAGGTGCAGGGTTGAGGGACTCTGTCCTAGCCTCAGGTGTCTGTCAACACACATGGCTCTCAAGTCAGAGAAAGCCATGTCCTTATACTGAGGCTGAGTGGATCCACTGGGTCCACCCTTTAAGGACATTCTAGTGTTGTGCAGTGTTGTACTACCTACACTAGTTTGTGGCCTACTGATCCTAGCTTGAGCTGTGGAAAGGGTGTGCTATCCCTTTGCACACAGCTCTAAGTTCAGTAGAACTTATTGATACTAAGCTTGACTTTATATGTACCTTGAGTACCTATAATGGTTTTCAGTTAGTAATTCAAATAGAGATTTTCTGGTAAAACAATGGCAAGCTGGAATCCCACACGCTGCCCACCAATGTGAGAAGTTGGCCTGGTATATGCTGTTCACTAATTAAAGTGGACACCTTGCACCAGGGCAAATCGACTCTTATGGTAGATAGGTTTAAGACAACCTTTTAAAGAAAGCTATCCTAGTGGTAGCTGTGGAGAGCAGCCTTCAGGCTAAGTCTCGGAGGAATGTAAAGCAGCTTGTTTTACCATATAATCTCTTGAATCACCAAATGAAAAGACACCACACAGGTATATATATCAAATATATATGTATTTATTTCTAAATAACTCTCTACTAATCTCTTTATGAGATTAGAAGACAAACATATGCACAAATCAACGTTTCACAATAAGTTAAGCACAAAATATGGCTGGGGCCCTAGGGGCGTACCAGACCATATACTAAGTAAGAGACTTAGAAACAACGACTTGCAGGGAGACAAGGCCTAGGGCCTTCAGAAGTGCTGGGGCCTCACAAAACCACCCAAGGCAGGTAAGTAAAGGACCCACGGGGGACGCGTGCAGTGTGGATACACAGGCGCGGATCGCCGTTAACTTCAATGGGGCAAGTCGCGGTTGGAAATAAAGAGTTTTAGGATACTTCGGGAGAACCTACAAGCAAGTCACTTACAGGGTAAGTAGTTCTAGGGCCCACACCCACAGGAGCACCGTAGTGCTGGAGTTACCTCACCCAGGGAAGCCGGGTGCACAGGTGTCCTTTGGTGTCGGGTCGCGGCGTCGTTTTCAATGGCGAACAAAGAAGACTTGCTGCTTGCGGGAGCTGAAGAAGTGTCCGGTGGAATCCAAGCCTGGATTCTGAAGAAGGATGACCTGAAAGCAGAGGGGACAGTGTTCAAAGTCACTTGGCAGTGACCCGGGGCAAGGAAGATGGATGCCCACCGTCGTCGGTTGATTCAGGTCGGTTGCGGGTGCCTTGACTCTTCAGCCACGTGGTCCAGGAGGTGTCGACGACGACCAGGAGCTGGATTCGGTGGGTCCCTCGACGTCTGCAGCTGACTGCGGTGTCGGCAACTCGATTGGAGCCAACAAGCCTTGGCAGCAGCAAGTCTCGGGGAGATGAAGAAAAGTCGATGGCGCAGACCAGCAAGGTCTGAGGGACTCACCCAGCGAGGGTAAGTCAGGGCAGGCCTGGAGCAACCAGGGGAGCTCTTTGGTTTCTTTAAGAAGTCTTCTGGGGACCCACAAGCCGGCGGGCAAGGGATCGCGAAGACACCTCAGGCGGAATCACTCAACAGGGGCCCACGGTCACTCGGGACAGTGTAGGCCTCTGATCTTCGGAGGGATTCCTGCTGGAGGTCGGGACCACACGTGGTCCAAAGCACAAGTTCGTAGAACGTTGTGAAGGGGTTGCACTCGACAATAGTGCACGGTACCCAGGGGTCGCGGTTCCTCGTTACTCGTGGGGTCCACTTGCCTCAGCTTCGCTGGGGACTCACGATGGCCTGGGAGAGGTCAGGAAATCCACTTCTTGGGCTGCAGGGACTTCGGACTCCGGCGGGAGCGGCGTAGTTTGCGACCGTCGTTGTCGTTTTTGGTGCCTGCCAAGCAGGGGAGTCACTCCTTGACTCCAAGGGAGATTCTTCTGTCTTCCAAAGGTAGTGGAACGTCGAAGGGCCAGGATTCTTCTGTAGAGCGTCGTCCAGGGGTTATCTGCCTTGCAATGGCAAGGTTCCCCCTCTTATACTAAAAAGAGGGGATGGACTAGCTCTATGACCCCACCTATGGGAGGGTCAAGGGAGGGGTGGCTACACCCACTTCCCTTTGTCCAGTTTCGCGCCAGAGCAGGGGCAGGTAGCCCCTGAGCTGGTTTGAACTGGCATATGCACAGAGGAGCCTTCTGCTCCCCCAGTGCAGGACTTCAAAGCACTCTAAGAGTGCACCCACCCAGCCCCAATACACTAAACCCTGTCTGGAAGGTGGTTACACCTCCCTGTGACAGGATGCCTATTGTTGGGCTTCCTCCACTGTGAGTTTCGGTCATCAGCAGGAGGGCAGCCCAGTGTCTGTGACTGGTGGCATCCATTTTGTGATGCCAGGGCTCTTTAGGATTCTACCGCGTTTCCACAGCAGGTACATGTCTTCTCCCTCTAGAAGGGTGGAATGCTACCCCCGCCGCCAAGATTGGCGGGGGGTAGTATTCCAAGATGTTTGACACCAAACACGACATGTTTTGATGCAGCCATTCCAAAGTTAGCATTTACCGCGAGGATATAATGCACTTAATAGTATATGGTTTAACCGCATCCACAAACAGCACCAGAGAATAGACTCTGAGAGCTGCAGAGGGGCCCTGCTCAGGCAGAGGCACCCCCTCACATAGAAGCCAAGCACCCTGCCCTCAGGATTGATAGGGCCTGCCTTAGGGGTGACTGATAGGTTTATATGTGTGTGCAGGAGAGATATAGGAAACCTATATCTCAGTGAGGGGTGCTAGCACCACCTCACCCAGGCTGCAGTAGCAGGCCTGTGGTGTCAGATTTAGACTGCTTCCCAGGGGTGGCATAACACATGCTGCAGCCCCTGGTAGGCCTGTGAAGTACCTATGCCCTTGGCACCTAAGGTACCATATACTAGGGACTCCAAAGGCACCACAGTATCCAATCACTAGTGCACCTAGAGTGCACTCCATGTCGTTTAGAGAGAGCAGATAGACTGGGGCCCTGAATAGCAGGGTCCCAGTCCAACTAAGTCATAAACCAGCAAAACACCAGGAAAAAAGTGGGGGCAACCATATAGTCAGATTCCACCTTCCTACATAACCCCCCAAACGAAAGGAGATAAGGCTAACCTTGACCAGTTGAGCCTTTATTGATTAAGTGGCCATATAAGGAAGCACCTGCACTAGCATGGTTGCCCCCTGTCTTATGGTCCCCTAAGCAATCCCCCACCCTAAGGGTATGAGAGGGTCTCCACCATGGGGAATCACTACCTCTGGTGTGCTTTGGTAAAGTACAAGGCTGGTGGGGTGTCTGAGTAGGGAAGTGAGGCCCTAGGAAGGTTGGCCTCAGCTTCCTCAGATCACTGGTCACCATGTATGCCTGTCTTTCCATGACTGAGTTGCACTTTGCTCTAAGGGTCAACCTTTGACTGCCTACAGCTGGGGGTTGGGTCCCTTTGGGTGGAACACTGGAGGGACATGGCATGTTTGGAACCTTTTGGTTCCAGGTTTGCCCTTGCCTAACAGAGTCCTTCTGGGGGTGGTCCCTACATAAAGGTATGGGGGATCCCTCAGTGGGTTGAGGAATTTTCACCTGGCTAGGGCTACTAGACTGGGTGCCCCTAATCTGCTGATGGGGGGTTCCTCTGGACAGGGGGCCCTGGGGGTCCACTGACCTCCCTGACCTCTGCAGCCCTGGGCTGACTGAGGCAGGGTAGAGAGGGGCAGGTTACCTGCTCCAGACTGGGTACCACCTTGTAAGGGTCCTCTGCCATCAGGGGGTGGCCAGGCCAGGCCTGACTACCTCTGTGGCAGTTCCTTCACTAGGGGTAGGGTCAGTTCCCTGAGGAGGCTGACCCTTACCTACTGTCTGGAGGGAAGAAGACTTTTCTTCAACCCTTGTGCTCTCTTCTGGGGGAGAGTGGGCCATTCTTCCAGGCTCCATCTCTCCAAAATCTTGGGCTGGGGCTGTGGCCATCACAGCCCCACTAACCTTTACAGGGACACCCAACATCTTCAGATGGGTTTGGTGTTCAATTTCAGCCCAGGCTGAAATTTCCAGATCATTGCCCATCAGGCAATCTACAGGTAAGGTTGGGGACACTGCCACTCTTTTTGGGCCTGTGACCCCCTCCCAGCTGAGATTGACTATGGCCATGGGGTGATCTGTTCTGACACCATCAATGTTGGTCACCTGGTATTTAAACTCAGGTAAAAGCTGGTGAGGGGGACTAGTTTCCCTGCCACCATGGTGACACTAGCCCGTGTCCCTAAATGCCACAGCTTTCTGACCATTAATTATTGGCTCCAGTCTGTACCTGCCCAATGCTGTGGGACCCACGGTAAAGGTGGCAAATCCTATACCACCATCAGAATCTGAGGAGTCTGTTGAGGGGTCCTGTCTAAACTAGGGCCCACCTCTGTTCCTCTTGCAAAAGCACCTAACTTTTTGGGTGCACTACTCCCAACTGGAGGATTACTACTGGTAGTACCAGGAGGGGTGGTAGTAGTTGTTGGAGGAACATTTTCTTTATTGCCATTCCTGGGACAACTGGGATCAGATTTCCAGTGCCCAGGCTTTTTACAGACATGGCAATAGGGTTTCTTTTCAGGAGAGGAAGGAGTTTGGGACCCACCCCCAGAAGAGGAATTTTGGGGCCCTGTAGTGGACTTATCCTTGGATTTATCCCCACCTTTCTCTTGGGACTTGGTAGAATCTTTCTTGTGGTCACCACCCTGATTCTTAGGCCTTACTCTGGTTCTGACCCATTTGTCTGCCTTCTTTCCCAATTCTTGGGGAGAGGTCAGATCAGAGTCCAACAGGTACTGGTGTAAAAGCTGGTTTTGACAATTATTAAGGATCTGTTCTCTCATCATTAGATTATAAAATCCTTTGAAATCAGTAACCCTACTGCCAACCAGCCAACCCTCCAGAGCCTTGGATGCACAATCTACAAAGTCTGTCCAGTCCTGAGTCTGTGCCTTCTGGGTATCTCTGAACTTCAACCTGTACTGCTCAGTGGTTAAGCCAAACCCATCTATCAGTGCACTCTTCAGGACCTCATAATCATCAGCATCCTCCTCTCTAACAGTGAGGAGCTTGTCTCTTCCTTTATCTGAAAAGGAGAGCCACAAGATTGCTGCCCACTGCTTTTGGGGGACCTGCTGTACTCTACAGGCCCTCTCCATAGCAGTTATCCACTTGTGGATATCATCCCCACTCTGGTAGGGAGGAACAACCTTGCTCAGGTTCCTATGGTCAGGAATATATTCTCTGCCTCTAGGGACACTGTTGCTGCCACCAGGGGGTTCTAACCCCTCTTTTCTAGAAGCTCTCTGGATCTCCAGGGCTTCCCTATCCAGTGCCAACTGCTTGGTTCTGAGGGCCACTCTGGCTTCCTCATACTGGAGCAGTTTGCACCTTCTCTCAGAGGAGGTCTCTCTTAAGGAAAAGTATGAGCTCCTCTGCTGGACAAATTCTCTGCCAGAGTGATAAGAGTGGTCAGATTCCCTGGAAGGGGATCTGTGCCTCTCCTCCTCTCTGTCAGTTCTCTTAGGGAGAATTCCTCTGTCCTTTTCAGGCCCCTTGGAGCCTGGCCCTTCAATCACAGAGTCTTGGTCATTCTGATTTTCATCATCTGACCCAGATACTATGACTGACCCACCCACTGATTCAAACCCTTTAGCTCCTAGAGCCAATCTAAGGTCATCTGCTGTTAGCAGATCTATCAGGTGCAGGGTTGAGGGACTCTGTCCTAGCCTCAGGTGTCTGTCAACACACATGGCTCTCAAGTCAGAGAAAGCCATGTCCTTATACTGAGGCTGAGTGGATCCACTGGGTCCACCCTTTAAGGACATTCTAGTGTTGTGCAGTGTTGTACTACCTACACTAGTTTGTGGCCTACTGATCCTAGCTTGAGCTGTGGAAAGGGTGTGCTATCCCTTTGCACACAGCTCTAAGTTCAGTAGAACTTATTGATACTAAGCTTGACTTTATATGTACCTTGAGTACCTATAATGGTTTTCAGTTAGTAATTCAAATAGAGATTTTCTGGTAAAACAATGGCAAGCTGGAATCCCACACGCTGCCCACCAATGTGAGAAGTTGGCCTGGTATATGCTGTTCACTAATTAAAGTGGACACCTTGCACCAGGGCAAATCGACTCTTATGGTAGATAGGTTTAAGACAACCTTTTAAAGAAAGCTATCCTAGTGGTAGCTGTGGAGAGCAGCCTTCAGGCTAAGTCTCGGAGGAATGTAAAGCAGCTTGTTTTACCATATAATCTCTTGAATCACCAAATGAAAAGACACCACACAGGTATATATATCAAATATATATGTATTTATTTCTAAATAACTCTCTACTAATCTCTTTATGAGATTAGAAGACAAACATATGCACAAATCAACGTTTCACAATAAGTTAAGCACAAAATATGGCTGGGGCCCTAGGGGCGTACCAGACCATATACTAAGTAAGAGACTTAGAAACAACGACTTGCAGGGAGACAAGGCCTAGGGCCTTCAGAAGTGCTGGGGCCTCACAAAACCACCCAAGGCAGGTAAGTAAAGGACCCACGGGGGACGCGTGCAGTGTGGATACACAGGCGCGGATCGCCGTTAACTTCAATGGGGCAAGTCGCGGTTGGAAATAAAGAGTTTTAGGATACTTCGGGAGAACCTACAAGCAAGTCACTTACAGGGTAAGTAGTTCTAGGGCCCACACCCACAGGAGCACCGTAGTGCTGGAGTTACCTCACCCAGGGAAGCCGGGTGCACAGGTGTCCTTTGGTGTCGGGTCGCGGCGTCGTTTTCAATGGCGAACAAAGAAGACTTGCTGCTTGCGGGAGCTGAAGAAGTGTCCGGTGGAATCCAAGCCTGGATTCTGAAGAAGGATGACCTGAAAGCAGAGGGGACAGTGTTCAAAGTCACTTGGCAGTGACCCGGGGCAAGGAAGATGGATGCCCACCGTCGTCGGTTGATTCAGGTCGGTTGCGGGTGCCTTGACTCTTCAGCCACGTGGTCCAGGAGGTGTCGACGATGACCAAGAGCTGGATTCGGTGGGTCCCTCGACGTCTGCAGCTGACTGCGGTGTCGGCAACTCGATTGGAGCCAACAAGCCTTGGCAGCAGCAAGTCTCGTGGAGATGAAGAAAAGTCGATGGCGCAGACCAGCAAGGTCTGAGGGACTCACCCAGCGAGGGTAAGTCAGGGCAGGCCTGGAGCAACCAGGGGAGCTCTTTGGTTTCTTTAAGAAGTCTTCTGGGGACCCACAAGCCGGCGGGCAAGGGATCGCGAAGACACCTCAGGCGGAATCACTCAACAGGGGCCCACGGTCACTCGGGACAGTGTAGGCCTCTGATCTTCGGAGGGATTCCTGCTGGAGGTCGGGACCACACGTGGTCCAAAGCACAAGTTCGTAGAACGTTGTGAAGGGGTTGCACTCGACAATAGTGCACGGTACCCAGGGGTCGCGGTTCCTCGTTACTCGTGGGGTCCACTTGCCTCAGCTTCGCTGGGGACTCACGATGGCCTGGGAGAGGTCAGGAAATCCACTTCTTGGGCTGCAGGGACTTCGGACTCCGGCGGGAGCGGCGTAGTTTGCGACCGTCGTTGTCGTTTTGGTGCCTGCCAAGCAGGGGAGTCACTCCTTGACTCCAAGGGAGATTCTTCTGTCTTCCAAAGGTAGTGGAACGTCGAAGGGCCAGGATTCTTCTGTAGAGCGTCGTCCAGGGGTTATCTGCCTTGCAATGGCAAGGTTCCCCCTCTTATACTAAAAGAGGGGATGGACTAGCTCTATGACCCCACCTATGGGAGGGTCAAGGGAGGGGTGGCTACACCCACTTCCCTTTGTCCAGTTTCGCGCCAGAGCAGGGGCAGGTTGCCCCTGAGCTGGTTTGAACTGGCATATGCACAGAGGAGCCTTCTGCTCCCCCAGTGCAGGACTTCAAAGCACTCTAAGAGTGCACCCACCCAGCCCCAATACACTAAACCCTGTCTGGAAGGTGGTTACACCTCCCTGTGACAGGATGCCTATTGTTGGGCTTCCTCCACTGTGAGTTTCGGTCATCAGCAGGAGGGCAGCCCAGTGTCTGTGACTGGTGGCATCCATTTTGTGATGCCAGGGCTCTTTAGGATTCTACCGCGTTTCCACAGCAGGTACATGTCTTCTCCCTCTAGAAGGGTGGAATGCTACCCCCGCCGCCAAGATTGGCGGGGGGTAGTATTCCAAGATGTTTGACACCAAACACGACATGTTTTGATGCAGCCATTCCAAAGTTAGCATTTACCGCGAGGATATAATGCACTTAATAGTATATGGTTTAACCGCATCCACAAACAGCACCAGAGAATAGACTCTGAGAGCTGCAGAGGGGCCCTGCTCAGGCAGAGGCACCCCCTCACATAGAAGCCAAGCACCCTGCCCTCAGGATTGATAGGGCCTGCCTTAGGGGTGACTGATAGGTTTATATGTGTGTGCAGGAGAGATATAGGAAACCTATATCTCAGTGAGGGGTGCTAGCACCACCTCACCCAGGCTGCAGTAGCAGGCCTGTGGTGTCAGATTTAGACTGCTTCCCAGGGGTGGCATAACACATGCTGCAGCCCCTGGTAGGCCTGTGAAGTACCTATGCCCTTGGCACCTAAGGTACCATATACTAGGGACTCATAAGGCACCACAGTATCCAATCACTAGTGCACCTAGAGTGCACTCCATGTCGTTTAGAGAGAGCAGATAGACTGGGGCCCTGAATAGCAGGGTCCCAGTCCAACTAAGTCATAAACCAGCAAAACACCAGGAAAAAAGTGGGGGCAACCATATAGTCAGATTCCACCTTCCTACACCCCTCTTGCCTCTTTCTGCACCTCTCTTGCTTCTTTCTGCACTTCTCTTGCCTCATTCTGCACCTCTCGTTCCTCTTTCTGAACTTCTCTTGCCTCTTTCTGCACCTCTCTTACTTCTTTCTGCATCCCTCTTGCTTCTTTCTGCACCCCTCTTGCCTCTTTCTGCACCTCTGTTGCCTGTTCTGCACTTCTTTTGCCTCTTTCTGCACCTCTCTTGCCTCTTTCTGCACCTCACTTGCCTCTCTCTCCACCTCTCTTGCTTCTTTCTGCACTCCTTTCCCTTTCTGCACCCTTCTTCCTTCTTTCTGCACCTCTCTTGTCTCTTTGTGCACCTCTCGTTCCTCTTTCTGAACTTCTCTTGCCTCTTTCTGCACCTCTCTTGATTCTTTCTGCACTTCTCCTGCTTCCTTCTGCACTTCTCTTGCTTCTTTCTGCATCCCTTTGCCTCTTTCTGCACCCATCTTCTCTCTTTCTGCACCTCTCTTGCTTCTTTCAGCACCTCTCTTGTCCATTCTTGTACCTCACCTGCCTCTTTCTGCATGTCTTTGCCTCTTTCTGCACCTCTTTTGCCTTTTTCTGTATCCCTCTTGCTTCTTTCTGCACCCCTCTTGCCTCTTTCTGCACCTCTTTTGCCTCTTTCCGCACTTCTCTTGTCTGTATCTCCATCTCTCTTGCCTCTTTCTGTACCTCTCTTGCCTCTTTCTGCTCCTCACTTGCCTCTTTCTGCACCCCTCATGCTTCTTTCTGCACTCCTTTTCCCTCCTTCTGCATCCTTCTTTCTGCACCTCTCTTGTCTCTTTGTGCACCTTTCTTGACTCTTTCTGCACTTCTCTTGTCTGTTTCTGCACCTCTGTTGGTTCTTTCTGCACTTCTCCTGCTTCTTTCTGCATGTCTCTTGCTTCTTTCTACATCCCTTTTTGGCCTCTTTCTGCACACCTTTTCCCTCTTTCTACACCTCTCTTCTTTCTGCACCTCTCTAGTCCATTTTCATACCTCTCTTGCCTCTTTCTGCATGTCTTTGCCTCTTTCTGCACCTCTCTTGCCTTTTTTCTGCACCTCTGTTGCTTCTTTCTGCAGTCCTCTTATCTTTTTCTGCACCCTTATTCCTTCTTTCTGCACCTCTGTTGCCTGTTTCTGCACCTCTCTTGCCTCTTTCTGTACCCCTCTTGCCTCTTTCTGCATCTCAATTGCCTCTTTCTGTATTTCTCTTGTCTCTTTCTGCACCTCTCTTGCCTCTTTTTGCTCCTCTGTTGCTTCTTTCTGCACTTCTGTTGATTCTTTTTGCACCTCTCTTGCCTCTTTCTGCACTTTTCTTGCCTCTTTCTGTACTTCTCTTGCTTCTTTCTGTACCTCACTTGCCTCTTCCTGTACCTCTCTTAGTTTTTTCTGCACCGCATGTGCTTGTTTCTGGAGATCACCTGCTTCTTTCTGCACTTCTCTTGCTTCTTTCTGCACCTCTCTTGCCTCTTTCTGCACATCCTTACCTCTTTCTGCACCTCCTTACCTCTTTCTGCACCTCTCTTGCCTATGTCTACACCTCTCTTGCTTCTTTCTGTACGTCTCTTGTCCCTTTCTGTACCTATCTTGCCTTTTTCTGCACCTCTTTGCCTCTTTCTGCCCGTTTTGCCTTTTTCTGCACCTCTGTTGCTTCTTTCTGCACTCCTCTTGCCTCTTTCTGCACCCTTCTTCCTTCTTTCTGCACCTCTGTTGCCTGTTTGTGTACCTCTCTTGCCTCTTTCTGCACCCCTCTTGCCTCTTTCTGCACTTCTCTTGCCATTTTGTAGACTTCTCTTGTCTCTTTCTGCACCTCTGTTGCTTCTTTCTATACTTTTCTTGTTTCTTTCTGCAGCTGTCTTGCTTCTTTCTGCACCTGTCTTGCTTCTTTCTGTACTTCTCTTGCCTCTTTCTGCACCTCTTGTGCCTCTTTCTGCACTTCTCTTGCCTCTTTCTGCACCTCTCTTGCTTCTTTCTGTATCCCTCTTGCTTCTTTCTGCACCCCTCTTGCATCTTTCTGCACCTCTGTTGCCTTTTTCTGCACCTCTCTTGCCTCTTTCTGCACTTCTCTTTTCTATATCTGCATCTCTCTTGCCTCTTTCTGCACCTCTCTTGCCTCTTTCTGCTCCTCACTTGCCCCTTTCCGCACCCCTCTTGTCTATATCTCCACCTCTCTTGACTTTTTCTGCACTTCTCTTGCCTCTTTCTGCACTTGTCTTGGCTCTGTCTAAACCCCTCTTGCCTCTTTCTGCACTTCTGTTGCCTCTTTCTGCACCTCTCTTGCCTCTTTCTGCACCCCTCTTGCCTCTTTCCGTACCTCTGTTGCCTCTTTCTGCACCTCTCTTGCTGTTTCTGCAGTTATATTGCCTCTTTCCACACCTCTCTTGCCTCTTCATGCACTTCTCTTGCCTCTTTCTGCACTTGTCTTGCCTCTTTCTGCACTTGTCTTGCTTCTTTCTGCGCCCCCTTGCCTCTTTCTGCACCCTTCTCCCGCTTTCTGCACTTCTGTTGCCTGTTTCTGCACCTCTCTTGCCTCTTTATGCAGCTGTCTTGTCTCTTTCTGCACTTCTCTTGCTTTTTTGTGCACTTCTCTTGCGTCTTTCTGCACTTCTCTTGCCTCTTTCTGCACTTTTCTTGCCTCTTTCTGCACATTTCTTGCTCTTTCTGCACCTCTCTTGTTTTTTCTGCACTTGTCTTGCCTCTTTTTGTACTTCTCTCGCCTCTTTCTGTACTCAAATGGGAATTGCAAGCTGTGAAGTTTAAAGGTCTGCGTGGTCTCATGACTGAGGTATATGTCTACTTGTACATGTATTCTCACATGTGTTATACATCTGAAGATGGTAGCTTAAAAAGCTGGTATGTCCTCCTATAGGTGGTCAAATCTTCTCAGTTCTGCTCTGTCATTCGGTTGCACATGTAGACGTGTCTTATGTATGTAGGTGTTATAGAGCCTCTCAAAAATACTATTGAATATCCGGGTGCCAAGTATTATGAGCAGAAAGAAATACATACACCTTCTTGTATACAAATTTACAGAGTATGCTGTTTGAAACACAGTTATTCAAGTATTTATATATTTATTTTTATGTAACATGTCACTGGGTAAAAGGACAAACACACGCATGCATACCTTCACAAACTTGGTGAGACGTACAACAGTGATATGGTTAGGATTGCTGTTTTACATTTCGCAGGCCTAATATTCAGAGCAGTCGATGAATAGTGAACCTTTAATAGAAAAGTGAGGTTTAAGATCTTGGGAGAAGGATTAGTGATTAGGCTAGTTTGTATGAGTCTGTAAAGGTACAGTCAAAGTAGGCCGTATAAATTTAGTTGTCTGCTTGAAATAGGAAATGCAGTCTGTCAAGTTTAAAGGTCTGTGTGGTGTTGTGAATGTGGCATGTGTGTACTTGTACATGTATTGTCACGTGTTATACATCTGAAGATGCTCGTTTAAAAAGCTGGTAGTTTCTCCTACAGGTGGAGAAATGTTCTCAGTTCTGCTCTGTCATTCGCTCTCACAGGCAGACATGTCTTACATATGTAGGTGTTATAGAGCTCCTCAAATAGACTATTCAATATCAATGTGCACTGTTTTCTGAGCAGAGAGGAATACATACACCAACCGTGACCAACCGCTCTGGGTTTTCAGCCTAGAAACGAATAGCCTCCATCCATTCGTCCAAAGTGACCATACTCTGCACTTCAGTGCATAATCTATTGATGCAGAAAAACCTTAAAATGAACCGTCACTAATATTGCTAAATCCTGCGAGTAGTCCATTCAACTGAATTGTATGTCCAGAATTGGCATGCTCCCTGCGTGACCCCGTGACCACTAGTTTTCAAAAGTAAAGCCAGTTTTATAAGCAGGAGACAAGCCAGCCCGGAGGCTACAACGAAGAAACTAACGAATGTAAAAGCTTCATAATTCCCACTATGTCATCACATAAAAACACAGAACACTCTTTAACTTCCACAAGTCCCGCCTTTTATTGATTATAATGAGGTCAGCCCAACCTCACCACTATGTTAACATCACATAGGCAACATCGTGGCTCACCCTTCTTCGCATGGGCTTATCTTCCCCCAAAACAACACAGCACAACACAGTTTCGAGCACAAACCTAGTTCTCACCAAAAATGCCCCGGGTTTAAATTGTGGTGTGATCAGGACAGTCTCTGATTTTGATTAATGCTGCATACGTGTTACATTAATGCAGCTGCCACACTCTGTAGGAGAGGGAGGGAGTAATGAAATGAACTCTTTCCTCATGTGCAGTGTTACAAAAGAGAGCCACGGGCACCGAAACAACAAACCAAGAGGTCAGTTAAGTGCAAACCAGCAGTTTACTTCCTTCCGGCTGATGGTAATGATCTCCCAGCATGGTACCTTCGGCCAGGTATTCGAGCAGCATTGCAGCATGTTGTGTTTTATTTTATTGATCATTACATCTGCTTTTTCAGTATAACACTATTTCACGTTTATTTTCAAGTTCATGTCTGTGCCTTGAACCCCATGTTCCTTATCCAGACATTAAGTGGACTGGCTCCTGTCGGTGCTCAGCACCTGCAGTTTCCAAAACCAGGTCAAAATCGGGCCCTCCATTTTTACCTTTACCTTAAGTATGAAAAATGCATGAACTCGGCAAGGTGCCTCCCACCCCAGGCCTTTGCTGGAACTCTCAGGAAACTGTTATGTTTGCAGCCACGATCAGGAGCTATGGTCACTTGATAGGGGTCTGAAAGCACACGCCCCGCAATCTGCAGGGGGCAAAAGGGGTGGTGGGCTCTATGTGTAACACATATGCAGTGATTAGCTGATAAAGCTGCTGCTGCCCAGCTTTCAGTAGTTTCTAGACAATTTTCAAGCCCACAAAAAAATGAAAAGTAATTATTTTCCAAAGGGTTTGATTTAAAGTTCTTAATGGAGTATTCTAGTCATCTTCAAAATAGTCACGGCAAGAATAGAAGTCCTGTCCAGCTAGAGGAAGAGAGAGTACACGCTGAATATTGGCACACTCGCAGCTGATCAGACTAAAGGAGAGATCTAAAACGGAGAATAACGCATTCGGTTAATCCCCTTCTTTCTCCGTGGTTACTGGGATAGAGTGTTCACTGCACCTCATGAAAAGTGGATTTTTTTTAAATGTCTAGTTTATGGGACTTTGTCAGTGTGATAAACTGCTGCTTTACTGAAGCGAATAAACATTCCTAGCCTCTCACGCTCTGCTTTCACGAAGCCGCCTTTTGTTTGCAACCTGGGGGCTTACTCTCATTGCTGCATGTCCCTCGTGGGGGTGTTGTTAGCCCTACATTGGCTACTGCTGTTTTCACCCTTTCCCATGGTTGCCAAGACTTTCAAAACGAAACACAATCTTGGGGATAGCTATTGGGCATCACGTTTCTGCATAATGCCTTCAAACTCCCCCGGCCCCCACCACCATTTCCAACCCCACCATCACCACCACTACCACCATTTCCATCCCACTTAAAGCACTGTCCCTTGTGAGTTGCTTAATGCCGCTTTAACTCTGCTATTGTGGTAATGGTTTGTGGCGCATTTTTCCGTGAAAACTAAATACTTGACAAACGGGTTCTGGTTTTTTTTCCGACAAATCGACAGTTTACAGATTTATCGGCTCCGTTTGAGAAGCTGCGGATCAAGCCTGTTACGGGGTGAAATCCAGCTCTTTGAAAAGGAAGAGAATTACAAAGAACACCGCGTAAGCTACATAGTACCTTGAAGTGCATGGCTCACAGCTGCTTGGAAAAGTAGTGACCTGCAACACTACATTGATATGTATGTTGTTAGTGCAGTTACGCCTGTCCCACAGTTTCTGCACTTCTCTAGCTTCTTTCTGCATCCCTTTGCCTCTTTCTGCACCTCTCTTGCCTCTTTCTGTACCTCCCTTACCTCTTTCTGCACCTCTCTTGCCAATTTCTGCACCTCTCTTGCTTCTTTCTGTACATCTCTTGTCCCTTTCTGTACCTCTCTTGCCTTTTTCTGCAGCTCTTTGCCTCTTTCTGCACCTGTCTTGCCCTTCTCTGTACCTCTATTGCTTCTCTCTGCAATCCTCTTGCCTCTTTCTGCACCTCTGTTGCTTCTTTCTATACTTTTCTTGTTTCTTTCTGCAGCTGTCTTGCTTCTTTCTTCACCTCTCTTGCTTCTTTCTGTAATTTTCTTGCCTCTTTCTGCACCTCTCGTACCTCTTTCTCTACTTCTCTTGCCTCTTTCTGTATCTCTCTTGCTTTTTTCTGTATCCCTCTTGCTTCTTTCTGCACCCCTCTTGCCTCTTTCTGCACCTCTCTTGCCTCTTTCCGCACTTCTCTTGTCTGCATCTCCATCTCTCTTGCCTCTTTCTGTACCCCTCTTGCCTCTATCTGCTCCTCACTTGCCTCTTTCTGCACCCCTCTTGCTTCTTTCTGCACTCCTTTTCCCTCCTTCTGCATCCTTCTTTCTGCACTTCTCTTGTCTGTTTCTGCACCTCTGTTGGTTCTTTCTGCACTTCTCCTGCTTCTTTCTGCACTTCTCTTGCTTCTTTCTGCATCCCTTTTGCCTCTTTCTGTACCCCTCTTCCCTCTTTCTGCACCTCTCTTGCTTCTTTCTGCACCTCTCTTGCCTTTTTTCTGCTACTCTGTTGCTTCTTTCTGCAGTCCTCTTATCTCTTTCTGCACCCTTCTTCCCTCTTTCTGCACTTCTGTTGCCTGTTTCTGCACCTCTCTTGCCTCTTTCTATTCCCCTCTTGCCTCTTTCTGCACCTCTCTTGCCTCTTTCTGGATTTCTCTTGTCTCTTTCTGCACCTCTCTTGCCTCTTTTGGCTCCTCTGCTGCTTCTTTCTGCACTTCTGTTGTTTCTTTCTGCACCTCTCTTGCCTCTTTCTGCACTTTTCTTGCCTCTTTCTGTACTTCTCTTGCTTCTTTCTGTACCTCACTTCCCTCATTCTGTACCTCTCTTAGTTTGTTCTGCACCGCACTTGCTTGTTTCTGGAGATCACCTGCTTCTTTCTGCACTTCTCTTGCTTCTTTCTGCACTTCTCTTGCTTCTTTCTGCATCTCTCTTGCCTCTTTCTGCACTTCTCTTGCCTCTTTCTGCACTTCTCTTGCGTCTTTCTGTACTTTTCTTGCCTCTTTCTGCACTTTTCTTGCCTCTTTCTGCACTTTCCTTGCTTCTTTCTGCACCTCTCTTGCTTCTTTCTGTACGTCTCTTGTCCCTTTCTGTACCTCTCTTGCCTTTTTCTGTACCTCTTTGCCTCTTTCTGCACCCCTCTTGCCTCTTTCTGCACCTCCCTTACCTCTATCTGCACCTCCCTTGCCAATTTCTGCACCTCTCTTGCTTCTTTCTGTATGTCTTGTGTCCCTTTCTGTACCTCTCTTGCCTTTTTCTGCACCTCTTTGCCTCTTTCTGCACCTGTCTTGCCCTTTTCTGTACCTCTTTTGCTTCTCTCTGCAATCCTCTTGCCTCTTTCTGCACCCTTCTCCCCTCTTTCTGCACCTCTGTTGCCTGTTTGTGTACCTCTCTTGCCTCTTTCTGCCCATCTCATGCCATTTTATGGACTTTTCTTGTCTCTTTCTGCACCTCTCTTGCCTCTTTCTACACGTCTGTTGCTTCTTTCTATACTTTTCTTGTTTCTTTCTGCAGCTGTCTTTTTCTTTCTGTACCCCTCTTGCCTCTTTCTGCACCTCTCTTGCTTCTTTCTGTACTTCTCTTGCCTAATTCTGCACCTCTCGTTCCTCTTTCTGAACTTCTCTTGCCTCTTTCTGCACCTCTCTTGCTTCTTTCTGTATCCCTCTTGCTTCTTTCTTCACCCCTCTTGCCTCTTTCTGCACCTCTGTTGCCTGTTTCTGCACCTCTCTTGCCTCTTTCTGCACTTCTCTTGTCTGTTTCTGCACCTCACTTGCCTCTTTCTGCACCTCTCACTTCTTTCAGCACCTCACGTGCCTCTTTCTGCACCTCTCTTGCACTCCTTTTCCCTCTTTCTGCACCCTTCTTTCTGCACCTCTTGTCTCTTTGTGCACCTCTCATTCCTCTTTCTGAACTTCTCTTGCCTCTTTCTGCACCTCTCTAGCTTCTTTCTGCACTTCTCCTGCTTCTTTCTGCACTTCTCTAGCTTCTTTCTGCATCCCTTTGCCTCTTTCTGCACCGCTCTTGCCTCTTTCTGCACCTCCCTTACCTCTTTCTGCACCTCTCTTGTCAATTTCTGTACCTCTCTTGCTCCTTTCTGTACATCTCTTGTCCCTTTATGTACCTCTCTTGCCTTTTTCTGCACCTCTTTGCCTCTTTCTGCACCTGTCTTGCCCTTCTATGTACCTCTATTGCTTCTCTCTGCAATCCTCTTGCCTCTTTCTGCACCCTTCTCCCCTCTTTCTGCACCTCTGTTGCCTGTTTGTGTACCTCTCTTGCCTCTTTCTGCACCCCTCTTGCCTTTCTGCACATCTCATGCCTTTTTCTAGACTTTTCTTGCCTCTTTTTGCACCTCTCTTGCCTTTCTTCACGTCTGTTGCTTCTTTCTATACTTTTCTTGTTTGTTTCTGCAGCTGTCTTGCTTCTTTCTGTACCCCTCTTGCCTCTTTCTGCACCTCTCTTGCTTCTTTCTGCACTTCTCTTGCCTCATTCTGCACCTCTCGTTCCTCTTTCTGAACTTCTCTTGCCTTTCTGCACCTCTCTTACTTCTTTCTGCATCCCTCTTGCTTCTTTCTGCACCCCTCTTGCCTCTTTCTGCACCTCTGTTGCCTGTTCTGCACTTCTCTTGCCTCTTTCTGCACTTCTGTTGTCTGTTTCTGCACCTCCCTTGCCTCTTTCTGCACCTCTCTTGCCTCTTTCTGCACCTCACTTGCCTCTCTCTCCACCTCTCTTGCTTCTTTCTGCACTCCTTTTCCCTTTCTGCACCCTTCTTCCTTCTTTCTGCACCTCTCTTGTCTCTTTGTGCACCTCTCGTTCCTCTTTCTGAACTTCTCTTGCCTCTTTCTGCACCTCTCTTGCTTCTTTCTGCACTTCTCCTGCTTCCTTCTGCACTTCTCTTGCTTCTTTCTGCATCCCTTTGCCTCTTTCTGCACCCCTCTTCCCTCTTTCTGCACCTCTCTTGCTTCTTTCAGCACCTCTCTTGTCCATTCTTGTACCTCTCCTGCCTCTTTCTGCATGTCTTTGCCTCTTTCTGCACCTCTTTTGCCTTTTTCTGCACCTCTGTTGCTTCTTTCTGCAGTCCTTTTATCTCTTTCTGCACCCTTCTTTCCTCTTTCTGCACCTCTGTTGCCTGTTTTAGCACCTCTAATGCCTCTTTCTGCACCCCTCTTGCCTCTTTCTGCACCTCTCTTGCCATTTTCTAGACTTCTCTTGTCTCTTTCTGCACCTCTCTTGCCTCTTTCTGCACCTCTGTTGCTTCTTTCTATACTTTTCTTGTTTCTTTCTGCACCCTTCTTTCCTCTTTCTGCACCTCTGTTGCCTGTTTTAGCACCTCTAATGCCTCTTTCTGCACCCCTCTTGCCTCTTTCTGCACCTCTCTTGCCATTTTCTAGACTTCTCTTGCCTCTTTCTGCTCCTCACTTGCCTCTTTGTGCACCTTTCTTGACTCTTTCTGCACTTCTCTTGTCTGTTTCTGCACCTCTGTTGGTTCTTTCTGCACTTCTCCTGCTTCGTTTTGCACGTCTCTGGCTTCTTTCTACATCCCTTTTTGGCCTCTTTCTGCACTCCTTTTCCCTCCTTCTGCATCCTTCTTTCTGCACCTCTCTTGTCTCTTTGTGCACCTTTCTTGACTCTTTCTGCACTTCTCTTGTCTGTTTCTGCACCTCTGTTGGTTCTTTCTGCACTTCTCCTGCTTCGTTTTGCACGTCTCTGGCTTCTTTCTACATCCCTTTTTGGCCTCTTTCTGCACACCTTTTCCCTCTTTCTACACCTCTCTTGCTTCTTTCTGCACCTCTCTTGTCCATTTTCATACCTCTCTTGCCTCTTTCTGCACGTCTTTGCCTCTTTCTGCACCTCTCTTGCCTTTTTTCTGCACCTCTGTTGCTTCTTTCTGCAGTCCTCTTATCTTTTTCTGCACCCTTATTCCTTCTTTCTGCACCTCTGTTGCCTGTTTCTGCACCTCTCTTGCCTCTTTCTGCACCCCTCTTGCCTCTTTCTACATCTCTATTGCCTCTTTCTGGATTTCTCTTGTCTCTTTCTGCACCTCTCTTGCCTCTTTTTGCTCCTCTGTTGCTTCTTTCTGCACTTCTGTTGATTCTTTCTGCACCTCTCTTGCCTCTTTCTGCACTTTTCTTGCCTCTTTCTGTACTTCTCTTGCTTCTTTCTGTACCTCACTTGCCTCTTCCTGTACCTCTCTTAGTTTTTTCTGCGCCGCATGTGCTTGTTTCTGGAGATCACCTGCTTCTTTCTGCACTTCTCTTGCTTCTTTCTGCACCTCTCTTGCCTCTTTCTGCACATCCTTACCTCTTTCTGCACCTCCTTACCTCTTTCTGCACCTCTCTTGCCTATGTCTACACCTCTCTTGCTTCTTTCTGTACGTCTCTTGTCCCTTTCTGTACCTATCTTGCCTTTTTCTGCACCTCCTTGCCTCTTTCTGCCCCTGTCTTGCCTTTTTCTGCACCTCTGTTGCTTCTTTCTGCACTCCTCTTGCCTCTTGCTGCACCCTTCTTCCTTCTTTCTGCACCTCTGTTGCCTGTTTGTGTACCTCTCTTGCCTCTTTCTTCACCCCTCTTGCCTCTTTCTGCACTTCTTTTGCCATTTTGTAGACTTCTCTTGTCTCTTTCTGCACCTCTGTTGCTTCTTTCTATACTTTTCTTGTTTCTTTCTGCAGCTGTCTTGCTTCTTTCTGCACCTGTCTTGCTTCTTTCTGTACTTCTCTTGCCTCTTTCTGCACCTCTTGTGCCTCTTTCTGCACTTCTCTTGCCTCTTTCTGCACCTCTCTTGTTTCTTTCTGTATCCCTCTTGCTTCTTTCTGCATCCCTCTTGCATCTTTCTGCACCTCTGTTGCCTTTTTCTGCACCTCTCTTGCCTCTTTCTGCACTTCTCTTTTCTATATCTGCATCTCTCTTGCCTCTTTCTGCACCTCTCTTGCCTCTTTCTGCTCCTCACTTGCCCCTTTCTGCACCCCTCTTGCCTATTTCTCTACCTCTCTTGACTTTTTCTGCACTTCTCTTGCCTCTTTCTGCACTTGTCTTGGCTCTGTCTATATCCCTCTTGCCTCTTTCTGCACTTCTGTTGCCTCTTTCTGCACCTCTCTTGCCTCTTTCTGCACCCCTCTTGCCTCTTTCCATACCTCTGTTGCCTCTTTCTGCACCTCTCTTGCTGTTTCTGCAGTTATATTGCCTCTTTCCACACCTCTCTTGCCTCTTTCCATACCTCTGTTGCCTCTTTCTGCACCTCTCTTGCTGTTTCTGCAGTTATATTGCCTCTTTCCACACCTCTCTTGCCTCTTCATGCACTTCTCTTGCCTCTTTCTGCACTTGTCTTGCCTCTTTCTGCACTTGTCTTGCTTCTTTCTGCGCCCCCTTGCCTCTTTCTGCACCCTTCTCCCGCTTTCTGCACTTCTGTTGCCTGTTTCTGCACCTCTCTTGCCTCTTTATGCAGCTGTCTTGTCTCTTTCTGCACTTCTCTTGCTTTTTTGTGCACTTCTCTTGCGTCTTTCTGCACTTCTCTTGCCTCTTTCTGCACTTTTCTTGCCTCTTTCTGCACATTTCTTGCTCTTTCTGCACCTCTCTTGTTTTTTCTGCACTTGTCTTGCCTCTTTCTGTACTCAAATGGGAATTGCAAGCTGTGAAGTTTAAAGGTCTGCGTGCTCTCATGACTGAGGTATATGTCTACTTGTACATGTATTCTCACATGTGTTATACATCTGAAGATGGTAGCTTAAAAAGCTGGTATGTCCTCCTATAGGTGGTCAAATCTTCTCAGTTCTGCTCTGTCATTCGGTTACACATGTAGACGTGTCTTATGTATGTAGGTGTTATAGAGCCTCTCAAATATACTATTGAATATCCGGGTGCCAAGTATTATGAGCAGAAAGAAATACATACACCTTCTTGTATACAAATTTACAGAGTATGCTGTTTGAAACACAGTTATTCAAGTATTTATATATTTATTTTTATGTAACATGTCACTGGGTAAAAGGACAAACACACGCATGCATACCTTCACAAACTTGGTGAGACGTACAACAGTGATATGGTTAGGATTGCTGTTTTACATTTCGCAGGCCTAATATTCAGAGCAGTCGATGAATAGTGAACCTTTAATAGAAAAGTGAGGTTTGAGATCTTGGGAGAAGGATTAGTGATTAGGCTAGTTTGTATGAGTCTGTAAAGGTACAGTCAAAGTAGGCCGTATAAATTTAGGTGTCTGCTTGAAATAGGAAATGCAGTCTGTCAAGTTTAAAGGTCTGTGTGGTGTTGTGAATGTGGCATGTGTGTACTTGTACATGTATTGTCACGTGTTATACATCTGAAGATGCTCGTTTAAAAAGCTGGTAGTTTCTCCTACAGGTGGAGAAATGTTCTCAGTTCTGCTCTGTCATTCGCTCCCACAGGCAGACATGTCTTACATATGTAGGTGTTATAGAGCTCCTCAAATAGACTATTCAATATCAATGTGCACTGTTTTCTGAGCAGAGAGGAATACATACACTTTCTTGTACATAAATTTAGAGAGCATGTGGTCCGAAACACAGGTATTGAACTATTTGTATGTTTCTTTTTATGTATCATGTCACTACAAAAAGGCACAGACACATGCATTAATGGTTCTTTATGCACTTCTCTTGCCTCTTCTGCACCTCTCTTGCCTCTTTCTGCACATTTCTTCTATGTGCACCTCTGTTGGTTCTTTCTGCACTTTTCTTGCCTCTGTTTTCTTGTCTCAGGTACTACCCATGCACTTGTACAATGACCGAGGCTCTTCCCATGCAGTCATGCTATGACTCAGGCACTACCCATGCACTCATTCATTCAGGTACTATCCATGCACTCATCCAATCACCCAGGCACTATCCTTGCACTCATCCTTTCAATCATGCAGTATGCATACACTCTTGCGTTCTGTCATGTACTACCTATGTACTTATCAAATGATGCAGACACTACTCTAGTACTCATCCAGTCCCCCTGGCACTGCCCATGAATTTATCCAATCATTCAAGCACTATCCTTGCACTCAACCATTCACTCAGGCACTATGCATGGTCTCATTCTATCACCAAGGTACTACCTATGCACTTTTTCATTCTCTCTGGCAATACCCATGCACTGATGCAGTCACGCAAGTACTACCCATGCACTCATGCAATCACTAAACCACTACCCATGCACTTATTTAATTACTTAGGCACCTTTCTTCCTCTTTCTGCATCTTTCTTTTTCTTTCTGGAGTTCTCTTGGTTATTTCTGTACTTGTCTTGTCTCTTTGTGCACCTCTGCTGCTTCTTTCTGTACTTCTCTAGCTTCTTTCTTCACCTCTTTTCCCTCTTTCTACACCTCTCTTCCCTAGTTTTGCACCTCTCTTGCATCTTTCTGCACTTCTCGTGCCTCTTTCTGCACCCCTCTTGTCTCTTTCTGCACCTCTGTTGCTTCTTTCTGCACTTCTCTTGCTTGTGTCTGCATCTCTCTTGCTTCTTTCTGCAGCTCTCTTGGCTCTTTCTGCACCTCTATTGCATCTTTCTGCACCTGAATTGCCTTTCTGCACCTCTTGTGCATCTTTCTGCACCTCACTTGCCTCTTTCTGCACCTATCTTGTCTCTGTTTGCACCTGTCTTGTTCTTTTCTGCACTTCTCTTGCCTCTTTCTGTACTTCTCTTGCCTCTTTCTGTACTCAAATGGGAAGTGAAGCTGCAGTTCTCTTGCTTATTTCTGCACCTCTCTTTTTTTTTGTTATGAAGAGAATAGCAATGTAATTGTAAGCAATTGCTTAGTGGTTATTATGAATATTGATATGTAATTTATTTAAAATTGTTAATTGATGTAACAAACTATTGAAACTGTTCTTTGTTTTTTAGACATTTATTTTATTTGGATCACAAATTGAAGATGGCAAGAAAAAATGAAAAGAGAAAAGAACAAAGAAAACAGTACTACTTAAAGAAAAGTAAAAAGAGTACATTAGAAAAAGAGCAAAGTGTTACTCAAGATAAAATCGCTTCTGCTAAGAGCACTAAACAGTTACTTAAAACAGTTGTAGAGAGATTTAAAAAAGTCAATAATAATGAAAGGAAAAAGAAAAGGTTTACAACAAACCAGAAGGAAAAGAAGAAATGGTAAAAACACATTAGTTTATGGGAAAACAACACATATTATAAGAAAGCAAAAACCATATAAGGAGACACGTATAAGAATTTTTAGAAGTAGAGTAATTCAAAATGTATTAAAAAATTCTAAAAAATCTAAAAGAAGATCAGCAGCTTATAAGAAAAAGCAACACATTGAAAGTGTAGTAGATAGTGCTTTTGAATTGAAACAAAAATTATTTATATTAACATTGAAGAGAATGAGAACATTGGATAAAACAATGGTGTTTATGAAAGAGAAAAGAAAAAGAAAAAAACGTGTTAATTGAAGTAACTTTTGTAAAACGTTTACTGGTGAAGGGAAGCACGCTTCCAGTACTGAGCCTTTCTTTAATGAAGAAATCTATTTTCAACAGAACACATTAGTACATGCAGTTGATACTAGTGGTTGATACTATGAGATGAAAGATGGTTCTCCCATTCCAAAAGAAACAAGCATTAGCAATGCAATCGGTCTCGCATTTGTGAAAGTTGGAGCTATTGGCGTTGTAAATGATTGTGTTTTTTTTTTTTGTAGTGGAATTAAGTGGTTTGAATTGGAATTGTTAGTTGTGGAATTGTGGGGGGTGGGATTGAGTGGTGTGTACTGTATTTATGTAGTGGAATTATGTGGTATGGTGAATAGATAGGGGTGAGAGCTGTATAAAATAGATAGAAAGTAAGATTGAGAGGTATAAGTAGTTTGTGTCTGAAGTGGTGAATGAACTGTAGATAGAGTAGGTTGGCAAGCACGCAGTTCCTGGTGACCAACCGCTCTGGGTTTTCAGCCTAGAAACGAATAGCCTCCATCCATTCGTCCAAAGTGACCATACTCTGCACTTCAGTGCATAATCTATTGACGCAGAAAAACCTTAAAACGAACCGTCACTAATATTGCTAAATCCTGCGAGTAGTCCATTCAACTGAATTGTATGTCCAGAATTGGCATGCTCCCTGCGTGACCCCGTGACCACTCGTTTTCAAAAGTAAAGCCAGTTTTATAAGCAGTGTGAGAAGTTGGCCTGGCATATGCTGTCCACTAATTATAGTGGGCACCTTGCACCAGTCCAAACAACCCCTTATTGGAGATAGGTTAAAGACAACCTTTATTGAAAGCTATCCTAGTGGTAGCTATGGAGAGCAGCCTTCAGGCTAAGTCTTGAAGGAATGTAAAGCAGCTTGTTTTACCAATCTATAATCTCTTGAGTGACCAAATGAAAGAGGACCACACCAGGTATATATTCAAAATATATGTATTTATTGCTAAACACACCCCTCTAGTCTCTTTATGAGGCTAGAGTTCAAATACATAAGTTATAAGTTAGTTATCTACAGTAATAGCACAAATACACGTTTGAGCCCTAGGGCGTACCAAACCATATACCAATAAAGTGGTATAAGAACCACGACTGAGCTAGACACAGGGCCTAGAGCCTGTAGAAGTGCTTGGACCACAAGGAACCACCCAAGGTAGTGACACAGGGGACCCACGGGGGACGCGTGCAGTGTATGAACACAGCCGCGAATCGCCGTTAACTTCTATGGGGAAAGTCGCGGTTTGAATTTAAAGAAAGGGACACTTAGAGGAGGACTTGGAGCAAACCCTTTGAGAACTAGGCTGTTCTAGTGTCAATACCCACGTGAGCACCGGAGTACTCGAGTTACCTCAACCAGGGAGCCGGGTGCATAGGTGTCTTTCGGGGTCGGGTTTCGTCGTCGCTTTCAATGGCGATCTGCTGCAAAGTGCTGCTGGCGGCCAAGTCGAAAGTGTTCGGGTGGATCCAAAGGTGGATCGAAGATCTGAAGAACCTGAAAGCAGAGGGGACAGAGTCTGGGTCAATAGCCAGTGACCAGGAAGGCGATGAGCAGATGCCCACCGATGTCAAGTGCTTCAGGTAGGTTGACGGTCGTCTTGACTCTTCAGCCACGAGGTCCAGGAGGCGTCGGCGGCGACCAGGAGCTGGATTCGAGCTGTCCCACAAAGTCTGTCGATTGCAGGGGTGTCGGCGACCGGATTGGACCCAACAAGCCTTGGCAGCGGCAAGTCTCGTGGAAATGGAAGAAGGACGATGTTGCAGACCAGCAAGGTCTGTGGGACTCACCCAGCGAGGGTAAGTCAGGGCACGCCTGGAGCAACCAGGGAGCCCAAGCAGAAGAAGATTGGCCTTCGGGAGGGCCTACTAGCCAACGGACTAGCGACCGCGAAGGAGCCTCGAGTCGACGCACGTGGAGCTGGCTCACAGGACACTCGTGGAGTGGAGGCCAGTGATCTTCGGTGCAGTTGGTGCTGGAGGCTGGGGCTACTCGGAGCCCAAAGCACGACTTCGTGGGAGACCCAGAAGAGGATGCACTTGAAAATGCGATCGGTGTCCAGGGTCACGGTTCCACGTTACCCACGACAGCTACGGGCCTCAGCTTTGCTGGGGACTCAGGGCAGCCTCGGGAAGTCTGGAAATCCACCTCTGGTGATGCAAAGACTTCGGCGTCCGGCGGGAGCTTCAGCAATGCAGACCGGACAATTGCTTCTTTGGTGCCTGCCAAGCAGAGAGTCACTCCTTGACCCCAAGGGAGATTCTTCCAGTCCTCTAATCTTGAAGTAGAGCGTCGAAGGTCCAGGATTCTGTGTCAGAGTTTCGTCCAGGTTAATCTCAAGTCCTAAGGACTGGGGTCCCATACTTATACTAAGGTAGGGGGTTGGACATACTCTGTGGCCCCACCTATGGGAGGGTCAGGGCAGAGGGGTGGTTACACCCCTTTCCCTTTGTCCAGTTTCGCGCCAGAGCAGGGGCTGGAAGCCCCTGAGCCGGTTTGAACTGGGGTATGCACAGGGACACCAAATGTGCCCCCAGTGCAGGACTTCAAAGCACCAGAGAGTGCTCCCACCCAGCCCCAATACACACTATCCTGTCTGGGGAGGTGGTTACACCTCCCTGGGACAGAAACCTGTGTCCAGGCCTCCCCTGCCGGAGTTTCGGTCAGCAGCAGGAGGCCAGACTCGTGTCTGTGGTAGCGGCATCCATTTTGTGATGCCAGGGCTCTGGAAAGTCAGTACCGGGTATACCGGTGTGTACATGTCTCTCCCTCTAGAAGGGTGGAATGCTACCCCCGCCGCCAGAGCTGGCGGGGGGTAGTATTCCAAGATGTTTGACACCAAACACGACATGTTTCCGTGCAGCCATCCCAAAGTTAGCATTTAACGCGAGGTTATAATGCGCTTAAGAGTATATGGTCGGGCTGCACTACAAACAGCATCAGAGAAGGGTCTCCAGAACGCTGCAGAGGGCCCAGCTCATGCAGGGGCACCCTCTCACATAGGAACCACGCACTCTGCGTTCAGGATTGATAAGGCCTGCCATAGGAGTGACTTATAGGTTTATATGTGTGTATGTATGTAGTGATATAGGTAGCCTATATCACAGTAAGGAGTGCATGCACCACCTTACCCAGGCTGCAGTAGCAGACCTGTGGTATCATTTTGGATGGCCTTCCAGGGGTGGCACAATACATGCTGCAGCCCCTGGTAGGCCTCTGAGGTACCTATGCCCTGGGTACATAGTATACCATATACTAGGGACTTATAAGGGCACTCCAGATTCCAATCCGAGATGTGCCTAAGGCACATGGAAACCATTTTAAAGAGGAAGCAGCTAGGCTGGGGTTCTGATTAGCAGGGCCCCAGCCAGACTAAGTTCGAAAAACAGTGAAGCATCAGCAAAAAGTGGGGGTACCCATGTGAAGCAGATCCTACTCTCCTACACAACCCCCCAAACGTAGGGACATTAAACTAACCTTGCCCAGTTAAGTCTTCATGTTCTAAGTGGAAGTACCTAGAGAGTCCATCTGTATTGGCATGGTTACTCCCAGGTCTATGTTCCACTGTGAAGTCCATCCCCTGTAGGAAATGGACCACCTAAGCAGTTTGGGGTTTTCACCCTTCATTTGTTTTAGCCATAAGAGGGGCTTATGGTCTGTTGGAACAAGGAAGTGAGTACCAAACAAGTATGGCCTCAACTTCTTCAGAGCCCAGACCACAGCAAAGGCCTCCCTCTCAATGGCTGACCAACGTTTCTCTCTAGGGGTCAGCCTTCTGCTAATAAAAGCTACTGGCTGATCCTGACCTTCATCATTCAATTGTGACAGTACAGCCCCTACCCCCAATTCAGATGCATCTGTTTGGACAATGAACTTCTTGGAGTAATCAGGACTCTGTAGAATGGGAGCAGTGCACATGGCCTGCTTTAGGTCATCAAATGCCTTTTGACAGCTAACTGTCCACTGAACCTTTTTGGGCATTTTCTTGGAAGTTAAGTCATTCAGGGGTGTCACTATTGATCCATACCCCTTGACAAATCTCCTATAGTACCCAGTCAGGCCTAAGAAGGCTCTCACCTGAGTCTGGGTAGTTGGAGCAGTCCAGTCCATGATGGTCTGGATCTTGCTCTGCAGTGGTTGAACCTGGCCTCCACCCACAAGGTGGCCCAGGTACACAACCTGACTCTGCCCTATCTGGCACTTGGTGGCCTTGATAGTCAGGCCTGCTTTCTGCAGGGCCTGCAAAACATTTCTGAGGTGGACCAGGTGATCCTCCCAGGTGGATCTAAAGACAGCAATATCATCTAGATATGCTGCACTATAGGCTTCCAGACCTGTAAGGACTGTATTCATCAACCTCTGAAAAGTGGCAGGTGCATTCTTCAGACCAAAGGGCATCACCACAAATTGATAATGCCCACTAGGGGTTGAGAATGCTGTCTTTGGCTTTGCATCATCAGCTAGTCTGATCTGCCAGTAGCCAGCTGTCAGGTCAAATGTGCTTAGATACTTGGCTGAGGCCAAAGTGTCTATTAGCTCATCTGCCCTTGGTATTGGATGGGTGTAGGAGAGTAGGATCTGCTTCACATGGGTACCCCCACTTTTTGCTGATGCTTCACTGTTTTTAGACATTAGTCTGGCTGGGGCCCTGCTAATCAGAACCCCAGCCTAGCTGCTTCCTCTTTAAAATGGTTTCCATGTGCCTTAGGCACATCTCTGATTGGAATCTGGAGTGCCCTTATAAGTCTCTAGTATATGGTATACTATGTACCCAGGGCATAGGTACCTCAGAGGCCTACCAGGGGCTGCAGCATGTATTGTGCCACCCCTGGAAGGCCATCCAAAATGACACCCCAGGTCTGCTACTGCAGCCTGGGTAAGGTGGTGCATGCACCCCTTACTGTGATATAGGCTACCTATATCACTACATACATACACACATATAAACCTATAAGTCACTCCTATGGCAGGCCTTATCAATCCTGAAGGCAGAGTGCGTGGTTCCTATGTGAGAGGGTGCCCCTGCATGAGCTGGGCCCCTCTGCAGCGTTCGGAGACCCTTCTCTGATGCTGTTTGTAGTGCAGCCCGACCATATACTCTTAAGCGCATTATAACCTCGCGTTAAATGCTAACTTTGGGATGGCTGCACGGAAACATGTCGTGTTTGGTGTCAAACATCTTGGAATACTACCCCCGCCAGTTCTGGCGGCGGGGGTAGCATTCCACCCTTCTAGAGGGAGAGACATGTACACACCGGTATACCCGGTACTGACTTTCCAGAGCCCTGGCATCACAAAATGGATGCCGCTGCCACAGACACGAGTCTGGCCTCCTGCTGCTGACCGAAACTCCGGCAGGGGAGGCCTGGACAATAGGTTTCTTGTCCCAGGGAGGTGTAACCACCTCCCCAGACAGGATAGTGTGTATTGGGGCTGGGCGGGAGCACTCTCTGGTGCTTTGAAGTCCTGCACTGGGGGCACATTTGGTGTCCCTGTGCATACCCCAGTTCAAACCGGCTCAGGGGCTTCCATCCCCTGCTCTGGTGCGAAACTGGACAAAGGGAAAGGGTGTAACCACCCCTCTGCCCTGACCCTCCCATAGGTGGGGCCACAGAGTATGTCCAACCCCCTACCTTAGTATAAGTATGGGACCCCAGTCCTTAGGACTTTAGATTTACCTGGACGAAACTCTGACACAGAATCCTGGACCTTCGACGCTCTACTTCAAGATTAGAGGACTGAAGAATCTCCCTTGGGGTCAAGGAGTGACTCCTCTGCTTGGCAGGCACCAACAAAGCAATTGTCCGGTCTGCATCGCTGAAGCTCCCGCCGGACGCCGAAGTCTTTGCATCACCAGAGGTGGATTTCCAGACTTCCCCGAGGCTACCCTGAGTCCCCAGCAGAGCTGAGGCCCGTGGCTATCGTGGGTAACGTGGAACCGTGACCCCTGGACACCGCGTACTTTTGTAAGTGCATCCTCTTCTGGGTCTCCCACGAAGTTGTGCTTTGGGCTCCGAGTAGCCCCAGCCTCCAGCACCAACTGCACCGAAGATCACTGGCCTCCACTCCACGAGTGTCCTGTGAGCCAGCTCCACGTGCGTCGACTCAAGGCTCCTTCGCGGTCACTAGTCCGTTGGCTAGTAGGCCCTCCCGAAGGCCAATCTTCTTCTGCTTGGGCTCCCTGGTTGCTCCAGGCGTGCCCTGACTTACCCTCGCTGGGTGAGTCCCACAGACCTTGCTGGTCTGCAACATCGTCCTTCTTCCATTTCCACGAGACTTGCCGTTGCCAAGGCTTGTTGGATCCAATCCGGTCGCCGACACCCCTGCAATCGACAGACGTCGTGGGACAGCTCGAATCCAGCTCCTGGTCGTCGTCGACGCCTCCTGGACCTCGTGGCTGAAGAGTCAAGACGACCGTCAACCTACCTGAAGCACTCGACATCGGTGGGCATCTGCTCATCGCCTTCCTGGTCACTGGCTAGTGACCCAGACTCTGTCCCCTCTGCTTTCAGGTTCTTCAGATCTTCGATCCACCTTTGGATCCACCCGAACACTTTCGACTTGGCCGCCAGCAGCACTTTGCAGCAGATCGCCATTGAAAGCGACGACGAAACCCGACCCCGAAAGACACCTATGCAGCCGGCTCCCCTGGGTGAGGTAACTCGAGTACTCCGGTGCTCCCGTGGGTATTGACACTAGAACAGCTTAGTTCTCAAAGGGTTTGCTCCAAGTCCTCCTCTAAGTGTCCCTTTTCTTTTAATTTCAAACCGCGACTTTCCCCATAGAAGTTAACGGCGATTCGCGGCTGTGTTCATACACTGCATGCGTCCCCCGTGGGTCCCCTGTGTCACTACCTTGGGTGGTTCCTTGTGGTCCAAGCACTTCTACAGGCTCTAGGCCCTGTGTCTAGCTCAGTCGTGGTTCTTATACCACTTTATTGGTATATGGTTTGGTACGCCCCTAGGGCTCAAACGTGTATTTGTGCTATTACTGTAGATAACTAACTTATAATTTATGTACTTCGAACTCTAGCCTCATAAAGAGACTAGAGGGTGTGTTTAGTAATAAATACATATATTTTGAATATATACCTGGTGTGGTCCTCTTTCATTTGGTCACTCAAGAGATTATAGACTGGTAAACCAAGCTGCTTTACATTCCTTCAAGACTTAGCCTGAAGGCTGCTCTCCATAGCTACCACTAGGATAGCTTTCAATAAAGGTTGTCTTTAACCTATCTCCAATAAGGGGTTGTTTGGACTGGTGGAAGGTGCCCACTATAATTAGTGGACAGCATATGCCAGGCCAACTTCTCACATTGGTGTGTAGCGTGTGGGATTCCAGCTTGCTATTGTTTTACCAGATAATCTCAATTGAATTGATCAACTGAAAACCACTAAGGGTACCTAAGGTACATATAAATCAAGCTTAGTAATACAGTAAGTTCTACTGAACTTAGAGTTGTGTGTTAAGGGATAGCACACCCTTTCTACAACTCAAGAGAGTTTAGTAGGCCACACTAGAGTAGGTAGTGCATACACCACACCTCACTAGTAATGTCTTCAAAGCCAGGACCCAGTGAGTCCTCGCCAGAAGCCAGTGGGCTTCTTCCCTACAAGTATGATAAACTCCCATTCTTGGAATTGAGAGCATTATGCAATACTAGGAAGTTGAAGGCAGGCAAAAGTGCCAGCACACAACACCTCAGGGAGGTGTTACTAGCTGATGATCTCAGCAGGCCCATAGGGTCTGAAGGGGTAGGCAAAGAGGGTGGGGCAGAAGATGAGGTAGGGGCCAGGGGTGAAGAAACCCAGGCCCCCCCCCCTCTGAAACTGGCCAGGAAGGTGAAAATGACCTTGTCCTGGAAAACCCAATTCCTCCTGTGGAGGAGGAGGAGGAGGATCAGACTGACCTCCCTTTGTCCCCCAGGAAGAGTTCTGAGTGTGCCCAGAAGGTCTAGGTCTCCTTCTCAGGAGTCTAACCACTCTGACACCTCAATAGGGACCTCTGTCTCCTCTCATAGGAGGGAATCCTCTCATGAAAGGAGAAAGAGACTGATTCAGTATGAGCAAGCCCAGCTTGAACTCAGAAAACAGCAATTGGCTATAGACAGGGAGTCCCTAGATCTCTATAGAGAGAGAAAAAGATGGGACTAGAGTCCCATGGTGGCAGCAGTTTCCCCAAAGATAGGGAAAGGTCTTATGACCATAGAAACCTGAGCAAGATTGTCCCTCCCTACCAGAGTGGGGATGACATCCACAAATGGATAACTGCTCTAGAGAGGGCCTGTAAAGTACAGAGGGTCCCTCAGGAGCAGTGGGCAGCAATCTTGTGGCTCTCCTTTGCAGACAAAGGTAGAGACAAGCTCCTCACTGTTAGAGAGGAGGATGCTGATAATTACAAAGTCTTGAAGAGTGCTCTAATTGATGGGTTTGGCCTAACCACTGAACAATACAGGTTAAAGTTCAGGGATACCCAAAAAGCACAGACTCAAGACTGGGTGGACTTTGTTGATTGTTCTGCCAAGGCTCTGGAAGGTTGGTTATTGGGCAGTAAGGTGTGTGACTTCACAGGATTGTACAATCTGATCATGAGGGAGCAGATTCTTAATAACTGTCAAAATCAGCTGTTGCATCAGCACCTGGTGGACTCTGATCTGACCTCTCCCCAAGAATTGGGAAAGAAGGCAGACAAATGGGTCAGAACCAGGGTGAGGCAGAAGGTACAGAACCAAGGTGGTGACCCTAAGAAGCAAGATTCGAAAAACTCTGATAAGGGTGGGGAGAAGGGTAAAGATCAAAAGTCTTCACAAGGCCCCCAAAAATCTTCTTCAGGTGGGGATTCACAGTCTAACAAAGGGAAAGGCCAAAGGAAACCATCGTGCAAGGTCTGTAAGCAAAAGACCCACTGGACCAGTGATTGCACCAAGTCCAAAGACTCTACTCCAGCCCCCACCAATGCCCCTAAGGCACCTGCTCCCCCTAGTGCAGTTACAGTTGGTGGTGGGACTACACTAGCCAAGGGTTTAGTAGGGTTGACCCTGGGTAAGGAGATGAGCTCTGACCTAGTCAGAGAACTCACTCAGGCTGTCCTAGTCTGTGATGGAGGCATGGATGTGACCTCCTCTGTGAGTCCCAGTAATCTGGGCAAGTACAGGCAACAGCCCTTAATCAATGGAAAAGAGGCTTTGCCATTTAGGGACACAGGGGCAAGTGTCACCATGGTGACACAAGACCTTGTGAATCCTGGGCAGATTATACTTGGTGAAATGTACCAAGTGACCAATGCTAGCAACGTCAGAACAGACCATACTCTGGCAGTTGTTAACTTCTCCTGGGGAGGGGTAACTGGCCTTAAGAAGGTTGTGGTAAGTGCAGACCTAACAGTTGAATGCTTGCTTGGCAATGACTTAGAAACTTCAGCTTGGGCAGAAGTGGAGCTCAGGACCCATGCAGAAATGCTGGGCATCCCTGCAGATGTGTTTGCTGTGACCAGGTCACAAGCCAAAATGTCTAACACTGAACAGGCCTTGGATTCTGGAATAATGGACCAAGTGCCCTCCAAGAAGAGGAGTAGTAGGGTAAAGGCAGTGCCTTCCCCCTTGGCTCAGAAGGAAGATCAGTCTCTTGAGAGGGATGATCTCAGTCCTGAGGAAGGAACTGTCCCAGAGGAGCTTGAACCTGACCAGGTTGAGTTCTTGGGTTCAGGGGGCCCTTCCAGGGCAGATCTGAGCCAGGAGCAGCAGAGCTGCCCCTCTCTTGAACCCCTCAGACAGCAAGCTGCTGCTGAGGCTGCTGGGAAAGCTAGTGGTCCCCATACTGTGTATTGGGATTATGGACTCTTGTACTCAGAGTGTAGAGACCCCAACCCTGGTGCTACCAGGAGGTTGGTTATACCTCTGAAGTTCAGGGGCTTCCTATTGACACTAGCCCATGACATTCCCTTAGCAGGTCACCTGGGCCAGAACAAGACTTGGGACAGAATTGTCCCTCACTTTCACTGGCCCCACATGTCTGAAGACACCAAGGAGTTTTGTCGCTCCTGTGTAACCTGCCAGGCCAGTGGCAAGGCAGGTGGCACTACAAAGGCCCCCCTGATACCACTACCTGTGGTGGGGGTTCCCTTTGAAAGGGTGGGGATTGACATTGTTGGTCCCATGGATCCCCAAACAGCATCTGGGCACAGGTTTATCCTGGTGGTAGTGGATCATGCCACCAGGTACCCAGAGGCTATTCCCCTTAGGACCACTACAGCACCTGTGGTGGCAAGGGGCCTCCTGAGAATTTTCTCAAGAGTGGGCTTCCCTAAGGAGGTTGTATCAGACAGGGTTGCTAACTTTATGTCTGGATACTTAAAAGCAATGTGGAAGGAGTGTGGAGTGACTTACAAGTTCACCACACCCTATCACCCACAATGCAATGGTTTAGTTGAGAGATTCAACAAAACCTTGAAGGGCATGATTAAAGGGCTCCCAGAAAAGCTTAGGCGAAGATGGGACATACTCTTGCCCTGCCTTTTATTTGCATACAGGGAGGTGCCTCAAAAGGGGTTGGCTACAGCCCTTTTGAACTTTTGTTTGGTCACCCTGTCAGGGGTCCATTGTGCTTGGTGAAGGAAGGATGGGAGTTACCTCTCAAGCCCCCAAAGCAAGACATAGTGGACTATGTACTTGGTCTCCGCTCCCGGATGGCTGAGTATATGAAAAAGGCAACTAAAAACCTTGAGGCTAGCCAGGAACTTCAAAAAGCCTGGCATGACCAAAAGGCTGTACTGACTGTTTACCAGCCAGGACAGAAGGTGTGGGTGTTGGAGCCAGTGGCCCCAGCAGCTCTCCAAGACAAATGGAGTGGACCCCATACCATTGTTGAACAGAAGGGTGAGGTTACCTATTTGGTGGACCTAGGAACACCCAGGAGTCCCCACAGGGTTCTCCATGTCAACAGGTTAAAACCATATGTGGGCAGGGCAGACATGGGCTTGCTCATGGCTACTGATGAGGGACAGGAGGAAGAGAGTGACCCACTCCCTGACCTGCTCTCACAGAACCCTGATGATGGGTCAGTGAATGGTGTAGCCTTGGCAGGCAGCCTCACTACCCAGCAGCAGACTGATTGCAGACAGGTGCTCAATCAGTTCAGACACATATTCTCACTGACACCCAGTCAGACTACCTGGTGCACTCATGAAGTGGACACTGGGGACAGTCTGCCTATTAAAAATAAGATTTATAGGCAACCTGACCATGTCAGGGACTGTATCAGGACAGAAGTCCAGAAGATGTTGGATTTGGGAGTTATTGAACCCTCAGATAGCCCTTGGGCTAGTCCAGTGGTCCTTGTGCCAAAACCTCACACCAATGGTGGGAAGAGAGAGATGAGGTTTTGTGTGGACTACAGGGGTCTCAATGCAGTCACTAGGACTGATGCCCATCCAATACCTAGGGCAGATGAGCTAATAGACACTTTGGCCTCAGCCAAGTATCTAAGCACATTTGACCTGACAGCTGGCTACTGGCAGATCAGACTAGCTGATGATGCAAATCCAAAGACAGCATTCTCAACCCCTAGTGGGCATTATCAATTTGTGGTGATGCCCTTTGGTCTGAAGAATGCACCTGCCACTTTTCAGAGGTTGGTGAATACAGTCCTTACAGGTCTGAAAGCCTATAGTGCAGCATATCTAGATGATATTGCTGTCTTTAGCTCCACCTGGGAGGATCACCTGGTCCACCTCAGAAATGTTTTGCAGGCCCTGCAGAAAGCAGGCCTGACTATCAAGGCCACCAAGTGCCAGATAGGGCAGAGTCAGGTTGTGTACCTGGGCCACCTTGTGGGTGGAGGCCAGGTTCAACCACTGCAGAGCAAGATCCAGACCATCATGGACTGGACTGCTCCAACTACCCAGACTCAGGTGAGAGCCTTCTTAGGCCTGACTGGGTACTATAGGAGATTTGTCAAGGGGTATGAATCAATAGTGACACCCCTGAATGACTTAACTTCCAAGAAAATGCCCAAAAAGGTTCAGTGGACAGTTAGCTGTCAAAAGGCATTTGATGACCTAAAGCAGGCCATGTGCACTGCTCCCATTCTACAGAGTCCTGATTACTCCAAGAAGTTCATTGTCCAAACAGATGCATCTGAATTGGGGGTAGGGGCTGTACTGTCACAATTGAATGATGAAGGTCAGGATCAGCCAGTAGCTTTTATTAGCAGAAGGCTGACCCCTAGAGAGAAACGTTGGTCAGCCATTGAGAGGGAGGCCTTTGCTGTGGTCTGGGCTCTGAAGAAGTTGAGACCATACTTGTTTGGTACTCACTTCCTTGTTTAAACAGACCATAAGCCCCTCTTATGGCTAAAACAAATGAAGGGTGAAAACCCCAAACTGCTTAGGTGGTCCATTTCCCTACAGGGGATGGACTTCACAGTGGAACATAGACCTGGGAGTAACCATGCCAATGCAGATGGACTCTCTAGGCACTTCCACTTAGAACATGAAGACTTAACTGGGCAAGGTTAGTTTAATGTCCCTACGTTTGGGGGGGGTTGTGTAGGAGAGTAGGATCTGCTTCACATGGGTACCCCCACTTTTGCTGATGCTTCACTGTTTTTAGACCTTAGTCTGGCTGGGGCCCTGCTAATCAGAACCCCAGCCTAGCTGCTTCCTCTTTAAAATGGTTTCCATGTGCCTTAGGCACATCACTGATTGGAATCTGGAGTGCCCTTATAAGTCCCTAGTATATGGTATACTATGTACCCAGGGCATAGGTACCTCAGAGGCCTACCAGGGGCTGCAGCATGTATTGTGCCACCCCTGGAAGGCCATCCAAAATGACACCCCAGGTCTGCTACTGCAGCCTGGGTAAGGTGGTGCATGCACCCCTTACTGTGATATAGGCTACCTATATCACTACATACATACACACATATAAACCTATAAGGCACTCCTATGGCAGGCCTTATCAATCCTGAAGGCAGAGTGCGTGGTTCCTATGTGAGAGGGTGCCCCTGCATGAGCTGGGCCCCTCTGCAGCGTTCGGAGACCCTTCTCTGATGCTGTTTGTAGTGCAGCCCGACCATATACTCCTAAGCGCATTATAACCTCGCGTTAAATGCTAACTTTGGGATGGCTGCACGGAAACATGTCGTGTTTGGTGTCAAACATCTTGGAATACTACCCCCGCCAGTTCTGGGGGCGGGGGTAGCATTCCACCCTTCTAGAGGGAGAGACATGTACACACCGGTATACCCGGTACTGACTTTCCAGAGCCCTGGCATCACAAAATGGATGCCGCTGCCACAGACACGAGTCTGGCCTCCTGCTGCTGACCGAAACTCCGGCAGGGGAGGCCTGGACAATAGGTTTCCTGTCCCAGGGAGGTGTAACCACCTCCCCAGACAGGATAGTGTGTATTGGGGCTGGGCTGGAGCACTCTCTGGTGCTTTGAAGTCCTGCACTGGGGGCACATTTGGTGTCCCTGTGCATACCCCAGTTCAAACCGGCTCAGGGGCTTCCAGCCCCTGCTCTGGCGCGAAACTGGACAAAGGGAAAGGGGTGTAACCACCCCTCTGCCCTGACCCTCCCATAGGTGGGGCCACAGAGTATGTCCAACCCCCTACCTTAGTATAAGTATGGGACCCCAGTCCTTAGGACTTGAGATTAACCTGCACGAAACTCTGACACAGAATCCTGGACCTTCGACGCTCTACTTCAAGATTAGAGGACTGAAGAATCTCCCTTGGGGTCAAGGAGTGACTCCCCTGCTTGCCAGGCACCAACGAAGCAATTGTCCGGTTTGCATCGCTGAAGCTCCCGCCGGACGCCGAAGTCTTTGCATCACCAGAGGTGGATTTCCAGACTTCCCCGAGGCTACCCTGAGTCCCCAGCAGAGCTGAGGCCCGTGGCTATCGTGGGTAACGTGGAACCGTGACCCCTGGACACCGCGTACTTTTGTAAGTGCATCCTCTTCTGGGTCTCCCACGAAGTTGTGCTTTGGGCTCCGAGTAGCCCCAGCCTCCAGCACCAACTGCACCGAAGATCACTGGCCTCCACTCCACGAGTGTCCTGTGAGCCAGCTCCACGTGCGTCGACTCGAGGCTCCTTCGCGGTCACTAGTCCGTTGGCTAGTAGGCCCTCCCGAAGACCAATCTTCTTCTGCTTGGGCTCCCTGGTTGCTCCAGGCGTGCCCTGACTTACCCTCGCTGGGTGAGTCCCACAGACCTTGCTGGTCTGCAACATCGTCCTTCTTCCATTTCCACGAGACTTGCCGTTGATAAGGCTTGTTGGGTCCAATCCGGTCGCCGACACCCCTGCAATCGACAGACGTCGTGGGACAGCTCGAATCCAGCTCCTGGTCGTCGTCGACGCCTCCTGGACCTCGTGGCTGAAGAGTCAAGACGACCGTCAACCTACCTGAAGCACTCGACATCGGTGGGCATCTGCTCATCGCCTTCCTGGTCACTGGCTAGTGACCCAGACTCTGTCCCCTCTGCTTTCAGGTTCTTCAGATCTTCGATCCACCTTTGGATCCACCCGAACACTTTCGACTTGGCCGCCAGCAGCACTTTGCAGCAGATCGCCATTGAAAGCGACGACGAAACCCGACCCCGAAAGACACCTATGCACCCGGCTCCCCTGGGTGAGGTAACTCGAGTACTCCGGTGCTCCCGTGGGTATTGACACTAGAACAGCCTAGTTCTCAAAGGGTTTGCTCCAAGTCCTCCTCTAAGTGTCCCTTTTCTTTTAATTTCAAACCGCGACTTTCCCCATAGAAGTTAACGGCGATTCGCGGCTGTGTTCATACACTGCACGCGTCCCCCGTGGGTCCCCTGTGTCACAACCTTGGGTGGTTCCTTGTGGTCCAAGCACTTCTACAGGCTCTAGGCCCTGTGTCTAGCTCAGTCGTGGTTCTTATACCACTTTATTGGTATATGGTTTGGTACGCCCCTAGGGCTCAAACGTGTATTTGTGCTATTACTGTAGATAACTAACTTATAATTTATGTACTTCGAACTGTAGCCTCATAAAGAGACTAGAGGGGTGTGTTTAGTAATAAATACATATATTTTGAATATATACCTGGTGTGGTCCTCTTTCATTTGGTCACTCAAGAGATTATAGACTGGTAAAACAAGCTGCTTTACATTCCTTCAAGACTTAGCCTGAAGGCTGCTCTCCATAGCTACCACTAGGATAGCTTTCAATAAAGGTTGTCTTTAACCTATCTCCAATAAGGGGTTGTTTGGACTGGTGCAAGGTGCCCACTATAATTAGTGGACAGCATATGCCAGGCCAACTTCTCACAATGGGCATCAGTCCTAGTGACTGCATTGAGACCCCTGTAGTCCACACAAAACCTCATCTCTCTTTTCCCACCATTGGTGTGAGGTTTTGGCACAAGGACCACTGGACTAGCCCAAGGGCTATCTGAGGGTTCAATAACTCCCAAATCCAACATCTTCTGGACTTCTGTCCTGATACAGTCCCTGACATGGTCAAGTTGCCTATAAATCTTATTTTTAATAGGCAGACTGTCCCCAGTGTCCACTTCATGAGTGCACCAGGTAGTCTGACTGGGTGTCAGTGAGAATATGTGTCTGAACTGATTGAGCACCTGTCTGCAATCAGTCTGCTGCCGGGTAGTGAGGCTGCCTGCCAAGGCTACACCGTCCACTGACCCATCATCAGGGTTCTGTGAGAGCAGGTCAGGGAGTGGGTCACTCTCTTCCTCCTGTCCCTCATCAGTAGCCATGAGCAAGCCCATGTCTGCCCTGACCACATATGGTTTTAACCTTTTGACATGGAGAACCCTGTGGGGACTCCTGGGTGTTCCTAGGTCCACCAAATAGGTAACCTCACCCTTCTGTTCAACAATGGTATGGGGTCCACTCCATTTGTCTTGGAGAGCTGCTGGGGCCACTGGCTCCAACACCCACACCTTCTGTCCTGGCTGGTAAACAGTCAGTACAGCCTTTTGGTCATGCCAGACTTTTTGCAGTTCCTGGCTAGCCTCAAGGTTTTTAGTTGCCTTTTTCATGTACTCAGCCATCCGGGAGCAGAGACCAAGTACATAGTCCACTATGTCTTGCTTTGGGGGCTTGAGAGGTAACTCCCATCCTTCCTTCACCAAGCACAATGGACCCCTGACAGGGTGACCAAACAAAAGTTCAAAAGGGCTGTAGCCAACCCCTTTTGAGGCACCTCCCTGTATGCAAATAAAAGGCAGGGCAAGAGTATGTCCCATCTTCGCGTAAGCTTTTCTGGGAGCCCTTTAATCATGCCCTTCAAGGTTTTGTTGAATCTCTCAACTAAACCATTGCATTGTGGGTGATAGGGTGTGGTGAACTTGTAAGTCACTCCACACTCCTTCCACATTGCTTTTAAGTATCCAGACATAAAGTTAGCAACCCTGTCTGATACAACCTCCTTAGGGAAACCCACTCTTGAGAAAATTCCTAGGAGGGCTCTTGCCACCACAGGTGCTGTAGTGGTCCTAAGGGGAATAGCCTCTGGGTACCTGGTGGCATGATCCACTACCACCAGGATAAACCTGTGCCCAGATGCTGTTTGGGGATCCATGGGACCAACAATGTCAATCCCCACCCTTTCAAAGGGAACCCCCACCACAGGTAGTGGTATCAGGGGGGCCTTTGTAGTGCCACCTGCCTTGCCACTGGCCTGGCAGGTTACACAGGAGCGACAAAACTCCTTGGTGTCTTCAGACATGTGGGGCCAGTGAAAGTGAGGGACAATTCTGTCCCAAGTCTTGTTCTGGCCCAGGTGACCTGCTAAGGGAATGTCATGGGCTAGGGTCAATAGGAAGCCCCTGAACTTCAGAGGTATAACCAACCTCCTGGTGGCACCAGGCTTGGGGTCTCTACACTCTGAGTACAAGAGTCCATCATCCCAATACACAGTATGGGGACCACTAGCTTTCCCAGCAGCCTCAGCAGCAGCTTGCTGTCTGAGGGGTTCAAGAGAGGGGCAGCTCTGCTGCTCCTGGCTCAGATCTGCCCTGGAAGGGCCCCCTGTCTCCCAGAACTCAACCTGGTCAGGTTCAAGCTCCTCTGGGACAGTTCCTTCCTCAGGACTGAGATCATCCCCCTCAAGAGACTGATCTTCCTTCTGAGCCAAGGGGAAGGCACTGCCTTTACCCTACTACTCCTCTTCTTGGAGGGCACTTGGTCCATTATTCCAGAATCCAAGGCCTGTTCAGTGTTAGACATTTTGGCTTGTGACCTGGTCACAGCAAACACATCTGCAGGGATGCCCAGCATTTCTGCATGGGTCCTGAGCTCCACTTCTGCCCAAGCTGAAGTTTCTAAGTCATTGCCAAGCAAGCATTCAACGGGTAGGTCTGCACTTACCACAACCTTCTTAAGGCCAGTTACCCCTCCCCAGGAGAAGTTAACAACCCCCAGAGTATGGTCTGTTCTGACGTTGCTAGCATTGGTCACTTGGTACATTTCACCAAGTATAATCTGCCCAGGATTCACAAGCTCTTGTCTCACCATGGTGACACTTGCCCCTGTGTCCCTAAATGCCAAAGCCTCTTTTCCATTGATTAAGGGCTGTTGCCTGTACTTGCCCAGATTACTGGGACTCACAGAGGAGGTCACATCCATGCCTCCATCACAGACTAGGACAGCCTGAGTGAGTTCTCTGACTAGGTCAGAGCTCATCTCCTTACCCAGGGTCAACCCTACTAAACCCTTGGCTTGTGTAGTCCCACCACCAACTGTAACTGCACTAGGGGGAGCAGGTGCCTTAGGGGCATTGGTGGGGGCTGGAGTAGAGTCTTTGGACTTGGTGCAATCACTGGTCCAGTGGGTCTTTTGCTTACAGACCTTGCACCATGGTTTCTTTTGGCCTTTCCCTTTGTTAGACTGTGAATCCCCACCTGAAGAAGATTTTTGGGGGCCTTGTGAAGACTTTTGGTCTTTACCTTTCTCCCCACCCTTATCAGAGGTTTTCGAATCTTGCTTCTTAGGGTCACCACCTTGGTTCTGTACCTTCTGCCTCACCCTGGTTCTGACCCATTTGTCTGCCTTCTTTCCCAATTCTTGGGGAGAGGTCAGATCAGAGTCCACCAGGTGCTGATGCAACAGCTGATTTTGACAATTGTTAAGGATCTGCTCCCTCATGATAAGATTGTACAATCCTGTGAAGTCACATACCTTACTGCCCAATAACCAACCTTCCAGAGCCTTGGCAGAACAATCAACAAAGTCCACCCAGTCTTGAGTCTGTGCCTTTTGGGTATCCCTGAACTTTAACCTGTATTGTTCAGTGGTTAGGCCAAACCCATCAATTAGAGCACTCTTCAAGACTTTGTAATTATCAGCATCCTCCTCTCTAACAGTGAGGAGCTTATCTCTACCTTTGTCTGCAAAGGAGAGCCACAAGATTGCTGCCCACTGCTCCTGAGGGACCCTCTGTACTTTACAGGCCCTCTCTAGAGCAGTTATCCATTTGTGGATGTCATCCCCACTCTGGTAGGGAGGGACAATCTTGCTCAGGTTTCTATGGTCATAAGACCTTTCCCTATCTCTTGGGAAATTGCTGCCACCATGGGACTCTAGTCCCATCTTTTGTCTCTCTCTATAGAGATCTAGGGACTCCCTGTCTCTAGCCAATTGCTGTTTTCTGAGCTCAAGCTGGGCTTGTTTATACTGAAGCAATCTCTTTCTCCTTTCATGAGAGGATTCCCTCCTATGAGAGGAGACAGAGGTCCCTATTGAGGTGTCAGAGTGGTTAGACTCCTGAGAAGGAGATCTAGACCTTCTGGGCACACTCAGTACTCTTCCTGGGGGGACAAAGGGGAGGTCATTCTGATCCCCCTCCTCCTCCTCCACAGGAGGAATTGGGTTATCCAGGACAAGGTCATTTTCACCTTCCTGGCCAGTTTCAGAGGGGGGGGCCTGGGTTTCTTCACCCCTGGCCCCTTCCTCATCTTCTGCCCCACCCTCTCTGCCTACCCCTTCAGGCCCTAGGGGCCTGCTGAGATCATCAGCCAGTAACACCTCCCTGAGGTGTTGGGTGCTGGCACTTTTGCCTGCCTTCAGCTTCCTAGTATTGCATAATGCTCTCAATTCCAAGAATGGGAGTTTATCATACTTGGAGGGAAGAAGCCCACTGGCTTCTGGCAAGGACTCACTGGGTCCTGGCTTTGAAGACATTACTAGTGAGGTGTGGTGTATGCACTACCTACTCTAGTGTGGCCTACTAAACTCTCTTGAGTTGTAGAAAGGGTGTGCTATCCCTTAACACACAACTCTAAGTTCATTAGAACTTACTGTATACTAAGCTTGATTTATATGTACCTTAGGTACCCTTAGTGGTTTTCAGTTGATCAATTCAATTGAGATTATCTGGTAAAACAATAGCAAGCTGGAATCCCACACGCTGCACACCAATGTGAGAAGTTGGCCTGGCATATGCTGTCCACTAATTATAGTGGGCACCTTGCACCAGTCCAAACAACCCCTTATTGGAGATAGGTTAAAGACAACCTTTATTGAAAGCTATCCTAGTGGTAGCTATGGAGAGCAGCCTTCAGGCTAAGTCTTGAAGGAATGTAAAGCAGCTTGTTTTACCAGTCTATAATCTCTTGAGTGACCAAATGAAAGAGGACCACACCAGGTATATATTCAAAATATATGTATTTATTGCTAAACACACCCCTCTAGTCTCTTTATGAGGCTAGAGTTCGAAGTACATAAGTTATAAGTTAGTTCTCTACAGTAATAGCACAAATACACATTTGAGCCCTAGGGGCGTACCAAACCATATACCAATAAAGTGGTATAAGAACCACGACTGAGCTAGACACAGGGCCTAGAGCCTGTAGAAGTGCTTGGACCACAAGGAACCACCCAAGGTTGTGACACAGGGGACCCACGGGGGACGCGTGCAGTGTATGAACACAGCCGCGAATCGCCGTTAACTTCTATGGGGAAAGTCGCGGTTTGAATTTAAAAGAAAATGGACACTTAGAGGAGGACTTGGAGCAAACCCTTTGAGAACTAGGCTGTTCTAGTGTCAATACCCACGGGAGCACCGGAGTACTCGAGTTACCTCACCCAGGGGAGCCGGGTGCATAGGTGTCTTTCGGGGTCGGGTTTCGTCGTCGCTTTCAATGGCGATCTGCTGCAAAGTGCTGCTGGCGGCCAAGTCGAAAGTGTTCGGGTGGATCCAAAGGTGGATCGAAGATCTGAAGAACCTGAAAGCAGAGGGGACAGAGTCTGGGTCACTAGCCAGTGACCAGGAAGGCGATGAGCAGATGCCCACCGATGTCGAGTGCTTCAGGTAGGTTGACGGTCGTCTTGACTCTTCAGCCACGAGGTCCAGGAGGCGTCGACGACGACCAGGAGCTGGATTCGAGCTGTCCCACGACGTCTGTCGATTGCAGGGGTGTCGGCGACCGGATTGGACCCAACAAGCCTTATCAACGGCAAGTCTCGTGGAAATGGAAGAAGGACGATGTTGCAGACCAGCAAGGTCTGTGGGACTCACCCAGCGAGGGTAAGTCAGGGCACGCCTGGAGCAACCAGGGAGCCCAAGCAGAAGAAGATTGGCCTTCGGGAGGGCCTACTAGCCAACGGACTAGCGACCGCGAAGGAGCCTCGAGTCGACACACGTGGAGCTGGCTCACAGGACACTCGTGGAGTGGAGGCCAGTGACCTTCGGTGCAGTTGGTGCTGGAGGCTGGGGCTACTCGGAGCCCAAAGCACGACTTCGTGGGAGACCCAGAAGAGGATGCACTTGCAAATGCAATCGGTGTCCAGGGGTCACGGTTCCACGTTACCCACGACAGCTACGGGCCTCAGCTTTGCTGGGGACTCAGGGCAGCCTCGGGGAAGTCTGGAAATCCACCTCTGGTGATGCAAAGACTTCGGCGTCCGGCGGGAGCTTCAGCGATGCAGACCGGACAATTGCTTCTATGGTGCCTGCCAAGCAGGGGAGTCACTCCTTGACCCCAAGGGAGATTCTTCAGTCCTCTAATCTTGAAGTAGAGCGTCGAAGGTCCAGGATTCTGTGTCAGAGTTTCGTGCAGGTTAATCTCAAGTCCTAAGGACTGGGGTCCCATACTTATACTAAGGTAGGGGGTTGGACATACTCTGTGGCCCCACCTATGGGAGGGTCAGGGCAGAGGGGTGGTTACACCCTTTCCCTTTGTCCAGTTTCGCGCCAGAGCAGGGGCTGGAAGCCCCTGAGCCGGTTTGAACTGGGGTATGCACAGGGACACCAAATGTGCCCCCAGTGCAGGACTTCAAAGCACCAGAGAGTGCTCCCGCCCAGCCCCAATACACACTATCCTGTCTGGGGAGGTGGTTACACCTCCCTGGGACAGGAAACCTATTGTCCAGGCCTCCCCTGCCGGAGTTTCGGTCAGCAGCAGGAGGCCAGACTCGTGTCTGTGGCAGCGGCATCCATTTTGTGATGCCAGGGCTCTGGAAAGTCAGTACCGGGTATACCGGTGTGTACATGTCTCTCCCTCTAGAAGGGTGGAATGCTACCCCCGCCGCCAGAACTGGCAGGGGGGTAGTATTCCAAGATGTTTGACACCAAACATGACATGTTTCCGTGCAGCCATCCCAAAGTTAGCATTTAACGCAAGGTTATAATGCGCTTAAGAGTATATGGTCGGGCTGCACTACAAATAGCATCAGAGAAGGGTCTCCGAACGCTGCAGAGGGGCCCAGCTCATGCAGGGGCACCCTCTCACATAGGAACCACGCACTCTGCCTTCAGGATTGATAAGGCCTGCCATAGGAGTGACTTATAGGTTTATATGTGTGTACGTATGTAGTGATATAGGTAGCCTATATCACAGTAAGGGGTGCATGCACCACCTTACCCAGGCTGCAGTAGCAGACCTGTGGTGTCATTTTGGATGGCCTTCCAGGGGTGGCACAATACATGCTGCAGCCCCTGGTAGGCCTCTGAGGTACCTATGCCCTGGGTACATAGTATACCATATACTAGGGACTTATAAGGGCACTCCAGATTCAAATCTGAGATGTGCCTAAGGCACATGGAAACCATTTTAGAGAGGAAGCAGCTAGGCTGGGGTTCTGATTAGCAGGGCCCCAGCCAGACTAAGGTTGAAAAACAGTGAAGCATCAGCAAAAAGTGGGGGTACCCATGTGAAGCAGATCCTACTCTCCTACAAGCAGGAGACAAGCCAGCCCGGAGGCTACAACGAAGAAACGAACGAGTGTAAAAGCTTCATAATTCCCACTATGTCATCACATAAAAACACAGAACACTCTTTAACTTCCACAAATCCCGCCTTTTATTGATTATAATGAGGTCAGCCCAACCTCACCACTATGTTAACATCACATAGGCAACATCGTGGCTCACCCTTCTTCGCATGGGCTTATCTTCCCCCAAGACAACACAGCACAACACAGTTTCGAGCACAAACCTAGTTCTCACCAAAAATGCCCCGGGTTTAAATTGTGGTGTGATCAGGACAGTCTCTGCTTTTGATTAATGCTGCATACGTGTTACATTAATGCAGCTGCCACACTCTGTAGGAGAGGGAGGGAGTAATGAAATGAACTCTTTCCTCATGTGCAGTGTTACAAAAGAGAGCCACGGGCACCGAAACAACAAAACAAGAGGTCAGTTAAGTGCAAACCAGCAGTTTACTTCCTTCCAGCTGATGGTAATGATCTCCCAGCATGGGTACCTTCGGCCAGGTATTCGAGCATCATTGCAGCATGTTGTGTTTTATTTTATTGATCATTACATCTGCTTTTTCATTATAACACTATTTCACGTTTATTTTCAAGTTCATGTCTGTGCCTTGAACCCCATGTTCCTTATCCAGACATTAAGTGGACTGGCTCCTGTCGGTGCTCAGCACCTGCAGTTTCCAAAACCAGGTGCTGAGACTGGTCAAAATCGGGCCCTCCATTTTTACCTTTACCTTAAGTATGAAAAATGCATGAACTCGGCAAGGTGCCTCCCACCCCAGGCCTTTGCTGGAACTCTCAGGAAACTGTTATGTTTGCAGCCACGATCAGGAGCTATGATCACTTGATAGGGGGTCTGAAAGCACACGCCCCGCAATCTGCAGGGGGCAAAAGGGGTGGTGGGCTCTATGTGTAACACATATGCAGTGATTAGCTGATAAAGCTGCTGCTGCCCAGCTTTCAGTAGTTTCTAGACAATTTTCAAGCCCACAAAAAAATGAAAAGTAATTATTTTCCAAAGGGTTTGATTTAAAGTTCTTAATGGAGTATTCTAGTCATCTTCAAAATAGTCACGGCAAGAATAGAAGTCCTGTCCAGCTAGAGGAAGAGAGAGTACACGCTGAATATTGGCACACTCGCAGCTGATCAGACTAAAGGAGAGATCTAAAACGGAGAATAACGCATTCGGTTAATCCCCTTCTTTCTCCGTGGTTACTGGGATAGAGTGTTCACTGCACCTCATGAAAAGTGGATTTTTTAAAATGTCTAGTTTATGGGACTTTGTCAGTGTGATAAACTGCTGCTTTACTGAAGCGAATAAACATTCCTAGCCTCTCACGCTCTGCTTTCACGAAGCCGCCTTTTGTTTGCAACCTGGGGGCTTACTCTCATTGCTGCATGTCCCTCGTGGGGGTGTTGTTAGCCCTACATTTGCTACTGCTGTTTTCACCCTTTCCCATGGTTGCCAAGACTTTCAAAACGAAACACAATCTTGGGGATAGCTATTGGGCATCACATTTCTGCATAATGCCATCAAACTCCCCCGGCCCCCACCACCATTTCCATCCCCACCATCACCACCACTACCACCATTTCCATCCCACTTAAAGCACTGTCCATTGTGAGTTGCTTAATGCCGCTTTAACTCTGCTATTGTGGTAATGGTTTGTGGCGCATTTTTCCGTGAAAACTAAATACTTGACAAACGGGTTCTGGGTTTTTTTTCCGACAAATCGACAGTTTACAGATTTATCGGCTCCGTTTGTGAAGCTGCGGATCAAGCCTGTTACGGGGTGAAATCCAGCTCTTTGAAAAGGAAGAGAATTACAAAGAACACCGCGTAAGCTACATAGTACCTTGAAGTGCATGGCTCACAGCTGCTTGGAAAAGTAGTGACCTGCAACACTACATTGATATGTATGTTGTTAGTGCAGTTACGCCCGTCCCACAGTTTAAAGGTCACTCGTATATGTTGTGTCATTCAGTGCTCGTGATGTCATCTTGGCCAAAAGTCACTCAGTCGTCGCCTCTGAGGTGAATCCAGTGCCACTTGACTTACTGTGTTGGCAGAATCCGACCTGAGGTCATGTGGTGTTATTTCCTGTAATGCAATCACGGCGCCAATTGTGCGTTTGATCTCTGATAATGCAACCTTTTGTTTTTTGGTCACCGAATATTAGCAAGTCTGAACCTGAAAGTGCAGTTGCATTGTTTATGACCGAAGACCATGTCAGGTGTTTATGTCTGGCGTCAGCCCTGAAGAAAGGAAAGAAAGACTTGCATGGCCGTGCAGTTCCTGCATTGCCAGACGTGCAGTGCATCATTTCAGATAGGTGGATGGGGCGAGGGAGGTGGTCTAGTCGTGCTCGTAGCTTGTGAAACTAGCATGGGTAGAGAGCTCTCCTGGGTTACACAGGCGTCCATTTCAACATTTGGTGTTAGGAGCATAGAACGCAGGGCTGCTCAGTTGTAATTCTAACAGTAATTGTGTTAAATCAAAGTACTCTTACACAACTAGCTGTTAAAGTAGCACACTTCCACTGTCCACTTTGCCACCGCCCCATTTCACGTCCTTTGTTCATTGAATACCTAAAATTATCATTGTTAACTGTCGTTAAAAGAAGGATAAGTTGGGGGAAACGCTTATTTCACCTGTTCGGCTGCTTTTTGAAAATAATGTTACATTAGAAAACCTAAGATGTTAGTCTTTTAATACAGCGTTGCTGTTGTTTGGAGGCTGTAATGGCCCCAGCATGCGAGAAGTAAAAAACGGAACCACTTGCTCCTGCTCCGATTTAAAACAAGCGGTCGCGATTGTCCAGTCACCTTCGAAAGTGAAAGCGCACACAGCGCGCTGAAAGTAAACAAAGCACGTCCTCGTTTCTCAAGCAGGACAAACTCAATAAAGTATATAGTGCTTACGGTGTAAGAACCGAAGTAAAGGGGCCAGTAGCCATGGGAGGTTCCAAATGAAGACAAGGCGAACTAAGGAGGGACTAACAAGCCTATTAAGCAATCAGAAGACAGTATGTAGGAAGGACAAAGACACAAGCCAATTAAAAATATGGGCGGGGCTTCTCTCCTAAGTACTGAACTACCACAGATCATCACCTGAGCAGCGCTTGCGTGCTGGCTCAGGCTCGACCTAAAAATGGTTGTTAGGAATGTGGAAGAAGTAATAGCTGAAGAAGTTCAAGGGAGGCATACACAAGCTCCTGTATATTAGTGGGATTGTAGAAGTATTTGCAGTATTTGACAGGAATCTATTGACATACTATGATTTTTTTTACGAGAATATGCAAAAAAAGTGTTAAACAGAAGATTAAGATGTTACAAGGACTAGGGGCATATTAGCAACGCTTTGCAATAAATATCGCAAAGCGCGCTTAGCGCTTATTTTTTTATTGCCGGCTATCGCTGGATTTGATCGCCGAGATAGCGCGTTATTAGCAACGCGTATCTCCAAGGCAATAATTAATCCAGCGATAGCGGCGGAATGCCAGTTAATCGCATGGAATCCAGCGATAATAGGGCAGCAATAGGGGAATGCTTGATGATATGCCACGGTGGACTCAGCCCCACAATCCACCTCCCATTGTGAAGATGGGTAAGTACTGTTTGGAGCAGGTGTAAAAATACCAGCGATGACCACGGTTAGCGCGACTTTTGTCATCGCTACCCGGGTCCGGGGCCGCATTGCTAATAGGGGGTAGTTGTGTTAGCGGCTGTTTCTGTTGACTTTTGGTTGGGAACGCTTACTTTGCATGTCTTTAGCGATAAATATCGCTGACATGCAAAGCGGCACCCAAAAAGGCCGCTTTCGCCATTAAGCTGTCGCTAACAGCTGTTAGCGACAGCTTGCTAATAGGGCGTTAACAATATCGCCGCTTTAGAGGTATAAAAAGTGCCGCTAAAGCGGCGATAACGCCCTTGCTAATATGCCCCTAGATTCATGTAAAATAAGAAAATATAGTAAGTTGCAAGGTCATCCTCTGGCTCGTCTTCCACAAAAAGTGTGCCAAAGTACTTTTCATCATTTAAGAATGTTAGCTGTACACCACTCTGAAATGCGGAAGGTAGTATGGAGTCTCTACTATGTAAAACTCCAGCATTATGTTTAAGTGAAATGAACACAGCTCTTTTGCACAGTTCAGTATCAGATGTACAAAAAGTTTGTGATGATATACAGTTTCGTTTTTTGGGTTCAGAAGAGGAGTGTAGACAAAGTGAGAGTTTGATAAGTGTAGGTGTTGAAGAACACGGGAAAGAGATTAGTATTGATGAGTTTGCAAAAGAAATTACAAAGTTTAAGACAGTTTCGTCTGAAAAACCAAACTATGGGGTTTATTACGATGGCGGTCGGATGTCCACCGCCGGGTCGGCGGTGGCGCCCGCTGGACCGGCGGTGGACATCCGCCCGCGATCGCAAGCAAGAAAACCGCCGGTCAAATTAGGATGGCGGTGGTGACCGCTGCGGTGGGAAATTCCGACTGCCGCTTTTCCGCCAGTTGCCATCCGCACTCCTGCCTGGCGGACGGAGCAGGACCGGGATAATGGTGGCAGTGCAGAGCAGGCTCTGCCGGCAGGATTATGATGCCAGCAGTAGCCAGCCTTTCCTCAGCAGTCAGACCACCATGGAAAGGCATGCGGAGATTGTCTTCCGGGGGCCCGTTGCGGGCCCCCAATGTGTTGGGGGGGTGTACTGGGGGGTATCCATGGTCCCCCCCTACATTTCCCTGTACCAGGTGGCAGGCACTGTGCAGTGCCTGCCACGCAGTGCAGGGAAATGCGGGACATGCTCCTTTCGGCATCGCAGCGGTGCTGCCGGCAGCAGCAACCGCCGCAATGTTAAGGCCCGTGATCAGACCGCCGTGGTCGGATTTCGACCACGGGTCATCGTAATTCGACCGGCGGTGATGTCGCGGTCCATGCGGGCGGTCTTTTCCCGCTACCATGGCGGTTGGGGAGGTTTCCCGACCGCCATCGTAATAGGCCCCTATGTTTGTATTTGTTGTCGACGTACTCACTATAGAAGTCAAACTAGGAATGTTGATTTATATTTATAAAGTGAAAAGAAAAACAATGATAAGTGGCAACAATTTGGTGTTTAGTTGTTGGTAGAAGGTCAGTTTTGAGTCGGCTAATGATCAAATTATTTGTAAATACTGTTACAACATATTAGAAGAAAACAAAATGCCAGCTAGAGCAGTACATAGCAACTTAGAGTTGGTACCTATTCTTCAGTAACTGGCAGATTTAAATACATATGAGTCTATTCTTATTCAACCTGTACACCCATTTCAGGCCATAGTTCATATGGAGCCTAAAACAGGTAAGCTGCCACCAACAGATTTACAAAGAGGTCTGAAAGGAAGAGTTGTGTACTTACCTTTAGACTTTAAGAAAAACATTGAAACTGTTGGTTTAGATAGGGAGGAAAATGAGCCAGTAGTTATTCTAGTAAATGGTGTACCAACAAAGAGTCGAAAAATCTGGCAAGTGTTTGCAGATGTTACTAAACTTCAGAAGGCTACATTGTACCTGGTACAGAATAATATTTTTTATAAGCATCTAAATGTTGATCAAGAAGTAATATGCTTAGAAGATGAATCACTAATGTCAACTGGCCAAATAGAAAAAGTGGACAAGTCCAGGAGTGAAGAGATTTATGAACATTATACTATACATCCTCTACAATTGAAAGAAATCATAGGAAACAGTATTGAATTATTTCAAATGAAGGAAGCAAAGGGAACTCCTATGAGTATATAGGAAAAAAGTTTAGAAGCTCATTGTTTTCCACAGCTATTCCCCAATGGAGAAGGTGGACGATTTAATGAGCAAGTTGTACGGATTCCAGCTTCAAAATACTGCTCAATAAGATTGTACTCTGAAGATCCAAGATTTCGACAGTGCATTCCATATATATTTCATCTTCTGTTTGAAAGCGATTTGTCTGCACTTTCATATGCAGTGAACCACATATTAAAAACAGGAGTTCATCTTCAACATGTTTCTGCAAAAGAATTCATGGACAAAGTGAAGAAAATTTAGAATCTCAGTTAATTAATTTGATGGCGTGTCAACCTGGTACCAATGAATATTGGTATCGTCGTCATGGTGAACTTAAATGCATGTTAAGAAACTTAGGTACACCTACATGGTTTGTAACACTTAGGGGCCGATTCCGATCTCGGCCGGTAGGGCTCCGAATCGGATTCGGCTTTACCGGATCCGATTCGGAGCCCTGTTTCCCGACCGAACCGTACGTGGGTCCGGCCGAGCGAGTACGATGCGAAATCGCCGACCGACTCGTCCGGGCGTCCCGACCGCTCCGACCGACTCGCTCCCGGCTCGAACCGCTCCGACCGACTCGCTCGGACTCGACTCGCACCGCGCAATGGAGACGTTTCCCGGCCGGGTAAGTACGATGCGCGCCGCGAGCAGTCCGACCGAGCCGCGCACTCCGGCTCGTAAGAGCTGTCGGAGCCGTACTTTGGGGGTCCGTGTCGGACCCCCTGTACGCGTAGCCACGCGAGTCGCACACAGGGGGACCCATGGGTCCCCCTACCTGTGCGTGTACGGCGCGAATCGCTTCACCGCGTACCCGCTGTAGGGGCGCCCTTGTCCGACTCGCACCCATTGAGTCAATGGGAGCCCGCGTACGCGTTGTACGACCGGCTCCCATTGACATCAATGGGAGTCCGACCGACTCGAGTCCGATAACATACGGACGCATCGTACTCGTTCGGTCGGACTGCACGGGTCCGATTCGGTCGGAAATCTCTCCGGGTCCGGCTCGGTCGGAGAAATTTCCGGCCCGAATCCGAATCGACCCCTAAGCTGTGCTGAATATGCGTGGGAAGATTTACTTGAATTTCTACAAGAAGCCAATTCAAATGTTAAAAACATTGAATTGAAGACACCTGGCGAACTCTGTCCCTTGGATCCTGTAAATGTGTGCAGGTATTTTAACCATAGGTTTCAAAGTATGATGTCATTTATCTGCAATAAAAAACATTCCACTTCTTGGAGAAGTAACTGATTTCTTTTGGCGAAAAGAGTACCAAGCCAGAGTTGCTCCTCATATACACATGCTATTATGAATAAAGAATGCCCTAAAATTTGGAACTGATACTGATGAAACTGTTTTGGCTTTCATTGAACAGTATGTTACATGTGCCATTCCAAGAGATGGAGGAGAAAAGAGCTTGAGACAACAAGTTTTACGGTTTCAAAGTCATCGATGTGGGAAATACTACTGACGAAATTACAAGTGTAAAGGGAAATTTTATACAAAATGTCATTTTGGATTCCCATGTCCTATAATTTCTAAAGGAAGAGTAAGTAGTTTTTTGTCAGCAGTAAGACATACAATAACTCAGAAATCTCCCAAGAATACATACAACTTAAAAAGAACAGAAGTTTCAAAGTACATTGATGACTACAATCCATTTATTTTGAAAATGTGGAATGCAAACATGGATATTCAGTATGTTGCAGATAATTCAATTGCTGTTGCTCGCTATGTTACATCATATATTACAAAATCTGAAAAGACAGAGATGAAAAAATTTGTGGGAAGAAATATCAGCAGAGAATAGTCTTAGCAAGAAATTGTACAGCTTCAGCTTGAAAATGCTTTCCCATAGAGAGATTGGATCCTATGAATGTTCAGATTGTTTGAGCTCAGCCAGTTTATATTCAAAGTCAAGAGGAATCATTTGGGTAAGTCTAGGTCTTGCCTCTACATGAAATAGAGTTTTGAAATCTTTACAAGAAATCGAATACTTAGCACAGTATGAACCAGAAAGTACTGATATTGTTACAACTAATATGTTGGATACAAACTATCCCAAAAGGAGTCCACATCTGGAAAACCTATGTCTGTATGAATTACTTCAGCACTATATGTTTAAAAAGAATGTTAGAGAAAATATAAAAGAAAGATATGCAGTAATTGGATGTGATGGGTATCTAGTGAAACATGTCAAAGGGAATCTTATTAATCACAGAAAACTGACTTGTGGTAGTGCAGATAAGAGAGAATGTTTCTATTAAGCACTTCTGCAACTGTTCAAGCCTTGGCGTACTGAAACAAAATTACTTGGAGATTTTGACTGCTATGAAGATTTTTTTAATGCAACAAAACAAAGACAGCATTCAGTGCACAATTTTTCCAACTTATCTACAAATGTTAAATTAAACTAGTACTATTGCAACTGAAACAGCTAGAGAAAGTTCACAAGGCAGTAAAAGTTCTGGTCCACTGAGTCAAGATCCACTAGGACAACCAATTATTGAAAATGAAGCAGCGATAGCCATGAATGATTTAGACACTGCAATTAAACAAGCACAACAGGATATTATTCAGTTGGGAAAGTTAGAGGAACAACTAAATATTGAACAAAAAGAAATATATCTACAAATCAAACAGCAGGTACAACATGGTTTGCTGCATGAAAAAAAGAATGCCAATGTTCATCATTTAAACCTATTCTAATGTACATCAGTGGTCAAGTTGGAACAGGAAAAAGTTTCTTAATTAAAGTTTTGACCAGTTATCTACACAAAACTAGAGAATCACATTTATCTTGTGTTGTAACAGCTCCAACTGAATTAGCAGCACACAACATTAAAGGTATTACTTTACATCGATTACTTATGCTACCTGTTGAACATGATAATAAATTGGAATATCAGAAGCTATCTGGAGAAGCTTGTTATGAAGTCTCAAGAGTACTGAAGAAAATGAAACTTTTAATCATTGATGAGGTGAGCATGGTCTGAAACTTAATGCTTGCCTTTGTACACTTGAGAATGCAACATATTTTTAAAACAGATTATGATGTTCTGTTTGGAGGAAAACATTTAATTGTATTTGGAGACTTACTACAACTTACTCCTGTAAAAGGAGAACCTATTTTTAAAACTCTTCTCCATGATGACACAGGGAAATCTTTGGGAAGTATTGGTAATGTTAATATTTGGTTAAACTTTGAATATAAAGAATTTGTTGAGAATATGTGACAAGCAGGTGATGAAGATTATGGCAATATTCTTAAAGACATAAGAATTGGTGTCTTGACGGAACATGGAAAACAAGCTTTAGAAAGTCGACTACTAAGGAACTTGTTTACAACTGGAGAAACAGCAGCTGAAGTAATGTACAATATGCTTGGAGAAAACAAATCTATAGTTTGTCTAATGCCTATACTGCAAGAGTGTTCTACATTTAATCAACAACTTCTCAAACTGGAGAAACAAGAAATTGTGGAAGTTAAAGCTATTGACAAAATCGAACACCAGGGAGTGACAATTCTTCTTACTGAGAAACTACAGGCTAAATTGGATTCTTTGGAAAAGTCTGTATCTAAAACTGCAGGATTAGAAAGAACTTTACATGTTTGTAAAAACTGTAGAGTAATTTTGCGGCGTAATTTGAATGTAGAAGAAGGATTAGTAAATGGAGCAATGGGAAAAGTTGTTGATTTTGTAAAGTTTTCAAATAGACATGGAATAGAATTTTTGGTTATAAAATTTGATCAGATTCATGAGGTAAGACAGATTGGGCGTTGTGTTGTACGTTTTTTGCTTGTAAAAGACTTGTATGTTCGCAGACAACAGTTTCCTCTGTCTCCAGCATATGCAGTAACTATTCATAAATATCAAGGTTTAAGTATAAACAGAACTTTTGTATATATTGGAAGAACGGTGTTGAAAGAAGACATGGCACACGTTGCATTATCTCGAGTAAGAACATTGGTTTGTATTTGATAAATTTTGATGAGAAAAAGATTAGTGCTGATGCAAATTGAGTAAGAGAGTACAATCGTTTAAGAAGACTTTATGCTCCTGATTTAGGTGAATATCCTATATATGAGAAAAGTGTGGTGTGTCCAAAACGGAAATATGTCAAACATTCAAGTGAGGTTCAAAAAAAGAAAACAATTGAAGTGAAAGTTAAAGGCGTAAAGAAAAAAAAATGGAAAGTGTTGATGACATTGTAGGATACCAATTGGAAAATAGTTCAGGTATCAACTGTTATGCTAATGTGATTCTGAATATTGTCTTTTATCTACAACATTTTCATCATGAAATCATGGGAACTCGTGAAAAAAGATTCTGTTCTGCACTACATCATGTATTTCAACAGTTGGTAAGTAACAGAAGTAAAATGCATACTGCTTCTGGCATTCGACATCTTTTAGATATATGTACTGGTTCATTGACATTTACTCTCAACATACAACAAGATGCACAAGAATTTCTATTGCTTATGCTTGGAGTATTAGAACGTGAAGGAATACACATTGAAAACTTATTTGGACTAAGTTACAGATGGGATCATAAGTGTGAAGAGTGTTCATTTAGTTCTACCACTCAAATATAAACAGAACGTACCTTTTAACAAACTGATAAAAACAGCAAATCAGGATATGAGATGTTCGCATTGTAGATCAGAGATGTTGTCTACATTACATATAGAAAGATTTGGAAAATATCTCATTTTAATGCTACAACGTTGTAGAGCAAATGGAAGAAAAATAGAAACAAAAATTACAAATTGTAAAGGAAGTCAAATATCTATTTCAGGAAGAACTTTTACAGCAGTGGCTATTATTTTCCATGATGGACCTACTACAACATCTGGACACTATACTGTTTATTTAAAGTGTAATAAAGGATGGACGCTTTGCAATGATGCCCACTTGGAATTCAAAGCTAGATTGCCTAATGAATTACCAAATTCTTATATGTTATTTCTGCAGCCAAAGTTTTGAGTACATCATTCTGCCTTCTGGGGAAGATGTGAAGAGAAAGTAGACAGCACTGCAAACTATCAGTGGCAGATCTACAAGGAAGTGCCGCAGCGTGGCACCGCAAGCCCTTTGGCTGCGCCACACTGCGGCACTTCCGAAGCACAGGAATGCGACATATTTACAAGAATATGTTGCATCTCTGTGCTTCCCCCTGCGCTGGCGCACAAACTGCAGCCATGCGCTGGCGCAGGCACCCTTGCACCATGGTGCAAGGATGCCTGCGTCGTGGGAAGATTGTTTTTGTGCAGGAAGGGGCACCTTCCTGCACAAAAACAATCACTACAGGCATTTTCCTCTTTCAATGCGTGCTGTAGAATGCAGCACGCATTGAAAGAGGAAAAAACGAGGAGAAATAAAAACATTTCTCCTCGTTGCGCCTCGCTACGCCAACTCTAGGGTGGCGTAGCATTCAGACGCATCTCCAAATTTACGATTTCTCGTAAATCTGGAGATGTGTCTTGTTCCATGGGTGTTGCGTGGGAACACCCACAGCAACACCCATGGAACGCCCCTTCAACGCAATGTGCTGCGTGTGAAGGGGCCGTATTTACAAGGAGAGGAAAAGTCACGCAGGGTGGCTTTTCCTGTCCTTGTAAATATGGAGGAGCCCCTTGCGCCACCAGTACGTCATGAAAAGTGACGTACTGGTGGCGCAGGGGGCTTGTAAATCTGCCCCTCAGTGTTTATAATTAGAGTTTGGATTATTATTTGCCCTGATTGATATTACATTTGGAAAATTGTGTTTAAAAGCAAATAGTTTATATATTTGTTGTCTATTTTCTAGCAGATGTAAATGAGATTATACATTTTGTGAAATGTATTTGTGATAAATATAGAGTTAATGTAGATGAAAGAACTGATTAAGAAAGTATAGAAAGGAGAACACATAGCTACACATATTGATGCTGATGTTGTATGCTGATTTTTTTTTTTTTTACAATCAATTTGATTGTTTTTGTCCCGCTGTTCAATGATGATCGTACATTGAAATCACTGTGTATGGTGAAGTTATGTGCAATCTGAGAACAGCAAAAAAGGGAAATTGAGAATCTTATGTAATTCTAAATTAATTTTGTGTTCTCAAGAATATTATATTATAATTCTCTAATATATTATTATTAAATAACATTTCTTCTTTTTCTTCTTTATAGTAGCTACTGTTGAAGTTTGAAAACAGTTTTAATACTGTTTAGAATATTACTACTCTAAAATAGATTTACTGAATGATGTACCTAAATTACTTGAAAGGTAAGAATACATAATACAATACGCACGATAACCTGGAAAAATGTTTAAAATTTAATTATATGTTATTTGTTTGTAAGATAAATATTGTTCATCCTTTAGAGTATTTGAAAACTATCATCATATTTCTGAGGAGTATCACACTTACTTTTTAGAAAAGTACATGAACCAATAAAAGTGCTTTTATTGCAAGCTATTTACTCCTCATTATACAGGGCAGATGTGTATTGTTATCTCTATCTGAAGAATTTTCAGACAAATACTTTGATAACAGATGTCTGCTTTTGTGACTCAATACTCTAGTACAACTGTTAAGATTTTTGTACCGGTATGAATAACTATATAGTTTTGAAGTTAGAGTCAACAGATGGACAACATGTGTCAAAATACATGTAGAAGTCTACACACACTAGAATACGTCTGTTTCACACCACATATTTTCTAAATTTGCGTACAAGAAGATGTATGTATTACTCTCTCCTCCTTATACAGGACAGGTGAGTATTGAAAGTGCTTCTTATTATATTTGAAAATGTTATACTTTTGAAGTATGATGTATTTTCTCATTTAAAGAAGTATTTTAAGATATATTATAGAGCTAATAGGACATTAATGGATAGAATATACTGTATACGGCACAACCTATGCAGTCATCCAATCATTCAAACACAATCCTTGCACTAATTCATTAATTGAGGCACTATGCATACAGCCATCCAATCATCCAGATACTACTAATGCACTCATTCAATCACCCAGACACTACTCTTGCACTGTTGCAATCACCCAGGCAGTACCCATACACTCAACCATTCACCCAGGCACTAATCCATTCACTCACTCACTAATAATGGAGTCATCCAATCACTCAGGCACTATGTTTGCACTGAACCATTCACCCAGTCACTATCCATGCACTCATGCATTCACTCAGGCAGTACTCATGCACTCATCCAATCACCCAGACAGTACCCATGCACTCATCCAATCACCCAGGCACTACCCATACTCTAATTCATTCATCCAGGTACAATCCATGCACTCATGGAATCACCCAGGCATTGCTCTTGCACTCATCGAATCTCCCAGGCACTGTGCATGCACTCATCCATTCACTCAGGCACTACCTATGCACTCATTGGATCACTTAGACACTATATTTCAACTCAACTGTTCACTTATGCAGTACCCATGCACTCATACATTCACTCAGACAGTACTAATGCACTCATCCAACCACACAGGCACTACCCAGGCACTCTACTAAGCTCCCAGGCACTACCCATACTCTTATTCATTCATTCAGGTAGTATACATGCACTCATGAAATCACCCAGGCATTGCTCTTGCAGTCATCCAATCTCTCAGCCACTATACATGCACTCATTCATTCGCTCAGTCACTACCCATACACTTATTGATTCACCCAGGTACTATCCATGCACTGATGCAATCACCCAGGCACTGCTATTGCACTCACCCATTCATCCGGAAACTACCCATGCAGTCATGCATCCACTCAGGTACTGACCATGCAGTCATGCAATCATTGAGGCAGTACCCATGCATTCATCCAATCACACAGACACTACCAATACAGTCACCCAATGAGCCAGGCACTACCCTTACACTTATCCATTCACTCAGGCACTACCCATGCACTCATCGAATCACTCAGGCACTACCTATGCACTCATTGAATCACTGAGACACTATCCTTCAACTCAACTATTCACTTACGCAGTACCCATGCACTCATACATTCACTCAGACAGTACTAATGCACTCATCCAATCACCCAGGCACTACCCATACTCTCAATCAATCATCCAGGTAGTGTACATGCACTCACCCATTCATCCAGAAACTACCCATGCACTCATGCATCCACTCAGGCACTGTCCATGCAGTCATGCAATCATTTAGGCAGTACCTATGCATTCGTCCAATCACACACACACTACCAATACAGTCACCCAATGAACAAGGCACTACCCTTCCACTTATCCATTCAATCAGGCACTACCCATGCACTCATCGAATAACTCAGGCACTACCTATGCACTGATTGAATCACTGAGACACTATCCTTCAACTTAACCATTCAGTTATGCAGTACCCATGCAGTCATGTATTCATTCAGACAGTACTCATGCACTCATCCAATCACCTAGGCACTACCCATGCACTCATCCAATCACTTAGTCACTACCCATACTCTCATTGATTCATCCAGGTACTATACATGCACTCATGGAATCACCCAGGCATTGCTCTTGCACTCATGCAATCTCCCAAGCATTATGCATGTACTCATCCATTCACTCAGTCACTACCCATGCACTCAAGCATTCACTCAGACAGTACTCATGCACTTATCCAATCACCCAGGCAGTACCTATGCACTCATCCACTCACCCTGACACTACCAATACACTCACCCAATGAGCCAGGCACTACTCTTCCACTTATCCAGGCACTACCCAATCACTCGGGCATTATCCATGCATTAATTGAATCACGCAGACAATATCTTTCAACTCAACCATTCACTTACGCACTACCATACACTCATGCTTTCACTCAGACAGTACTAATGCACTCATCCAATCACCCTGGCACTACCCATGCACTCATTCAATCACCCAGGTACTACCCATACTCTCATTCTTTCACCCAGGTACTACCCGTGCACTCATCCAATCACCCAGGCAGTATCCATACACTCATTCATTCATCCAGGTTCTATCCATGCACTCATGCAGTCACCCAGGCAGTACTCTTGTACTCAACTATTCAATCAGGCAGTATCCGTATAGTCATGCATTCACTGATGTACTACCTATGCACTCATCCAATCATCCAGGCACTATTTTTACATTCATCACATACACATTTATGCAAGCAATCAGTTTCACAACATACAATTTTTCTATTTTTAACCAGTATAGGTGGTTCCGTGAGAACCTTTTTTTAAAAAACTATTTTGAGGTTATTTTTGTATTTTCTAGCAATTCTTTTTTTTTTTGTGGTGTTTGTGACTTTTTAAAACAGAAAAAAAACTAAAGAAGTCCAACAAACAAAAACAAAGAAACACAAGGTTCAAAAAGAAAAAAAAACACTTATGTGTTTTTAACAGATTAATGATGGCATCAATGGAAGGATCACCGATGCAGACAGTTGTCAAACACTTCCTGCAGTGTATTCCTGCATCAGCGAGTACGGGGAAGATCCAGGGTTGAGGAATTGTAAGAACAGCTCCAGCTGATGTCGAAGGTTGATAGTGATCATCTGCTGTAGCTTGCTCCCTCTTCTCCCGAGCCATCACTTCACGTGCGAGACGAGTTGGATGTATTGTCTCCAGATGTTTCTGCATTGATGATGTGCCACAAGAATACTTCTTTTCAGATCCTCTGGAGAGGACTTTGTGGCAGATGGTGCAGGTGACTTTTCTAGCATTCACCTTTTTTTCCCCTTCAGGCACGGTGAAAAAGGCCCACACAATACTCTCCTTCCTTTTCTTCACCAGCTCTTCAATCTCCTCCTGCTGGTCCTCTTCAGGATGTGATGTTGCCATTTTAGCTTTTTAAGTAATCAAAACAACAACAAAAAATAAACAATTTGGTAGAGCCTACAAAAAAGCAGTTTGTAGATGCAAACAAAACCCAAAATAAGAGGAATACAACAGGTGTTTGATCCTCCCTCTAAGAAAATGAAAATCTTTTCAACCAATCATAAGCTTTCTTTCCATGTCACATGGAGTCGCGTAGGATTTGCGCACCCATTGCGTATCCGTTGCGGACCCATAAAATGAGCTAAATTTAATTTAAATGTATAAATTGGTATTAGCAAATTATGTTTGAAACTATTTTAGTGGAAAGTCTTTAAACAAAACAGATATTTAAACTTGCAGCATTGATATTTCATACTTTTTAAAATTACGCCGGAGTCGCGACCCCTACGCCATCCCGGAATTACGTGCCGGCAGGGTTCGCGACTCCTTTGCGACCGGTGCGCGATGGTGCAGCGTACACAAAAATGTGTTTTAAAGATCTTAAAAATATTGTACAACTGCAGTAATACTATTTTTTGGGATTCAATAATAAACCTCTTTGTTTAATAAATATATATTATTTCAGTCTAAGTACGTATTTTAGACTTACATTCGTGTAACGGATTCGCGCACTGAACAGGAAGATCCGCGACTGGTGCACAATACCGTTGCGTCCTTAAAAATCTGTTTAAAACATTTCAAAACAAATTTATAACTTCTATAATACTATTTTTTTGCACTCAGTAATAAACCTCTTCGTGATAAAAATATATTAATTCGTTCTAAATATGTTTTTTAGTGTGACATTCGTTTAACGGATTTGTGCACCCACAGCTTTGGTTCATGATCAGTGCGCGACCCTTTTTTGAAAACTAAAAAAAAAAGATATAAAGAAGATATTTATCATAATAAGACAACAAAACATTTTTCTATATGTATATATTTATTCACAAAAAAAAATCATATTTCAGGGACGCTATAGTTAGCAATTGGTATTTAAACACCTTAGAAATTCACTGAAAAAAACAGGTTTCAGGATGTTATAGATAGGAATTAGCATTTAAAAAACCTTAGAAATTCACTGAAAAAACCAGAGGTTTCAGGGACAATATAGTTAGGAATTTGCATTTTAAAAATCCTTAGAAATTCATAGAAAAAAACCAAAGGTTACAGGGACGTTATAGTAAGAGTGACATTTCACTCGCACAAAACCAGAGAAATTCAGCTGTTATAGTTAGCTGACCCAACTATAACTTGCGCCCCAGCAATTCACTGATTACGTCACATATTACATCACCCATGACATGGTCAGTGACATCACTGATGACATCTCAAATGACATCACTGATGACATCATCCACATAATCTCTGATGCACCAACTCACACCCCAATATGACCTATCATACACACACTCCATATTTCAGACTACCAATCTTGAAACCATTGACACACCAATACCAGTACATACATACCCACTCACTAATTCATAGATCTATGTCACGGCCCGTGGCTCGCTTTCACCTTAGTCTCTCTTTTCACTGCACCTTTTTTGGGCTACATTTCTACCCTGTCCATTACCTTTTTCTTGTTTCCTTCATTCCAGGTGACTGATGCCTCCTTAATTCCTGGTTCCGCTTGAGGAACGTTCTTGGGTGTAGCCGCAGTGATGTTCCCGGTACGTGGTTGCGAGTATTTAGGAGCCACCTACCTTTTTCTTGATGCTTGGTTTCATTTTCGGTTCCTGCCCCGGAAGGACTCTCGCCGTCAGCATTTTTGCAGGCTGCCCCTTCGCTCTTCAATTTTCTTCGTGTGCTGGAGTTGGAGGTATTTTTTATGGACTAGTACGCACACCAAAAGAGAGGGTGTCAGTGAACACCCGAATTATTGATTTTTCTGTTTTGTGTTTTTGCTCCTATTTCAGTGCACTGAATTTGTTATCGGATAACTTTAACCAGGACTATTTTTGTGTTCTTGATTTTTGGAATACCTTGCGGGTTTTTTGCCTTTGTGGTTTTTTCCCGTTTCTCCCTTTTAGTCCTTTGTGTCTTGCCAATTGGAAAAACATTGATTTCTATTACCCCCTGGGATAAGGACATTGTGGATTTCGCTTCTGTATTGTTTATGGGAAGTCGCTATATGTACAAAGGGGTGAGCTGAGCTTATAATGATGTCTACAATAGTTTCTCTGATTTGAGTGGAGAAATGTCCTTGACTTATCTGTTTCTGTTATTAATCTTTCTTATTCTTTCTTCTTTTTAAGATGCTTGTGGTTGATGCCTGGCTCCCTAGGTACCCCGAAGAGTGATATCAAGATACAACACATACCCTTTCCTTGTTCCCTTGTTTACCTGCCTTCCCTCTGTGCATTTTCCGCTCATGTTGTTTCAATCTTGGGCATGATAGGTTAAGGCACAGGGCGAGTGGTGGGGCATTCTTCGTTCCCACAGTACCTGGTTTTCAGGTGAGTGGGGGGAACAGTCTACATACACATCCACTCACTCACCCACACAGGCACTCATACAGCCAGTCACTTACCAATACACCTGCTGAGATATCCAGTCATACAGCCACTCATACACCGTCAGTCACCCATAGAGCTACTCACACACCTAATCACTCACCCAAATATTTAATCACACACCTATATAGAAACACATACACGCTCACTACTGATACAGATACTAACAAATACTTACTCTCCTTACAGTTGCTGACACAAGCACACACTCACCCATACAGACACTCTCACAATCACTCACTGCCACATACAGTCACTTATATACTCTAACACTCACATATTCTACCTTTTGAATATGAACTTACTCACTCATATCCCACCATGACATCCATTCACTCACCGACATAGCCATACGCACACTCACAGATGCACTCATGAACCCATACACCCAGGGATTCACCCACTTATACATCCATGCATGGAGTCACACACACCCTCAAATACCCAGACAGACACTCAGACACCCATACAGGTACTCAGGCAACTAATCAATAACCCATATAGACACTCATGTACCTACTCACTAACTCATGCAGCCACTTACACAGCAACTGACAGACTGGTACATACATTCACACAGATTAGTCACTCACCCATTCATTCATTAAGACATGTTTAATCACTCACTTATACAGTGAGTCATGCATGCACTAAATCATCCATACAGTCACTCATACACCCATTCATTTTTCAATACATTTTGACATATGTATATATATATATATAAAACATTCTTAAACTTTTAAGAAACCCTTACTCTGTGGATGATGTCATCAGTGATGTCATTTGAGATGTCATCAGTGATGTCACTGACCATGTCATGAGTGATGTAATATGTGACGCAATCAGCAGTGCATTGTGGGGGCGCGAGTTATAGTTAGGTCAGCTAACTATAACAGCTGAATTTCTCTGGTTTTGTGTGAGTGAAATGTCATCCTAACTATAACGTCCCTGTAACCTTTGGTTTTTCTATGAATATATATATATATATATATATATATATATATATATATATATTTCCAAAAGTTGCCCAAAAGCTTGAGAACGCACTCAACAGCAGCTATTCGGAAGAATCTTTATTTCAGGGGAACTGGCTTTTCAGTCCTGACTCAATGCGCCTGACCGGCTTCGGAGCCCCCTGCTCCTTAATCATAGGCGTGGCATAGCTGGTCTCCGCAGGTAACTCCAAGCATTTAAAGCCGCATGCTGAATTCTATTAGTTATTACCCCCAGTGGGCCGTTCAGGTGCACGTTCTTGCAAAGCATGCTAGACTTTGTAGTCTGTTTGGAGACAATCATTACCCCTCGGTGGGTCCTGCAAGAAAAAGTTTTTTAGCATATTTATATTCCTCTGGTGGGCATCAGAACAACAAAGGCACGGTTCAATTTCACAAGAGCTGCTGTTCCGCTCATAGGCTTGCACAGTTCAAGCCCTGCGGTCCTTAACATCAGTATGATTGGTGGTGCAGTTCTCCACGGCTTGGACTGCCGCGATCAGTATTTCCAAAAGTTGCCCAAAAGCTTGAGAACGCACTCAACAGCAGCTATTCAGAAGAATCTTTATTTGAGGGGAACCGGCTTTTCAGTCCTGACTCAATGTGCCTGACCGGTTTCAGAGCCCCCTGCTCCTTAATCATAGGCATGGCATAGCTGGTCTCCACAGGTAACTCCAAGCATTTAAAGTCGCATGCTGAATTCTATTAGTTATCGCCCCCAGTGGGCCGTTCAGGTGCACGTTCTTGCAAAGCATGCTGGAATTTGTAGTCTGTTTGGAGACAATCATTACCCCTCGGTGGGTCCTGCAAGAAAAACAGTTTTTTAGCATATTTATATTCCTCTGGTGGGCATCAGAACAACAAAGGCACGGTTCAATTTCACAAGAGCTGCTGTTCCGCTCATAGGCTTGCACAGTTCAAGCCCCGCGGTCCTTAACATCAGTATGATCGGCGGTGCAGTTCTCCACGGCTTGGACTGCCGCGATAAGTATTTCCAAAAGTTGCCCAAATGCTTGAGAACACACTCGACAGCAGGAATATAAATATGCTAAAAAACTGTTTTTCTTGCAGGACCCACTGAGGGGTAATGATTGTCTCCAAACAGACTACAAAGTCTAGCATGCTTTGCAAGAACTTGCACCTGAACGAGATCTCGAACACGCAGAATTTGCAATCTGGAGAAGAATGTCTCTATAGCAGCATCAAAACCTTCTCGAAATGATGATTTGGATTAAAAAAACTCCTCAGATTGCCATTTGGCTGTACTTTTTTGTGCAAGGAGTCCTTTTTCTTTTTTAATTTTTTTTTTGAAGAGGAAGGAAGTGCCCCAGAGTCTCCAACTTCCTGTCCAGCAGGCTCCTCCCAGTGCTTTGTTCATCTCCTGTTCACTTTTCATTTGGCTTTGGAGCTGGAAGGATCACTCTTTGTGTCTGCTGCATCATATATCATTGGATTTGAGGACTTATGGATTTGAGATTTCACAAGTAAGTTGGACATTTGGTGTTGTTTGTTTGATTGGGGCATTGCACCTACATTTTGTTTGTACTTTTCATCGTTTTTTTAAAATGTATTGTGGTGGGTGGCCTGTAGTTTCAGTAGGGGGCTAGTTGTTTCTTTGTATGTAATTTTTCTACTGGTTTTCTTTTATAAAGGAAACATGTTGCACAGTTCACTATATTTCTCCAACTTTTGAAATCTTAATCAATTTGCAATATTTATTTAATTCACTAGCCCAGTAGTCTGCCAACAGGCATTTCAGCCAGTAGGCCTAGAGCTACTCATGGGTGCATGAAACAACTGTTTCCGTGGTGTCTGTTGAATTTAAACATCATTTAGGGCATGGATGGCATTGGATTGAAATGCAAAATGTGTTTTTTTTGGTATTTAACTTTTTTTCCATGTGTGTTAAATAAATGCCTTTGTTGGGTGTGTGGTTTTACTTGCAAACCTTTTTTTGCCCTTTGGATTTTCGTTTTTGGCATTGTTGCATTAAAGCTGTGTTGTTTAGCATGCCTCCTTCTTTTGTCTGGCTAGTGTGTGAGTGTGTTTGTAATAGTGGGCCAGCATTTGCCTTGGCTGAGCCTCCCCGTGTGGCCAGGGGCCATTTTGTAAAGTCTGTGTCCATATAGGCCTGCTTGAGTTCATTGTTTTCCAGGCCTCCTGCTTGTTGTTGTTGTGAGTGACCATGTAGCTGGTGGCCATTTTGTGGTGGTGGTAGTACTTTTGACATAGACCTTAATGTCTTCTTTCCTTTGTTCCTCTTGGCTTATTGCTTCTTTTTGTGGCCTGCCTGGCCATGTGGCTGGCAGCCATTCTGTGAAGGCAACCAGTGTGCTTTTGCCATGGGACTGCATTGTCTGTCTTCCCTTTCTTCTTGTTGTGGCCTGGCCATGTGGCTGGCGGCCATTTTGTGAAGGGGCAGCCAGTGTGCTTCTGCATTAGGCCTGCAAGCCTTCTTTGTGGTGGCCATGCCTTCTTGCTGGTTGTTGTTTTGCATGGCATTTTTTCTTCTTTTATCCAGCAAAAAATGTAGCACAGTTCACTACATTTTCTAATAAATTTGAAATATTATTGATTTGAATTGATTGATTCACTATGTGGCCTATTCTGCCAATGGGTTTTCCAACCAATAGGCCCAGAGCTACTCATGGGTGCATGAAACAATTGTTTCTGTGGCGTCTGTTGAATTTAAACATCATTTAGGGCATGGATGGCATTGGATTGAAATGCAAAATGTGTTTTTTTTGGTATTTCACTTTTTTTTCATGTGTGTTAAATAAATGCCTTTGTTGGATGTGTGTGGTTTTACTTGCAAACCTTTTTTTGCCCTTAGGATTTTCGTTTTTGGCATTGTTGCATTAAAGCTGTGTTGTTTAGCATGCCTCCTTCCTTTGTCTGGCCAGTGTGTGAGTGTGTTTGTAATAGTGGGCCAGCATTTGCCTTGGCTGAGCCTCCCCGTGTGGCCAGGGGCCATTTTGTAAAGTCTGTGTCCCTATAGGCCTGCTTGGGTTCATTGTTTTCCAGGCCTCCTGCTTGTTGTTGTTGTGAGTGACTATGTGGCTGTTGGCGATTTTGTGGTGGTGGTAGTGCTTTTGCCATAGACCTGAATGTCTTCTTTCCTTTGTTCCTCTTGGCTTATTTCTTCTTGTTGTGGCCTGCCTGAACATGTGGCTGGCAGCCATTTTGTGAAGGCATCCAGTGTGCTTTTGCCATAGGCCTGCGTTGTCTGTCTTCCCTTTCTTGTTGTTGCCTGCCTGGCTATGTGGCTGGCGGCCATTTTGTGAAGGCAACCAGTGTGCTTTTGCCATGGGACTGCATTGTCTGTCTTCACTTTCTTGTTGTTGTGGCCTGCCTGGCCATGTGACTGGCAGCCATTTTGTGAAGGCAGCCAGCGTGCTTTTGCCATAGGCCTGCATTGTCTGTCTTCCCTTTCTTGTTGTTGTGGCCTGGCCATGTGGCTGGCGGCCATTTTGTGAAGGGGCAGCCAGTGTGCTTCTGCATTAGGCATGCAAGCCTTCTTTGTGGTGGCCATGCCTTCTTGCTGGTTGTTGTTTTGCATGCAATTTTTTCCTTCTTTTATTCAGCAAAAAATGTAGCACAGTTCACTACATTTTCTAATAAATTTGCAATATTATTGATTTGAATTGATTGATTCACTCTGTGGCCTATTCTGCCAATGGGTTTTCCAACCAATAGGCCCAGAGCTACTCATGGGTGCATGAAACAATTGTTTCTGTGGCATCTGTTGAATTTAAACATCATTTAGGGCATGGATGGCATTGGATTGAAATGCAAAATGTGTTTTTTTTGGTATTTCACTTTTTTTTCATGTGCGTTAAATAAATGCCTTTGTTGGATGTGTGTGGTTTTACTTGCAAACCTTTTTTGCCCTTTAGATCTTCGTTTTTGGCATTGTTGCATTACAGCTGTGTTGTTTAGCATGCCTCCTTCCTTTGTCTGGCCAGTGTGTGAGTGTGTTTGTAATAGTGGGCCAGCATTTGCCTTGGCTGAGACTCCCCCTGTGGCCAGGGGCCATTTTGTAAAGTCTGTGTCCATATAGGCCTGCTTGAGTTCATTGTTTTCCAGGCCTTCTGCTTATTGTTGTTGTGAGTGACCATGTGGCTGGTGGCCATTTTGTGGTGGTGGTAGTATGCTTTTGCCATAGGCCTGCATGTCTTTCCTTTGTTCCTCTTGGCTTATTGCTTCCATCCATTGTCAGCTGCAGCTCCCTTAATGCTGCATCCCACGTGATGCACAATGCCAAACCGTGTTCTTTACATTTGTATTTTTGTTGTTCTTCTTTCCTATCCTTCCTGACTGTACTGTACACTACAGTACACCAACCATTAAAGCCCTTGCTGTTGTCAAAGTCTCACAAATAGCTACACTGTATTGTTGTTTTTTTAATAACTGAGGTAATAAATTTAATAATATTAATAACACTAACAAGTGTAACCACACACTAAGTTAAATATATTATATTTGTTTGTTTCTACTAGTAGTAATTGAACCGCAACAATGAATGCCACGTTTCACTGATGTTCTTCTTGCTTCTTTGCTTTTAGGTGCACAAAAGAGGAGACAACATCACCCTTTGTACTGCCAGACAGAAGTCCTGCTGCGCACGACGTCACGTGACGTGTAACCACAGACATCTGTTCAACTTGTGCCACTGCGTGCTGCTGACATCTTCAAGATGGCCCCAAAGAAAGGTACCAGGTCCAGTACCAAGAAAGCTGCCAGTGAGAAGAGGGCACTGCCACTTACCATGACCGGTATGTCACCCAAGACCGTTTTTGTGAAATCAAAAATTGCGCCTTCAGCAGTGGTGTCTGGGGAGCAAGCTGGGAGCAGCACCCCCGCATCAGTGGACCCACCCCACCAACCTAGGCCCAAGCCCATGTCTGTCGCAGAGGCAGCCAGTCTAATCACGACAACGCCGACGAGCAGTGATGTCGAAATTGACTTATTGTTATCGCAAAGTAGTCCCCAATCAATGCAGGGAACTGAGATAAGTGGGCAACAACAGCCGCAACCACCCACAATAGTAGTTGTTCCTCCCGAAGTAGGGGCAGTTCAGGAGATCGAGCTTCCTGCAGAGGAAGAAGAAGAGCAAGCCACTCTTTCAGAAGATCCATTGTCTTCCAGATCCCCAGAAAGGAAAAGGCGGGTTAGTCCATCAACTTCTTCTGCAAGCCCCCCTTCTGATGATCTAGACTCCACTTGGATCCCACCACCTCAGTCTGAAAGTGAGAAACACCACGAGACAAGGCTAGGGAAAAGGAAGGTTCCAGAAAGCCTTAGAGTTATGGAGGTAGATGTAGAAGAGGAGGATGATGACGAGCCAGTCATCATGGACGTTAGTCCCGCCCCAGTGGAGACCGACATTACCCCATCCCAAATTGCTGTGAGGGGTGTGGCACAGATACCACCAACACAGATAATACCACCAACCCCACCTCCAGGTTCCATAATTTGCCGGCAGCCACGTACATCCACCACAAGTACCACCACTGTAGAAGTAGGTACTGCAGAGAGTCAAACTTCACGCCCACCTACTAGTTCATCCGGCATTGCAAGTGGCACCAGCAGCAGCACCAGGAAGTTGACCTCCCCAGTTTGGGACTTCTTTTCGGTTAGCAAGAAAGAGGCGAACATTGCTATATGCTCCATTTGTGGACAAGGTGTTAGTCGGGGTAAGCTTGGTACAAACTATGGTACCGGGGGCCAAACAACCCATCTGAAAAAACACCACTTGATCCAGTGGAAGGCGCACCTTAGCGGCCAAAAAACTGCACCCATTGCTCATGGTGGGGATGAAGAAGTAGAAGATACGATCGCGGTGGAAGGTGAACAAGAGGGAGACATTTTCTCTGGTACACAAAGTAGCCCTGTCCCCAGCAGTGCAGTGGTACAGCCCACATCCTCATCAGCAACATCTCAGTGGCACAAGAGTAAGATTCAGGCTGAGACACCAAGGGGTCCCAGTCAAGAGAGTGCCGCAACGAAAAAACGTGCAGCGTTGAGCCTAACAACATCTGGTGTCAAGAAGTCACCTGCATCAGTGGCACCAGAAAAGAAAAAAATCCAGCCTACCATTCTCAGCATGTTTAGGTCGGAGGGGCAGTACGAACGCAACCACCCAATGGCACGTTTGTACAATGCGAAGCTGGCTAAAATGTTAGCGCTGGACCTCCTCCCTTTTTCTTTTGTGGAAGGGGTGGGTTTTCTTGAATTTGTGACAGCCATCTGCCCAAAATGGAAGGTTCCCAGCCGGTCCTATTCCGCCAGAGTTGCTGTTCCAGCACTACATCACAACGTGCTGGAATTACTTGGACAAGCTTTGCAGCAGTGTGCTGTTCACACTATCCACCTGACAACAGACATGTGGACCAGTTGCCAAGCCACTGATTGCATGTGCATCTATGCACACTGGATCTCTTTTTTGGGTGTTATAGAAAAGATATCTGCAGCAGGTGTTGTTGACACTGCTGAGATTTTTAATGCCACTTGGAAACATGCAACTGTAGCCATGTTCGCCATGGAGAAATCTCATACTGCTGCACACATTTTGGAAGACTTTGACAGCAAGGTCTTTGAATGGCTACGCCCAAGAGGGCTTAACTTTGGTTTTGTTGCCATGGACAATGGCAGTAATATAGTTAAGGCCATGCACGATGGTGGCTATTTCAGGGTCCTGTGTTTCGCGCACTGCATTAACATCATTGTTCAAGACTTTCTGAAAAAAGAAGACTGAGTCAGCAACTTACTGACCACCTGCAGAAGAATCTGCACACATTTCAGCCATTCTTTTAAAGCCCGGAAGCAGCTGAGGATCATTCACCGTGAGCATAGAATGCCAGTTAAAGCACTCATCCAGAAGGTGCCAACACGTTGGAACTCAACTTGTTACATGCTTGAACGTCTGTTTGAGCAGTACAGACCAATCAATGAATATGTCATGCAAAGAGGGGATGCTACTGTGAAAGGCATGATCATTGAGATGGACCAATGGGGCCTAGTTGAATGCCTGACAGAGATGCTACTTCCTTTCGAGCTCTTCACACATGAAGTCAGCAAGGAGGACTGTACTATGGGCCAAGCTATCCCATTGTTGCACATGCTACAGGAACAGCTGAAGGGGGTGTCTGCAATGTACGCAGGTGTGGAGGAAAAAAGAAGCATATGAGTTGGTGAAGAGCTTAACCCTTCGCTTATCTGAAAATACAAGGGTGCAAACAGGCATTGTGTCATCCAACCATTACATTTCTGCCACAATTCTGGATCCACGGTACAAATAAGTACTGAACACATTGATTCCTTTTTTAGAAGGGGATGTTGCCAAGTACAAAAATTGGATAGCTGCGGAAGCCAGTCGCTTAGAACAAGAACGGCTGGTAATTAGAGGCCTGCTACTCCAGGCCACAACAAGTACTGTGGTGCAGCCAGCGTCAAGTTCAACTTCAGAGCCTGAGGGCAGTGCGGTTGGCTCACAGCAGCCAAAACCACCAACAACACCAAGTCCAAGAACAACATCAATAACAACAAGAACAGGAGCATCAGCCCCACCAAATTCGGCACAGGAAGGGTTTCTACAGCAAGGGCTTGTTAGGTCCAGTGCTGAGGCAAAGGCAAAAGAGGCCGAGCAAAGCGGAGCACCCCTGAGCATTGAGCGGATGGTCCAGGCCTATCTGGATGACCCAACAGACGTCTACATTGATCAAAACCCATTGGTGTATTGGTATGGGGAAAGGCGCCGTTGGCCAGTGCTCAGCAGGCTGGCGATAAACTATCTGGCTTGCCCCGTCGCAAGTGTCTCTTCTGAGCGTGTTTTCAGTGCTGCTGGTGCCGTTCTGACAGTGAGAAGGACCAGTCTCTCGCCCCAAAATGTGGAGAGGTTAACCATGATCAAAATGAATCAGCACTTTATACCACCGGATTACACCATACCTGAAGTAGCACAGCAGGAAGATGATGACGGCGACTTAGGTCATGGAAGTAGTCTGTTAGATGACCTACTTCTGGGTGAACCACCAGAGTTTGAGGACGAGCTCTACTTCCCTGACAAGTAGGCTTTCGACTTGTTACTTTCTTTCTTGCTTATTTACTTTTATTACTTGTGTGTGTCTCTGTCTTTCTGGTTCGACTTCGAATCACAACAAATCCATCACCACAGCCTTACTCTTTTATTGCCGTATTGGAGTTGCAACTGTGTGCAGTCAGTGAAGAAGTAAGTCCACTCCTCCGAGTCCTGCTCCAGTCCACTCCTGACTTGCCCTAAATCCATTTCCCTCAAGCCAGACATTGGATGGAGAATAGTACAAGAAATGTGTGCCTGCCTCGTCGAGTCCCTCCAAAGAACCTGACTATAGCTATCCTCCTTTCCTAGGCGAGAGGGTCTGCCCCTTAAGAACAGGTAAATGATGCCATGCATTGGACGCTGACTCTGAGTGATTGGTGTTTGTGTTGTTGTTGTGCATGAAGTCAACTAGTATAATCTACACACAAAAAAGTGACTCAAGTCAATGTTTCCCTTCTTGTTGTTTAATAACAAAATTGTACTACTGCAGGCCGATCCATTGCATTTTTGATTCTGGAATCTGGACTCACTCGGTACACTACAGAGTTGGACACCATGATGACCATACTATACTCGCAGTCAGTCAGTAGGACCGGAGATGATTGATGGAATAACTTGGGGCGTTTCATGAAGTGGCCTAAAAGGTAAACAAGTCAACAACAACCACACCAGATCTACATGTCTGTGTAGTGGTGGAGGCGAGTGTAGTGGTATGACTGACAGCGGTGCATTGATTTAGTTACTTAATTTGGAAAATGCTATGTTGCTGTATATGTGTGCACTGCTCAGTGCTGTCTGGCTCAAAATCTAAGCTAAGTGGAGGTTGGGTGGGTGCCACGGGCCTGCCTCTGTCCTGTTGTTGTTGTAGGTTAATGCTGGAAACAGAGTAGACATGATTTAGCCATGCCGCCTCTGAAAGTGTTCTTGTTGCACTCCTCCTTAATTTATGCATTTTAACTTTACTTTTCTCCTTTATTTTTCAATATCCCTTTTGTTTTTCCTTCTACACTTACAGGCCGGCCTTTACCCTGTGCTATACTGGGAAAAACAACTCACACTTACCTTACCAATCCGAATCCACCAGGCAGGCAGTGGCACCCAAGATTGACGGACGGAGCGTCCATGAAAGGAAGGACCAAGCAGAATGCCGAGATGCAACTCCCAATTTGACCATAACATAGTAACTTATAGTATCATCATCTTTTATTTAATTTGATTAATTTTTTGTCTTCAAGCATTACGGCTGTGTGTGTTGTTGTTTATTATGTTTGCTTATATATTTGACCCCTACAGCTATTTTTTAATTTTCTTTGCTAGCTTTAAAAGGAAGCCCGGTACAACAGAATATAAAATGTATTTAATTTGGGTCTCTCTGGGGGAAGACAGGCAAGGCAAGTGCATAATAATAATAATAATTAATAATACACTGCTGCCCTGTACTACTAGTCTAGTACTACTCTTCATTAACCATCAAGTCATCATCATGCATGCATTTCCTTTTTCTCCCATAACAGATTTATGATGGTCGTCTGCCAAGATTGTGTGTAGTCCATGTGTAGTGTTTGTCTTTGTCAAACCTTTCCCTCAAATACCCCTTCCCAACCATTCATCAAACCCTAACCCTCTTCCCCTGGGCTGTGTGATTTATATTGAGGTGTGACTAAATTAAATTTACACCGATAATTGATCACACACTTGCTGGGGCGGATGTGGTGAAAGAAACACTAACTCAAGCCAGGGCGAGGATCTTCTTCTGCTTGCCCACCCATGCTCAGTATTTGCAAGTCAATTTTTTTTCCAGAGGAACATAATCCATCATAATTATTAATTGCCAGCATCGATTCATCATCCTTCCAGCTCTAAAGGTTACGCTTGTCCACTTCATAGGTCGAGTCAACTACAGTTTGTAACTTGTACTAGGCTATCCCCACCACCATTATGTTTTATTTTAATTTAGCATTGCTTATCATCATCATGGTTTCTTGTTTTGCAGTCTTCTTGTGTACTGTACTTCTACTACTCCTTCCCGAGTCTCCCTCAGGCGACTGACTGTCTCATTTTCTTTTTTTGCAAATGCTACTGCCAGTGTCTATTACTACTACCACCACCACCATGGCATCTTGGGAAACCAAACCATCATCACCATGCAGCCATCGCTTTACCTAAGTATAAATAAACATCAATCACAGGTAAGAGAAGAAGTTTGGGGGGCATAATTAATAATATGGAAATTAATTCATTAATTCACACACCCACACCCTTCCGAGTCCAGTTGCAGACTGCATAGACTAGGAGGAGAGACTGACAGTACTAGTAGGACAAGTCACTCACAAGTGAGGGTACCGCATCTATCTGTTCGTGTGTTACACTATCTGCAGATTATTTAAATCAAAAACTGGCTGCGGCCCTGCAGCAGCAAAGGAAACCATGTGAAGTAAAAGAGTAACCCCCCCACAAAACATTTACATTGTATGTAAACTTTAAGTATAAATAATTTATTCCCCTAACACAATAAACTAATGGAAAAATCCTAAAACACCTGACCCACCCCTCTCCCTAACCCCAACCAATGTCCAAAGATAAAGAAAGAGTCCAATGTCCGCTCCATTGTCCATAAATAATAAATATAAACCCCAACTTTTCCCGAACGCCCAATTCCCACCCACCAAAAAAAAGATTAAAAAAGGGGCAGGGCGACAAGTTCTAGTGGCCGGCTCGCTGGTTACTCTCCAGGACCTTTATGTGCTCCTCTAGGCGCGCCATCTGGATGAGCATGCAGCGCTTGAATGCTTTACAGTTGCATCCACGGGGGCAGCAGTGTTCAATCAAGTACGGCGGGCGGCTGCCAGACCGCGGCGCCGTACCACTGGGGGCCTGGCTGGGGCCCGGGGCACTGGAGGAGGCTGCAGCTGCTGCTGCCTCCTCCTCCCCCTCCGCCAGAGCCACCAGCCGCTGATATCCAGTGCAGATGGCCTCCAGCTTCCGGCACCGGGCCATGGCTGCTAACTCCTTCCTGTTTGGTAACGCTGGTGTTTTTGGTTGAGAAGGAGTAGCTATATCAAGAAAGAAAAAAGACAATTGTAACCAATACTCTTAGCAAAACAGTAACACAAAATTAATAAATTCTACACATAGTGGCACAGAAGCACTAGCAAGCACAGTACATAACATTTGTGGTATACTATCCTCCCACTTCCTTGGCCTTTAACATTTGTGGGAGTTTCAGGCATTACTACTACTAGGCACCATGGAGTAGACAAGTCTTCTTCTTCTCTCTCTTTGTTTAGCTAAATTAACCTTCTTGTAGGCATGCCAGCTCAGTCAGCTTGCGCCCTAGACAAACATACTCGTGTCGCAGACTCATGTCATTTTTATTTACTACTGTCTGCAGGTGGGGAAGCTGTAGTCTACAACTACACAATTATCTTATTTTTCTAATATGGCCATACTCTGTTACATCAATGGCAACTGCTCAATTTCACTTTCACCCTGACTACTACAACAAGGCAGATGATATCTGATCCAAATGATCATTGATTATATATGGGGTGACATGAGGTACTTTTGATTGATTGTGTAACCATGCAGCCGATAGGCCACCTATGGAAGGCTGACACAGTCGAAAATGACATAGGTAGGGAGTGGGCCTCAGAGTCGGAGGGAGGCGCTTGATAACATACACACACAATATATATGCTGTGTTTGCAAACTACTATGAGTCAAGGGAGTATTCTGAAATACAACCTGGCTTGAATCAAAAACTTTGGAAAAAAACAGCCCTGTTGTTTCTCTTCCCAGAGATTTTTCCATTTATCAATCACTGCATTGCTCTTCTAGCATTATATTTTTTTTAATTCTAATCTTATTCTATTCTCCTTGGCTTTGCTACTCTGGCGCGGTTTATTTTTCTTTTACATTCTCTTCATCCAGTGACAGTCTCCACCTATGCTATGATGATTGAATACCATCCAGGCATCCATCCATTCAAAGTAAACATGTCTATCATTCTTCTTAATCTCTCAACAAACCTTAGTTTCACCAACAACATACATTTGTTATTTCTTTTTTAAACCACCACCCCATGCGACCTTCCTTGCTTGCCTTTGAGTTTGACCCATGGAAACCCCCGGAGGATTCTTCCTATCACCCATACAGTTTCACCCACCCAGGCAGGCATCTTTTCTTTCACCTTCCACCCATCCTTCAACCATCCATGCATCCGATTCCTATCAGCCACCTATGCATCCCACGCATCCTTCTCTCTCATATATTACATGTTGTCCATCCTTCCTCCTTCCATCCTTCTTTCCCTTTTCGTTCAACCCATCCATCAAGGTCGTCTGACTCTTAGTCTTCGTCATAAAACTTTCCCAGCTGAGTTGAAGTCAGATAGAAGAGGCCATTAGTTACTCAACTCCCGCCACTAATGCTATTGCTAATGCTAAGTAAAGGGTGTCTTCTTCAACCGTTGTTCACAACAACTTAGTCTCTCTCAACAGTACAGTGTACACCCTTGCAGCGAGTGTGTAACTATTGTCAATAAGTAAGGAATATAAGTATAACTTACCACCACCCACCACTGCTGCTGCTCACCCACCCCTGCGGCAGCTGCCACATCCGCTGCTCCCTCCTGGCTGGCGTCGCCTGCCCCGCTGCTGGCCCCGGCACTGGTGGTCAGTACGCCTAGAAAAAACATTACACATTTTTTAGATGCCATATACGCCCCCCCCCCCACCGATTTATTCTTTTTCACTAGCAAGATTGAAAATAGTTAATACAATACATACATACACCACATACATCACTAGTACTACAAATTGGATACTAGAGTAGAGCAGACAGTAGTATCAAAAATAGTAAAATATCTGGTTGGGCATTTTGTTGGTGGCAATTGTCGAAAAGCCTCTCAAGATTAGGAAGAGGACAACCCAAAGGACTGAACTCAGTGGCTAGAGATATTGGTGAATCTGAGTTTTAAAACCTTTTAAAAATAAAGAGTGGCCAACTGGGCAAGCTACAGACAGACTAATAGTAGTAGTACAGAGTCAGAGGCAGTTAGAGGCAGGGATAACAAGCATTTAGAAACAGATAGATCGAAGAAGATTTGGTAAAAAATAGAATTAGGAAACGGAAATAATAGTTCGGAAAAAATAAGGAGCAGTAAAAGTTAAGGAAATATAGTTATTAATATTAACAACAGGAGAACTTACTGGGGCCAGCAGCAGAGGCCTAGAGGAGCGGTCCTGGCCCTGGGAGGCATCTCCAGCTCCCGCCTCAGACCCCGTCGTCTTCTTGCCCCTGGGTGCTGATCATGTAAGATATAATAAAGAGACAACCATTGATGATTGGTGTGAAACAAAAACAATATTTTAAAAAACGCTCTAAAAACATTTTTGGATAGGAAACAACAATTGCAATAAAATTGACCTATCTAATCGGATCGACTAGTAGTATCGCGGACCGTCTAGTTATTATTTATTAATCCAGTGTTCCATTCTGATTCCAGAATCCTAAACCTAAGTACCACCTAGCCCACCTATTCCAAAGACATTGGAAATGAATTGCCAAAAATATATTTGTATCGTCTAAGTTTCAATCTCATTCGAAATCATCAATGAATCAACCCCCATTGACGGGCCAATTGTTCACTAAGTCTGCATTTCCATTTATTTTCGTCCTCAAAAATGCATAGATGGACGCATGCATATTGCATACACCAAATTGTTGGTTGGTTGCTGCTGATGTGCTGATGAGTTGTTATATTACTCACTCACTAACAAACTACAAAAGGTTCTACTAAGGACTGGAGTAAGCAGCACATGGCGTGACAGAGGATGCGTCATGTGGAACGCTAAAAAATTACCAACTAATACTAAGTAACTAAACTACCTACCAATCCACCACTATCTTAGTGACAGGACAAAGGAAAGGACTGAAGTCTCTCTAGCATTACCTAACTTAAGTTCTCTAAACTCTCTTACATAATCAGCCCAAGCGAGTGCAAAGTTGCAAACAAGTAAGATTAGTAGCGCCGAGCACCTGTCTAGTGTCTAGAAGAATAACAATCACATAATATAAGATTTTTAAACGTAACTTACCTGCATGTAAGCAGCAGCATTCTTGCTATTTGGGAAAAAATTAATATTCGCAATAACACAGAACAGAACACACAATACTACTATAATTAGCTACTCACCAAGCCCCACGACCTCAACACCTAGCAGGTCCAGCAGGTCCTGCTCCCGGTCCAAGATGTCTGACCACCGGTGAGTCAGCTGGTTATGGGTGCGCCGGACCCCAGAGCAGCAAAACACTGCTGAAAAAACTAGCGTTTTTCCATGGTTCCAGGGTTCCTGTTTGGGAAAGGAAGGTCTTACTTGTCTCAGCACTCCTCCGTCAATGACATCTGTTCGTAACCCGGGCGGACCGCATCTTAGCGTGTCAACCGCACGGTACCGTTTAAATACTGGAGGGGAAAAAACCCAGTCATGCTCGCATGCGCGTCGGAGCTGAACCATGACTCGGGTGTTTAATAAAAATGGCCGTTTTGTTTTAGCAAAAATGGCGCGCCATGTTGGAAGTATGATCTCGCACAGATCTTCTTCCAAAATTATATTTAGAGGTGTGGATATGCATGACTGGGTTTTTTCCCCTGCAGTATTTAAACGGTACCGGGCAGTTGACACGCTAAGATGCGGTACGCCCGGGTTACGAACAGGTGTCATTGACGGAGGAGTGCTGAGACAAGTAAGACCTTCCTTTCCCAAACAGGAACCCTGGAACCATGGAAAAACGCTCGTTTTTTCAGCATTGTTTCAGCATTTTCTCCCATCCACGCCATGGGGAATAACAACATAGCGATTTTCTCAGTTTTTCTTCTTCCCCTAACTCCAATGCTTTATATACATTTCTCTAGGGTTACTACAAGCCCCTCCACCCCGGCAGACCATGAGGCACAGTATTGCCTAAGCCTAAGTATGTTCATACAATTTGAGAACATCATGTATATGTGTTTTGTATGCCATGTGATGTCTTTCTTCCCACGAGTTTTTCTAGCTTTTACTTCTTTATTAGTATTTTAACCACGCTTTTTCACAACAGAGATGTCTGATGTGTTGTATCATGTCACATTGGATTGAAGCACTAATTAAACATTACTTCTAAGGGCACTTACACCAACTATAGAGGAGCATATAGATCCAAGCACCGCATATGGTTTGGATCTGCCCACGTGAGAGGTGGGCAGGCAGATTGTACTAATTCTCATTTTGCTTTATTCCCTGTACAGATACTACAAGTCTGATAAAACCGTATGTATTTCAATTCGGTGCTCACACATTAGGTGTGCACCTGGTTTTCTTCATTATAGGTTTGCTTTCACACGGAGTGGCACACATGGGGCTGGTCCTCATGAGGTCCTGAAGAAGAGGTTTAGGGGAGACCTCGAAACATGTCGACCGAATACTAGGGATTGTATACACATAACAGTTATTTTTTCCCTACTATTAACCCCTTTTTATCCATACCAACTAGGAGCAAGAATAAAATATTAGCTCACTAGCTAGGTATTTTTAGCATCACTTTCACCACTCTCCCAACACTGCACTACACATTTTTTTCACAAAAAGTGCTCCTACGTAGTTTCACAAGTTGCAGCACGCCCCAAACAGTAGCTGTTTGGGATGGCCCCAATGATGAAGCATGTCACCTAGGGGCAACCCTAGGTCAGTGAGGGGACACAAGAAAAGAATTTTCTTTTCTCAGATTCGGGGCTGTTTTTCGCACATCTAGCGGAATCCCCCCACCTTTTTCCCTTTGGTTGGTTCGTGGATCTGTTATCTACAGATTCTTTGTTAACTACATGTACTTCGGAGGGTGAATCTAACCACAAAAAAAAAACCTCCGTCTCCCCCCATTTTTGTTTATATGGAGTAAAAAATAAAGTCAGGAGAAGAAGTAAGAAAGTAAAAAAGCAAATAATATAAAACAGTAGAAAAAACGAAGTAAAAGTAGAAATAAAACGCAAAATATACACTTAGGGAGAGAGAGGGTTAGATAAAAAAAAGATCAGAAAAACAGTGTAAAAAACAAAAGATTGAAAAGATTAGAGAGGGATGAAAAACAGGCCGCAGAACTATGCAAAGAGTAGGAAAACAAGATGGCCACGCCCATTGGCAACCGCTTGGTGAAGTTTGCGCGATATTTCCGCCCGATCACGCAATCCGCGTTGCCAAACATCAAAAACATCTCGCGAGCATGCGCGAGAATGCGGAACAAGCAACTCCGCATGCTCGCGTAACTCCGCGTAGCGTTGCGGAGTTATTTTGCCGCTTCGCGTAGGCTCGCGTAGCACAACTACGCGAAATCCGCCCGGGCTTACTAAAACGACTCGACCATGTCGTCATTGTAAAGTCTGCTCTAAGCATGGAAAGAGACAGGAAAGTTGTATTTATCATCCCCAGTGCCCATCTCACCCAGCCCTGTGTTTTCCTGATTGCTTTATATTGTACCATACAAAAGTGAAGTATTGGTTAATTGACTGAGGTGGAGCTGCCGTTACGTAAAGCTTTCAATGGCTGTGCATGGATACCTACTTACTTCACTAGGCAAGCAGCCGTAGACTTGTTATGCCTCTACTTGAGGAAATCATGGACTTGCTTATGGTTGACTCAACACTTTTATCTGCCTTCAGAACGTGGTTGGTGTTCTATTCGCCGATTTACAACAGCATTATAGTCCCTGCATGGCACATAATGGTGGACAGAACATAAGCCACATTGTCACGGAGTACCCTGTGTGGCAAAATTGTAAAGGCTTGACTAAATTGCGAAGTGCTTTTTAGGGAACTTATGTATACAACACAAGGACGACAATGATTGCCCAAGAGAACCAGAGTAAGTGTAATAAGTCAAAGAAATGTCCCGTGGGACTTATTCACCAACACTTCTACTTGCTTTGAAAGTGTGCTAACTTAATTAGTAACTTGTATTATAACCAATGTTACTGAAAAAGTGTACAGGACACAAAGTTGTGTATGACGATTGTTTTCACATCTTTAGTATTGGTTGTGATACAAGTTAGTAATTGAGTTTTCACACGTGTCAGTGAATGACTTCCGGAGGACATTTGTTTGGCTTATTACTTTAGGGAACACAGGCAGTATTCCACAGCATGTTTGCCTTAGGATCAACTGTAGATATGCTTGCTCAGTTGGAGGAGGAAGGTATACGCGAATACACCCAACTTGCATCCACAAACTGGCTTCAAATAGCTAGAGAGAGAAGCCATTAGTATAGGTTCACGTGGCAAATATACAGGATTAGTCAGGAGTCTGATGAGGACAGAGACATGAACGGGTAGGAAAAGCTTAGGGAGTTGTGCTTTCATAGGGATATTGCATAGGTAAGTAGACAGATAGCAAAGGTAGTACAGATACACATGCCATCACTTCATCTTTACTTACGGATTCAAACCCATTAGCGCCACACTCACCCCAATACTGAATTACTCCTTCACTCAAGTAAGCAGATGACTCCAGAAAATATGGAACACAGGAGGCAGCCTTCTCTATGAACATTCCAACATGCACACACCTGGCACCTGAAACAGTTTCACTGACTCCCAATCCACAGCTATTTTAAAATTCCTGAAACACACATTCAGAGTCTTACACAGCACTGCTCCAGCATACCTCCATACCACCCTAGATTTCAAAAATCTTCCAGACACCTTTGCTCAGCATAGGCAGCACCATAGCAAGGAAAATAGACTTCTCCTAACTGGCTCCAAAATTGCGGAATGAAATGTAGCTAAATAGTCACATTTTCCACACATTTCTGTGTGGGAAAGTTATGGGTTCATGGGGCTGGCGCAACTTTCCCTCCACCCGGCATTCCCCCAGGTCTCCCAATAAAAATGCTACCTCACTTGTGTGGGTGGGCCAAGTGCCCGCGATAAGGAAGGGCCCAAAACGTATTGTGGAGACATCAAAATTATCTATCACAAAACGACCTGGTTTTGTAAGGGGGCACCTACGTTTTTTGGTCTCGGGCTCAGCGGCCATCCAGGGAAACTTACCAAACCCAGACATTTCTGAACCCGGGGCAGTCCAGGGAGGAGTGTGCTATAGCCCGCAGCAGGAATGGATCACACCAGAAACAACAGTAGTCCTCATGCAGGGACTACCGTTGACCCTCGTTTGATCCATTCTTGTTGCGGGCACTAGGCCCAGGCACACAAGTAGGGCAGTGTTTTTATTGAGACAAGTGGAGGAATGCTTGGTGGTAGGAAGTTTGTAGATCCCTGCACATTCCAGTAGTATACGTCACAGAAATACAGGAAAAATTAGTGTTTTTATTCAACATTTCATATTTGCTGGGTATTCTGGGAAACAAAACATTGGGGGATCCACACAAGCGACACCTCCCTGGACTCCCCTTGATGTCTACTTTTCAGAAATGTCTGGGTTAGGTAGGCTTCCCTACATGGTTCCTGACCCCAGGACTGATTAGTACACCTACCATAGTTATAATTACCGCCACAATATATTTCGGGCCCTTCACTGTTGCGGGCAAATGGCCCACCCATACAAGTGAGGTAGCATTTTTATCAGGAGACCTAAGGAAACACTGGGTGAGAAGAAATCTGTGTCGGCTTGGTGATCACACAACTTTCCCACACAGAAATGTGTGGAAAATGTGACTTTTTAGCTAAATTTGAAGTTTGCAGGGGATTCTGGGTAAGAAAACGGGGGATCCACACAAGCCAAACCTCCCTGGACTTCGTCAGGTGTCTAGTTTTCAGAAATGTCTAGTTTTGATAGGTTTACCTAGATGGCTGCCTAGCCCGGGACCAAAAACGCAGGTGCCCCCCTTGCTAAACCAGGTCATTTTGTGATAGATAATTTTGATGCCTCCACAATATGTTTTGGACCCTTCTCTGTTGTGGTCACTAGGCCCACCCACACAATTGAGGTACTATTTTTATCAGGAGACCTGGGGCAACGTTGGGTGGTAGGACATTTGTTGCGCCCCACAAATTCCAGAACTTTCCATCATAGAAATTTGATTTTTTTAGTCAAAGTTTGAGGTTTGAAAAGGATTCTGGGTAAAAACTCCTGGGGAAAGCCACGCAAGTCAGCCCAACCTGGATATCCCCAGGTGTCTAGTTTTAAAAAATGTACAGGTTGACTAGGTTTCCCTATGTGCCGGCTGAGCTACGGTCCAAAATCTAGAGCAACCCACATTGGGAAAATTGGTCAGTTTTCTGTGAAAACATTTGATGCGTCCATTTTGTATTTTGGGCCGTTTCTTGTCACAGCCACTAGTCCTACCCATACAAGTGAAGTGCCATTCTTATCGGGAGACATGGAGAAATGCCGGGTGGATGGAAGTTTGTGGCTCCCTAGAGACGCCAAAACTTTCCATGACAGAAATGTGAGGAAAGCATGTTTTTTTAGTCGACATTTGAGGTCTGCAAGGGATTCTGGGTAAAAAACCTGGTGAGAGCCACGCAAGTCAGCCCACCCTGGATACCCTTAGGTGTTCACTTTTAAAAAATGTACAGGTTGGCTAGGTTTTCGTAGGTGTCGACTGAGCTAGAGTCCAAAATCTAGAGCTACCCACACTGGAAAAAAATGATCAGTTTTTGATGGAAAAATGTGATGCATCCATTTTGCTTTTTGGGCCATTTCCTGTCATGGGCACTATGCCCACTCACACAAATGAGGTACCATTTTTATCAGGAGACTTGGGGGAATGTCTGCTGGATGGAAGTTTGTGGCTCCGCACAGATCCCAGAACTTTCTGTTAAAGAAATTTAAGGTAAATGTGTTTTTTTAGTCAAAGTTTGAGGTTTCCAAGGAATTCTGGGTAAAAAAAACCTGATGCGGCCCACACAAATCAGCCTATTCTGTATACCACTAGGTGTCTACTTTAAAAAAAAATTATAGGTTGCTAGGTTTCTCAAGGTGCCAGCTGAGCTAGGGTCCAAAATCTTCAGCTACTCACTTTGGAAAAAAAGGGTCAGTTTTCAGTGGAAAAATGCGATACATACATGTTGTGTTCCGAGCCATTTCCTTACGGGGGCACTAGGCCCACTCACACAAATGAGGTACCATTTTTATCAGACAACTTGGGGGAATGATGGAAGATTGGAATTTTGTGGCTCGCTGCAGATTCCAGAACTTTCCGTCACAGGAATGTGAGGAAAATTTGTTTTTTAGTCAAAGTTTGAGGTTTGCAAGGGATTCTGGGTAAAATAAACCTGGTGAGAGCCACGCAAGTCAGCCCAACCTGGACACCCCTAGGTGTCTAGTTTTCACAAATGTACAGGTTGGCTAGGCCTTCCTAGGAGGCGGCTGAGGAATAGTCCGAAATCTAGAGCTACACAAATTGAAAAAAAATGATCAGTTTTTGATGGAAAAATGTGATGCGTCCATGTTGCGTTTTGGGCCGTTTCCTGTCGCAGGCACCAAGCCTACCCACACAAGTGAGGTACCATTTTTATCAGAAAACTGGTGGGAGCATAGAATATTAGAACATTTGTTATTACCATTTGGAGTCCTCCTTATTTATGCCTTTCAAATGTAAGCCAGTGTATAAGAAAGATGACATTTTGAAAAATACCCTCTAAATCACATACTAGTAAGGGTACCCCGAAATTCAGAGAGGCACAAATAACCACTGCTCCTAAATTCCATATCTTGTGCCCGTTTCATAAATACATAGGTTTCCTTGATACCCATTTTTCACACTGCCTTTTTCGCTAAATGAATTGGTCTATACTCTGTACTCATTGAAAAAACATTGTACAGTGCAGCTCAGTTGTTGGCTCTGTGTACCTTGGATTTTTGGAGAACCTACAAACCCTATATATCCTTGCAAGCAGACTGGTCTAGCAGACGTAATGGTATATTGTTTTTGCAAATCGGCCATCGTGACAAAAAGCTACTGATGAAAATGTGGTCACAAATGGCCATTTGTTCCTACTCATTTTCAATAATTCTTAATTGCAACAGTTATTTTCCTTGGGAAAACCTTGAGAGCTCTACACATATAACCCCTTGCTAAATTTGGAATTGTGTCGACTTTTCAGAAATCTATAGCTTTTCTGGATCACCCAGGGGTTTCACACTGCTTTCCACCAGCAATTGGAAGTAGGTTGAGAGCACACAAAATAGGAATAATGGGTCACCTCTTTGAAAAATGCCAAAACTGAGGTACAAAATTTTGTTTTTTGATTCAGCTCTGCATGTTCCTGAAAGCTGGGAAAATGGTGCCTTTAGTACGGCAAACTGTTTGTGGATGTCATATTTAGGAAAAAACAGACACAGTTATCTGGAGCACTGTTTCCCTATTTTTCACCAAAAACTCTGAATTTAGCTATATTTTGCCTATTTTCCCAGTCCCCTCCAGGGGAATCCACAAACACTGGGTACCTTTAGACTCCCAAGGATCTTGGAAGAAAAGGACACGAATTTGGCGTAAATACCTTATGTGTAAAAAAACGTACAGAGCCCTAAGTGCAAGCTACCCCAAATAGCCAAAAAAGGGCTCAGCACTGGGGGCAGGGGGAAGGCCCAGCAGCAAAGGGGTTACTCTACATAAGTGTTCTTTGCATGCTCTCTGGCTCACAAAATAAAATTGTCCCAACAAGCCAAACAAAAAACATCTTCCTTATGTACTCTTGTGGAACAAAATGGTAAAATGACCTAGCAGTGAACTACACAAAGTACTAAATGGAGGACATGATAATCGACCATTAGGAAAAAAAAATAATCTTAGTTTTTATAACAACAATGATTGGCTTGCATTCACTTTGGGCTTCATATACAGCACAATCATACAAAAAAGTAGTGAGGAAGCCCAAAAATAAACTAGACTACATATGTAAAGTTTTGGAATTGCTACATGAACAACTAAAAGACACCTTTATGGTCACATAATTATGTAAACTAGTAAACAAATACATAACAAATACAATAGATAAAAAGAAAGAAATCACATTAAATCTGATTGCAACTCTGTAAGTATAATTAGAATTTCTTGGATATTAGCTCCCTATTAACTTTCTACCTGTTTGATCGAATCGACAAAACTTTCCAGACCTATAACATTTTCTACATTTTGAGATGATGTAGTGGTGAATGGTTAAGGGACTGCAAACATAAAAGCAGGTCCCAAAATGCGTTTTTCCACCAATGCATTTTCCATTGACTATTGAATTTGACATAGCGCAAAAACAGCTAACTGGATTTACATAAAATTTGGCAGGATAATAGATTGTGGTGCAGAGATTATGCTTTTTGGGTACTGCAGTTAAGTAGGGTAAGTATTTTTTTAATTCAAAGGCATTTAAACTTAGTTTTCCGGTACATGGCCATAAACTTATATAAAAATATATATAAAATTATAAATGCATTTCCCTACTTTTTACCACTTTATCAAAGTGGTAATAGGTAGGGACCTACTACTTACCTATATCTAGGACCCTAACACTGAACAAAGCGTAGTAAAAACAATATGGCTGCCTTTTCATTCCTTAAAAACAGCCATTACCCAGTTATATACTGGCTTGTCATTGCCATGTACCATGGTATAAAGCAAAGTTATAGCGGTATACCTTGGCCCAAATTCTAACTAGGGACTTGTTGTATTATTGGATTGCTGTACCCTTGTGTCACGCATGGTATTGCATAGGCAACGCAATACTTAAGTCGGAGTTACAAAGCACTGCAAGGCTAACTTGCATGGTCCTGTGTTGATTGGTAAATCTGGAGAAATGCAAGGGAACCCAATTCACTGTTTTGCATTATTCTGCACCCCTTAATCTACTTTGCTGCCACATTTCACATACATCCATATGCTATGCCACTGTAGCCACTCCACTATATGCAATTTGACTCTATGCCACTCCACTCTACGCCTCTCCACTGTACGAGACTCCACTCTATGCCACTGCACTCTATGCTAGTACACAGTACGCAACACCCCTGTAAGCCACTACACTCTACGCTCTTACTCTGTACACACCTACACTCTTCGCTGCTCCGGTCAACGCCACACCACTGTATGTCCTGTACGCCTCTCCACTCTACTCTGTTCCACTGTATGCCACTCCACTCTACAACACTCCACTGGATGCTATTCCACTGTATGCCACTCCACTGTATGCAATTCCACTCTACGTCACTCCAGTGTATGGCACTCCACTCCATTATACGCCATTCCACTGTACGCTACTCCACTATATACTATTACACTCTACGCCACTCCACTGTACGCTACGCCACTCCGCTCTATGCTACTTCACTCTACTCTATTACACTGTACACAACTCCACTGTATGCCAGGCCACTCTATGCTATTACACTGTATGCAACTCCACTCTGTGCTTCTACAGTGTACGCCACTCCACTCCCCTATACACTACCCCAGTACATGCTATTCCACTCTGCCCCATTCCACTGTATGCCACTCCACTGTATGCTATTCCACTGTATGCCCCTCTACTCTATTCCACTGTATGCCACTCCACTCTACAACACTCCACTGTATGTGACTCCACTGTACGCTATTCCACTGTATGCCCCTCTACTCTATTCCACTGTATGCCACTCCACTCTACAACACTCCACTGTATGCCACTCCACTGTACGCTATTCCACTCTACGTCACTCCAGTGTATGGCACTCCACTCCATTATACGCCATTCCACTGTACGCTATTCCACTATATACTATTCCACTCTACGCCATTCCACAGTACAACACTCTGCTCTATGCTACTTCACTCTACTCTATTACACTATACACAACTCCACTGTATGCCAGTCCACTCTATGCTATTACACTGTATGAAACTCCACTCTACACTTCTGCAGTGTATGCCACTCCACTGTAGGCCACTCCCCATACGCTACCCCAGTATATGCTATTCCACTGTATGCCACTCCACTCTATGCTATTCCACTGTATGCCCCTCCACTGTATGCTACTCAACTCTACACCTCTCCAGTGTAAGTCACTCCACTCCACCCCACTCCACTGTACACTATTCCATTGGACTCTACTCCATTGTACCCCACTCCACTGTATGCTATTACACTCTACCCTATTCCAGTGTGTGTCACTCCAGTCTACACCACTTCACCGAACGCCACTGCACTGTACACCACTCCATTATACACTATTCGAGTCTATGGTACTCTACTGTACACCACTCCACTCTACGCTATTCCACTGTATGCCACTCCCCTCCACTCTACACCACTCCAATGTACACCACTCCACTCCATGCCACTCCATTCTATGCTAGTCCATTGAACGCCATTCCACTCTATGTCACTCCTCTATATGCTATTTCACTCTACCCCACTCCACTGTACACCACTCCAGTCTACACCACTCCACTATACGCCACTCCACGCTATTCTACCCTATGCTGTCCCACTCTACACCATTATTCTCGACGCCACTCCACTCTACACTATACCACTGTACACCACTCCACCCTATGCTATCACACTGTGCACAACTTCAGTCTTTGCCCCTCTACTAAATGGTATTCCACTCTACCCCACTTCACTGTACGCCACTCCACTGTACGCTACTGTATTATATGCTATTGCACTTTACGCCTCTCCACTATATGCTACTACACTATTCCCTATTACACTCCATGCCATACCACTCTATGCCACTCCAGTCTATGCTACTTCACTCTATGATATTCCACTTTATGCCACTCCACTCTAAGCTACTCCACTCTATGCCACTCCGGTGTACTCTCCTCCGCTCTATATAACTCCACTCTTCAAAACTCTACTACAATGTATGCCACTCTACTAGACTCTACTGTATTGTACAACACTCTACTCCAGCATTGTACAACACAGTACTCTACTGTATGAGACGCCACTCCAATTTATAACAGTTTTGTTGACTCTACGCTATGCCACTTCAATGTATACCGTCCCACTCTATGCTAATCCACTGTACCCTACTCCACTCTACGCCACTCCACTGTACACAGCTCCACTCTATACTATTCCACTCCATGCCACTGCACTCATCTATACTCCACTGCACAGTATTCCACTGTACGCTATTCCATTGTGTGCTACTCCACTTTACAGTAATCCACTCTATGCCACTACAGTGTACGCCACTCTACTCTAAGCTGCTCCATTGTATGACACACTCCTCCACTCCATAAAAGTCTACCACAATTCATGGCACTCTATAACAGTTTACAACCTACACAACGCCTATACAATCTACTCCAAGCCACTTTACTCTACGACACACCAATACACTCTAGTGTGCTTTCCTACACACTACGTTACACCACTCCACTCGACCCTACTCCACTGTACCAGACTTTATCTCACTCTACAGTATTATCCAGCAATCCAATCTACGCAGCACCACTGTTTCACACACTACGGTACTCTATGCAACTCACTCTACAACATTCTACTACACTGTATGCCACTCTCCAACACTTTGCTCCTGTCTATACCCCTTCACTCCACTGTACAACACTGTACTATACGGCATCCCACTGTAAAACACTCTGCTCCACTCTACTCTACGATACTCTAGTCCACTATACGACACTGTGCTCATTATATGCCTCTGCACCCCACTTTACTCCACTCTACTCTGACACAGGACTCCATTCTACTCTACTATTCCACTGTATGCCACTCTACTCTATGGCACTCTGTGCCATTATACTTTATAATACTGTATGTCAATCTACTCTACCACACTCTAAAACACTGTACTGTACACCACTCCACTCTACAAAAATCAACTAGACTGTATGCCACTCTACTCTACTGTAGTCTACACTTTTCAATACTGTATGACACCCCACTACACTCTACTGTACAACAAGGTACTCCAATTTACTCGATTGTATGCTATGCCACTCCAATCTACTGCATTCCACGACTCTGTAGTCTATGACATGCCACTCCACTCTATTGCACTTTACTCCACTCTACAGTACCCCACTCAGTATACTCCACTCCACTATTCGACTCTACTGCACTTTATACCACTGTACTATTCTCCGCTCTACGCTGCTCCACTGTCCAACACCGTACTCCACTGTATGCGACTCCACTCTACAACACTGTACTACACTCTATGCCACTATGTTCCAGTCTATGCCCGTCCACTCTATGCCACTGTACTACACTTTATGATGCTCGACGACCCGCAACTCAACTTCTCTCTACGATATGCCACTCCACTGTACTCTACGACACTTCACTTGATGATATTCCACTCTATGGCATTCAACTTCACCCTACTTCACTCAAAAACACTCTACTTCATTCTATGACAGTCTACAACACCCTACTCTACTGTTCGACACCACATTCCACTGTACAACTCGCTGCTCCAATATACCATACTTGACTCCACTATATGAGACAGCATGCCACTACACTATATAACACTTTACTACTTCGTACGATATGCTACTACACTCTATTCCAAACTACAATACTCCACTCTATGACAATAGACTTTACAACACTCTCCTTCACTGTACTGTACTGCACTCCACATAACAACTCTCCACCTGCAACACTGTACTCTACCATTTGAAACACATTTTTATAAAAAATTAATATAAACTATTGAAACTCAATGAAAAACCAAAGACTAGGAAAATGTATTTTCCCTATACAAAACAAGTTTAAACTACACAAACTTTAAAAATTCTAAAGTTATAGTTTATTTACTTTCATTTACAATTTATCCACCACCTTCAAATTATTATAAGTAGCGGACCTTGTTACACATTCTTTTCAGACACTCTACTCGATGATATTCACTCCACCACACTCCATTTCATGACACTCCAGTCGACAACACTCCACTGTACAACACTCAGCTCTTCTGTGCGACTCGCCACTACACTGTACAACACACCGCTCCACTTTACGTACTCCATTCCACGATACATCACGCCGCGCCACTCCACTGTATAACACTTTACTCCACTGTACACTACGCCACTCCACTCTACTCAACTCCACTCTGTTCCACTCTACAATATTCCACTCTATGACACTAGACTCTATGACACTCTCCTTCACTGTACGGTACTACACTTCACTTTACTACACTCCAATCAGTTAACACTTCACACTGTGATTTGAAACACACTTTTATTAAAAAATAAAAACAATTAACATACAATGAAAAAAACAAAGGTTAAGATAATTTATAGGTAGAAATATCTTATGTATTCTTTCTATACAAACCCAACTTAAAATATACAAACATTAAAAATTGTAAAGTTATAATTATAACTTCAGTTTATAATTTACGACACACCTTCAAATTTCTACAGGTCGTGCACCTCCGAACACAGTCTTGGCACCTCACTCGGCACACTGCATTAACTATAACTTATGCCTTTTCTATGCACTGTTTATACCCTTACATACTACATCTCTTATAGCAAGTGAAATCATAGCATTCATAACACGTGTAACTTCTCAAATTACATTATTTGTCACAAAACAGTGCATGGTTGAGTGGCGAGTTTTAGTTCATGTTTTTTAGTTAGCAAGCTGAAACAAGGTCCGCTACTTATAACAATTTAAGAGTGGTGTATAAATTGTAAATGAAAGTTATAACTATAACTTTTAAAGTTTGCGTAGTTTAAACTTGGTTTGTATAGGGAAAATATGTTTTCCTAACTATAATTATGCTTTAACCTTTGGTTTTTCATATATATGTATTCATGTGTATATATGTGTGTGTGTAGCTAGGTGTTAGCTTAGTTAATGCACTCACAGCACACACGTACTGATGGAGCAAGGACTCGAACATGAACTTGCTCGGAAGCACTAACGAATTACTAACAACGTGTTTTGTGATTAATAATACGCATTTCTTTTACACGCGGGAGAAAATGAAGCTTGCCTATGTGTTTACTAACTGCAATAACATGAACGAAGGACTAAGATGCATTCTAACACGGGATCTTTACTGCGCATGCGTCTACTGCATCTACGTAGTATGACGTACTAACGCTTGGAGGGAAATTCTGGCGCTTGCGTAAAAAACTATAAAATGGCCGCTTGAAAAACTCACATGCATGGCACCTGCTTGCTGAAATTAGAAAATAAGTTCTATATTAACGCAAATGCAGAAAGGGAAATAATAAATGGTATGGGCTAGAGTAGATGTTGGTGGTATACAGTGAAATCATTTATTTTTGAGAATAACATTTTTCCTTTTGACTTTATTATTAGTGCGTATTTGGGCCTGTCAAATTTGTCTGAGTCGAGCAGACTGACGTTGCGCGATGCATGCGCCCTGGCGAGGAAGTACGAAAAGATGACTAAGGACTTGTCACGTGTCCAAGGTCGGCGAAGATGTGCCCTGGGAACATGAGGGTGAAGAGTTCATACGAAGGAACTTTATTCAAGAGATCGCTACATTTGTATTAATAAAGTTTAAAGATGTATGGGAAAGGAAGTGCGGAATAAAAGTTTGAGGGGAGGAGTTTTGAAACAAAGGTTTAAAGAAATAAGTGAAATATAAGCATGGTGTGATGATCATCCCCCCCTCGCCTGTCCAATCAGAAGTTAGTATTTTGTAAAATTGAAACATTAATGGGTGGTACATGGTAATAGAAAGGTATAATTGAAGTAGTTTAGTTTGTTAGTTAGCTAAGCTTGTTGGGAGCGGAAGCAGCAGAAACAATTTGAAGCTTGGGATGCTGTCGGTGCTGGGGGTGGTGCTGATGCTCTGAAATGCTGATGAAGAAATCGAATGCAGAACCATCTACTTAATTTGGGTGGGTTAGAAAGAAGATCGCGGAAGAACCACGAGGAGGAAGAGAGTGTCAGAGAGGGGTGCGACGCAGTCGTCGGTATCTAGAGAGGTGAAGTATCCTGTCCTGATTCCTGTCCTGAAGTCTTTGTCTCCTGATCTGTCCTGGGGACCCTTACCAGCCCTTTGGCCAGGGGGTTGGTCTTCACACCATACTTGGTAATTATAAATTCATCATCTTGATAAATGCTCTTCTCTCTCTATTCTCTTCTTTCTGAGTATAGTTGTTGTGAGGATCTGAATTATTGTAACTATTGAAATTTTTTTGAATTGGCACTCTTGTGAATGAGGGTGTTTGTACTGAAACGTTTTGAGATGGTTCACAACCAACTAATTTAGATAAAGATTTTTAAAACTTACTGAGTCTGCGATTATTTTATTTAATCAAGAAATGTATAATAAGTCATGTTAATTATCACCATCAACTAGTTCCACCTAATGGTCCACTGACCAGAGGAAAGAACTATTTGATCAGTGAAAGGTTTATTTAGAGAAGAAATAACTAGATCTTGAGGTATGAAAATTATAAAACTAGAAAGTTCCAGCGGTCTACTTGGTGTTTAGTGCAAGAGAGTTATATGGGCCCAGGTGAGTATATGGTAGTGGAGTATCTGTTGCTAGTACGCCGCTGGATCAGTACCAGTGCTGCATGTTACCATTATATGCATAACTTTAAACTTAAAACTAGATGTTAAGGCTTTAATAGTTTCATCAGGCTGCTGCAAGTAAAAAGTTCACCAGAGTAATATGAAACTGTATGCATATTTCAATACTTTTTAGGTCTAGTCTGACAGATTTAGCTGTTTGCAAACCTTTTGTAATCAAAGAATTCCTAAAAATATATACATAGGAGGGGTAGAAGACTTGAACTGTGATGATCTTTGTTCGGTCCTGTTAAGAAGAGTTATGTATTGTTTTGCCAGTGGTTATTTTGTACATATTTGTAATTTTATAACTGCCTGCCTAAAAGTTGTCTTGTAGGAAAGCTTATGCTCAATGCAGCAAGACTGAATTGGTTATGGTGACAAGCTAAATGTCTTATTGGTTCCTAAAGAAAGTTATGTGATATACCATTTATTTAATTTTTATGTTTTTTACACATCACAACTTTTTGTAACATGAAAACAGGGGAATCAATTACAGCAAAGGGGTATTTCCTCATAGGTACATAAAATCACAACCACACTGTGGGCTACAAGGTGTACATAGGAGCAGTCCAAATATATCATTTTCAGATGTTTGTATTTCTGGAAGATCCAGGACCTCACATTCTCTGGCATTTACTTGAACACCATCTCCGTTTATAAATTGCCCTCTCCACATTACTGTAATAGTCCATACCCCAGAGACAAACTGTCAAGAGTGAGGGCTTGGAGGATCTCCAATATCTAGCAATGTCCCACTTGCCCACAAGAAAGCCAATGCCTGCTGGTAACCTCTGATTTTGAGAAATAGCCCAGCCCTGCAAAACTCACCGAAATGACTCCTTGCGCTCCATGACATTAGGTATTTGCATCCAATCCACTAGAGTGTCAAATATTCTTTGCCAATCTTTGGCAATAACTGGGCATGTTCGATTTATGTGTCAGAAGGTTCCTACTGAGTGACTACATCGTGTTTGGAGATCTCTCCATCTGTAAGTTAGTAGGAATATTTAGCATACAGGCAACCATCTTGGGCTCTCACCATTCGTCGTCATCTATCTACCCCACATTGTTATCCCAGGCAGCCTTCATGCCCTGGGTGTTTAAGGGGGAGGGATCTTTAGAGCTTTGATACCTGCTTACGACTTAGGGCCTGATTTAGAGTTCAGCGGATGGGTAACTCCGCCACAATGATGACGGATTTTCTGTCCGCCAAAATATAAATCCATAATAGCCTATGGGATTTATATTTCAGCAGACAGGATATCCGTGACCGTTGCTACAGAGTAACCCGTCTGCCGAAATATAAATCAGGCCCTTAGTGTGCTTAGTATTAATTTGGCCTAAAGCGAATTGTTATTTGTCGTCTCCTCCAGGTCTCTGTTATATGTGTCTTAACGTGTGGTGGATCTGGAGGGACTTAAAAAACTGAGATTTGTGCAAGTCAAATTCTACAACTAAGTAGTTGAATGCCACAATGTGATTGTTATCCAGATATCTCCTAATCTAGAGATCAGATCCCAAGTATGGATACAAATTGTATCGACATTACAGCAATAATTGTGTTATGCCTGAACCTGACAAGTACCAAGATGTGCATGTTACAATGTATAGACAAAAATGTAATATAAAAAAAAACAAATCCCATGCATGGAAGCCTGCAAGTCGTGTCACAGGTCTGATCGATTTTTTATGAAACATTCGTACAAGGGCAGAAGGTCTGACTTATTTATTGCACAAAGCATATGTTAAAATTAATAGGCCTTTAAGAAAGGGTTGGTATTAGATTATGGTAAAGCTTGTAAATGGGTACTTTGTTACATGTAATCCCACAATTTACCATAGTAATCAAGGACTTTGGTATTGGTTATCCCCACTAACAAACCCTGGTAATAAAGGATTTAGGAATCATTATTAGGCCCTCTTAAGAGTGGATGCATATTGTTTTGCCAACTGTTGTTTTGTACATATATTAGCGATTTTGTGACTATTTGCCTAATGGATTCCCTGTGGGAAAGCTTATGCATAAAACAGTAAGCTTGAATTTGTTGTGGATTTATAATTTATGCATTTTGAAAGGTAAACTAAAACTTTCTTTCAGAACATTATAAAAACAAAAATCATGCATAATTTACATAACAAACATGTATCTTGCTAAACATCCTCTTCAGATACTAGTCTCCAAAATGTTAGCACTGAGCAAGCAGTATATGTATCGTGTTTGCCTTTCCCACAGGGGGGAGACATACTGTTCACATGATGTAAAATACTTCTAGCAATTAATTCTTCTTGTAAGTGAAACATTCACAGTTTTAAAATTAAGAAAAAAATCTATGAACTGCTGCTTCAAACTTACAGCACATAGTTCTGTGGCTAGTAATAGGTGAATTCATAGAAAAACAAAGACATAGAAACCACATTGGAGGAAACCAAATCATGGAAAGACAATTTTAAAGAAATACAAAAAAACTCGAAAATTAAAGGAAACATTCTGCATTTTAAAGGAAAGATAATTTTAAAGAAAATCCCAAATTACATTAAACTTGGGTGGAGTCTAGGACTACTGTGGGGTTTTTGGGCTCAGGAATTGATCATGTTTAGGGTGTTGAGGGGGTTCCTACAGGTCAGGAATAATTGGGCTTAGGGCATAGAATGCGGTTTTTAGGGTTAAAAAATGGGTGGAGCGCAGGGGTGGTGAGGGATTTTTAGGGTTCACGGATGAGTCGTGCTTAGGTGTGTGAGGTGTTTTTAGGTTTCAGGGACAGGTGGGGTGTATGGGTGAAGAGAGGTTTAGGGTTCATGGATGGGTGGAGTTTAGGGTTGGTGAGGGTTTTTAAGGTTCAATTATGGGTAGCGGCAGGGGGGAAGAATTTTTAGGGTTCTGGATGGGGTGGAGTTAGGGGCAGTAAGGGTTTTAAGGATTCAGGGATGGGTGGAGTTTAGATGTAGAAAGGGGTTTTTAGGGTTCAGGGATGAGTATTTTAGGGTGATGCGGTCTTATGGGTCATGGATGGCTGGCGTTTAAGGGCGGTGAGGGTTTTTTAGAGTTCAAGGAAGGTTTAAGTTTGGGTGTGCTGAGGTGTTTAAACGGGTATGGGATGGGTGTGGTTTAGGCGTAGAAAGAGGTTCTAGGGTTCAGGAATGGGTGGGGTTAGGGGTGATGAGTGATTTTAGAGTTCAAGGATGGTGGAGTTTTGGGGTAGAAAGGGCTTTAAGGCTTCAGGGATGTGTTGTATAGGTGTGGTAAGGGGTTTTAGGGGACAGGGATTGATGGTGTTTGGTGGTTCTGAGGGGTCAGCGATGGATGTTATTCACGGGTGGTGATGGGTCAGAGTGGCGTAGCGTAGAGTGGTCTAAAACCTCATATCGTGGAGCAACATCTCGTATAGTACATTGCCATGGAGTGTAGTACAGTGTAGTGGCGTAGCATAGAGTGGAGTAAAGTGCTATAGACTGGAGTGGAGTGTAATACAGTAGAGTAGTCTGCTGTGTCGCAGAGTGTGGGAAACTGTCGTAGAGTGGAGTGCAGTGGAATGCATTGTTGTACAGTGGCGTGAAGTAGAGTAGAGTGTGATGGCATGTGGTACAGTGAAGTGACATAGAGTGTTGTAGTGTCTAGAGTGGCATATTGTGCCATTGAGTGAAGTGGCGTACAGTGGAGTGGCATACAGTGGAATAGTGTAGAGTGAAGTGACGGACACTGGAGTGGCGTCAAGTGGAGTACAGTATGGTGAAGTTGCATATAGTGGAATATCCTAGAGTGGAATGGCACATAATGGAATAGCGCAGAGTGGAGTAGCATAGAGTGCAATGGCATGAAGTGGAGTAGCATTCAGTGGTGTGGTGTATAATGGAGAGTCCTAGACTGGGTTGGCGTACAGTGGAGTAGGGTAGAGTGAAATAGCATACAGTGGAGTGGGGTACAGTGAACGAGGGTGCAGTGGAGTGCCATACAGTGGAACAGCGTACAGTGGAGTGGCATAGAGTCAAGTGGCATACAGCAGAATAGCATAGATTTGAATGGCGTTACATTGCAGTGCCATAGAGTGGAATAGCGCAGACTGAAGTGGCATAGAGTGTAGTTGCGTACTGTGTAGTGGAAAAAACTGAAGGTGCGCAGAGCGGGGTAGAGTGAAATAGCATAGAGTGTAGTGGCATAGAGTGGAGTTGCATACAGTGGAATAGCGTAGAGTAGATTGGTGTAGAGTGGAGTAGTGTACAGTGGAGCGGCGTAGAGTGGAGCGGCATACACTGGAGGTGTGTACACTGGAATAGCATAGGGTGGAGTGGTGTAGAATGGTGTGGCATAGAGTGGAGTAGCGTACAGTGGAGTGGCGTTCAGTGGAATAGTGTAGAGTGAAGTTCCATAGAGTGGAGTGGCATACAGTGTAATAGCGTAGAGTAATGTACTTTGGAATCATGTAGAGTGGAATGGAGTAGAGTGGAGTAGTGTAAAGTGGAGTGTTGTACAGTGGAGCGGCATAGACTGGAGTGGCACACAGTGGAGTGTGGTAGAGTGCAATAGCATATAGTGTAATTGCATACAGTGGAATAGCATACAGAGAAGCGAGATAGAGTGGAGTGGGGTAGAGTGGAGAGACGTTTAGTGGAGTGGCATATAGTGGAATAGCATACAGTGAAGTGGGGTACAGTGGAGTGGTGTAAACTGGAGTAGCATATCGTAGAGTAGCATACAGTGGAATAGTGTAGAATGGAGTGGCATACAATGGAATGGCATGGAGTAGAACAGCATACAGAGCAGTACCGTACAGTCAAGGGCAGTGCAGTGGCATATAGTGGAGTGGCCTAAACCAGAGTGGCTTACAGTAGAATGCAGTAGAGTAGAATCGCATACAGTGGAGTAGAATACAGTGGAGTGGCATACAGAGGAAAAGCATAGAGTGGACTGGCATACAGTAGAATAGCTCATTGTAGAGTGGTGTAGTGTGCAATATCATAGAGTGGAGTAGCATACAGTGGAATGGCATGCACTAGAGTGATGTACAGTGTAGTGGGGTAGAATGGAATAGCACAGAGTGGAACGGCGCAAAGTAGAGTTTCATACAGTGGAATAGCATAAAGTGGAGTGTTGTATAGTGGAGTGGGGTAAAGTGGAGTGGGGTAGAGAGGAGTGGGGTGGAGTAAAGTGGAATAGCATACAGTGTAGTGGGGTACAATATAGTTGTGTACAGTGGAATAGCGTAGAGTTGAGAGGAACACAGTGGAGTGACATACAGTGGAGTGGCGTAGAGTGGAGTAACGTACAATGGAATTGTGTAGAGTGCTGTAGAGTGGAGTGGTGGACAGTGGAGTAATGTAGAGTGGTGGAGTGTATACTGGAGAGGAATGGAGTGACATAGAGTGTAGTGACGTAGAGTGTAGCATTGTACAGCGAAGTGGCGTAGAGTGGAGTGGCATAGAGTTGAATAGCGTAAAGTGGAGTGAAGTACAGTGGAGTAGCATAGAGTGGAGCAGCGTACACTGGAGTGGCATTCACTTGAATAGTATAGAGTGGAGTCATGTAGGGTGGAGTGCCATACAGTGAAATAGCGTAGAGTGGAGGTGTGTACAGTGGAGTGACATAGAGTGGAATAGTATAGAGTGGAGTAGCATACAGTGTAGTGACGTACAGTGGATGTCATAGACTGGAGTGGCATACATTGCAATGCCGTAGAGTGGAGTGGTGTATGGATGTAGATCAAATTCGTCAGGAATGTACAATAGTGTGTGAAAATTAACTCAAGACAGTGATTTGCTCTGCTTTGCATTTCTCCAGATTTACCAAACAACTAAGCACCAAGCATGGTGGTCTTGTGTTGCTGTGTAAATGTGACTAAAGTATTGTGTTGCCCATACAAGACAATGCGTGTCACAAGGGTAGCGCAATACAATAATGCATCTGGCCCTTAATTATATATTGTGGCACAGTGTACCGATGTAATTTGCAGCATACCATGGTATTTGTTGATGAAAAGGCAGTATATAATTATCTAATGGCTTCCTTTACAAATTTAAAAGGCAGACATATGCACTTTACCTGTGTACTGGGTTAGGGTCTTAATTATAGGTATGTAGTAGGTTTTATTATTATTCCCTACCTATTACCACTTTAATAAAGTGTTACTAGGCAGGCAAATTAATTTCTATTTTTCTATCTATTTTTCAAACAGTTAACAGAGTACCACAATGGTACTCTGTTAACTGGAAGTGCCATTTTTTGGAATGAATGTACCTTTTTAGTAATTGTTATAAAAGTTGTGCTGTAATTTCTCGTTATTTCCGCAGTACTGGGTACTCTTTTATTTAAAGAATTAAATATGTACAAAATAAAAAACACTGGAGTACACTATATTTGGGAAATATAGTGTATTCCATTTTTTTTATATGTTTTACATAAGTATATATAAATATAGGATTTTTTTTTTAAAACAATTTAAACACCGTGGTACCTCTTTGGTAGTAGCATGATACTCAGTGACATTTTAAAAAATATATAGAAAATATATATAATTTTCCCTACCTATTACCACTTTAACTAAGTTAATAGGTAGGGAAAAATTATAAAAACTAATTCTTACCAATATCCAAGCCCCTAACCCAGAACACAATAAAAGAAGTGGCCTTAAAAACAACACGGCTGCATTTAGCTTTTGTAAAGTCAGTCATTAGCCAATCACATAATGGCTTGTCATCGGTATGCACTGCGTAATTACAGCAACAACAGATATCAGTAGGTTAAAATACGCACCCTGCTCACCTGTAGTGCTCACCTGTAGTACAAGTGAGTACATGGTCAATGGAAAATGCATTGGTGCCAAAATGCGTTTTGGGATTCCCCGTTTTCTTTGATCCCCTCTTGACGAATCTCCCAAAAATATTGCATACACCATCAATGTAGAAATATGAATGGGTCTGTAAATTTTCGTGGTGATTCATCAAACAGGCACAAAGTTATTAATGGTGAAAAACCCAAGGAATTCCTATCCCTCGTAACCCTAACTCTAACTACAGAGGGACTAATGCCACTCTGTAATTTTGTATATGTGAGTGTGTGTGAACAGGGAAGAACAAGCATGCTTTGAATGGACCTCGCGGTGTTGGTGTCCGGTTTTTGAGCAGACTGGAGTTGGCGTTCACATATATATATATATATATATATATATATATATATATATATATATATATATATATATATATATATATATATATATATTACAGGCTCAAGGTAAATAAACACCAGCACTCACGGGAACGTAGTCTCCCAAATTTTATTGGGGTACTTGAACACGACCAGACGCGTTTCGGCTGCCGCCTTTTTCAATAGTGGCCGGCGCCGACATAAAGCAGACTTTAAATAACATAACTTGCTAAACATTAACAAAGGACACCGGTCTTACTTCAAACCAAGGTGTCAGCCATTTGTAAACGTGCAATCGATAAATGAAACATAAAGACACAGAATTTATACCACATCTATCTCGCCCTGAATGGGCACTTCTTGTGTTATAATACCTCTTGTTTCATATTTATATAGTTGTGTTATTCCGCCCTGAATGGGCTTTTTTTAACGATTCTCGTCATTTAACTCATTATAATACCACACCAAGGTCAGTAAGATCAATAAACAAAGTTCACATCATACAATGTATAGCAGTCACCACGTTACAAAGCACCCGGCCGTGAGTGAAGGAAGGAAGACGGAAATTGAGCGCGAATCGAAATTTCCTTCACCGCTGTGAGTAGCAGAGTCTGCAACATTGTATCGCTGGGATTTCGTGGACGGCATCAGCGGGAATGCTGAAGCCCGACGTTTTACAACATTCAGCTCATACGCGAGCGAAAGCCAGTGAAATTGAAAAGCGTGCGCTTGGCGAGGCGCATGAAGAGAATAAACGAACGGCAGACCGAGGGAACGAATAACACGCTGATATTGAGCTATATGCTCTAAGGGATATGTTTGATGGGGAGGCACGACGTGAAGCAGTGACCGAAATTTTTAAGGAAAGAGAGGATTCACGCAGTAGTGGTGAAAATAGTGGAAGCAGTCATACCGCAGCCAGAGGCACAAACCTGTTGAAAGAGCAGTTTGCTAAATTGGAAAGGCTCTACGAAAGAGAAACCCGCAAATGGTGGGAGGCCACCTCACTCCAGAACTATATTGAAGTACAGAGGGTTCCACGAGGACTACGAATCTATACGGTCCCCGCATATGAAAACCCTAATCCTTTGCTCCTTGAAGAATGGGCGGAGCACACGGCGGCATCCTCGAAGGGGATGCTAGTGATTTTAATAAAATTCGCCTGGAGTGATAGAGAAAGAGCTCTACAGGAGATTAGTCAGCTGGAGAAGGAAATCGCTAGAGCTAGCGATAAGAGCAAACAAGAAGAATTGAAAGAAGCCATGAAAAAACGTCTTATCTCGTACGAGCAGAAAATCAAACAGAGAAAGCAAGACAAGTTCGAACGTGATAAAAGGGACTACCAACAAGGCCGTATTTTGACCTTTGCAAAAAGATATGATCAACCAAGGAAACAATTGCTAAGCAATAAGAACAAAGTCACAGTTGAACAAAAAGATACGTCAGAATCGGAAGTTACCGACTTAGAACAAAGTGAAGACGAAAGAGAGCCAGGTTCTTTAGCGAGTGCAACCCCAATACAGACCCCTTTTTACGAGGAGTTCCAGGTCATCAGAGAGACATGGGGCAAAGGGGGAGAGGAAAACCACCGGATCAGAAAAAGAAAAAAGGAAACGCCGGACGAGGAGAGGCGGCTGGCACAAGCGACAGCAGCGCTCGCCAAGAGTGACCCGGAGCAGACGGGGAAGCAAACGCTAGACACAGGAATGCTCACGATTGTGAACTTGACATCTAGAAAACTGAATGAGGCAGAGGAAGAAGTATTACAACTTGGACTCAGCTTCTGTCCATCTAAGAAGTCGGAATACACGCAAACCAAGATTGACTTATTTAAGTTTTCAAGAAAAGTAAAATTGTTCAAGTATTTCAAAGGTAAAAAACAACCCATTCAAGAAAGATCAAGGATCAATGTGAACGATAGGGACGATCTGACGGCTGGAGATTTGGAAACCCTGGCAGTATTAGAGGATTTAGCAAATGAAGGGGATCCAAGACTTCTGATCCCGTCTTCCATAATGAACAAGGAACAAATAGGGATTGCACAGATAAATCCTGGCAGCCCTTTTAAACCCACATCGAAGTTCATTCCTCTAATGCCATTGGATCCCATTGACGTTTTCACAGAAGTGGTAGCTAAAGGACTGTTAAAACTTCGCTGTATCAACAACAAAAGGAACGTTGGTGGAAACATCACGGAGAAACAGAGAAAGGCGATTGTGGATCTACAAATGGATAAGACCATTATTTGCAAGCCGTCGGACAAAGGCGGCAATATTGTGCTCATGAGTGCGGAATATTATAAAAAGGAGGCTCTATTACAACTTAATGATGAGTCAAGCTACCTCAAAGTAACAAGGAGAGTGTTTGAAGACAGTACCACAGCATATCGGGCACTTCTCAATAAATGGTACCACAGAGGCATGTTGAGCAAGGAGGAATATGCCTTTCTGGAATGTAAATATCCACGCCTACCTACCTTTTACCATCTTCCGAAACTGCATAAGAATGCAACATGTCCCCCTGGCCGTCCTATCGTCTCTTCTTTGGGAAGCCTAACGGAACATATGTCCAGGTTTGTGGATTACTTTCTATCTGGATTTGTGACACAATTGGTTTCATATACCAAAGATACCAAAGATTTTTTTAAACGGGTGGAGAGTCTGACCTGGGACAATGACTTGGTGATGATAACACTTGACATTTCAAGCCTCTATACCAGTATTGATCATTTGCAAGGGATTGAGGCGATTAAGCATTTTCTTAGAGAGCGATCGATTACCTTGGTTGAGCATAACAAGATGCTGGTTGACTTTCTGAACTTTTGTCTATGTAACAACATCTTCTTATTCCAGGAACAACTGTTCAAACAGATACGCGGTACTGCGATGGGCACCTGCTTCGCCCCCAGCTACGCGAACCTTTTCGTGGGCTGGTGGGAGAAGCAGGTGGCCTGGGCAGAGAACAATGAAAATTGGACCCGTAGGGTCGTAAGCTGGAATAGGTACATAGATGATTTATTTATCATCTATAGGGGCACGGAACAGTCAGCCAAAGAATACATAGAGGTGCTTAACAGGAATGACCTCAACTTGAAGTTCGCAGGAGATATAAGTAAAAAATCTGTGAACTTTCTGGACCTCAAGGTATTCCCTGCGGAAGGCAGACTGTGCACTTCCTTGCACAGAAAACCAACTGCAGGGAATTCAGTGCTACATGCTAGCAGCTGCCATTTTGAGAAAACAATAACGAGTATTCCATATGGCGAGCTGCTGAGAATAAAAAGAAACTGTATACGTGACTGTGATTACCAGGTAGCAGCTTATGAAAGTATACAAAGATTTGAGGTCAGAGGATACCGCAAGGAGACCCTAGCAGAAGCAAAGTCTAAAGTGGATAGGAAACTGAGATTAAACTTGATAAATGACAGTGCCCTTGACACCAAGAAAGAGAAGAAAGAACAACTTAACAACTTTAGGATGATCACCGGAGTATTCTAGTGATGCTTCGGACATCAGAAAAATATTTGTTAAAAACTGGCATATTTTAAAATCTGATCCAGTAATAGGGAGGGAATTACCTAAAGTACCCCTTATGACGTTCAGGAGGGCAAGGTCACTACGAAATAGTCTAGTCCAAAGCCATTGTGCTCAGGAGAATAAACCGTCTACTTTTGGTAGGCTATTTGGGTTTTTCCCATGTTTAAAATGCAGGGCCTGCAAAAATAGTAAAAAAGTGCTAGACTACATAGTGCCAGGTTTGAAAGAACCAAAGAAAATTAAGAAACTGATGAATTGTAACACAAGCCACACGGTATACTGTTTAGTGTGTCCGTGTGGTTTGCGTTACATTGGAAGTACTATACACCCAACCAAAGTGCGCATTTTAGAACATCTTAGAGCCATTAATAACAAGGATGTAACGTATCCGGTGGCCAGGCACTTTGAGGCATTTCATCAGAGCAATAGAGACTTGCTGAGTTTTTTCTGTATGGATCATGTACCTGCCAGTGTAAGAGGTGGTGACAGGCAGTTACAACTGCGTAGATTGGAGTCGAGATACATCATCGACAACCAAACTAAAATACCAGGAGGTTTGAATAGCGGGGAAGAGATGGCTGTACACCTTTAGATGCTGGGATAGTAATAAGGATATATTATTCATGTGTGAATCGTATCTTATTTTACTGATATGCATTGTATGATGTGAACTTTGTTTATTGATCTTACTGACCTTGGTGTGGTATTATAATGAGTTAAATGACGAGAATCGTTAAAAAAGCCCATTCAGGGCGGAATAACACAACTATATAAATATGAAACAAGAGGTATTATAACACAAGAAGTGCCCATTCAGGGCGAGATAGATGTGGTATAAATTCTGTGTCTTTATGTTTCATTTATCGATTGCACGTTTACAAATGGCTGACACCTTGGTTTGAAGTAAGACCGGTGTCCTTTGTTAATGTTTAGCAAGTTATGTTATTTAAAGTCTGCTTTATGTCGGCGCCGGCCACTATTGAAAAAGGCGTCTGGTCGTGTTGAAGAACCCCAATAAAATTTAGGAGACTACGTTCCCGTGAGTGCTGGTGTTTATTTACCTTGAGCCTGTAATATTTGCGTGGTGTCCGTCACCACGTTACAAAGCACCCGGCCGTGAGTGAAGGAAGGAAGACGGAAATTGAGCGCGAAAATATATATATATATATATATACAAATATACAACAGGATGTGGGAGCACACCGCTGACCTCTCAGACAAGGTTCGCCCCTGGCATTCTGGTAAATGCAGTCTCTTGTAGCTCGCTCCGATATTTTTGAGTTTTTCGCCAAGGTTGGCGCAGATAGTGCTGATCTCTAGACACGTGTTTCTGGTTTATTAACCGTCATCAGTAGAGAATACAGTCTTGTATTTTGGGGTTTGCTGAGTAGGCTGCCAAACATTATATCAGGTCCGGTACCTCTCACTGGCGCGCAGGTGCTTCATCCACGAGCTCGTCAGCTCAATGACTCACGGGAGTACTTTAAATAGACAACAGGATGTGGGAGCACACCGCTGACCTCTCAGACAAGGTTCGCCCCTGGCATTCTGGTAAATGCAGTCTCTTGTAGCTCGCTCCGATATATTCGAGTGTTTCGCCAAGGTTGGCGCAGATAGTGCTGATCTCTAGACACGTGTTTCTGGTTTATTAACTGTCATCAGTAGAGAATACAGTCTTGTATTTTGGGGTTTGCTTAGTAGGCTGCCAAACATTATATCAGGTCCGGTACCTCTCACTGGCGCGCAGGTGCTTCATCCACGAGTTCGTCAGCTCAATGACTCACGGGAGTACTTTAAATAGACAACAGGATGTGGGAGCACACCGCTGACCTCTCAGACAAGGTTCGCCCCTGGCATTCTGGTAAATACAGTCTCTTGTAGCTCGCTCTGATATTTTCGAGTGTTTCGCCAAGGTTGGCGCAGATAGTGCTGATCTCTAGACACGTGTTTCTGGTTTATTAACCGTCATCAGTAGAGAATACAGACTTGTATTTTGGGGTTTGCTGAGTAGGCTGCCAAACATTATATCAGGTCCGGTACCTCTCACTGGCGCGCAGGTGCTTCATCCATGAGCTCGTCAGCTCAATGACTCACAGGAGTACTTTAAATAGACTACAGGATGTGGGAGCACACCGCTGACCTCTCAGACAAGGTTCGCCCCTGGCATTCTGGTAAATGCAGTCTCTTGTAGCTCGCTCCGATATTTTCGAGTGTTTCGCCAAGGTTGGCGCAGATAGTGCTGATCTCTAGACACGTGTTTCTGGTTTATTAACCGTCATCAGTAGAGAATACAGTCTTGTATTTTGGGGTTTGCTGATTAGGCTGCCAAACATTATATCAGGTCCGGTACCTCTCACTGGCGCGCAGGTGCTTCATCCACGAGCTCGTCAGCTCAATGACTCACGGGAGTACTTTAAATAGACAACAGGATGTGGGAGCACACCGCTGACCTCTCAGACAAGGTTCGCCCCTGGCATTCTGCTAAATGCAGTCTCTTGTAGCTCTCTCTGATATTTTCGAGTGTTTCGCCAAGGTTGGCGCAGATAGTGCTGATCTCTAGACACGTGTTTCTGGTTTATTAACAGTCATCAGTAGAGAATACAGTCTTGTATTTTGGGGTTTGCTGAGTAGGCTGCCAAACATTATATCAGGTCCGGTACCTCTCACTGGCGCGCAGGTGCTTCATCCACGAGCTTGTCAGCTCAATGACTCACGGAGTACTTTAAATAGACAACAAGATGTGGGAGCACACCGCTGACCTCTCAGACAAGGTTCGCCCCTGGCATTCTGGTAAATGCAGTCTCTTGTAGCTCGCTCCGATATTTTCGAGTGTTTCGCCAAGGTTGGCGCAGATAGTGCTGATCTCTAGACACGTGTTTCTGGTTAATTAACCGTCATCAGTAGAGAATACAGTCTTGTATTTTGGGGTTTGCTGAGTAGGCTGCCAAACATTATATCAGGTCTGGTACCTCTCACTGGCGCGCAGGTGCTTCATCCACGAGCTCGTCAGCTCAATGACTCACGGAGTACTTTAAATAGACAACAAGATGTGGGAGCACACCGCTGACCTCTCAGACAAGGTTCGCCCCTGGCATTCTGGTAAATGCAGTCTCTTGTAGCTCGCTCCGATATTTTCAAGTGTTTCTCCAAGGTTGGCGCAGATAGTGCTGATCTGTGCGCCCACTCCCCTCCTATTTGAAAAGGTTCCCTTGAGCTAACGAGCTGACAAGCTCTGGTTGATGACCTGCGCCCAGCGAGTGGTACTGAGACCTGAGAAGACTTTGGGCAGCATCTCCAGCACCCCCAAAAAAAGTGTTGCTCTCTACTGAAGAAGGACAATCATCCTGAAGCACGTGTCTAGATATACACAGCACTGGCTGCACCAACAAGGGTGAAAAACTAAAGCCTGACACCGAAGAAAGTGTTATCATGCACTGCATTTATTATGATGCATCGGGGCAAACTGAGTGCTGGAGTGTGAGGCAGTGTGCGCCCACCCCCCTCCTATTTGAAAAGGCTCCCTTGAGCTAACGAGCTGACGAGCTCTGGTTGATGCACCTGCGCCGAGCGAGTGGTACTGAGACCTGAGAAGACTTTGGGCAGCATCTCCAGCACCCCCCAAAAAAGTGTTGCTCTCCACTGAAGAAGGACAATTATCCTGAAACACGTGTCTAGAGATACACAGCACTGGCTGCACCAACAAGGGTGAAAAACTAAAGCCTGACACCGAAGAAAGTGTTATCATGCACTGCATTTATTATGATGCATCGGGGCAAACTGAGTGCTGGAGTGTGAGGCAGTGTGCGCCCACCCCCCTCCTATTTGAAAAGGCTCCCTTGAGCTAACGAGCTGACGAGCTCTGGTTGATGCACCTGCGCCCAGCGAGTGGTACTGAGACCTGAGAAGACTTTGGGCAGCATCTCCAGCACTCCCAAAAAAGTGTTGCTCTCTACTGAAGAAGGACAATTATACTGAAACACGTGTCTAGAGATGCACAGCACTGGCTGCACCAACAAGGGTGAAAAACTAAAGCCTGACACCGAGGAAAGTGTTATCATGCACTGCATTTATTATGATGCATCGGGGCAAACTGAGTCCTGGAGTGTGAGGCAGTGTGCGCCCACCCCCCTCCTATTTGAAAAGGCTCCCTTGAGCTAACGAGCTGACGAGCTCTGGTTGATGCACCTGCGCCCAGCGAGTGGTACTGAGACCTGAGAAGACTTTGGGCAGCACCTCCAGCACCCCCAAAAAAAGTATTGCTCTCTACTGAAGAAGGACAATTATCCTGAAACACGTGTTTAGAGATACACAGCACTGGCTGCACCAACAAGGGTGAAAAACTAAAGCCTGACACCGAAGAAAGTGTTATCATGCACTGCATTTATTATGATGCATCGGGGCAAACTGAGTGCTGGAGTGTGAGGCAGTGTGCGCCCACCCCCCTCCTATTTGAAAAGGCTCCCTTGAGCTAATGAGCTGACGAGCTCTGGTTGATGCACCTGCGCCCAGCGAGTGGTACTGAGACCTGAGAAGACTTTGGGCAGCATCTCCAGCACCCCCAAAAAAAGTGTTGCTCTCTACTGGAGAAGGACAATTATCCTGAAACACATGTCTAGAGATACACAGCACTGGCTGCACCAACAAGGGTGAAAAACTAAAGCCTGACACCGAAAAAAGTGTTATCATGCACTGCATTTATTATGATGCATCGGGGCAAACTGAGTGCTGGAGTGTGAGGCAGTGTGCGACCACCCCCCTCCTATTTAAAAAGGCTCCCTTGAGCTAACGAGCTGACAAGCTCTGGTTGATGCACCTGCGCCCAGCGAGTGGTACTGAGACCTGAGAAGACTTTGGGCAGCATCTCCAGCACCCCCAAAAAAAGTGTTGCTCTCTACTGAAGTAGGACAATTATCCTGAAACACGTGTCTAGAGATACACAGCACTGGCTGCACCAACAATGGTGAAAAACTAAAGCCTGACACCGAAGAAAGTGTTATCATGCACTGCATTTATTATGATGCATCGGGGCAAACTGAGTGCTGGAGTGTGAGGCAGTGTGCGCCCACCCCCCTCCAATTTGAAAAGGCTCCCTTGAGCTAACGAGCTGACGAGCTCTGGTTGATGCACCTGCGCCCAGCGAGTGGTACTGAGACCTGAGAAGACTTTGGGCAGCATCTCAAGCACCCCCAACAAAAGTGTTGCTCTCTACTGAAGTAGGACAATTATCCTGAAACACGTGTCTAGAGATACACAGCATTGGCTGCACCAACAATGGTGAAAAACTAAAGCCTGACACCGAAGAAAGTGTTATCATGCACTGCATTTATTATGATGCATCGGGGCAAACTGAGTGCTGGAGTGTGAGGCAGTGTGCGCCCACCCCCCTCCTATTTGAAAAGGCTCCCTTGAGCTAACGAGCTCTGGTTGATGCACCTGCGCCGAGCGAGTGGTACTGAGACCTGAGAAGACTTTGGGCAGCATCTCCAGCAACCCCAAAAAAAGTGTTGCTCTCTACTGAGAAAGGACAATTATCCTGAAACACGTGTCTAGAGATACACAGCACTGGCTGCACCAACAAGGGTGAAAAACTAAAGCCTGACACCGAAGAAAGTGTTATCATGCACTGCATTTATTATGATGCATCGGGGCAAACTGAGTGCTGGAATGTGAGGCAGTGTGCGCCCACCCCCCTCCTATTTGAAAAGGCTCCCTTGAGCTAACGAGCTGACGAGCTCTGGTTGATGCACCTGCGCCCAGCGAGTGGTACTGAGACCTGAGAAGAATTTGGGCAGCATCTCCAGCACCCCCAAAAAAAGTGTTGCTCTCTACTGAAGAAGGACAATTATCCTGAAACACGTGTCTAGAGATACACAGCACTGGCTGCACCAACAAGGGTGAAAAACTAAAGCCTGACACCAAAGAAAGTGATATCATGCACTGCATTTATTATGATGCATCGGGGCAAACTGAGTGCTGGAGTGTGAGGCAGTGTGCGCCCACCCCCCTCCTATTTGAAAAGGCTCCCTTGAGCTAACGAGCTGACGAGCTCTGGTTGATGCATCTGCGCCCAGCGAGTGATACTGAGACCTGAGAAGACTTTGGGCAGCATCTCCAGCACCCCCAAAAAAAGTGTTGCTCTCTACTGAAGAAAGACAATTATCCTGAAACACATGTCTAGAGATACACAGCACTGGCTGCACCAACAAGGTTGAAAAACTAAAGCCTGACACCGAAGAAAGTGTTATCATGCACTGCATTTATTATGATGCATCGGGGCAAACTGAGTGCTGGAGTGCGAGGCAGTGTGCGCCCACCCCCCTCCTATTTGAAAAGGCTCCCTTGAGCTAACGAGCTGATGAGCTCTGGTTGATGCACCTGCGCCCAGCGAGTGGTACTGAGACCTGAGAAGACTTTGGGCAGCATCTCCAGCACCCCCAAAAAAAGTGTTGCTCTCTCCTGGAGAAGGACAATTATACTGAAACACATGTCTAGAGATACACAGCACTGGCTGCACCAGCAAGGGTGAAAAACGAAAGCCTGACACTGAAGAAAGTGTTATCATGCACTGCATTTATTATGATGCATCGGGGCAAACTGAGTGCTGGAGTGTGAGGCAGTGTGCGCCCACCCCCCTCCTATTTGAAAAGGCTCCCTTGAGCTAATGAGCTGACGAGCTCTGGTTGATGCACCTGCGCCCAGTGAGTGGTACTGAGACCAGAGAAGACTTTGGGCAGCATCTCCAGCAACCCCAAAAAAAGTGTTGCTCTCTACTGAGGAAGGACAATTATCCTGAAACACGTGTCTAGAGATACACAGCACTGGCTGCACCAACAAGGGTGAAAAACTAAAGCCTGACACCGAAGAAAGTGTTATCATGCACTGCATTTATTATGATGCATCGGGGCAAACTGAGTGCTGGAATGTGAGGCAGTGTGCGCCCACCCCCCTCCTATTTAAAAAGGCTCCCTTGAGCTAACGAGCTGACGAGCTCTGGTTGATGCACCTGCGCCCAGCGAGTGGTACTGAGACCTGAGAAGAATTTGGGCAGCATCTCCAGCACCCCCAAAAAAAGTGTTGCTCTCTACTGAAGAAGGACAATTATCCTGAAACACGTGTCTAGAGATACACAGCACTGGCTGCACCAACAAGGGTGAAAAACTAAAGCCTGACACCAAAGAAAGTGATATCATGCACTGCATTTATTATGATGCATCGGGGCAAACTGAGTGCTGGAGTGTGAGGCAGTGTTCGCCCACCCCCCTCCTATTTGAAAAGGCTCCCTTGAGCTAATGAGCTGACGAGCTCTGGTTGATGCACCTGCGCCCAGCGAGTGGTACTGAGACCTGAGAAGACTTTGGGCAGCATCTCCAGCACCCCCAAAAAAAGTGTTGCTCTCTACTGAAGAAAGACAATTATCCTGAAACACATGTCTAGAGATACACAGCACTGGCTGCACCAACAAGGTTGAAAAACTAAAGCCTGACACCGAAGAAAGTGTTATCATGCACTGCATTTATTATGATGCATCGGGGCAAACGGAGTGCTGGAGTGTGAGGCAGTGTGCGCCCACCCCCCTCCTATTTGAAAAGGCTCCCTTGAGCTAACGAGCTGACGAGCTCTGGTTGATGCTCCTGCGCCCAGCGAGTGGTACTGAGACCTGAGAAGACTTTGGGCAGCATCTCCAGCACCCCCAAAAAAAGTGTTGCTCTCTACTGAAGAAGGACAATTATCCTGAAACACGTGTCTAGAGATACACAGCACTGGCTGCACCAACAAGGGTGAAAAACTAAAGCCTGACACCAAAGAAAGTGTTATCATGCACTGCATTTATTATGATGCATCGGGGCAAACTGAGTGCTGGAGTGTGAGGCAGTGTGCGCCCACCCTCCTCCTATTTGAAAAGGCTCCCTTGAGCTAACGAGTTGACGAGCTCTGGTTGATGCACCTGCGCCCAGCGAGTGGTACTGAGACCTGAGAAGACTTTGGGCAGCATCTCCAGCACCCCCAAAAAAAGTGTTGCTCTCTACTGAAGTAGGACAATTATCCTGAAACACATGTCTAGAGATACACAGCATTTGCTGCAGCAACAATGGTGAAAAACTAAAGCCTGACACCGAAGAAAGTGTTATCATGCACTGCATTTATTATGATGCATCGGGGCAAACTGAGTGCTGGAGTGTGAGGCAGTGTGCGCCCACCCACCTCCTATTTGAAAAGGCTCCCTTGAGCTAACGAGCTGACGAGCTCTGGTTGATGCACCTGCGCCGAGCGAGTGGTACTGAGACCAGAGAAGACTTTGGGCAGCATCTCCAGCAACCCCAAAAAAAGTGTTGCTCTCTACTGAGGAAGGACAATTATCCTGAAACACGTGTCTAGAGATACACAGCACTGGCTGCACCAACAAGGGTGAAAAACTAAAGCCTGACACCGAAGAAAGTGTTATCATGCACTGCATTTATTATGATGCATCGGGGCAAACTGAGTGCTGGAATGTGAGGCAGTGTGCGCCCACCCCCCTCCTATTTAAAAAGGCTTCCTTGAGCTAACGAGCGGACGAGCTCTGGTTGATGCACCTGCGCCCAGCGAGTGGTACTGAGACCTGAGAAGAATTTGGGCAGCATCTCCAGCACCCCCAAAAAAAGTGTTGCTCTCTACTGAAGAAGGACAATTATCCTGAAACACGTGTCTAGAGATACACAGCACTGGCTGCACCAACAAGGGTGAAAAACTAAAGCCTGACACCAAAGAAAGTGATATCATGCACTGCATTTATTATGATGCATCGGGGCAAACTGACTGCTGGAGTGTGAGGCAGTGTGCGCCCACCCCCCTCCTATTTGAAAAGGCTCCCTTGAGCTAATGAGCTGACGAGCTCTGGTTGATGCACCTGCGCCCAGCGAGTGGTACTGAGACCTGAGAAGACTTTGGGCAGCATCTCCAGCACCCCCAAAAAAGTGTTGCTCTCTACTGAAGAAAGACAATTATCCTGAAACACATGTCTAGAGATACACAGCACTGGCTGCACCAACAAGGTTGAAAAACTAAAGCCTGACACCGAAGAAAGTGTTATCATGCACTGCATTTTTTATGATGCATCGGGGCAAACTGAGTGCTGGAGTGTGAGGCAGTGTGCGACCACCCCCCTCCTATTTAAAAAGGCTCCCTTGAGCTAACGAGCTGACAAGCTCTGGTTGATGCACCTGCGCCCAGCGAGTGGTACTGAGACCTGAGAAGACTTTGGGCAGCATCTCCAGCACCCCCAAAAAAGTGTTGCTCTCTACTGGAGAAGGACAATTATCCTGAAACACGTGTCTAGAGATACACAGCACTGGCTGCACCAACAAGGGTGAAAAACTAAAGCCTGACACCGAAGAAAGTGTTATCATGCTCTGCATTTATTATGATGCATCGGGGCAAACTGAGTGGTTGAATGTGAGGCAGTGTGCGCCCAACCCCTCCTATTTGAAAAGGCTCCCTTGAGCTAACGAGCTGACGAGCTCTGGTTGATGCACCTGCGCCCAGCGAGTGGTACTGAGACCTGAGAAGAATTTGGGCAGAATCTCCAGCACCCCCAAAAAAAGTGTTGCTCTCTACTGAAGAAGGACAATTATCCTGAAACACGTGTCTAGAGATACACAGCACTGGCTGCACCAACAAGGGTGAAAAACTAAAGCCTGACACCGAAGAAAGTGTTATCATGCACTGCATTTATTATGAAGCATCGGGGCAAACTGAGTGCTGTAGTGTGAGGCAGTGTGCGCCCACCCCCCTCCTATTTGAAAAGGCTCCCTTGAGCTAACGAGCTGACGAGCTCTGGTTGATGCACCTGCGCCCAGCGAGTGGTACTGAGACCTGAGAAAACTTTGGGCAGCATCTCCAGCACCCCCAAAAAAAGTGTTGCTCTCTACTGAAGAAGGACAATTATCCTGAAACACGTGTCTAGAGATACACAGCACTGGCTGCACCAACAAGGGTGAAAAACTAAAGCCTGACACCGAAGAAAGTGTTATCATGCACTGCATTTATTATGATGCATCGGGGCAAACTGAGTGCTTGAATATGAGGCAGTGTGCGCCCACCCCTCTCCTATTTGAAAAGGCTCCCTTGAGCTAACGAGCTGACGAGCTCTGGTTGATGCACCTGCGCCCAGCGAGTGGTACTGAGACCTGAGAAGAATTTGGGCAGCATCTCCAGCACCCCCAAAAAAAGTGTTGCTCTCTACTGAAGAAGGACAATTATCCTGAAACACATGTCTAGAGATACACAGCACTGGCTGCACCAACAAGGGTGAAAAACTAAAGCCTGACACCAAAGAAAGTGATATCATGCACTGCATTTATTATGATGCATCGGGGCAAACTGAGTGCTGGAGTGTGAGGCAGTGTGCGCCCACCCCCCTCCTATTTGAAAAGGCTCCCTTGAGCTAACGAGCTGACGAGCTCTGGTTGATGCACCTGCGCCCAAGCGAGTGGTACTGAGACCTGAGAAGACTTTGGGCAGCATCTCCAGCACCCCCAAAAAAAGTGTTGCTCTCTACTGAAGAAGGACAATTATCCTGAAACACGTGTCTAGAGATACACAGCACTGGCTGCACCAACAAGGGTGAAATACTAAAGCCTGACACCGAAGAAATTGTTATCATGCACTGCATTTATTATGATGCATCGGGGCAAACTGAGTTCTGGAGTGTGATGCAGTGTGCGCCCACCCCCTCCTATTTGAAAAGGCTCCCTTGAGCTAACGAGCTGACGAGCTCTGGTTGATGCACCTGCGCCCAGCGAGTGGTACTGAGACCTGAGAAGACTTTGGGCAGCATCTCCAGCACTCCCAAAAAAAGTGTTGCTCTCTACTGAAGAAGGACAATTATCCTGAAACACGTGTCTAGGGATACACAGCACTGGCTGCACCAACAAGGGTGAAAAACTAAAGCCTGACACCGAAGAAAGTGTTATCATGCACTGCATTTATTATGATGCATCGGGGCAAACTGAGTGCTGGAGTGTGAGGCAGTGTGCGCCCACCCCCTCCTATTTGAAAAGGCTCCCTTGAGCTAATGAGCTGACGAGCTCTGGTTGATGCACCTGCGCCCAGCGAGTGGTACTGAGACCTGAGAAGACTTTGGGCAGCATCTCCAGCACCCCCAAAAAAGTGTTGCTCTCTACTGAAGAAAGACAATTATCCTGAAACACATGTCTAGAGATACACAGCACTGGCTGCACCAACAAGGTTGAAAAACTAAAGCCTGACACCGAAGAAAGTGTTATCATGCACTGCATTTTTTATGATGCATCGGGGCAAACTGAGTGCTAGTGTGTGAGGCAGTGTGCGACCACCCCCCTCCTATTTAAAAAGGCTCCCTTGAGCTAACGAGCTGACAAGCTCTGGTTGATGCACCTGCGCCCAGCGAGTGGTACTGAGACCTGAGAAGACTTTGGGCAGCATCTCCAGCACCCCCCAAAAAAGTGTTGCTCTCTACTGGAGAAGGACAATTATCCTGAAACACGTGTCTAGAGATACACAGCACTGGCTGCACCAACAAGGGTGAAAAACTAAAGCCTGACACCGAAGAAAGTGTTATCATGCTCTGCATTTATTATGATGCATCGGGGCAAACTGAGTGGTTGAATGTGAGGCAGTGTGCGCCCAACCCCCTCCTATTTGAAAAGGCTCCCTTGAGCTAACGAGCTGACGAGCTCTGGTTGATGCACCTGCGCCCAGCGAGTGGTACTGAGACCTGAGAAGAATTTGGGCAGCATCTCCAGCACCCCCAAAAAAAGTGTTGCTCTCTACTGAAGAAGGACAATTATCCTGTAACACGTGTCTAGAGATACACAGCACTGGCTGCACCAACAAGGGTGAAAAACTAAAGTCTGACACCAAAGAAAGTGATATCATGCACTGCATTTATTATGATGCATCGGGGCAAACTGAGTGCTGGAGTGTGAGGCAGTGTGCGCCCACCCCCCTCCTATTTGAAAAGGCTCCCTTGAGCTAACGAGCTGACGAGCTCTGGTTGATGCACCTGCGCCGAAGCGAGTGGTACTGAGACCTGAGAAGACTTTGGGCAGCATCTCCAGCACCCCCAAAAAAGTGTTGCTCTCTACTGAAGAAGGACAATTATCCTGAAACACGTGTCTAGAGATACACAGCACTGGCTGCACCAACAAGGGTGAAATACTAAAGCCTGACACCGAAGAAATTGTTATCATGCACTGCATTTATTATGATGCATCGGGGCAAACTGAGTTCTGGAGTGTGATGCAGTGTGCGCCCACCCCCTCCTATTTGAAAAGGCTCCCTTGAGCTAACGAGCTGACGAGCTCTGGTTGATGCACCTGCGCCCAGCGAGTGGTACTGAGACCTGAGAAGACTTTGGGCAGCATCTCCAGCACTCCCAAAAAAAGTGTTGCTCTCTACTGAAGAAGGACAATTATCCTGAAACACGTGTCTAGGGATACACAGCACTGGCTGCACCAACAAGGGTGAAAAACTAAAGCCTGACACCGAAGAAAGTGTTATCATGCACTGCATTTATTATGATGCATCGGGGCAAACTGAGTGCTGGAGTGTGAGGCAGTGTGCGCCCACCCCCCTCTTATATATATGGCGGTTGCCAGTAGGTAGTTATAGTTAGGACCACGTTTCTATTCAAAAAGCGTTTTTTCTTTTGCCAATATCTTTGGCGCCAGTTGACGAACCTTCGCAAAATTTTCAAAACTAATGGGGCGCTCCGGTCAGCTCCTGTCTTGAAAGTTTCGGGGTGATTCGTCAAGCGGGGGCTGAGAAAAAGGGGGGGTCCCAAAACACATTTTCCCCATGTTAATTTCCGTAGGAATTTTAGACAAAGCTACAGCCTGAACTGCTGAACGGAATTACACCAAATTTGGCAAAAAGGTAGGTCTTGGTCCAGAAAGCGTGCTTTTTTTATATGGTGTAAATCCGTTCAGTAGTTGCTGAGAAATTCAAAAAATTAAAATATTGATATCTGAGCACCGAGGAGGATTCAAGAACCCTCCCGAGCACGAGCTTCATTCTGATTGGCTGCCAACACTCCAAACCAGAATGTGTTGGCAGCCATCTTGTGACTCGGTAACCGAGTCACAAGAACACAGTAGAAAAAAGATAAAAAACAAGAAAAGGGGACAGGGTAAAAACACCCTGACCCCCCATGGCCCAAAAAAGCATTATTTTAAAAAAAATCGGCCAAATTCACGCTAGGTGCACAAATCCAGCCAAAATGTTTTTTTTAAAACAAAGCGCGGGCTCCCGCGCTTCGTTTTCTATAAGCCCCCGGGTGGGGCAGGTCCCGGGGGCAATGTCCAATTATGTGGTGGGGGCCTGCGGGGGCCCGCAGCCCCGGGGACAGGCACCTCCCCGGGGCTTAGTTAATCATATGCGGGGGCACGTGGCTCTCGCTTCCAAGAAGCAAAGTAGAATTGCTTTTGGGCAAAGGGAGCTGCATGTTAGCAGCTCCCCTTGCCCAAAAGCAATGCCGGCTCCCGCAGAAGGCGCGGAGCCAGCAAGGACCGTGGGGACTCCCCCCACAGTCCCCAAAACTGAGGCAGGCCCTAGGGGATGGGGTCCCCGGGGCCACGCGGCCCCCTCCCGAAAAAAGAAAAATTTAAAAGCATTGGCCATGCTCCGGGGATGGGGTTCCCGGGGCCAAAAATGGCCTCAGGAGGGGGGCCACGCGGCCCCCCTCCAAAAAAAAATAAACAAGGCTGGCCAGTCCCCTGGGGATGGGGCCCCCGGGGCCAGAAGTGCCCACGGGAGGGGGGCCACGTGGCCCCCTCCAAGGAAAAAAATAAATAAATAAAAACAAGGCCAGGCCCGGGGGATGGGGTCCCTGGGGCCAGAAGTCGCCATGGGGTGGGGGCCACAGGACACAAGTGGACTTCATCCCCTGAGCAGCAGTGCACCAGGAGGCACGTTTGCAGTGGTGTAAAAAGGGGGCGTGGACTCGGATCAATCTCAGCAATCCAGCTGTGTAGGGCTTACTGGAGGTACCTGGTGGGCTTGTTGGCCCCCAGGGACCCTCAGGAGGCAAGGAGACTTCATCCCCCAACCAAGAGCACACCAGGAGGAGCGTTTGCAGAGTGGTGGACAAAGGGGGCGTGGCCTGTGTCCACCTATCAGCAATCCCACTATCTGGGGCATACTGGAGGTATCAGGTAGGCTAGTTGGCCCCCAGCAGCAAAGGGGACTTTAATCCCCATCCAAGAGCGCGCCAGGGAGTGCGTTTGCAGAGTGGTGGGGTTAGGGGGCGTGGCCTGCTATGACAACTTAGCAGTCCCGCTGTGTGGGACTTACTGGAGGTAATAGGAGGGGTAGTTGGCCCCCAAGGTTGTCCCTGGGGGCCAACTACCTCTCCTGTTACCTCCACTAAGTCCCACACAGTAGGATTGCTCAGAGTTCTTTGGAGACCACACCCCCCCCTTTCTCCACCACTCTGCAAACATGCCTCCTGGCACAGTACTGGTTGGGGGATGAAGTCCACTTTACTCCTGAGGGACTTTGGGGGCGAAGAAGCCCTCCTGGTACCTCCTGTCAGTCTTACACAGCAGAATTCCTGAGCGCTGGTCAGAGGCCCAGCCCCCTTTCTGCACCACTCTGCAAACGCGACTACCAGTTAAAGAAGCATTTGTAATGTAATAGGTCTCGCATTTGAGAGAGTTAGAGCTATTGGTGTTGTAAATGTAAAAGATTTTTACTAATGTTTTTTGGTGTAGAGTGGATGTACGTTGTGTGAAGTGGAATTATGTGGTATGTTGTGCAGTGAAATTATGTGAATAGAAAGTATGTGGTATTTAGTGTATAGGAATTATGTGGAGTGGGATTATGTGTTTTGGAGAGTAATTATGTGGTATTGTAGTCTGTGTTGTGGAGTGGTAACCTCAGGTTTAGACTTCCTCATTTCCATAGAAGCTAAACTATAAATTCAATGAGACACAAACAAAGAAGGAACCACTGAGGAGCACTTCTGGACCTAGTCGGAGGTATGAGCAGGGCCACTGGAATTATGTGACTGTTCGGCTGCACCAATTTTCACATAATTAAACATTTTCCGCATTTGCCAAATATTCCATCATCTGCTGCCTAATCTGCAGATTTGAACAAAAAAAGCCTTGTTTCTAGCTCAAACAGCTCAAATGTTCCCAAAAATGCAGCGTCACGTGTTACAGCATGGTGGAAGGCCCTTTGCAAAGCTGGAAGGGTCATGTGTTACTTATTGCTAAATGTGGGTGTTAAATTGGTACTAATGGTGCACAAACCTCTCTTCTTTTGTGCCTCTCTTGCCTCTTTCTGCATTTCTCTTGCTTCTTTCTGTACCTTTCTTCCTCTTTCTGCACCTCACTGTCTTCTTTTTGCACTTCACTTGCCTCTTTCTGCACTTTTCTTGCCCCTTTCTAAACCTCACTTGCCTCTTTCAGCACCTGTTGCTTTTTTCTGCATTTCTCTTGCTTCTTTCTGTACCTTTCTTCCTCTTTCTGCACCTCACTGTCTTCTTTCTGCACTTCACTTGCCTCTTTCTGCACTTCTCTTGCCCCTTTCTAAATCTCACTTGCCTCTTTCAGCACCTCTGTTGCTTTTTTCTGCAGATCTCTTGCTTCTTTCTGTACCTCTCTTGTCTCTTTCTGCTCCTCTCTTGCCTCTTTGTGCATTTCTCTTGCCTGTTTCTGCCCTTTCCTTGCCTCTTTCTGTACCTCTCATGCCTCTTTCTGCACCTCACTTGCCTCTTTCTGCACCTCACTCTCTTCCTTCTGCACCTCTCTTGCCTCTTTCTGCACTTCTCTTACCTCTTTATGCCCTCCTCGAGCTTCTTTCTGTACCTCTCTTGCCTCTTTCTGCACCTAAAGTGTCTCTTTCTGCACTTCTCTTGCCTCTTTCTACACTTATCTTGCCTCTTTCTATACCTCTCTTGCCCCTTTCTGCACATCACTTGCCACTTTCTGCTCTTCTCTTGCCTCTTCCTGAACCTCACTCTCTTCTTTCTGCACCTCTCTTGCCTCTTTCTGCACCTCACTTGCTTCTTTCTGCATCTCTCTTGCCTCTTTCTGCATCTCTATTGCCTCTTGAATCACCTCTGTTGCTCCTTTCTGCACTTATCTTGCTTCTTTCTGCACCCCTCTTGCCTTTTTCTGCAGTTCTCTTGCCTCTTTCTGCACCCCTCTTGCCTCTTTAAGCACCTCTGTTGCTACTTTCTGCACTTCTCTTGCCTCTTTCTGTACCCCTCTTGCCTCTTTCTGCACCTCTGTTGGTTCTTTCTGCACTGCTCTTGCTTCTTTCTGCACCTCTTTTCCACATTTCTGTATCCCTCTTGCCTGCATTGTCTAGCATTGTCTGTCCTCCTTTTCTTGTTGTTGAGGTGGCCTCTGGCCATGTGGCTGGTGGCCATTTTGTACAGGCAGCCAGTGTGCTTTTGCCAAAGGCCTGCAAGCTTTCTTTGTGGTGGCCATGCCTTGGTCTTGTTGTTTTGCATGCAATTTTTGTTTCTTTTTACCCAGCAAACAAATGCAGGACAGTTCACTACATTTTCTAATACATTTGCAATATTATTGATTTGAATTCATTCACTATGTGGCCTAGTCTGCCAATAGGCCTTTTTCAGCCAGTAGGCCCAGAGCTACTCATCAGTGCAGAATGAACCAACAGAGGTGCAGAAAGAGGCAAGAGAGGTACAGAAAGAGGCAAGAGAAGTGCAGAAAGAAGCAAAAGAGGTGCAGAAAGAGGCAAGAGAACAGCAGAAAAAGGCAAGAGAGGTGCAGAAAGAGGAAGGAGAGGTGCACAAAGAGGCAAGAGGGGTACAGAAAGAGGCAAGAGAGGTGCAGAAAGAAGCAAGAGAAGTGCAGAAAGAAACAACAGATGTGCTGAAAGAGGCAAGTGGGTTGCAGAAAGAGGCAAGAGAAGTGCAGAAAGAAGCAACAGAGGTGCAGAAAGAGGCAAGAGATGTGAAGAAACAGGCAGGAAAGGTGCAGAAAGAGGGAACAGGGGTGCAGAAAGAAGCAGAAGAGGTGCAGAAAGAGGCAAGAGAACTGCAGAAAAAGGCAAGAGAGGTGCAGAAAGAGGAAGGGGAGGTGCACGAAGAGGCAAGAGGGGTGCATAAAGAAGTAAGAGAAGTGCAGAAAGAAGCAACAGAGGTGCTTAAAGAGGCAAGAGGGGTGCAGAAAGAGGCAAGAGAAGTACAGAAAGAAGCAGCAGACATGCATAAAGAGGCAAGAGAGGTGCAGAAACAGGCAGGAAAGTTGCAGAAAGAGGGAACGGGGTGTATAAAGAGGCAAGAGGGATACAGAAATTTTAAAAAGAGGTGCAGAAAGAAGCAAGAGCAGTGCAGAAAGAACCAACAGAGGTGCAGAAAGAGGCAAGAGGGGTACAGAAAGAGGCAAGAGAAGTGCAGAAAGAAGCAGAAGAGGTGCAGAAAGAGGCAAGAGAACTGCAGAAAAAGTCAAGAGGGGTGCAGAAAGAAGCAAGAGAAGTGCAGAAAGAAGCAACAGAGGTGCTTAAAGAGGCAAGAGGGGTGCAGAAAGAGGCAAGAGAAGTGCAGAAAGAAGCAACAGAGGTGCTTAAAGAGGCAAGAGGGGTGCAGAAAGAGGCAAAAGTACTGCAGAAAAAGGCAAGAGAGGTGCAGAAAGAGGAAGGGGAAGTGCAGAAAGAGGCAAGAGGGGTGCAGAAAGAGGTGGGAGAGGTGCACAAAGAGGCAAGAGGGGACAGAAAGAGGCAAGAGGGGTGCAGAAAGAAGGAAGACAAGTGCAGAAAGAAGCAACAGAGGTGCTGAAAGAGACAAGAAGGGTGCAGAAGTAGGCAAGAGAAGTGCAGATAGAAGCAACAGATTTGCAGAAAGAGGCAATAGAGGTGCAGAAAGAGCCAAGAGAGATGCAGAAAGAAGCAAGTGAGGTGCAGAAAGAGGCAAGAGAGGTGCAGAAAGAAGCGAGTGAGGTTCAGGAAGAGGCAAGAGAAGAGCAGAAAGTGGCAAGTGAGGTGCAGAAAGGGGCAAGAGAGGTATAGAAAGAGGCAAGATAAGTGTAGAAAGAGGCAAGAGAAGTGCAGAAAGAGACACTTCAGGTGCAGAAAGAGGCAAGAGAGGTACAGAAAGAAGCTAGAGGAGTGCAGAAAGAGGCAAGAGAAGTGCAGAAAGAGGCAAGAGAGGTGCAGAAGGAAGAGAGTGAGGTGCAGAAAGAGGCAAGTGAGGTGCAGAAAGAGGCATGAGAGGTACAGAAAGAGGCAAGGGAAGTGCAGAAACAGGCAAGAGAAATGCACAAAGAGGCAAGAGAGGAGCAGAAAGAGGCAAGAGAGGTATAGAAAGAAGCAAGAAAAGTGCAGAAATAGTCAAGTGAGGTGCAGAAAGAGGCAAGAGAGGTGCAGAAAGAGACAAGAGAGGTGCAGAAAGAAGCAAGAGATCTGCAGAAAAAAGCAACAGAGGTGCTGAAAGAGGCAAGTGAGGTTTAAAAAGGGGCAAGAGAAGTGCAGAAAGAGGCAAGTGAAGTGCAGAAAGAAGACAGTGAGGTGCAGAAAGAGGAAGAAAGGTGCAGAAAAAAGCAAGAGAAATGCAGAAAGAGGCAAGAGAGGCACAGAAAGAAGAGACGTTTGTGCACCATTAGTACCAATTTAACACCCACATTTAGCAATAAGTAACACGTGACCCTTCCAGCTTTGCAAAGGGCCTTCCACCATGCTGTAACACGTGACGCTGCATTTTTGGGAACATTTGAGCTGTTTGAGCTAGAAACAAGGCTTTTTTTGTTTAAATCTGCAGATTAGGCAGCAGATGATGGAATATTTGGCAAATGCGGAAAATGTTTAATTATGTGAAAATTGGTGCAGCCGAACAGTCACATAATTCCAGTGGCCCTGCTCATACCTCCGACTAGGTCCAGAAGTGCTCCTCAGTGGTTCCTTCTTTGTTTGTGTCTCATTGAATTTATAGTTTAGCTTCTATGGAAACGAGGAAGACTAAACCTGAGGTTACCACTCCACAACACAGACTACAATACCACATAATTACTCTCCAAAACACATAATCCCACTGCACATAATTCCTATACACTAAATACCACATACTTTCTATTCACATAATTCCACTGCACAACATACCACATAATTCCACTACACACAACGTACATCCACTCTACACCAAAAAACATTAGTAAAAATCCTTTACATTTACAACACCAATAGCTCTAACTCTCTCAAATGCGAGACCTATTACATTACAAATGCTTCTTTAACTGGTAGTCGCGTTTGCAGAGTGGTGCAGAAAGGGGGCTGGGCCTCTGACCAGGGCTTCTTGCCTCTTTCTGCACCTCTGTTGGTTCTTTCTGCACTGCTCTTGCTTCTTTTTGCACCTCTGTTGCAAATTTCTGCATCCCTCTTGCCTCTTTCTGTACCCCTCTTCCCTGTTTCAGCACCTCTCTTGCCTCTGTCTGCATACCTGTTCCCTCTTTCTGCACCCCTTTTGCCTTTTTCTGCAACTCTCTTGCCTCTTTCTGCAGTTCTCTTGCCTCCTTCTGCACCTCACTTGCCTCTTTCTGCACTTCTCTTGCTTCTTTCTGTACCCTTCTTCCTTTTTCTGCACATCTCTTGCCTCTTTCTGCAACTCTCTTGCCTCATTCTGCACATCTCTTGGTTATTTCTGCACTGCTCTTGCCTGTTTCTGCACCCCTCTTGCCGCTTTGTGCACCTCTTTTGCTTCTTTCTGCACTTCTCTCTCCTCTTTCTGCACCCCTTTTGCCTATTTCTGCACCTCTGTTGCTTCTTTCTACACTTCTATTGCCTCTTTCTGCACCTCTCTTGGTTCTTTCTGCACCCCTGTTGTCTCTTTCTGCACTCGTCTTCCCTCTTTCTGCACCCATCTTGCTTCTTTCTGCACTTCTCCTCGTAGAACGCAGACTTACCGAAAACTCCGTGCTCCACAACGGAGTGGAGTTTTTTTTTGTTCGCGCGTTTAAAATGCGTTTTCGCGCACGCTGGAGCGACTTACTGGGATGCCTGCATTCGCCGACGAGGTTTCCTGTCCGTTTGCGTGCGCCGCGAGATTTTGTTAGCCGGCTGCACGGTCCCGCAAGAGTCTGCGATCGCAAACACGTCATTCGGGCATGCCATCGGACTTCCAGTGGAAGTTTTGTGAAGATCGCGATGCCGAACACGCAGAATTTGCAAGCTGGAGAAGAATATCTTTCGAGCAGCATAAAACCTTCTCGAAAATGATGATTTGGATGAAAAAAACTCCTCAGATTGACATTTGGCTGTACTTTTTTGTGCAAGGAGTCCTTTTTCTTTTTTTACTTATTTTTTGAAGAGGAAGGAAGTGCCCCAGTGTCTCCAACTTCCTGTTCCTGTCCAGCAGGCTCCTTCCAGTGCTTTGTCCATCTCCTGTTCACTTTTCATTTGGATTTGGAGCTGGAAGGATCCCTCTTTGTGTCTGCTGCATCATATATCATTGGATTTTGAGGACTTTTGGATTTGAGATTTCACAAGTAAGTTGGAAAATTGGTGTTGGTTTTGTTTGATTGGGGCATTGCACCTACATTTGTTGTGTACTTTTTCATTGTTTTTTTTCAATTTATTGTGGTGGGTGGCCTGTAGTTTCAGTAGGGGCCTAGTTGTTTCTTTGTATATAATTTTTCTTCTAGTTTTCTTGTATAAAGGAAACATGTTGCAATGTTCACTACATTTTCTCCAACTTTTGCAATCAATTTGCAACATTTATGTAATTCACTAGCCCAGGAGTCTGCCAATAGGCCGTTTTCAGCCAGTAGGCCCAGAGCTACTCATGTGTGCATGAAACAACTGTTTCTGCGGCGACTGTTGAATTTAAACATCATTTAGGGCATGGTTGGCATTGGATTGAAATGCAAAATGGATGGCAGCTACAGCATGGAAGGATACCGAGGCCCCTGCATACCAGGCATGGTTCCATCGCTTACTGAGCATTCATATACTTGAAATGGCATTATATGCATGTAAAGGCCCCCGGACTAGGGAGAAGGGTAGAAAGATCTGGGCAGCCATGACTTTATGGCTTAGTAAGAAGACAGGTTGAAGAGACAGATTAAACACAACCCATTGATATACCGTTGGAAGAGAGAGACAACTATAGAAACTATGTGGATAGATCAGTGAAAGGGTAACATGCTAACATGTTTTAAAGGCATTAAAGGTTTTTTTTAATGCCACCAGTTCCCTCTCTTTGTTCTCTCCTTTTCTTTTTCTTTCTTTTTTGTCTCTCTTCCATCTCTTTTCTCTTCCTACTTATTCTATGAGGAACCATTTTACTTAAAAAAGGGAGGGGGAAGAGGAAGGAAAGTGGGGGATAATTAAGCCTCTGATAATCCTCTTACTTTGTATTGATGAAATTATTGTAATTATTGTAATTATAACGTATGTGATGTTTTGTTTTCTGTTTGTACCTATGGCATCTCTTTTTCTGGCTAATAAAAATAAATAACAAAAAAAAAATAGGGCATGGATGGCATTGAATTGAATTGCAAAATGTTTTTTTTGGGGGGTATTTCCCTTTTTTCGTGTGTGTTAAATAAATGCCTTTGTTGAATGTGTGTGGCTGGTGTGGTTGTTGTGTAACTTGCAAACCTTTTTCAGCCCTGTGGATTTTCGTTTTTGCATTGTTGCATTAAAGCGGTGTTGTTTAGCATGCCTCCTTTGTCTGGCCATATAGGCCTGCTTGAGTTCATTGTTTTACAGGCCTCCTGCTTGTTGTTGTGTGAGTGACCATGTGGCTGGTGGCCATTTTGTAAAATATTTGTGGTGGTAGTTAGTGTGCTGCTTTTGTCATAGGCCTGCATGTCTTTCCTTTGTTCCTCTTGGCTTACTGCTTCTTGTTGTTGTGGCCTGGCCATGTGGGTGGCGGCCATTTTGTGAAGCCAGCCAGTGTGCTTTTGCCATAGGCCTGCATTGTCTGTCTTCCCTTTCTTGTTGTTGTGGTGGCCTCTGGCCATGTAGCTGGCGACCATTTTGTGAAGCCAGCCAGTGTGCTTTGCCATAGGCCTGCATTGTCTAGCATTGTCTGTCTTCCCTTTCTTGTTGTTGTGGTGGCTGGCGGCCATTTTGTACAGGCAGCCAGTGTGCTTTTGCCATAGGCCTGCAAGCTTTCTTTGTGGTGGCCATGCCTTGGTCTTGTTGTTGTTTTGCATGCAGTTTTTGTTTCTTTTTACCCAGCAAAAAAATGCAGGACAGTTCACTACATTTTCTAATACATTTGCAATATTATTGATTTGAATTGATTCACTATGTGGCCTAGTCTGCCAAATGGCCTTTTTCAGCCAGTAGGCCCAGAGCTACTCATGTGTGCACAAAACAACTGTTTCTGTGGTGTCTGTTGAATTTAAACATCATTTAGGACATGGATGGCGTTGGATTGAATTGCAAAATGTGTTTTTTGGGGGTATTTTAACTTTTTTCGTGTGTGTTAAATAAATGCCTTTGTTGGATGTGTGTGGCTGGTGTGGTTGTGGTGTAACTTGCAAACCTTTTTTAGCCCTGTGGATTTTCGTTTTTGCATTGTTGCATTAAAGATGTGTTGTTTAGCATGCCTCCTTTGTCTGGCCATATAGGCCTGCTTGAGTTCATTGTTTTACAGGTCTCCTGCTTGTTGTTGTGTGAGTGACCATGTGGCTGGTGGCCATTTTGTAACATTTTTGTGGTGGTAGTTAGTGTGCTGCTTTTGCCATAGGCCTGCATGTCTTTCCTTTGTTCCTCTTGGCTTACTGCTTCCATCCCCACTGCCAGCTGCAGCTTCCTGAATAATGCTGCATCCCACGTGATGCACAATCACATTCATAAATCACAATGCCAAACAGGTTCCATTACATTTGTATTTTTGTTTTTGTTCTTCTTCTTTCCTATCCTTCCTGAGTGATGAAACAAAGCCCTTGTTGTCAAAGTCTCACAAATGGCTACACTGTTATGTTTTTTTAATACAATTTATTAATATTAAATAACACTAACAAGTGTGATCACACACTATAAGTTATATATTATATTTGTTTGTACAGTAGTAAATTGAACCACAACAATAAATGCCACGTTTCACTGATGCTCTTCTTGCTTCTCTACATTTAGGTGCACAAAAGAGGCGGAGGCGTCATCACCCATTGTACTTGCAGACAGCAGTTCTGCTGCGCGCGACGTCACGTGACGTGTTGCCACAGATATCTCTTCAACTTGTGCCACTACGTGCTGCTGACATCTGAAGAAGATGGCCCCAAAGAAAGGTACCAGGTCCTCCAGTACCAAGAATGTTGCCAGTGAGAAGAAGAAGGAAGTGTCACTTACCACTTCTGGTGTTTCGACCAAGATCTTTTTTGGGAAACCAAAAATTGAACCTGCAGCAGCGGTGTCTGGGGATCAAGCTGGGAGCAGCACCCCCGCATCAGTGGGCCCACCTCACCAACCTAGGCCCAAGCCCATGTCTGTCGCAGAGGCAGCCAGCATCCTCATGACAACGCCAAAGAGCAGCGATGTTGAAATTGACTTATCATCATCGCAAAGTAGTACCCAATCAAAGCAGGAAACTCAGATAAGTGGACAACAACAGCCGCAACCACCGCCCACAATAGTAGTTGTTCCTCCCGAAGTAGGGGCAGTTCAGGAAATCGAGCTTCCTGCAGAGGAAGAAGAGCAAGCCACTCTTTCAGAAGATCCATTGTCTTCCAGATCCCCAGCAAGGAAAAGGGGGGTTAGTCCATCGAGTTCTTCTGCAAGCCCCCCTTCTGATGATCTAGATGCCACTTGGAAGCCACCACCTCAGTCTGAGAGTGAGAGACGCCATGAGACAAGGCTAGGGAAAAGGAAGGTTCCAGAAAGCCTTAGAGTTATGGCGGTAGATGTAGAAGAGGAAGATGATGATGAGTCAGTCATCATGAACATCACTCTCGCCCCAGTGGAGCTGGAGACCAACATTACCCCATCCTAAATTGCTGTGAGGGATGTGGCACGGATACCACCAACACAGGTAACACCAACACCACCTCCAGCTTCCATATTTGCATTTTCAAAGGCCCTGCAGCGACCTACATCCAGCACAACCACCACCTCAGTTGAAGTAGGTAGTAGTGGTAGTGGTGCACAGCCACAGAGTCGAATTTCACGCCCACCCTCCAGTTCATCTGGCATTGAAAGTGGCACCTACAGCAGCGCCAGAAAGTTCATCTCCCCAGTTTGGGACTTCTTTTCGGTTAGCAGTAGGAAGGAGAACGTTGCTATATGCTCAATTTGTGGACAAGCTGTTAGTCAGGGTAGGCTTGGTACAAACTATGGTGCCGGAGGCCAAACAACCCATCTGAAAAAACACCACTTGATCCAGTTGGAGGCGCACCTTAGCGGCCAAAAAACTGCACCCATTGCTGTTGGTGGGTATGAAGAAGTAGAAGAAGATACGATCGCGGTGGAAGGTGAACAAGAGGGAGACATTTTCTCTGGTACACAAAGTAGCCCTGTCCCCAGCAATGCAGTGGTACCGCCCTCAGCCTCAGCAACATCTCAGTGGAACAAGAGTAAGAGTCAGGCTGAGACACCAAGGCAACAGAGAACCACAATGAAAAAAAGTGCAGGGTTGAGCCTAAGAAGTGCAACATCTGGGTTCAAGAAGTCACCTGCATCAGTGACACCAGAAAGGAAAAAAATCCAGCCTACCATTCTCAGCTTGTTTAGGCCGGAGGGGCAGTACGAACGCAACCACCCAACGGCACGTTTGCACAATGCGAAGCTGGCTAAAATGTTAGCACTGGACCTTCTCCCTTTTTCTTTTGTGGAAGGGGTGGGTTTTCTGGAATTTGTGACAGTCATCTGCCCAAAATGGAAGGTTCCCAGCCAGTCCTATTTTGCCAAAGTTGCTGTTCCAGCACTACATCACGATGTGCTGGAATTGCTTGGACAAGCTTTGCAGCAGAGTGCTGTTCACACTATCCACCTGACAACAGACATGTGGACCAGTTGCCCAGCCACTGATTACATGTGCAACACTGCACACTGGATCTCTGCAGGTGTTGACACTGCTGAGATTTTTAATGCCACTCGGAAACATGCAACTGTAGCCATGTTCGCCATGGAGAAATCTCATACTGCTGCAAACATTTTGGAAGAGTTGAACAGCAAGGTCTTTGAATGGCTGCACCCAAGAGGGCTTAACATTGGTTTTGTTGCCACGGACAATGGCAGTAATATAGTTAAGGCCATGCGCACTGCTGGCTATTTCTGGGTCCTGTGTTTGGTGCACTGCATTAACATCATTGTTCAAGACTTTCTGAAAAAAGAAGACTAAGTCAGCAACTTACTGACCACCTGCAGAAGAATATGCACATATTTCAGCCATTCTTTTAAAGCCCAGAAGCAGCTGAGGATCATTCAACGTGAGCATGGAGTGCCAGTCAAAGCACTCCTCCAGGAGGTGCCAACACGTTGGTACTCAACTTATTAGATGCTTGATCGTCTGTTTGAGCAGTACAGACCAATCAATGACTATGTCATGCAAAGACTAGGGGATGCTACTGTGAAAGGCATGACCGTTGAGATGGACCAATGGGTCCTAGTTAAATGCCTGACAGAGATGCTACTTCCTTTCGAGCTCTTCACACGTGAAGTCAGCAAGGAGGACTGTACTATGGGCCAAGCTATTCCATTGTTACACATGCTAGAGCAACAGCTGAAGGTGGTGTCTGCAACGTACGCAGGTGTGGAGGAAAAAAAGAAGCATATGAGTTGGTGGAGAGCTTAGCCCTTCGCTTAGCTCAAAATACAAGGGTGCAAACTAAGATTGTGTCAGCCAAACATTATATTTCTGCCACAATTCTGGATCCACGGTACAAAGCAGTCCTGAACACTCAAACATTAATTCCTTTTTCAGAAGTGGATGTTGCCAAGTACAAAACATGGATAGCTGAGGCAGCCAGTGACTTTGAAAAAGAACGGCTGGGAATTAGAGGCACGCTACTCCAGCCCACAACAAGTACTACAGGGCAGACGGCGTCAAGTTCAACTTCAGAGCCTGAGGGCAGTGCATTTGGCTCACAGCAGTCAAAAGAACCATCAACAACAGCAAGAACAGGATCATCAGCCCCAGTAAAATGGGCACAGGAATGGTTTCTACAGCAAGGGTTTGTTAGGTCCAGTGCTAATGCAAAGGCAAAAGAGGCCGAGCAAAGCGGAGCACCCCTGAGCATTGAGCGGACGGTCCAGGCCTATCTGGATGACCCAACAGAGGTCAAATTGATCAAAACCCATTGCTGTATTGGTATGGGAAAAGGCGCCAATGGCCAGTGCTCAGCTGGCTGGCGATAAACTATCTGGCTTGCCCTGCCGCAAGTGTCTTTATACCACCGAATTACACAATACCTGAAGCACAGCAGGAAGATGAGGGCAGCGACTTAGGTGACGGAAGTAGTGTGTTAGATGATAACCTACTTCTGATTGACCCACCAGAGTTTGAGGACGAGCTCTACTTCCCTGACAACTAGGCTTTCAACTTGTTACTTTCTTTCTTCCTTGTTTACTTTTATTATTTGTGTATGTCTCTGTCTTTCTGGTTCGATTCACATTCACAACAAATCCATCACCACCGTCTTGTCTTTATTGCCATATTGGAGTTACAGCTGTATGCATTTATTAAAGAAGTCCACTCCTCCGACTCCTGCTCCATCCGGACTCGCCCCTAAATCCATTTCCCTCAAGCCAGACATTGGATGGAGAATAGTACAAGCAATGTTGCCTCGTCGAGTCCCTCCAAAAGAAGTGGAACATGACTATAGCTATCCTCCTTTCTGAGCCGAGAGGGACTGCCCCTTAACTTAAGATGAGAACAGGTAATGAATGATGGCATGCATTGGACGCTGACTCTGAGTGATTGGTGTTTGTGTTGTTGTTGTTGTGCATGAAGTGTACTACTATTTAATCTACACACTAAATGTGACTCAAGTCAATGTTTCCCTTCTGGTTGTTAAATAACAAAATTGTACTTCTACTGCAGGCCGATCCATTGCATTTTTGAATATGGAATCTGGACTCACTCGGTAAACTACACCATGATGATGATGACCAGTACTCTTCGCAGTCAGTAGGATCGGAGATGATTGATGGAATAACTCGGGGCGTTTCATGAAGTGGCATAAAACAAAGGTAAACAAGTCAACAACAACCACAGCAGACCTACATGTCTGTGTAGTGGTGGAGTCGAGTGTAGTGGTTAACATGACTGACATCGGTGCATTGATTTAGTTAGTTACTTAATTTGGAAAAGGCTATGTTGCTGTATATGTGTGCTCTGTCTGGCTCAGTCAAAATCTAAGCTAAGTGGAGGTTGGGTGGGTGCCGTGGTTCTGCTCTGTCCTGTTGCTGTTGTAGGTTAATGCTGGAAACAGAGTAGAAATGAATTAGCCATGCCGCCTCTGAAAGTGTTTGCACTCCTCCGTAATTTATGCATTTTTTTCTCCTTGATTTTTCAATATCCCTTTTGTTTTTCCATCTACGCTTACAGGACGGCCTTTACCCTGTGCTAAACAGAGAAAAACAACTCACACTCACCTACCAAGCCGCATTCGCCAGGCAGGCAGTGGCACCCAAGATTGACGGACGCAGCGTCCATGGAAGGGAGGACCAAGAGGAATGTCGAGATGCAACTCCCCAATTTGACCAGGATAATACAGTAACTTTAGTATTATTCATCATCTTTTAATTAATTTGATTCATTTTTTCTCTTCAATCATTATGACTGTGTGTTGTTGTTATTAAGTTTGCTCTTTGCTTATAATTGATCCCTTCAGCTATTTTTTTATTTTCTTTGCTAGCTTTAAAAGGAAGCCCGGTACAACAGAACATAACATGTATGTAATTTGGGTCTCTCTGAGGGCAGACAGGCAAGGCAAATTGCATAATAATAATTAATAATATACTGCTGCCCTGTACTGTCTACTAGTCTAGTTAGTAAGTACTACTTATCATTATTCATTAACCATCAAGTCATCATCATGCATGCATTTCCTTTTTCTCCCTTAACAGATTTATGAATATGATGGTCGTCTGCCAAGATTGTGTGTGTTGTATTGTCTATGTGTAGCGCTTGTCTTCGTCAAACCTTTCCCTCAAATACCCCTTCCCAACCATTCATCAAACCCTAACCCTCTTCCCCCGGGCTGTGTGATTTATATTGAGGTGTGACTAAATGAATTTACACCAATAATTGATCACACACTTGCTGGGGCGGATATTGTGAAAGCAACACTAATTCAATTTCAACAAGGCAGGGCGAGGATCTTCTTCTGCTTGCCCACCCATGCTCAGTATTTGCAAGTCAATTTTTTTCCCAAAGGAACATAATCCATCATAAATTATAATTAATTGCCGTCATCAATTGGATTCATCATCCTTACACAGCACTAAACGTTACGCTTGTCCACTGCATATGTCTGTCGAGTGACTCGAGTCAACTGCAGTTTGTAACTGTTACTTTTTGTACTAGGCTATCTCCGCCACCATTATGTTTTATTTTACTTTAGCATTGCTAATCATTATTATGGTTTCTTGTTTGGCAGTCTTCTTCTTGTGTACTGTACTGTACTTCGTTCTACTACTCCTTCCAGAGTCTCCCTCAGGCGACTGACTGTCTCATTTTCTTTTTTTGCAAATGCTACTGCTAGTGTCTACTACTACCACCACCACCATGGCATCTTGGGAAACCAAACCATCATCACCATGCAGCCATCGCTGTGCCTAAGTTTAAACATCAATCACAGGTAAGAGAAGAAATTTGGGGGAGGCATAATTAATAATGGAAATTAACTCATTAATTCACACACCCACACCCTTCCGAGTCCAGTTGCAGACTGCATAGACTAGGAGGAGAGACTGACAGTACTAATAGGACAAGTCACTCAGTGAGGGTACCACATCGATCTGTTCGTGTGTTACTTACAATTAAAATCGGCAGATTATTTAAATCAAAAACTGGCTGCGGCCCTGCAGCAGCAAAGGAAACCGTGTGACATAAAAGAGTAACCCCCCCACAAAACATTTACACCATATGTAAAGTTTAAGTATAAATATAATTTAATCCCCTAACAAAATAAACTAATGTAAAAAATCCCACAACACCTGACCCACCCCTCTCCCTAACCCCAACCAATGTCAGTTGAATTAAAAAATTGTCCATAAATAAACCCCAACTTTTCCCCAATGTACGCCCAATGCCCACTCACCAAATAAAGAATAAAAAAGGGGCAATCCAACGTGATCTCTTATCGGCGGGCTCGCTTGTTACCCGCCAGAACCTCCTTCATCTGCTCCTCTAGGCGCGCCATTTGGAGGAGCATGCAGCGCTTGAAAGCTTGACAATTGCATCCACGGGGGGCAGCAGTCCTGGATGAAGTGCGGCGGGCGGCTGCCAGACCACGGCGCCGTACCACTGGAGGGGCCTGGCTGGGGCCCAGGGCATTGGAGGAGGCTGCAGCTGCTGCCGCCTCCTCCTCCTCCTCCGCCAGAGCCACCAGCCGCCGCTATTCTCTGCAGATGGCCTCCAGCTTCCAGCGCCAGGCCATGGCTGCCAACTCCTTCCAGTCTGGTTTTTTTGGTTGGGAAGGAGTAGCTATATCAAGAAAGAAAAAACAAAAAGACTATTGTAACCAATATACTCTTAGCAAAACAGTAAGACAAATTAATTCTACACATAGTGGCACAGTAGCACTAGCAAGCACAGTACATAACATTTGTGGTATCCTCCCACTTCCTCGGCCTATAACATTTGTAGGAGTTTCAGGCATTATACTAGCACTATGGACTCCAGTAGTACCCCAGTCTTCTTCTTCTTTCTTGTTTAGCTAAATTAAGTAACCTTGTTGTAGCCGGCATGCCAGCTCAGTCAGCTTGCGCCCAAGACAAACATACTCGTGACGCAGACTCATGTCACGTTATTTTTATTTACTACTGTCTGCAGGTGGGGAAGCTGACTACACAATCATCTTATTTTTCTATTATGGGTGGCCATACTCTCTGGGCAATTTCACTTTCAACCTGCTCTGACTACTACAACAAGGCAGATGATGTCTGATCCAAATGATCATTGATTATATATGGGACGATGAGGTACTTTGTTTTGAAACACGTGTCTAGAGATCAGCACTATCTGCGCCAACCTTGGCGAAACACTTGAAAATGTCGGAGCGAGCTACAAGAGACTGCATTTACCAGAATGCCAGGGGAGAACCTTGCCTGAGAGGTCAGCGGTGTGCTCCCACATCCTGTTGTCTATTTAAAGTACTCCCGTGAGTCATTGAGCTGACGAGCTCGTGGATGAAGCACCTGCGCGCCAGTGAGAGGTACCGGACCTGATATAATGTTTGGCAGCCTACTCAGCAAACCCCAAAATATAAGACTGTATTCTCTACTGATGACGGTTAATAAACCAGAAACACGTGTCTAGAGATCAGCACTAATTGCGCCAACCTTGGCGAAACACTCGAAAATGTCGGAGCGAGCTACAAGAGACTGCATTTACCAGAATGCCAGGGGCGAACCTTGCCTGAGAGGTCAGCGGTGTGCTCCCACATCCTGTTGTTTATATTTTTTTAATTCGAATCTTCTATTCTCCTTGGCTTTGCTACTCTGGCGCGGTTTATTTTTCTTTTACATTCTCTTCAAAGACTCTTCATCCAGTGACAGTCAGTCTCCACCTATGCTATGATGATTGAATACCATCCAGGCATCCATCCATTCAAAGTAAACAATGTCTATCATTCATCTTAATCTATCAACAAACCTTAGTTTGTTTCACCAACAAACATTTATTATTTTTTTTTAAACCACCACCCATGCGTCCTTCCTTCCTTGCTTGCCTTTGAGTTTGACCCATTAAACACCACGGAGGATTCTTGCTATCACCCATACAGTTTCACCCACCCAGGCAGGCATCTTTTCTTTCACCTTCCACCCATCCAGGCTTCAACCACCCAAGCATATGATTCCTATCAGCCACCTATGCATCCCACGTATCCTTCTCTGCCATGCATATATATTACATCTCGCCCGTCCTTCCATCCTTCTTTCCCTTTTCGTTCAACCCATCCATCAAGGTCATCTGACTCTTAGTCTTCTCCATAAAACTTTCCCAGCTGAGTTGAAGTCAGATAGAAGAGGCCATTAGTTACTCAACTACTCCCGCCACTAATGTTATTGCTCTAATGCTAAGTAAAGGGTGTCTTCTTCTTCAACCGTTGTTCACAACAACTTAGTCTCTCTCATCAGTACAGTGTACACCCTTGCAGCGATTGTAATGTCAATAAGTAAGGAATATAACTTACCACCGCCCGCCACTGCTGCTGGCTCACCCCCTGCAGCTGCCGCATCTTCTGCTCCCTCCTTACTGGCGTCGCCTTCGCAGCTGGCCCCGGCACTGGTGGTCGGTACGCCTAGAAAAAACACTACACATTTTTTAGATGCCATATACACCCCCCCCTATTTATTCTTTTTCACTAGCAAGATTGAAAAAATAGTTAATATACATACATATCATATACCACATACATCACAAGTACAAATCGGGTACTAGAGATGAGTAGAGTAGTCACTAGTAGTAGTATGTCCTATCCTATCCAAAATAGTAAAATATCTGGTTGGGCATTTTGCTGGTGGGAATTTTCGAAAAGCCTCTCAAGATTAAGAAGACTAGAAGAGGACAACCCAAAGGACTGGACTCAGTGGCTAGAGCTAATGGTGAATCTGAGTTTTAAAACCTTTTAAATAAAGAGTGGCCAACTGGGCAAGGTTAGCTACAGACAGACTAATAGTAGTAGTACTAGTACAGAGAGTCAGAGCAGAGGCAGTTAGAGGCAGGGATAACAAGAATTTAGAAACAGATAGTCTAGATCGAAGAAGATTTGGTAAAAAATAGAATTAGGAAACGGAAACAATAGTTCGGAAAAAATAAGGTGCAGTAAAAGTTAGGGAAATATAATGATTAATATTAACAACAGGAGGACTTACTGGGGCCAGCAGCAGAGCCCTCTGTAGAGGAGCGGTCCTGGCCCTGGGACTGGGAGGCATCGTGTTGTCCAACTCCTGCAGACTCCGACCCTGTCTTCTTGCCCCTGGGTGCTGCTGATCTAGAAGATAATAAAGAAAGAGACAAACATTGATGATTGGTGTGAAACAAATAACATTTTTTTTAAAATGCTCAAAAAACATTTTTGGAAACAACAATTGCAATAAAATTGACCTATCTAATCTGATCGACTAGTAGTATCGCGGGATTCGCGGACCGTCTAGTTATTATTTATGAACAATAATCCAGTGTTCCATTCTGATTCCACAATCCTAAGCCTAAGTACCACCTGACCTAGCCCACCTATTCCAGACGGGCCAATTGTTCACTAAGTCTGCATTTCCATTTATTTTAGTCCTCAAGTCAAATGCATAGATGGAGGACGCATGCATACATTTTTGCATACACCAAATTGTTGGTTGGTTGCTGCTGATGTTCTGCTAAGTCTATTACTCACTAACTAACAAACTACAAAAGGTTCTACTAAGGACTGGAGTAAGCAGCACTCAGCAGCACGTGACGTGACAGAGGATGCGTCAGGCAGACCGCAAAAAAATTACCAACTAAATAATGCTAAGTAACTAAACTACCTATCAATCCACCATTATCTTAGTGACAGGAGGACAAAGGAAGGTCTAGAGTCTCTCTAGCATTACCTAACTTAAGTTCTCTAAGGTAAAAACTCTCTTACATAATCAGCCCAAGCGAGCGCAAAGTTGCAAACAAGTAAGATTAGAAGCGCCGAGCACCTGTGTCTAGAAGGATAACAATCACAGAAATTTTTTAAACGTAATTTAACTGCAATGTAAGCAGCAGCATTCTTGCTATTCGGAAAAAATATATATTCGCAATAACAGTAACACACACTGTACACAACACACAATACTACTAGTATTAGTACTCACCAAGCCCCACGACCTCAACACCTAGCAGGTCCAGCAGGTCCTGCTCCTGGTCCAAGATGTCTGACCACCGGTGGGTCAGCTGGTTATGGGTGCGCCGGACCCCAGAGCAGCGAAACACTGCCCGGCGCACCCTCGCCCACTGGCGGTGATGCTCCTGGGTAGCGTACCCGGAGCCAGGCCTGCCGCCTGCTGCCAAGTTCAAGGGGAGGTGGCTCTGAACAAAAAAAACAAGGGCAGCCACCTCCGCCTCGGTAAAATGGGCCCGGGGCTGCACTCCTTCCGGGCGCCGTCTGCCGCAAGGAAGGCGGCTCTTCTTCGTGGCAGGCACCTTCCCCTTGCTAGTGCAGGAGGTAGTGGTACCCTTAGCCATAGTGCTTGGTGGGCGGGGGCGGAAAAGAAAATGTAGGAGTAAAAAATAAAGTCAGGAGAAGAAGTAGGAAAGTAAAAAAGCAAGTAATATAAAACAGTAGAAAAAAGTAAAAACAACGCAGTAAAAGTAGAAATAAAATGCAAAATATACACTTAGGGACAGAGAGGGATAGATAATAAATATAAAAAGATCAGAAAAACAGTGTAAAAAACAAAGGATTGAAAAGATTAGAGAGGGATGAAAAACAGGCCCCAGAACCATGCAAAGAGTAGGAAAACAAGATTGCCGTGCCCATTGGCGACTGCGTGGTGAAGTTCGCGTGATATTTCCTCCCAACACGCAATCCGCGTTGCCGAACGTCAACATCTCGCGAGCATACGCGAGCACACGCGAGCATGCGGAAAGTAGCAACTTTGCATGCTCGCGTAACTCCGCGAAGCGTTGCAGAGTTTTTGTGCCGCTTCGCGTAGCCTTGCGTAGCGTGGCTACGCGAACTCCGCCCAGGGTTACTTCTCTTGCCATTTTCTGCACCTCTCTTCCTCTTTCTGCACCTCACTTGCCTCTTTCTGCACTTCTCTTGCTTCTTTCCACACCTCTGTTGCTTCTTTCAGCAATTCTCTTGCCTCTTTCTGCATGTCTGTCAGAGCAATGATACCTTGTACTTGTGCAGGAACAGAAGATGACTATTCCCAATGCCCCTTCTGGGAAATGCCTCGGACGCCCTGTTTTAAATAGCGTCTGGAAATATCTCCGAAAGGGGAAAGGGGAGTTGGATAAAATAACAAACAATAAGAAGAGATTGCCTCTGGTCATCAGTTTTATGCACCCTCTGTTTTCTCCTCAGCGTAATGTTCAGCCTTGGATTGTGGAGTTCTAGAAAACTAAATAACCTTGGGCTTTTGCTCCTCTTCTATTTAATGAATGCTTATATTTCCTTACAGAGATAATTTTCTTAATTTTTTCTTGTTTCTTTTTTCACAGGAAAAATAATTCTGGAGGACTCTTTCTTCAGGTAAGTCTTGATATATATCCTGTCTCTATTATATTTTAATATGTACAGTTCTATTAGTAAGGTAATTTAGTTCCGTTCAACATGCACACTATACATTATATATACAGTCTTAGGATGATAATTGTACATAGCTTCTTGAGAAGATTCTACTTCCTTCACAATGCTCGAATTCTGCTCTCTTGACTTGGGGAAGTATTCTTTATTAGGCTTGGTGAATGTTACTCTTCATTACGATGAAAATTCATCTGCGCATGCACGCTAAAATGACACGCACTCTCACTGATGTGAGAAGTATGCGGCAGCGTTATGCGCAGACTCCAAGAAAAGACCACTTCCGAGACTAAGGAGTTGACGACACGACGGCAGTCACATGAGCGGGTACTAACCCGACAAATTACTCGAAGACACTACCCTGACTAAAACGACGACAGAGAAGACTATACGAGATGCGTCTTCAGGAAGAACTTCAGGTCAAGTGCACGAACGTTCTAAGCTGCGTGCTCTAAGTAGAATCTTGGGGCTGAGAAAAAAGACTAGAACCACACTTGTTGGAAATGTCGGCCATCTGGAGTTTCTTGAGTTCCATGCCTCATTCCAAGAAATGGTTCTTTTTCTCTGAGTGGTTAATCGCGACTGTCCTTGAACTGTGGTACATATTATTGCGTTCTTGTTTCCAGGAATCCTGACAGTACCTCCTTGCAAGGGAGGTTCTTCCGGTCGGGGCTTCTTTGGGAACTTCAGGTGAAAGGCCCTCACTAGGCGGGGAGCATGTACATCAGAGTATAGTTCCCAGGATCTCCCCTCAGGACCGTATCCTTTCCAGTCTATCAAATAATAGACTTTTCCTCTTGATTTTCTGGAGTCTAAAATTCTCTTAACTTCAAATTCGTCCCCTGACTCTAATTGTACAGGTCTTGGAGGAAGAGTAACTCTCAAATCTGGTGATGCTTTCTTTAACAGGGAAACATGAAAGACTGTGTGCACCTTCATTCCTTTTGGTAATTTTAAACGGTAGGTTACAGGGTTAACTACTTTTTCGATTAGGTATGGGCCTACAAATCTAGGTTGGAACCTACTGTCCCCTTTTAACCTAAGATTTTTTGCGTTTAGCCGGAACCTTATCACCAATTTGTAATACTGGGCCTTCTTTTCTCTTTTTATCGGCATATTTCTTATAGTTCTCTTTCGCCCTTACCAAGTTTTCTGTAGCTGCCTGATGAACTTGTGTTAGGTTCTGTACTACCTCTTGAACTGCTGGCACTGAGATTTCCCTGCCAATTACAGAAGAATTTGGGTGTCTGCCATAATTTAGATAGAAAGGGGAAAACCCTGTAGAGACATTTTTTGCATTGTTATGTGCAAATTCTGCTGCCCATAAGAACTCTGGCCAATCCCCTTCCTGATCGAGTAGAAATAGTCTTAAATACTGCTCCAGTTCTTGATTTGCCCTCTCTGTCTGCCCATCAGTTTCTAGGTGATAGCTGGTGGAGTATCTTGTGTCTATATCCAGCCCTTCCATAAATGCCTTCCAGAAATGGGACAGAAATTGAGAACCCCGATCTGAGATGATTATCTTAGGCATTCCATGGGCCCGTACTAAATGGGTACTAAAATGAGTGGCTAGCTGTTTAGCTGTTGGAACTCCTTTTAAGGCAATGAAATGAACCATCTTGGTGAATGCATCTACAAACACTAAAATTGTGTTGTACCCCTGACAGGAAGGCAGATCTAAAATTAGGTCTACAGTAATGGTATGCCAAGGATGTGGAGGGGTGGGCATAGGTTGGAGTAATCCCTTTGGAGATTGTCTCTCCGATTTTCCCCGAGTACAGACCTCACATGTTCTCACATAGGAGTGAATATCTTTAGTCATTTGTGGCCACCAATAATTTCTTTTAACCAAACCTTCCATCTTTAAGATTCCTATATGACCAGCTAATCGACTATCATGACTTTCTTCGAGAACTAATTGTTGCAGCTCTTGATTGGGTAGGTAAAGTTTTCCTGCATTAAAGGGTAAGTTGTGTCGGATCTCTCTCTGAGGGTCTTGTCTTGCCCATTCTGTGATTTCTTCTAGCGTCATTGTTCTAGCCACTCGATCCTCTATAGTTTCCTGACTTACTGATCCCACAATTTTGTGTTCTGGAATAATCATCTGTTGCTCTTGGCAATTTTCTGCTCTTTCAGTATTGACTCTAGACAGAGTGTCAGCCTTTCCATTCTTTGTTCCTGGTCTGTAGGTAATCACAAAATCGTAGTCAGCAAAGTATAATGACCACCTAAGTTGTCGTGGGGTAAGGGTCTTAGCGGACTTCAAAAGTTTCAGATTCCAATGATCTGTGAACACCGTAACCGTATGCCTTGCTCCCATCAAGTAATGTCTCCATTCTTTGAACGCATCCTTGATGGCCAGTAACTCTTTTTCGGTGGGAGTGTAGTTGACTTCTGCGGGTGTCAATTTTCTTGATCTATAAGCTACTGGGTGGAGTTGTCCTGTCTGTTTATGTCTCTGAGAGAGAACTCCCCCAATCCCCAAATCTGAGGCGTCCGCCTCTAGATAAAAAGGTTCTGTAGGGTCTGCATGCAATAAAAGTGGCGCGGTAGTAAACTCTTCTTTTATAGATCAAAAAGCCCTTTCTGTATCTTCTGTCCACTCGAAAGGAACTCCCTTCTTTAGGAGTCGAGTGAGAGGATTAATTTGTGTGAGAATTCGTTGATAAATCTTCTATAGAAATTGGCAAAGACAATGAAGCTTTGCAGCTCCTTCACACAACTCGGGGATTTCCACTCCAGGACTGCCACTACCTTCTGCATATCCATAGTAATTCCAGATGGAGAAAGCACAAATCCTAGAAATTCTACCTCTTTTACATTGAACGCACATTTTTCCAATTTTACATACAATTTGTTTTCTCTCAATCTTTGTAGGATTCTTCTCACTTGATTTGGATGCTCATCTTCGGAATTTGAGTAAATTAAAATATCATCAATGTATACTATAACACATTGATCAATGAACTCACTCAGCACACTGTTGATGAAGTGCTGGAAGGCTGCGGGGGCATTACACAGCCCGTAGGGCATCACTTGATATTCGTACAAACCCAGACTCGTCACCTTCTCGGATTCTTATCAAATGATATGCACCCCTAAGATCAAGCTTGGTGTAAATTTGTGCTTCTTTCACTTGATCTAAGAGTACAGAGATGAGAGGAAGTGGATACCTATTCTTGATGGTGACCTTATTAATCGCTTGGTAGTCAATGCAAGTCCTCAGTAACCCTGGGCGGAGTTCGCGGAGTTGCACTACGCTGCACTACGCGAAGTGCAAAAAAACTCTGCCACACTACGCGGAGCTACGCGAGCGGCGGAGTGCAATAGAAAAATGCAGTTCGCGGTGATTGCACAGTGCCGGATGCTTGTCCGCACTGTGCAATCATTGCAAACGTCACCTTGCACAGTGCAAGCGGTCCCTGCTTTCCTTTTCTGCCGCTCGAGTAGATTTTTACTCGAGCAGCAGCTTTCTGAATGCGAACGGGAAGTTTCTCAACGCGAGCTGTCGCGAGCATACGCGACCACTCGCAATGAGAAACCTGACCCCCCGCGTTGAGAAATCTCGCCGGGATGTTGATTTACCACGCTCGTGCTCGCCAACTTGACGTTGACGAACGCGAGCGAGGAAAAAAACTCCGCTACGCAAAGCAAAGCGTAGTTTTTCGGAACTCCGCGATCTCCGCATAACGCGGAGTGCAGGAAACTCCGCAAACTCCGCGAGCGGAGTGGAGTTCACCACCCAGGGTTAGTCATCAGCTCGCCTTCTTTCTTTGGGACGAAGAATAATGGCGAAGACACAGGAGACTGGGAGGGGCGTATAAAACCATTGGCCAGATATTTCTTTATATACTCCTTCAGATGTTCATTTTCTTTTTCGGTCAAGGCATAGACTCGAATACATGGTAGATTAGCACCCGGTTCCAGGTCTATTCTGCAGTCAAATCGTCTATGTGGTGGCAATTTTTCTGCCTCTACCTCATTAAACAAGTACTCGAAATCTTTATATTCCGGCGGGATTTCACTGGTGTGGATCACACACACTGAAGCTCCTTCTTCAGTCAGAAGAGTCGCCGGTCCTGGTTCTCCAGATCTTGTCCTAGTACAAAAACAATTTTCCTTACAGAAGACTGAATCCATCTTAACTGTTCTTGCATCCCAGTCAATGCTCGGATTATGCTCAGTGAGCCACGGCAGACCCGGGATTATTTCAAACTGCGGAGCATCAATCAAGTTGAACTGGATAATTTCTCGGTGACCTTCTTGAAAGGTTAATTCCACTTGTTCTGTGTGGCTTACTATGGGTCCGGAAGAGAGATTCGTCCCATCAACTGCTCTTACTGGTTCACTCTTTGACTTCAAAATTGCCTTTAGTCCTATCTTAGCCGCATACTTCAAGTCGCAGAAGTTTCCAGTTGCCCCTGAGTCAATCATAACTGTAACTTCCGTTAAAGTTATGTGTCTGAATTTTAACGTCATTGAGATTATTAGGTGAGGGGAGGAAGATTGCAAGGTGTTGGCCAAGAGGTGTTCCTCTGGAGTTGTCTTTTCCTCTGCACACACCAGCCCAATTCCACTTACTGGTGGTGCCTGAAGTTTTCCTTCTCCTTGGAGGACATATTTGGTTTCTTCGGACATACTCTCACAAAATGTCTGCTGCCTCCGCAATACATGCATAAATTATTCTGCTGTCTCTTTTCCTTCTCTTCCTTAGACTAGGGCCCCTGAACGACTCCAATCTGCATGGGTTCAACTCCGGGTTGATTTTCATTGGCTCTTAAAGATTCCGCTTTAACTCTATCAAATCTTGGAACGCTGTACTTGAACTCTTTTCTTCTCTCACCTCTCCTCTCACTTTGACAAAAATCAATCTCCAGAACTAGGTCCACCAAAGCCGATATGTCAGTAGGTCTATTTGGGATATGTGCCAGGGTATCTTTCAGTACATCTCTCAAGCCACGATAAAAGACTGCAGCTCTTTTGCTTTCTGGCCAGTCGGTTTCCACCACCAGCTTATTAAACTGGGCAAGATAAGCCACTAAATCCTTATTACCCTGCTTTAGTTCTAAAAGCTTGTTATCTGTGGCTTGGGATATCTTTCGCCGATCAAAAATCCGAAGGAACTCCCTCTTCAAATCTTCAAAATTATAGAGCAGAACGTCATCTCGGGTAACCAATGGCATAGACCAGCTTGCGGCATCGCCACCGAGGTATGACAAAATAAAAGCCACTCGGGACCGTGCGTCTGGGAAAATCGAAGGACGACACATAAAATGTAAGGAACATTGTGTCAAACATATCTGAGCCTTCTGGGGATCTCCGCTGAATCGTTCTGGTGGTGCTAAGGGAATTGCTGGGGACAAGGACTGTACTAAGTGAGTAGCTACTCTCGAAGTTGAACCTACATTCTCTCCTTCAGTCCCAGGGAATCTTATGCTAGCCTCAGGGGTCATATTATTCATTTTAGCTGCTAGTTCTACAGTTTCCCTCCTAGAATCCATGCTTTCTTGCCTCAATCCCTTGTTTTCTTCTTTAACTGCCGCTAATTCTTTTTGTAGATTCTGCAAATTTATTCCCTCTGCCATTCTGTTCAGGCGCAAGTTTTAACACGTGGGCATTTCACTCTGTCAGAGCAATGATACCGTGTACTTGCGCAGGAACAGAAGATGACTATTCCCAATGCCCCTTCTGGGAAATGCCTCCGACGCCCTGTTTTAAATAGCGTCTGGAAATATCTCCGAAAGGGGAAAGGGGAGTTGGATAAAATTACAAACAATAAGAAGAGACTGCCTCTGGTCATCAGTTTTCTGCACCCTCTGTTTTCTTCTCAGCGTAATGTTCAGCCTTGGATTGTGGGGCTCTAGAAAACTAAATAACCTTGGGCTTTTGCTACTCTTCTATTTAATGAATGCTTATATTTCCTTACAAAGATAATTTTTCTTAATTTTTTCTTGTTTCTTTTTTCACAGGAAAAATAATTCTGGAAGACTCTTTCTTCAGGTAAGTATTGATATATCCTGTCTCTATTTTATTTTAATATGTACAGTTCTATAAAAAACATTTTTTGCAGATTAATATAGCGCGAACTCGACCCGAAGGTATTGAAGCGCTTTACATAAGTACCGGTTACGTTACACAAGGACACATTCATTTTTTTTATTTTTTTTTGGTTAGGCACGGGGAGATTACGTGATTTGCCCAGAATCACAGGATGTAGACGCGGCCCCGAGGCTCGAACCTTGGTTTCCAGCACCAAAGTCGGCAGCTCTAGCCGTCAGACCACAGGTAATTTAGTTCCGTTCAACATGCACACTATACATTATATATACAGTCTTAGGATGATAATTGTACTTAGCTTCTTGAGAAGATTCTACTTCCTTCACGATGCTCGAATTCTGCTCTCTTGACTTGGGGAAGTATTCTTTATGAGGCTTGGTAAATGTTACTCTTCATTATGATGAAAATTCATCTGCGCATGCACGCTAAAACGACACGCACTCTCACTGATGTGAGAAGTACGCGGTTGCGTTATGCACAGACTCCAAGAAAAGACCACTTCCTAGACTAAGGAGCTGATGGCACGACGGCAGTCACATGAACAGGTACTAACCTGACGAATTACTCGAAGACACTACCCTGACTAAAACGACGACGGAGAAGGCTATACGAGATGCGTCTCCAGGAAGAACATCAGGTGAAGTGCATGAACGTTCTAAGCTGTGCGCTCGAAGTAGAATCTTGGGGCTGAGAAAAAAGACTAGAACCACACTTGTTGGAAATGTCGGCCATCTTGGAGTTTCTTGAGTTCTATGCCTCATTCCAAGAAATGGTTATTTTTCTCTGAGTGATTAATTGCCACTGTCCTTGAACTGTGGTACATATTATTGCGTTCTTGTTTCCAGGAATCCTGACAACTTCTCTTGCTTGTTTCTGCACCTCTCTTGCCTCTTTCTGCACCTCACTTGCTTCTTTCTGCACCCCTCTTTTCTCTTTCTGCACCTCTCTTGCCTTTTCTGCACCCCTGTTCCCTCTTTTTGTACCTTTCCTGCCTGTTTCTGCACCTCTCTTGCCTCTTTCTGTACCTCTGTTGCTTCTTTCTGCACTTATCTTGCTCTTTCTGCACCCTTCGTGCCTCTTTCAGCACCTCTGTTGCTTCTTTCTGCACTTCTATTCCTTCTTTCTGCACCCCTCCTACCTCTTTCTGTACCTCTCTTGCCTCCTTGTCCACCTCTCCTACCTTTTTTCTACACCCCTCTTGCCTCTTTTTGCACCTCTGTTGGTTTTCTGCACTTGCTTCTTTCTGCACCTCACTTGCCTCTTTCTGCACTTCTCTTGCTTCTTTCTACACCTCTGTTGCTTCTTTCAGCCATTCTCTTGCCTCTTTCTGCACTTTTCTTCCTTTTTTCTGCACCCCTCCTGCCTCTTTCTGTACCTCTTTTGCTCTTTGTGCACCTCTCCTACCTCTTTCTGCACCCCTCTTGCCTCTTTTTGTACCTCTGTTGGTTCTTTCTGCACTACTCTTGCTTCTTTCTACACCTCTGTTGCTTCTTTCAGCAATTCTCTTGCCTCTTTCTGCACTTCCCTTGCTTGTTTCTGCACCTTGCTTGCGTCTTTCTGCACCTCTGTTGCCTCTTTCTGCACCCCTCTTGCCTCTTTCAGCACCCCTCTCCCCTCTTTCTGCACCTCTCTTGCCTCTTTCTGCACCCGTTGCCTCTTTCTGTGCCTTTCCTGCCTGTTTCTGCACCTCTCTTGCCTCTTTCTGTACCTCTGTTGCTTCTTTCTGCACTTCTCTTGCCTCTTTCTGCACCCTTCGTGCCTCTTTCAGCACCTCTGTTGCTTCTTCCTGCACTTCTCTTCCTTCTTTCTGCACCCCTCCTGCCTCTTTCTGTACCCCTGTTGCCTCTTTCTGTACCTTTCTTGCCTGTTACTGCACCTCTCTTGCCTCTTTTGGCACCTCTGTTGCTTCTTTCTGCACTTCTCTTGCTTCTTTCTGCACCCCTCTTGCCTGTTTCTGTACCCCTTTTGCCTCTTTGTGCACCTCTCCTGCCTCTTTCTGCACCTCTCTTGCATTTTTCTGCAGTTCTCTTGCCTCTTTAGCTTCTTTCTGTACTTTTCTTGCCTCTTTCTGTACCCCTCTTGCCTCTTTCTGCACCTCTGTTGGTTTTTTCTGCACTGCTCTTGCTTCTTTCTTCACCTCTGACTTAGAGGTAGTTTTAATCCCCCTGCCCTATTATGTACTAGGGCCTTACAGGAGAGGTCATGGCAATCACAGGGGTACCCCCACCCATAGTGTACCCTAGTGTATGTAGGTGTTTTCACTGTATTCTAAGTGTCTTTCACCATAGCACTGACTCCGGGCCTGGTTAGTCAGAGTCAGTTACCACCAGTACCAGTCAGCAAAAAGTTGGGGGCACAGGATGACTTTGCAACAAGGCCTCTTTCTACACCTCTGTTGGTTCTTTCTGCATATCTCTTGCTTCTTTCTGCACCTTTCTTCGTCTTTCTGGACTTCTGTTGCCTCTTTCTGCATTTCTCTTGCTTCTTTCTGCGCCTTTCTTCCTCTTTCTGCACATGTCCTACCTCTGTAGGCATAGTTCGAAATTAGCATATAAAAAACCTTTGAAATTCACTGAAAAAACCATAGGTTTCAGGGACGTTATAGTTAGAAATTAGCATTTAAAAAAACCTTTGAAATTCACTGAAAAAACCATAGGTTTCAGGGACATTATAGTTTGAAATTAGCATTTATAAAACCTTAGAAATTCACTGAAAAAACTACAGGTTTCAGGGACGTTATAGATAGTTGGACATTTCACTCGTGCAAAACCAGAGAAATTCGGCCGTTATAGTTAGTTGAGCTAACTATAACTCGCGCCCACAATGCACTGCTGATGATGTCACATATTACATCATTCATGACATGGTCAGTGACATCACCGAGGACATCACTAACCATGTCATGAATGATGTAATATGTGACGTCATCAGCAGTGCATTGCGGGGCGCGAGTCATAGTTAGCTCAACTAACTATAACAGCCGAATTTCTCTGGTTTTGTACAAGTGAAATGTCCAACTAACTATAACGTCCCTGAAACCTGTGGTTTTTTCCAGTGAATATATATACATATATAAAAACAGAAGCATAGAACTCTGGGTAGTTCTCAAGTTTAGGTGGAAAGCAGCTCCAGTAAGAGCACTCTCAACACTAGCGACACTCTAAATTTGTTCACCTCAAATGTCTGCTTTTCTATCAAAGTTTTTAAGCATAGGATTAGTGCAGTGCTATCCACACCGAGATAGAAAGGGACAAAGTCTTTTGGCATTTTTACAGCAAAGTCTTTAAGCATAGGATTAGCACAGTGCATATATATATATATATGAGGAAAACTCGATTGCACTTCATCAGGAAAAAACGAGCGTGGACCCAGCAGTAAGTGCAATTTCTTTTACTTTATTGCCACCAACTTGTCCGCCATGACGCGTTTCGGCCGAAAAACGGCCTTGATCACATGATTTCAGTGAATATATATATATATATATATATATATACATATATATATATATATATATATATATATATATATGTGTATATGTATCTCTATATATCCAAACAAAAAGGTTACAGTTAGCCGGTTTGCACCTGAACACAGGTGGTGCAAGCAAGGGCGCTACAGCTAGCGCCTTCCAAACATTCAACAAAACGTCTCACCATAATAAGAGGGCTTGCACTCAGGAGCAGAGGAATCCATCCATTTATTGGAACAAACCACACAGAAACAGTCCATTCATTTAAAGTATCTGGCAACACTGATAGAACATGTTTCGGCTAGTCACAGCCTTCATGAATTCTAGAATTCACCATCTATTTTTGCTCACTTTATATGCTCAAATACACCAGATATAGAAGAAATACTGCCCTTTGTTGTGGTAAATCATAAAACATTTCCAAACAAAGTAGCATAAATTATTGCAAAGTCTCCAGTGCCGGATCAAATAACTGGAGACTTTGCCATAATTTATGCCGCTCTGTTTGGATTATTGGATTTATATGGCGCACAGCTACCCAGAGGTTTTCCGGCGCCTACGGACATACAGGACGAGAGAAAGGCTATTAGTAAAAGTTCTACTGATTAAACAGCCATGTTTTCAGTTCTTTGCGGAATTTGAGATAGTGTTTTTCAAAACGGAGGTGCATTGGAAGGGAATTCCAGAGGGAAGGAGCTAGATAGGCAAAGGAGCGTCCTCCCATTCTGGCTCGTTTGATCCTAGGTACCTGGAATTTTAATAGACTAGAGGAGCGTAGTAAGCGTGAGGGACGGTAATGGTGCACCAGGGCACTTAGGTAGTGGGGAGCTGAGCCTATGTTTATTTTGTGCATATAGCAAAGGGCTTTAAATTTGGCGCGATTGTCAATTCTCAGCCAGTGTAGTTTTCGAAGAGCCGCTGAGGTGGAGGCCATTCTGGGTAGTTGGCAAAGCAGTCTTGCCGCGGAGTTTTGGACTACTTGTAGCTTACGGAGTACTTCCTTACTAGCGCCCAGGTAGAGCACGTTACCGTAATCCAACCTGGACACTATCAAGGCCTGGATGATAGTTTTTTGTGTAATGGAGGGAAGCATCCAGAGAATTTTCCTAAGCCACTTTAGGATAGCAAAGCAAGTGGAGGCAACTTTGATCACTTGCTGCCTCATAGACAATTGGTCGTCAATAATGACGCCAAGGTTACGGGCAGATTGAGATGGAAGGGGGAGATCGCCCATTTGCGGTGGCCAATGTTGGGGGCCCCAGAGAGTTTTATTACCACCGAAGATGATGAGCTCGGTTTTCCCACCGTTGAGTTTTAGTTTATTTGAGTGCATCCAGTCAGCGATCTCTTTTAGCCCTGTCTGTAGCGAGGATGATTTAGAAGTCTGCTTTGAGGAAAGCGAAATGATAAGCTGGGTATCATCCGCGTAAGAGTAAATTGTTAGCCCTACTTGCTCTGCTATTGTAGCCAGAGGGCTGACGTAGATGTTGAAGAGCAATGGACTAAGTATGGAGCCCTGAGGGACTCCATATGGGGAGACCTGAGTTTTGGAATGAGCAGTAGAAGAGAAGACCTGAAAGGTCCTTTTGGATAAGAAACTAGACAGCCATTTAAATGCCGTACCACAAATGCCCTTAGATTGAAGGATATTTAGAAGCGAAGTGTGGGAAACAGTGTCGAATGCGGCTCTTAGATCAAGTAAAATGAGTGCCACCGTATCTCCTTTGTCGACCTGTTGACGAATGTTCTCAGTGACTCCCAGAAGCACAAGTTACTAACTTGTGTAACGATATATCTGTAAGAGACAGTAGTTAGTGACAGATTCCTTACCTTAGAATATCCCCAGGCGTCAGGCTGGATCCAGAAAGTTTTTTGCGTAGCAGTACCCTTGCGCGTCGGTAGGCGGCGTCGTGCGGCTCCGCGTCCGTCGTCGGCGTCGTCATCGCCGGGATGACGTCGCGGGCAGTACTTAGACGCCGCCCCTGCGCGCTGACGTCAGTTCTGTACACGACTTTCCGCGCCAGGAACGCAGAGCCATGCAAGAAGCTGACATAGGTGTCTGAAAAATACTAGGGCCCTGAAAGGGATGTCCTTAACCCTAGAAATCAGTTCGCAGAACGGGGAGGATGGGTGGGCGGTAAGGAATCTGTCACTAACTACTGTCTCTTACAGATATATCGTTACACAAGTTAGTAACTTGTGCATCTGAAAGAGACACGTTAGTGACAGATTCCTTACCTTAGAATAGATACCCCAGCAATACCAACACCGGTGGTGGGTCTGCGAACAAAGATCAGACAAGGAAGTCCTGGAGGACAGAACGGCCAAAGAAGCTGTCCCTCCGGACCTGACTGTCAAGGCAGTAATGTTTTGTAAACGTGTGCAGCGAGGCCCACGTAGCTGCCTGACAGATAACCGGCAGCGGAACACCGCGGCCCAAGGCCGTGGTAGCAGCCGTTGCCCTGGTGGAATGGGCATGCAGCCCAACAGGAGGCTCCTTCTTAGCCAAAGAATAGCAGGTCTTGATGCACAAGGTAACCCAGCGGGAGATGGTTCGTTTGTGCACCGCCCAACCTTTTGGCGCCCACGTAGCCAACAAAGAGCTGGTCATCCACCCGGAAGTGTTTTGTGCGGTCGATATAGAAGGAGAGCGCACGCTTTGGGTCCAGACGGTGGAGCCTCTCTTCCTCTCTGGAAGGATGCGGAGGCGGAAAGAAGGTAGGCAAAGTGATGGTCTGCCCAATGTGGAAGGCAGTAACCACCTTTGGCAAGAAGGACGGACGCGTCCGAAGAACAACCTTGTCTGGATGAACAGACAGAAAGGGAGGTTTGCAAGATAGAGCCTGGAGCTCACTCACCCGCCGAGCGGAGGTGATGGCCACCAGAAAGGCTGTCTTCAGAGTGAGAAGACGAAGAGGACAGTTATGTAGAGGCTCAAAGGGAGCGCACATTAAAAAGGTAAGAACCAAGTTCAAGTCCCACTGAGGCATCACAAACGGAACAGGAGGGAAGAGGTGTGTAATGCCTTTTAAGAACCTGTTAACAACAGGGGACTTGAAAAGGGAGGGCTGATCAGGGAGCCTGAGGAAGGCCGAGATAGCACAAAGATAACCCTTGATGGTACCCAGGGCAGAACCCTGTTGGGCCAGAGAAAGAAGGAACAGAAGGACCTCAGAGAGAGGGGCAGAAAGGGGATTCACAGCCTTTGCTGTGCACCATGCCACAAATTTGTTCCACCTGCAGGCGTATACCACCTTAGTGGAGGGACGCCTGGCTGCCAGAATCACATCACAAACTTCGGGAGGCAAGTCGAAAGGAATCAACTGCCGCCGCTCAATCTCCACGCAAGCAGGTGTAGACTGGACAGGTTCGGGTGGAGGACCGTCCAAGACCCACCTGTCCGAGGTGATGGGACGCCAGTGGTGAAGGTGATGGCGGACCCTGCCCCCTACTGGCGTGCTGTGCACCTGAAAGGAGGGACTAGGAGGGCTTGGAGGCCGCGGACGGGTTGGAGGTGGTGGCCTGACCCGCACGCTGGTTGCCCGAACCGCCACGGCGGTATCCACGTCCTCGGCCACGCGAAGACGCCTGCTGCGCGGGCCGGTGGCTGGGCTGCTGACGTGACTGGGCGCCCCTTCCGTGGCCACGATAGGGGCGAAAAGCAGAAGGTAGCGGAGGGCGTGTAGCAGAAAGGCCCAGGGACTTGGCAGTAGCCCGTGAGTCCTTAAAACTCTCCAACGCATGGTCTGCTTTGGAACCAAAAAGACCGACTCCATCAAAGGGCATGTCCATGAGAGTATTCTGGACATCCCCTGAAAAACCAGTGGTTCTCAGCCAGGCGTGGCGACGCAGCGCCACCGTCGTTGCAATAGATCTGCCCAGCGAGTCGGCGGTATCAAGGCCACAACGTATGGTGTATTTGGCCGCATCCCTTCCTTCCGCAATGGCGCGGGTAAGCAGTGTCTGGACCTCCTCAGAACACTGGGGCAAAACAGTCGCCACCGAATCCCACAAGGAGTGGGTGTATCGGCCCAAAAGACAAGCGGTGTTGATGGACCGCAAGCCAGCACTGGAGGAAGAAAAACCCTTCTTCCCAAATTGATCCAGGCGTTTGGATTCCCTATCCGGAGGGGCGGTAGGGAAGGCGGTTTGGGAAGCGGAGGCGTGGACAACCAAGCTCTCAGGAGTGGGGTGGACAGAGAGAAACAAGGGGTCGCCCGGAGCTGGGCGATGGCGTCGGGACACGTTCCTATCCACAGGAGCCCCTGTGTTGGGCTTGGACCAGGCGCCCAAAAGAACGTCAGTTAGTGCATCGTTGAACGGCAGCACAGTCTCCAAGGAGGAGGCTGCCGGCTGAAGCACTTCTGTCAAGAGATTAGTCTTGACCGTCACCTTAGGGAGTCGGAGATGTAAGGCTCCAGCTGCCCTACGCAACACCGTTGCAAAATTGGCTCCCTCCTCCGTAGCCACGGGAGGAGACAGCATGCCAGTGTCAGGGGAAGTATCTAGACCACTGGCATCCCCTAGTTCCTCTGCCCAGTCCTCATCATACTGACACTGCTGTGCCAGAGGGTCCTCAGACCCCTCCCAGTCCTCCTGGTCCTCCTCCGGTTCAAAATAAGGAGGAGGGACATTTGGGACCCAAGGTCCCATTGGTGCCGGAACCGGCGTCGAGCGACGTCGGTCCGGCTCCATGTCCGGAGCCGGAGAGTACATGGGGACGACGCCGCCCGGAGCCCCGGGCGGCGTCAGGAACGGCACCGGAGACATCGACGCCGGCGGAGGCGTGGTCAGGTCGACCGGCGTCGATGGGGGTTGCGGTACCACCGGAGCCGGGATCGAGGCCGGGGCCGAAGCCGGAGCCGGGACCGAGGCTGGAGGCACGAGCGACGCCGGGACCGGAGTCGTCGGCGACGCCGGGGCAACCCCATCAGGGCCCGCGGGGCCCGAAGGCGCACCGGAGGGACCTTGAGGCCCGAAGAGGCGGGCCATGGCCGACAGGAATTCCTGTACTTGGGCCGGATCCGCCCCCGAACCCGGGAAGGACGGGTATTGCGGGGCGACTCCACAGGCATGTCCGGGGCCGCGGGGGCGGGGACGGTGCCGGGAGGGGCCTCAGCCGAGTCGCGAGACCGGCGAGGCGAAGCCCTAGAGCGATGATGCTTTTTGGACTTCTTGTGCTTAGACTTACCGGATGACGAAGACTTGGATCCCGACGACCGGCGAGGACTCCGCGACCGACCCCTCGACCTCTCACGCGACCGGGGCTTGGTGTGGCACGGAGCCGACTGCCGGGCCTTGAGGAGCTTTCGAGACCGCTCTCGCAAAGCTTTCGGGTTGAGGGCCCGGCAGTCGGAACACGACTTCGTGTCGTGGCCTCGGCCGAGGCAGAAGAGACACTCCAGATGCGGGTCTGTGATGGACATCATCCGAGCACAGGCGTCGCAACGTTTAAAGCCGGGCATCCCTACGACACCTTGGAGTCGATTTGAAAGAAACAATGAAAAAATTCACCCAAAAAGTTAGTCAAAAAATGACTAGGGCACTGCTCTTCCCGGATCTGCGCTTGCTGGCGCGGAAAAAGAAGAACTGACGTCAGCGCGCAGGGGCGGCGTCTAAGTACTGCCCGCGACGTCATCCCGGCGATCACGACGCCGACGACGGACGCGGAGCCGCACGACGCCGCCTACCGACGCGCAAGGGTACTGCTACGCAAAAAACTTTCCGGATCCAGCCTGACGCCTGGGGATATTCTAAGGTAAGGAATCTGTCACTAACGTGTCTCTTTCAGATGTGTCGATTCTGTGGAGAAACCTGCTCTAAAACCCGATTGAGACGGATGAAGAATATTTTGTGCTTCAACATACTTCGTCAGCTGGGAGTTGATGTGTTTTTCTAAGATCTTGGAGAACACCGGGAGCAGGGAAATGGGGCGAAAGTTAGAAAGGATCTTGGGGTCAGAGTTGGTTTTTTTAAGCAAAGGGAGCACCATCGCATGTTTCCAGGCCGACGGAACTTTTGCTTCAGATAGTGATGCGTTAAGGAGCTCCATGATGATAGTAAGTATAGGGAGGTCTAGTTTTTGAAGCACAGAGGGAGGAAGCGGATCCTTGGGGGATCCAGATTTGATGCTTGTAAGAATACTATGAAAAGCAGATATGTCAAGAGGAGTCCATTTGTGTTAGCAGGGTGTTATTGTTCGCTTGAACGACTTCTTGTGAGGGACATAGTGTTACCAAATCATTAGTTTGTAAGTTAGTTGTTATGTGTTTGTTAAAATCCGAATAGATTTTATCAATTTTGTCCACAAAAAATTCCGCCAGATCATCGCATTGTTTAGAGTTGAGACCCGGAGGCTCAGGTTGGCAGTTTGCACCAGATAGTTCTTTCACTACTTTGAACAGAACTTTGGGACCGTTTTGTGAGAGTAAAATAGTGTGATTGGCGTGTTCAGCACGAGCCGTGTTGCACAAGGAGTGATAGCTATTTAAAGCTAATTTATACGTGTTTTTTTTGTCTAGCTCGTAGTTTTTTCGCCATTGTCTTTCTAGATTTTTACATTTAGTTTTTTCTTTTTTAAGTTTTTCTGAAAACCAAGGAGCAGGGGGGCGGTGATGACCCACTTTTTTGTTAGACAATGGTAGACACGCATCAATAGAAGAGGTTAGCCATTTGTGGATGACCTCATTTTCCTCTATACTAGCTATTGAAGTAAGCGGCATGATGTTGTTCATATGAAGGTTCAAGTTGTTTATATCTAAATTTTTCCAATTTCTACCGTTTCTTACCCCAGGGAGAGGAAATGAATTCTTAAGGAGCTGTTCCTGTTTGACCTTAAATTCCACCAAAAAGTGATCAGACCAGGGAATAGGAATAGCAGGCTTACAAGAGATAGAGGTAAGGTTGGAGAAAATGGGGTCCAATAGGTGTCCTGCCTTATGGGTAGGGCTGGAGTTGTGAAGAACGACATTCATAGCGGCCAAATCGGCAATAAGCGTGGAACTAGTGTTGCAGGAGACTTCATTGAAGTGTAAGTTCAAGTCGCCTAAAATCAGGAAGTTAGAGGCTTCTAACAGTAGAGGAGCAATAAAATCAGGGAAAGTAGCTGCCCAAGGTCCCGCCGGCCCCGGGGGGCGGTAGGTTAGGGTTCCGGAGAGGGTAAAATTAGGGGACAGTAAGAGTTTAAACAGACCGGCTTCACAGTCCTTGAGACCTAAATCATCCCATTTGCACGTGTAGGATGATTTAAAGATTATTACTATGCCTCCTCCATTCCTGTCTGCACGATTCTTTCCAAGATATGTGTAGTTAGGTGGAAGAGCGTGAGCCATATCAGGTCCGGAACTCTCATTAAGCCAGGTCTCTGTTAGAAAAATGGCGTCTGGTTGCGAATCGGTGAGGAGATCAAAAATATTTCCCTTATGTTTTGGGAGCGACCTGCAATTAAGACTAAAAAAGGTAAATTCAGAGTGGATATCCTTTTTCTTTTTAGTCGAGGTTGGTATTTCAATAGAATTGCGACAAGTGGGTTTCAAATTAAATTGGGGTGTAAGGGAATATCCACAGCCGGGACAATTAGAGGGGTCTGTGTCAGGAGTGAGAGGTGAGCAGTGCGGAACTGGCTTGGCCTAAGGGCCAGGAGTGTTGAACAAGAATAAGTGTTCCGGTCGCTATGGAATTGGGCATAGGGACTGGCCCCAGGCCCCATCCGGCCGCGGACGGGCACAGACGGGCTTGCCTTTGGCGCGCCAGCGGCGCGCCCGCTGCGCGCGTCCACTGCGCGAGGCGAGAGGCATTGGTTAAGTAGGGTGAGCGATCAGCTGCTCCAGCAGCTGATTGGAGCCTAACCGGAAGTGAGAATTACTTCCTGTAGCACGTTATAATCCCTCCACACAATCCGAAAAAATCGGCGGTCGACCGGGGACCTTGTGCAATTGAAGCGATAAGTAAATGGTTAAAAGCAAAGTGAGTTAAACGTTTCTCAAGGCGAGTGCAACATACAATTTAAGTGAAGTTTAAAAGCAATGCTAGAAGTAACATGCGGCGAGCAGGGAGCCCTTTACCAGGCGCTCCGCTTTGACAGTGTCAGCGTCTGACTGTCTCTCGTCAAGTGCGTCCGCTGCGAGAGGCATCGGTTAAGTAGGGTAAGTAATTTTCAATCAATCAATCAATCAGGGGTTTGTTAAAGCGCGACTACTCACCCGTAAGGGTCTCAAGGAGCTGGGGGGGGTGCAGGTTCCATCCATCAAGGAGGGGGTCTGTCGAAGAGCCAGGTTTTGAGGTTTCTTGCAAAGATGGGGAGCGATGTTGTCTGTCTGAGGTGGAGCGGAAGGGCGTTCCATGCTTTGGCCGCGAGGAAGGAGAAGGAGCGGCCTCCCGATCTGGTCTTTCTGGTGCGGGGGACCACAGCGTAGGAGAGCTGGGCTGATCGTAGGGTCCTTTGGGGTGCGTGGAATTTGAGTCGGCTGTTCAGGTATGCTGGTCCGGTGCCGTGGAGGGCCTTGTGTGCGTGGGTGAGCATCTTGAAGGTGATTCTCGCCTCGACAGGCAGCCAGTGGAGTGTGCGCAGGTGCTGGGAGATGTGGCAGTGTTTTGGCAGGTTGAGGACCAGTCTTGCGGCGGCGTTCTGGATGTTCTGTAGCTTGCGGTGAGGTTTTTGTTTATTCCGGCGTAGAGTGCGTTGCCGTAGTCGAGTCTGCTGGTGACCAGGGCGTGAGTGACGGTCTTTCGGTGTTCGAGGGGGATCCATTTGAAGGTCTTACGAAGGAGGCGGAGGGTGTGGAAGCAGGAAGACGAGACAGAGTTGATCTGGCGGTCCATTTTGAGCTCGGAGTCCAGGATGATTCCCAGGTTGCGTGCGTGGTCCGTGGGGGTTGGCGGGTTTCCGAGGGCGGGGGGCCACCAGGTGTCGCTCCAGGCATCGGGGTTTGGGCCCATGATGAGTACTTCTGTTTTGTTGGTGTTTAGTTGTAGGCAGCTGTTTTTCATCCATTTGGCGACGGCTTCCATGCCTTCTCGAAAGTTGCGTCTGGCTGGGTGTCGTCTGCGTATGACACAATGTTGAGTCCGTAGGTTCTGACGATGGGGGCGAGTGGAGCCATGTAGACATTGAAGAGCGTCGGGCTGAGGGAGGAGCCCTGGGGGACTCCGCAGGTGGTAGGTGTGGGGTCCGAGAGGAAAGGGGGGAGTCTGACCCGCTGCGTCCTGCCGGAGAGGAAGGAGCGGATCAAGTCGAGGGCCTTGTCCTGGATTCCTGCGTCGTAGAGTCTGCGTATTAGGGTGCGGTGGGAGACTGTGTCGAACGCCGCTGATAGGTCGAGGAGGATGAGGGCTACTGTTTCTCCTTTGTCCAGTAGGGTGTGGATGTCGTCTGTTGCGGCGAGGAGGGCGGTTTCCGTACTGTGGTTTTTCTGAAGCCGGATTGGGAGGAGTCGAGGATGTTGTGTTCTTCAATGAATGTGGCGAGTTGGATGTTGATGGCTTTCTCGATGACTTTCGCTGGGAACGGGAGCAGGGAGATGGGTCTGTAGTTTTTGAGGTCGGTGGGGTCCGCTGAGGGTTTCTTTAGGAGGGGGTTGACCTCGGCGTGTTTCCAGTCGTCGGGGAACCAGGCAGTCGCCAGGGAGCGGTTGGTGGTGTGGCGGAGCATGGGTGCGATGGTGTCGGCAGCTCTGTTGAAGATGTGGTGGGGGCAGGGGTCCGTGGGGGCCCCTGAGTGGATTGACTTCATTGTCTTCAGTGTGTCTTCGGTGGTGAGGGCTGTCCAGTCGTCAATCGCTGGTTTCCGGGTGTCGGGGGTGGTTGGTGAGGGTTCAGTGTGTTGGTTGTCTTCGTCGAAGTTGTCATAGATGCTCTTGATTTTGTGGTGGAAAAAGGTGCTGAGTTGGTCGCAGAGGTCTTGTGAGGGAGGGATGTCGGTAGACTCGCTAGTGGGTTGGGCGAACTCCTTGATGATGCTGAAGAGTTCCTTGCTGTTGTGCGCGTGGGTGGAGATTCTGTCTTCAATCGCTTTTTTCCTCGTTTCTCTGATGAGTTGATGGTGGGCGTTGGTGGCGGCTCGGAAGTTGTCGTGGGCTTCTGTGGATTTGGTGTTCCTCTAGGCCTTTTCGAGGCGGCGGCATGTGCTTCTGGACTCTCGTAGTTCGGTGGTAAACCATCCGGCTTTCTTGGCGCGGGTATTGTTGTTTTTCTTGAGGGGGGCTATGGTGTTGGTGCTGTCCGAGATCCATCTATGCAGGGTTCGGGCTGCGGTGTTGGGGTCGTCGTTTTCCGCGATGGTTGGGGTGGAGTTGTTGAGTGAGGAGGTGAGCTGGTCGTCGGTGATTTTGGTCCAGTTTCTTCGTGGAAGCAGGTGCTGGTGTCTGTGGATGGTGGGTGTTCTGAAGGTGAAGTGGACGCAACGATGGTCGGTCCATGGGAGTTCGGTGGTGTGGCTGAAGGTGATGGAGTTTCCTGTAGTGAAGAGGGGGTCGAGGGTGTGTCCTGCTGAGTGCGTGGGCTCGGTCATGATCTGGCGCAGTCCAATGTTGTGGAGGTTGTCCAGGAGGGATGTGGTGTTGGGGTCCAGTTGGTTGTCGAGGTGGAAGTTGAGGTCTCCCAGCAGGGTGTAGTTGGTGGATGCGATGGCCTGCGGGGAGATAATGTCCGTGATGGAGTTGGCGAAGGGTCCGCGGGGTCCAGGGGGTCGGTAGATGAGGGTTCCTCGGAGGGTGGCGGTGGGGCTGGCCAGTATCTTGAAGTGAAGGTGTTCCATCAGTTCTGTGGGCTCGTCAGGGAGTGTGCTCAGGCGGAGACTGGATTTGTGGACGATGGCGATTACTCCTCCTGGGCGGGTGGGGCGGTCCTTCCTGGAGATCTTGTATCCTTGGGGGATGGCGATGGCGATGTCCGGTCCCGAGGTGGTGTTGGTCCAGGTTTCGGTGAAGAACGCTACGTCCGGGGTGGTGCTGTCGAGGAGGTCCCAGATTTCTGTGGCGTGTTTGTGGAGGGATCGGACGTTGAGGAGGATGCATTGCAGGGTCTTCGGTTCGGTTGTGTTCTTGTGGGCCGGTTGTGCTGGATCCGTGTTCTTGGCGGTGCTGCAGGTGTGCCGGCAGCGGTGACAGCTGAAGGGTCTGTGGGAGTCGGCTGGTGATGCTAGCTTGCAGTTGTTGTTGCGGCCTGGGTTGAGTGCGTGGAGTGCTGCTGGGTCGTAGCGTTGGCGGGGCGGAGGTCCAGGGTTCCTGGCGCTGGTCGCGGTCGGGTCGCGGACGGGCGCAGACGGGCTTGCCTTTGACGCGCCTTCGGCGCGCCAGCGGCGCGCCCGCAGCCCGCGGCTGCCATTAAGTAGGGGTCGGGGAGGGCTGGACAGCTGGGAGGCGGGGAGGGGAGCTGGATTGGGCCGGTCGCGCTGGGGGGGAGGGGCCGCGGGGGCAGCAGCGGCGGGGAAAGGTAAAGGGAGGAAATAAGGGATAAAGAAAAAAGGGAAAATAGGCAGAAATAAGGCACAAAAGAGCAGAGATGCAGAAAGGTGAAAGATAAAAGGGTAGAAAAACGAGTGAAAACTAGTGAAAGGGCAGAGCGAGAGGAAGGGAAAATGAGCAGAAATAAGGCACAAAAGAGCAGAGATGCAGAAAAGTGCAGAAAGGTGAAAGATAAAAGAGGGTAGAAAAACGAGTGAAAACAAGTGAAAGGGCAGAGCGAGAGGAAGGGAAAGTGAGCAGAAATAAGGCACAAAAGAGCAGAGATTCAGAAAAGTGCAGAAAGGTGAAAGATAAAAGGTAGAAAATCGAGTGAAAGAGCAGAGTTAGAGGAAGGAGACAGAGGTCCACTGGACCACCAGGGATGAGGCGCAGGGAAACCTGCGGGTGGAGGAGGGCCTCGATCACCAACACTCGAGAGTGCAGGGGCAGGCCTCACTTAATGGTGGAGCTGCGAGGGTGGGAGAGCAATTTCACTGACAATGAGTCAGTGGTCTTGCTCGCCTGTCCCCGCAGTGGCCGCCATTAAGTAGGGGTCGGGGAGGGCTGGACAGCTGGGAGGCGGGAGCGGGGAGGGGAGCTGGATTGGGCCGGTCGCGCTGGGGGGAGGGGCCGCGGGGGCAGCAGCGGCGGGGAAAGGTAAAGGGAGCAAATAGGGGATAAAGAAAAAAGGGAAAATAGGCAGAAATAAGGCACAAAAGAGCAGAGATGCAGAAAGGTGAAAGATAAAAGAGGGTAGAAAAACGAGTGAAAACTAGTGAAAGGGCAGAGCGAGAGGAAGGGAAAATGAGCAGAAATAAGGCACAAAAGAGCAGAGATGCAGAAAAGTGCAGAAAGGTGAAAGATAAAAGAGGGTAGAAAAACGAGTGAAAACAAGTGAAAGGGCAGAGCGAGAGGAAGGGAAAATGAGCAGAAATAAGGCACAAAAGAGCAGAGATGCAGAAAAGTGCAGAAAGGTGAAAGATAAAAGGTAGAAAAAACGAGTGAAAGAGCAGAGTTAGAGGAAGGAGACAGAGGTCCACTGGACCACCAGGGATGAGGCGCAGGGAAACCTGCGGGTGGAGGAGGGCCTCGATCACCAACACTCGAGAGTGCAGGGGCAGGCCTCACTTAATGGTGGAGCTGCGAGGGTGGGAGAGCAATTTCACTGACAATGAGTCAGTGGTCTTGCTCGCCTGTCCCCGCAGTGGCCGCCATTAAGTAGGGGTCGGGGAGGGCTGGACAGCTGGGAGGCGGGAGCGGGGAGGGGAGCTTGATTGGGCCGGTCGCGCTGGGGGGGAGGGGCCGCGGGGGCAGCAGCGGCGGGGAAAGGTAAAGGGAGGAAATAAGGGATAAAGAAAAAAGGGAAAATAGGCAGAAATAAGGCACAAAAGAGCAGAGATGCAGAAAGGTGAAAGATAAAAGAGGGTAGAAAAACGAGTGAAAACTAGTGAAAGGGCAGAGCGAGAGGAAGGGAAAATGAGCAGAAATAAGGCACAAAAGAGCAGAGATGCAGAAAAGTGCAGAAAGGTGAAAGATCAAAGAGGGTAGAAAAACGAGTGAAAACAAGTGAAAGGGCAGAGCGAGAGGAAGGGAAAGTGAGCAGAAATAAGGCACAAAAGAGCAGAGATGCAGAAAAGTGCAGAAAGGTGAAAGATAAAAGGTAGAAAAACGAGTGAAAGAGCAGAGTTAGAGGAAGGAGACAGAGGTCCACTGGACCACCAGGGATGAGGCGTAGGGAAACCTGCGGGTGGAGGAGGGCCTCGATCACCAACACTCGAGAGTGCAGGGGCAGGGGCAGGCCTCACTTAATGGTGGAGCTGCGAGGGTGGGAGAGCAATTTCACTGACAATGAGTCAGTGGTCTTGCTCGCCTGTCCCCGCAGTGGCCGCCATTAAGTAGGGGTCGGGGAGGGCTGGACAGCTGGGAGGCGGGAGCGGGGAGGGGAGCTAGATTGGGCCGGTCGTGCTGGGGGGAGGGGCCGCGGGGGCAGCAGCGGCGGGGAAAGGTAAAGGGAGGAAATAAGGGATAAAGAAAAAAGGGAAAATAGGCAGAAATAAGGCACAAAAGAGCAGAGATGCAGAAAGGTGAAAGATAAAAGAGGGTAGAAAAACTAGTGAAAACTAGTGAAAGGGCAGAGCGAGAGGAAGGGAAAATGAGCAGAAATAAGGCACAAAAGAGCAGAGATGCAGAAAAGTGCAGAAAGGTGAAAGATAAAAGAGGGTAGAAAAACGAGTGAAAACAAGTGAAAGGGCAGAGCGAGAGGAAGGGAAAATTAGCAGAAACAAGGCACAAAAGAGCAGAGATGCAGAAAAGTGCAGAAAGGTGAAAGATAAAAGGTAGAAAAACGAGTGAAAGAGCAGAGTTAGAGGAAGGAGACAGAGGTCCACTGGACCACCAGGGATGAGGCGTAGGGAAACCTGCGGGTGGAGGAGGGCCTCGATCACCAACACTCGAGAGTGCAGGGGCAGGCCTCACTTAATGGTGGAGCTGCGAGGGTGGGAGAGCAATTTCACTGACAATGAGTCAGTGGTCTTGCTCGCCTGTCCCCGCAGTGGCCGCCATTAAGTAGGGGTCGGGGAGGGCTGGACAGCTGGGAGACGGGAGCGGGGAGGGGAGCTGGATTGGGCCGGTCGCGCTGGGGGGGGCGGGTCCGCGGGGGCAGCAGCGGCGGGGAAAGGTAAAGGGAGGAAATAAGGGATAAAGAAAAAAGGGAAAATAGGCAGAAATAAGGCACAAAAGAGCAGAGATGCAGAAAGGTGAAAGATAAAAGAGGGTAGAAAAACGAGTGAAAACTAGTGAAAGGGCAGAGCGAGAGGAAGGGAAAATGAGCAGAAATATGGCAGAAAAGAGCAGAGATGCAGAAAAGTGCAGAAAGGTGAAAGATAAAAGAGGGTAGAAAAATGAGTGAAAACAAATGAAAGGGCAGAGCGAGAGGAAGGGAAAATGAGCAGAAATAAGGCACAAAAGAGCAGAGATGCAGAAAAGTGCAGAAAGGTGAATGATAAAAGGTAGAAAAACAAGTGAAAGAGCAGAGTTAGAGGAAGGAGACAGAGGTCCACTGGACCACCACGGATGAGGCGCAGGGAAACCTGCGGGTGGAGGAGGGCCTCGATCACCAACACTCGAGAGTGCAGGGGCAGGGGCAGGCCTCACTTAATGGTGGAGCTGCGAGGGTGGGAGAGCAATTTCACTGACAATGAGTCAGTGGTCTTGCTCGCCTGTCCCCGCAGTGGCCGCCATTAAGTAGGGGTCGGGGAGGGCTGGACAGCTGGGAGGCGGGAGCGGGGAGGGGAGCTGGATTGGGCCGGTCGCGCTGGGGGGGGGAGGGGCCGCGGGGGCAGCAGCGGCGGCGAAAGGTAAAGGGAGGAAATAAGGGATAAAGAAAAAAGGGAAAATAGGCACAAATAAGGCACAAAAGAGCAGAGATGCAGAAAGGTGAAAGATAAAAGAGGGTAGAAAAACGAGTGAAAACTAGTGAAAGGGCAGAGCGAGAGGAAGGGAAAATGAGCAGAAATAAGGCACAAAAGAGCAGAGATGCAGAAAAGTGCAGAAAGGTGAAAGATAAAAGAGGGTAGAAAAACGAGTGAAAGCAAGTGAAAGGGCAGAGCGAGAGGAAGGGAAAATGAGCAGAAATAAGGCACAAAAGAGCAGAGATGCAGAAAAGTGCAGAAAGGTGAAAGATAAAAGGTAGAAAAACGAGTGAAAGAGCAGGAGTTAGAGGAAGGAGTCAGAGGTCCACTGGACCACCAGGGATGAGGTGCAGGGAATCTGCGGGTGGAGGAGGGCCTCGATCACCAACCCTCGAGAGTGCAGGGGCAGGCCTCACTGAATGGTGGAGCTGCGAGGGTGGGAGAGCAATTTCACTGACAATGAGTCAGTGGTCTTGCTCGCCTGTCCCCGCAGTGGCCACCATTAAGTAGGGGTCGGGGAGGGCTGGACAGCTGGGAGGCGGGAGCGGGGAGGGGAGCTGGATTGGGCCGGTCGCGCTGGGGGGGAGGGGCCACGGGGGCAGCAGCGGCGGGGAAAGGTAAAGGGAGGAAATAATGGATAAAGAAAAAAGGGAAAATAGGCAGAAATAAGGCACAAAAGAGCAGAGATGCAGAAAGGTGAAAGATAAAAGAGGGTAGAAAAACGAGTGAAAACTAGTGAAAGGGCAGAGCGAGAGGAAGGGAAAATGAGCAGAAATAAGGCACAAAAGAGCAGAGATGCAGAAAAGTGCAGTAAGGTGAAAGATAAAAGAGGGTAGAAAAACGAGTGAAAACAAGTGAAAGGGCAGAGCGAGAGGAAGGGAAAGTGAGCAGAAATAAGGCACAAAAGAGCAGAGATGCAGAAAAGTGCAGAAAGGTGAAAGATAAAAGGTAGAAAAACGAGTGAAAGAGCAGAGTTAGAGGAAGGAGACAGAGGTCCACTGGACCACCAGGGATGAGGCGCAGGGAAACCTGCGGGTGGAGGAGGGCCTCGATCACCAACACTCGAGAGTGCAGGGGCAGGCCTCACTTAATGGTGGAGCTGCGAGGGTGGGAGAGCAATTTCACTGACAATGAGTCAGTGGTCTTGCTCGCCTGTCCCCGCAGTGGCCGCCATTAAGTAGGGGTCGGGGAGGGCTGGACAGCTGGGAGGCGGAAGCGGGGAGGGGAGCTGGATTGGGCCGGTCGCGCTGGGGGGGAGGGGCCGCGGGGGCAGCAGCGGCGGGGAAACGTAAAGGGAGGAAATAAGGGATAAAGAAAAAAGGGAAAATAGGCAGAAATAAGGCACAAAAGAGCAGAGATGCAGAAAGGTGAAAGATAAAAGAGGGTAGAAAAACGAGTAAAAACTAGTGAAAGGGCAGAGCGAGAGGAAGGGAAAATGAGCAGAAATAAGGCACAAAAGAGCAGAGATGCAGAAAAGTGCAGAAAGGTGAAAGATAAAAGAGGGTAGAAAAACGAGTGAAAACAAGTGAAAGGGCAGAGCGAGAGGAAGGGAAAATGAGCAGAAATAAGGCACAAAAGAGCAGAGATGCAGAAAAGTGCAGAAAGGTGAAAGATAAAAGGTAGAAAAACGAGTGAAAGAGCAGAGTTAGAGGAAGGAGACAGAGGTCCACTGGACCACCAGGGATGAGGCGCAGGGAAACCTGCGGGTGGAGGAGGGCCTCGATCACCAACACTCGAGAGTGCAGGGGCAGGCCTCACTTAATGGTGGAGCTGCGAGGGTGGGAGAGCAATTTCACTGACAATGAGTCAGTGGTCTTGCTCGCCTGTCCCCGCAGTGGCCGCCATTAAGTAGGGGTCGGGGAGGGCTGGACAGCTGGGAGGCGGGAGCGGAGAGGGAGCTGGATTGGGCCGGTCGCGCTGGGGGGAGGGGCCGCGGGGGCAGCAGCGGCGGGGAAAGGTAAAGGGAGGAAATAAGGGATAAAGAAAAAAGGGAAAATAGGCAGAAATAAGGCACAAAAGAGCAGAGATGCAGAAAGGTGAAAGATAAAAGGGTAGAAAAACGAGTGAAAACTAGTGAAAGGGCAGAGCGAGAGGAAGGGAAAGTGAGCAGAAATAAGGCACAAAAGAGCAGAGATGCAGAAAAGTGCAGAAAGGTGAAAGATAAAAGGTAGAAAAACGAGTGAAAGAGCAGAGTTAGAGGAAGGAGACAGAGGTCCACTGGACCACCAGGGATGAGGCGCAGGGAAACCTGCGGGTGGAGGAGGGCCTCGATCACCAACACTCGAGAGTGCAGGGGCAGGGGCAGGCCTCACTTAATGGTGGAGCTGCGAGGGTGGGAGAGCAATTTCACTGACAATGAGTCAGTGGTCTTGCTCGCCTTTCCCCGCAGTGGCCGCCATTAAGTAGGGGTCGGGGAGGGCTGGACAGCTGGGAGGCGGGAGCGGGGAGGGGAGCTGGATTGGGCCGGACGCGCTGGGGGGGAGGGGCCGCGGGGGCAGCAGCGGTGGGGAAACGTAAAGGGAGGAAATAAGGGATTAAGAAAAAGGGAAAATAGGCAGAAATAAGGCACAAAAGAGCAGAGATGCAGAAAGGTGAAAGATAAAAGAGGGTAGAAAAACGAGTGAAAACTAGTGAAAGGGCAGAGCGAGAGGAAGGGAAAATGAGCAGAAATAAGGCACAAAAGAGCAGAGATGCAGAAAAGTGCAGAAAGGTGAAAGATAAAAGAGGGTAGAAAAATGAGTGAAAACAAGTGAAAGGGCAGAGCGAGAGGAAGGGAAAATGAGCAGAAATAAGGCACAAAAGAGCAGAGATGCAGAAAAGTGCAGAAAGGTGAAAGATAAAAGGTAGAAAAACGAGTGAAAGAGCAGAGTTAGAGGAAGGAGACAGAGGTCCACTGGACCACCAGGGATGAGGCGCAGGGAAACCTGCGGGTGGAGGAGGGCCTCGATCACCAACACTCGAGAGTGCAGGGGCAGGGGCAGGCCTCACTTAATGGTGGAGCTGCGAGGGTGGGAGAGCAATTTCACTGACAATGAGTCAGTGGTCTTGCTCGCCTGTCCCCGCAGTGGCCGCCATTAAGTAGGGGTCGGGGAGGGCTGGACAGCTGGGAGGCGGGAGCGGGGAGGGGAGCTGGATTGGGCCGGTCGCGCTGGGGGAGGGGCCGCGGGGGCAGCAGCGGCGGGGAAAGGTAAAGGGAGGAAATAAGGGATAAAGAAAAAAGGGAAAATAGGCAGAAATAAGGCACAAAAGAGCAGAGATGCAGAAAGGTGAAAGATAAAAGAGGGTAGAAAAACGAGTGAAAACTAGTGAAAGGGCAGAGCGAGAGGAAGGGAAAATGAGCAGAAATAAGGCACAAAAGAGCAGAGATGCAGAAAAGTGCAGAAAGGTGAAAGATAAAAGAGGGTAGAAAAACGAGTGAAAACAAGTGAAAGGGCAGAGCGAGAGGAAGGGAAAATGAGCAGAAATAAGGCACAAAAGAGCAGAGATGCAGAAAAGTGCAGAAAGGTGAAAGATAAAAGGTAGAAAAACGAGTGAAAGAGCAGAGTTAGAGGAAGGAGACAGAGGTCCACTGGACCACCAGGGATGAGGCGCAGGGAAACCTGCGGGTGGAGGAGGGCCTCGATCACCAACACTCGAGAGTGCAGGGGCAGGCCTCACTTAATGGTGGAGCTGCGAGGGTGGGAGAGCAATTTCACTGACAATGAGTCAGTGGTCTTGCTCGCCTGTCCCCGCAGTGGCCACCATTAAGTAGGGGTCGGGGAGGGCTGGACAGCTGGGAGGCGGGAGCGGGGAGGGGAGCTGGATTGGGCCGGTCGCGCTGGGGGGGAGGGACCGCGGGGGCAGCAGCGGCGGGGAAAGGTAAAGGGAGGAAATAAGGGATAAAGAAAAAAGGGAAAATAGGCAGAAATAAGGCACAAAAGAGCAGAGATGCAGAAAGGTGAAAGATAAAAGAGGGTAGAAAAACGAGTGAAAACTAGTGAAAGGGCAGAGCGAGAGGAAGGGAAAATGAGCAGAAATAAGGCACAAAAGAGCAGAGATGCAGATAAGTGCAGAAAGGTGAAAGATAAAAGAGGGTAAAAAAACGAGTGAAAACAAGTGAAAGGGCAGAGCGAGAGGAAGGGAAAATGAGCAGAAATAAGGCACAAAAGAGCAGAGATGCAGAAAAGTGCAGAAAGGTGAAAGATAAAAGGTAGAAAAACGAGTGAAAGAGCAGAGTTAGAGGAAGGAGACAGAGGTCCACTGGACCACCAGGGATGAGGCGCAGGGAAACCTGCGGGTGGAGGAGGGCCTCGATCACCAACACTCGAGAGTGCAGAGGCAGGCCTCACTTAATGGTGGAGCTGCGAGGGTGGGAGAGCAATTTCACTGACAATGAGTCAGTGGTCTTGCTCGCCTGTCCCCGCAGTGGCCGCCATTAAGTAGGGGTCGGGGAGGGCTGGACAGCTGGGAGGCGGGAGCGGGGAGGGGAGCTGGATTGGGAACGGGTCGTACTGTGGGGAGGAGGGGCCGCGGGGGCAGCAGCGGCGGGGAAAGGTAAAGGGAGGAAATAAGGGATAAAGAAAAAAGGGAAAATAGGCAGAAATAAGGCACAAAAGAGCAGAGATGCAGAAAGGTGAAAGATAAAAGAGGGTAGAAAAACGAGTGAAAACTAGTGAAAGGGCAGAGCGAGAGGAAGGGAAAATGAGCAGAAATAAGGCACAAAAGAGCAGAGATGCAGAAAGGTGAAAGATAAAAGGTAGAAAAACGAGTGAAAGAGCAGAGTTAGAGGAAGGAGACAGAGGTCCACTGGACCACCAGGGATGAGGCGCAGGGAAACCTGCGGGTGGAGGAGGGCCTAGATCACCAACACTCGAGAGTGCAGGGGCAGGGGCAGGCCTCACTTAATGGTGGAGCTGCGAGGGTGGGAGAGCAATTTCACTGACAATGAGTCAGTGGTGAGACATTTGACATTCAAAAACGGAAAGTTGAACAAACAATGACTCAGTAATTTAGTGGTTTCACACAGATGGCGGAGATGAAAGCGAGGTATCGGCTAATGTTTGCCGTTTTATTATGCTCCTTAAGTTTACAGTTAAATTAAAATATCAAAATCTAACGTGCACAGATACATAAGCTATATGAGCAATATATGAAGTTGAAAGGATGAAAATATTTTATTCTGCCAAACGATGTAGCACACATACTGAAATGTTTTGTGTTGTGCTGTCAGTGTTGCCACATACTTTAAATGAATGAACTGCTTCTGTGTGGTTTGTTATGTTCGAATAAATGGATGGATTACTTTACTCTTGCATGCAAGCCCTCTTATTAGGGTGAGAGATTTTGTTGGATATATATATATATCTCAACAATAATCTTCTCAATCAAAAGAAAACTCAGACGCTCCCGTATGTAATTCCAAGATTTAATCAGCTTCTCCGACACATTTAAGCCATAACCTTGGGCACAGTACAGTAGTGAAGCAGACAGCGGCATATGATTGTGTTTGGTGATAAAAAGTGAAAACATACTAGTTACAAACCCCAGTTTCAACAGTAACTGAGAGCCAGCCGCCATGTTTGAGCAGACATTATTACATGTGTTGATAATGTACAAAATCCAAATAACTGTTTATACATGCAAAACCATGTCAGGGGCCTGTGATTGAAATAAATAAATAATGAGAATAATGAGCCCTGTTAAAACATGAAAATGGTTAACCTAAAGAAAACAATCTTACTTCACACAATCAATTATTCTGATCACAAAATTACAAATCTTGATGGTTGCTGACATGGGCCACATTGCACTTTATGTGGCATACATATGTATGCCTAGAGGCGTGGCTCCACCGCTGTGGATCTGTGGATCCATGCACCAACAGCAATGCCGTGATGTGATTGGCTGGCCGCAACCTGAGAGAAAAGTTGCGGCTGCCATTTTGTTAATTAAGACACGGTTCTTGGGGGGACGGGCATAAACTAAAAATATGATGTAAGGGGTCAGGATAGAGGTATCGTGACCCCGTGAGACTGATGGAGGGGTCTGTAAGGGACCCGTCATGGGCACGAAATTGCACAAAAATGTTTTTGGGGTGCTTGAGATCAGTGGAACCACTGCGGCGCTCAACGCGACCCCCCTGTGAATCCGCAACGGACTGAGGATCCAGACATCAATTAAAAAAAATACACCCACTCACAGAACCACTCGCACACTCCCCCATATCCCCACACAACCACTCATACATGTACTCACACATCCATACAGCCACTCACGCACCCACCCACTCACACACACATACAGTCAGTCACACATCCACTCAGAGACCCAGAGAACCACACATACGCCCACTCACAGACCCACAGAGGGACTCACACACCCATACAGCAAAACTACTGACACACCCACTCACACACCCAAACAGCCAGTGACACATCACTCAGAGACCCACCCAGCAACTTACACACCCACTCTTACACTCACCCACCACATACTCACACGCCCACTTACACACCCACTCAGAAACCCAGAAAACCACTGACACACCCACTCACACATCCATGCATCCACTCACACACCCAGTCACACATCCATACAGCCATTCACACACCCACTCACACACCTATAGTCACTGATATATCCACTCAAAGACCCAGAGAACCACTCACACACCCTGTCACAGACCCACACAGGTACTCACACACCCACTTATACATCCACTCAACCACTCACACAGCCATGTACACACCCATTCAGCCACTGATACATCCACTCAGAGACCCAGAAAACCACTTACACACCCACTAACTTACCCATACAGCCACTTACACACCCACTCACGCACTCATAAAGCAAAGCCAATGATACACCCACTCACACACCCATACAGCCACTTAAACATCCACTCATACATCCACCCATCACACACTTACACGTCCACTTACACACCCACACAACCATTCAGCCACACATACCCAAACACAAAACCATACAGACACACAGACCACACACCCAATCAGAGACTCAGAAAACTGTGGGCCTGGCTGTATGCGGATGGTTGGCCTCAGGCCCTGCGGACAACCCCCTGCTACGAAGGTTGTGTGTGCAGGGGGTTGGCAGACGATTCAGTGTTTGCACGCACCACGTGAAAAATGTTGTTGAAGCAGTACACTAGAGAAAAATTGGAGTGCACAATGCACATAAATTCAAGTAGGGAAACTTGCCAGGTAAAAATGGCAGTTAAACTGCACACAAAGGCTCTGCAGTGGCAGGCCTGAGACGGGTTTGAAGGGCTACTCATGTGCGTGGCATAATCAGTGCAGCAGCCCCACTAGTAGCATTTGATTTACAGGTACTGGGCACATGTAGTGCACTGTACTAGGGACTTACCAGTAAATCAAACATGCCAATCATGGGGGGCGTGGTCTCGCCGAGCAGCAAGATGGCCACTCTGTAGAGGGCTCTGCCGGCCGGACCTCCAAATCCGCACATTATCTGACAATCTTGAGGGCATCGGGTACCATCTACCTGCAGCACAGTGCTTGCTTGCGCCCTTGCCTCCTTGTGTACCTGATCCAGATGGATTGCTGGCTTGTGGGAGCCATTGTGGGGATGCGGAGCTGTGCTCTGCCTGCAGCCTATCCGGTGACTGCAAAGTGCCTAGGCCCACGGCTGGGGTCGGACCGAAATGCACAGCTGTGAACCGGGCTGGTTATAAGAGATTGCGGCTGTGGGGGCACTGGCGTGGCTGAAACATCCGAGGGGAACCCCCTAGAGCTGCTTGATCCATGCAGGTGGCTGTGTGGGGTGGACAACCCACAGCCGCCCCACCGACGGACCCTGGGCTTACTGCCTATCTGAGCTGTGTGGCCTCAGGCAGAAGCAGAGGTGGGATTGAGGAATGCAGAGAGAATAGCTGGACATGCGTGTGTGAGGTACCAGAGGTGCGGGAGCTCTCATCTAGGTGAGCAGGCATCAGACTTGAGAAGCGCCGGCAAAGCCGCTTGAACTTTCACTGCGCCCCGACCCTAACTACCTGCTGTCACAGGGCCCTGTGCTGCACCTGCCTTCACTGACCTCACTCGGCCCATATCAGGCCAGAACACACTTGCAGTCCTTCTCCCGCATTCACCTGATGAGGTCCTGCACTGCTGGAACACACAGCGGGAGCCACGTGATGGACTGAGGACACGCCCACTGCACGGGGCCCTGAAGCTTCCATGAACACAGCGATACAGTTCCATTGATGGCACATAGATAAACACACTGTACAACTGTTTTTTAAGTCCCTGGGCACCGGGTCTCTAGCTGCAGCCTCTTACTGCTCCGTGCTGGTCCTCATTCACCATCTGGACCTTGAGGCTGTATATGTTGGACAATTCTAACTAGCACCTCTTCCTCTACAGTGCCTGCACGTGCCCCCTGTGGTGACGGCAGACCTGGGTGTGGGGGGCTTGGTGTGGGATTGTAATCTGCCTTCCCGCGCCATCACTGCTTCTCTGCTCCTGACAGGAAGCAGGCAGCCTCCTCCCCTCAGCCAATCACAACGCTGCAACAGCAGCGTTGTGATTGGCCGGACACCGACCACACAGGCGTCTATGGGGAGACAATTTTCTCCATGTAGGCTGCATGCAGCCTACATGGAGAAAATGCAGAGTGCGCATGACTGGTTTGGCCGGACCTGAGGCCAACCAAACAGTCAGCGCCCTCAGAGTGGGCAAGCCACACCTCTCTTGCCCTACAGCAGGATAGCCCACCCCCCAACCAAACCGTTCTTCTTTTTCGCAGTGCGAGAAGCAGAAACATAAAATGGTATTTATAATACCATTTTATGTTTCTGCTTCTCGTACTGCGAGAAAGCAGTGGGGCGACGCTCCTCTGCCCACATGGAGGAGCCGCCCCTGGACTAGACCTGTCAGAAAATCATGTCTTAGATGCGGATGACTCTCAAGCCGAATCAAAAGAACATATACTACGCATGGACAAGGTGCTAGCTATTATCAAAGCCAAAAATGAAGACTTGGAAGCGAGATACAGGAGGAATAACCTCTGCATCACTGGGATTCCTGAGTCTACTGCCATTACAACGATGGAAGATTACATTGAAACCTTGCTTCGTGAGCTCTTTGGGGAAAATCTATCATCAGTGTTCATCGCGACTGTGGCTCAACTACATATCAAGGCAACGCTATTTCATTTTATCCAGATTTTACCGTATCCGTGCAAGCAGCTTGCTGTGAATTCCGGCCAGCAAAGAAACTCTTTCAACAAGCTTGCATTCCCTATGCACTTTTGTACCCCACCAAGTTAAAAGTGACACATAATGGAAACCCACAGTTCTTCACGGATGCCACTGCAGCTTTAAAATTTGCAAAGCATGTAGCCATGGGGTGGGTGTCCCTGTCTGCCTTGCCTCACTCCCCAGCAGATGTCAGACTCAGCGACAATGATTAATGTAATACTGGCAAATAGCTGTTGAATGTATACCAATTTGGGGATATTAGACAATAACTTTTTTTTGCCTAGACGCGCCTTTGTTCTAATTGAAGCTTGTCTCTAGTTTGTGCTATTACTTATAACTCATACAGTCATATACTGCCCCCTCATTCCAAATAGTCTGGCCACCCAGCCACTAGTGGCAGGGGCGCTTGCTCTGTGTTAGCTTGTCCCCACGGGATGAATCCCACTTCAGTTTTTCAGGATTTTAGCATCTTCTGGGGCGGGATGGAGGGAGTCTATCTCAGCCTAATTGGGGGATTAAGGTGGGAGGGGGTGGGAATTTGGGGTACTTGTTATGTTACAGCCTTTTGCTTTCTATCTGTATTTCCAATTTGTTTTGCCATACTTGCACAATACTACTCTCCTCTATTGTCAATTATTGACGCAATGCGCTTTGAAGGCACTGGCCTTCTCAGGTGATATGCGCACACATTCAAAATGACCAAGGTCACCTGTGTGACTTGGAATAAACATGGCCTTAACTATTATAGGAAATCACATTTGGTCCACAAGTATCTACAAAGACAAAAAATACACATTTGTTTTTTGCAGGAAAAGCATTTGTGCCCAATGGTGGGGTAATGTGTGCTCCTCCACCTATTCTAATTATGCATGGGGAGTAGCTGTGTTGCTGTGTAAAGACTTGCCGTGGCAACTATCCCACTCTGCCATAGACCCCAAAGGACGCTACATCGTGCCTGCAGGAGCTTTGCATGGATGACCGATCACACTGGCGGCGGTGTACGACCCAACAGTGATGATCCTGATATTTTTTTACTGCGCTACGGACCAAGATCTGCAGCTTCTGCACAAACGCTCTCATAGGGTGGGGACTTCAACGCTATAATGGAAGACCGACTAGATCAGTTTGGTGTATCAAAAAGCCTACACCCACGGGCCATGATGACACTAAACACAATAGTACAAAATAACTATCTAAAAGACATGTGGAGACAGGCACATCCCACTCAGCGCGAAGGTACTTATATCTCATCCTCTCTGGGTGCTTGGTCCAGACTAGATTTCTGGCTGGCGGCCAGGGATTTGCAGATGTGGGCCTCCTTGATATCTCGCATGCCACATACCCTATCAGAACATGCACCAGTTATGCTACAACTTCAATCCCACAGGTTCCCCCTCTTTCCTTCACATGGCCACTTCTACCGGGAGCTCCATTTGATGCGCCATTTCGTGAAGAAATACACATAACACTGGATCAGTCCGCTCCCCATCTACTCTCTGGGAAGCATTCAGGTAGTTTTACAGGGGGCCTGTATAGCTAAGCAATCTGGGGTTCTGAGAGATATTCGCAACACCCTGACCAAATTAGAAGGGAATATTCATGATCTAGAACAACAATCCTTCCAATCTAACAACCCAACCATCCAAGCAAACATCAGGGATGAACTCTCAGACTTTCAAGTAGAGTATAGGCAGGAAAGCCGATTTCTACACCATCATACCCATGCCAGAAGAGGGAGACTGCCCAGGTAAGACACTTGTCAGCATTTTACGCACTCCCCGGACATCTACGTATGCCACTGAACTCCTTAACACTGAGGGCCAAAAGGTGTCTACCGAAATTGAGCTTCTCGAAGTCATGACCACATTCTATGCCAGGCTATATTCTCCAACTCTAGACCAAGCTGCCCTCAGATAGTTCAATACCATCTAGATGCTTTGACTGGATAATACACATAGGGCCTTTTTAGACTATCCTATAACGAATGAAGAAATTGAAAACATTATCAAGAGCCTCTCTGGCGATAAAACAGCTGGCCTTGATGGACTCACTTCATTTTTTTATAAAGAATATGCCTCAATACTAGCCCCTTTGTCACCACTCCTTTTCCCTATCGACATGGAGCCATTAGCAGCGAGACTCCGACAGCACCACGTATATAGAGGACTCAGATTTACTACCAGAGGGCTGGTGGTCTCTATGTGTGGAGACGATATTACTCTTTATGCCCGGGACCCGTCTGAGAACCTGGCTACTTTGACGCGAAAGGTGATCCGATTCGGAGGCCACTCAGGCATACAAATCTACTGGGCAAAATCCACACTATTTCCTCTCACAGACGGCATGGTATAACTCTCGACTGAATACCCACTACAATGGGCCACTGATCCAGTTCGCTATTTTGGTATTTGGCTCAGCTGCGACACTGATGAGTTATGGAAATCCAACTACGGCTGAGTCATGAGCTGGTTGGTAGACAGAATACCTAGATCGTCTAAACTACCCATGTCCCTGTCAGGTCGCATTGTAATTGCGAAAATTATTATTCTTCCCAAATTTTTGTACCTCTTCCCTAATATTCCCCTCTCACGTGTGACACAATTGCTTTATCGGCTTAAATCCCTTCTGATCACAGTAGTGTGAGCGGGTAAACAACCAAGAGTTGCATGGGAGCTATTAACATTACCACTTATTCAAGAAGGCCTGGGAGCACCAGACATGACATTATATGCCTACTGCGTCCAGGCACAATACTTACATAGCTGACTATATCGCACTCCTTTCCAACCACATAAGGCTATTAAGAGCAACCGTGCAGATCCCTGCCCGTTTTTGACGGTGCTCTACAATCCCTACAAGACCCTAGGAAACAAATCAACGCTGTCGATTGTGTCCATTGGGCCTGAGAAGGACTCCACAATAGAGCCAAACTACCACTGCTCTACGCCCCTTCCATGCCGCTAATTAATAACCCATAACTACCACCATTACTGGACAAAGGGATGGCTCTAAGTGCACACAAATACAAACTGCAGACATTCTCTGATCCTATACCCTTATGAAAACGTCCTTGAACCATTTCCGCCTGACACTTCACCTCCTCCTCCACCCCTTGACACTCTTTTATGCTACCAACTGAGAACCACATGTCGGACACTACATGAAAGCTTTCCTGCCCCACCCCTGACCCTCTAAGCACTAGAAGACATGCTTACAACCTCTTCCCCTCGGAAACTAGTAACACGCCTCTACAATAGAATGCAGAGATCTTTGCCGACAGTCAGTCCTGGGGCCAGGCTGCAGTGGGTGTCGGGCACGGACCCGCCCATTACTGAAGCACAGTGGCTCTACTACTGCGGACAACTGACATTTCTCTCTCCAAACTATCGACTGCGTTTAAATCATTTCAAATTCTTACATCGTATGTATCAAAACCCTCTACAATTATACAAAATGGACCTAGTTCCGGACTCCCGGTGCCTGTGCTGCAACACACCACAAGCTTCCTTCCTTCACCGTGCATGGCAATGCCCGGTCTTGGCTACTTTTTGGGGAGAGTTAATAACCCATGTCCAACTGATTACTAGCCAAGTACTCCCCCATTCGCCACTAATAGGATTGTTGGGTTATATCAAAGAGATACCACCTACGCACAGAAGACTCATTGCCATGCTATCACTATTGGCTAAAAGCAGGGTCGCAATCCATTGGGGCAGGAAACCATGGATACAGGATGTCACATACTGCATGGAGCAGTTGGATACGTACTGGGGCCTTATGCCTCCCCAATCTCACCCCAAAGATATATGGGAGCCATTCACCACCTGGATTCTGCAGAGGGCTTCAGATCTTTCCTCACCGGATTTATTAACAGACCAGCCCAATACACATGTAGACGGTACACGCCCCTCCCTTTTGCGATCAATCAATCAATCAATCAGAGCATTTGTAAAGCGCGCTACATACCCGTGAGGGTCTCAAGGCACTGGCGGGGGGGGGGAATGCTGCTATCATAGAGATGTGAGCGGGTGGGTTGCAGTTCATTAAGCATTAATACCAGTGTGCTTGAGTTGCGTTGCCAGCTAATTTTACTGTCCATATCCTTTTGTATCTATCACCGTGCCCATACTGTGAAATGTTGTAATTGACAATGTCATCTGCTCACTTCTGGATTATATATACTGGAGCCACCCCCTTGGACCCTGTCCCTGACACATCATCCTTCCCCGCCATCTTGCCTTCCAACCTCCCTATCAACCCCCTTTCTTTTTGGAAGCAGACAATGTTGTTGTGTTGTATTGTTTATAACTTAAATGCCAACAAAGAGATTTTCAAAATAAAATATGCCAATCACGGAGAAACCAAATGACATTACATTTTCGATACAGAGCAGATGCACTTTAGCATTGGCCAGCAGTGGTAAAGAGCCCAGAGTCCTAAAACCAGCAAAAACGAATTTCAGCACACAGTAAAAAAACAGGGGTCAGAAGCTAAAAGACAGGGGAAACCACGCCAAAAGATCACAGGTCTAACATTAGGTAGTTGGTTGAGTGGGGAGAAAATCTTGCTCAAACAACAGCCTTAATCCCTGTCAGGGTGAACCACTAAAGTCACTAAATTAACCTGTGCTTAACACTCTGGTAGCTTGGCACAAAAGCAGTCAGGCTTATCTTAGAGGCAATGTGTACATATTTATGCAGCACCCAAACACCAATAAAAGAAAAACACAACACAATAAAAATCCCACACCAATTTAGAAACATCATAGTACATTTTAATGAATTATTTGACCCAAAATTACAAAAATCCAATCAGGATAACCGAAGATAGGATTTTTTAAAGTTTAAAGTGTAAAAATAGCAACAGCAGACATCTAGTCATGCGAGACCTAGGCAAAGTCAAATGTTATGGCCGACCACAATGGAGTGCAGGTTAGATATAAGCTGTGGGTTGGGCCCAGTCTGCGTTTACCTTTGTACTTAGATCAATTTTCAAAGAAAAATGTCTGAGAACGTAAAGTTCAGCTGGGCAAGGGTGAAGGCGGTGTCCGAGGAGGAGGCGTCGGCATCGGGGAGCCTTTTTTGGAAGTTGAAAATTTCCATTCGGACTGAGCTGCAGGCTGTAGCCGACAAGGGCTCCAAGAGGCTGGATACCCCTTCTGCAGGGAGCTGCTGAACAAAATGTTGCTACTGCCATTAAGTTAGGCCAACTGCTGATACCCTTTGGGTGGATTGACAAGCAGGTAGGTCCCGGTAGGTCCCAGTTTCTTCTCGGGTTACAGAGCACTTTTTAGCCAAAAATGTTCAAGTCCCAAATTTGAGATTTTGGCTATCAGGGCAAATTTAGCATCACTTCCAAGGGTCCAGGACTGGATGGGCAACACTTGGAGGCTCAGTACTCACTCAGGCTGGGTCCAGGTGCGAGTCCAAAATGGTTGGAGCCTTTTCTGTCCCAGAGGTTCCAATCAGGAGGCCACCCAAATAGCCCTTGGAGTCACTCTGGTAGTCCTGGGTTCAATAAATGGAACAGGGCTCAAGAAGCAGGGCAGGCCTCTGAGGATTCAAGGCAGGCTTCAGGCAGCAGAGTAGTCCTTCCAGCTGCAGGAAAGCGGTCTTCTGAAGTGCACACCAGCATACAGTAGCAAGTAGTCCTCTAATAGACTAGTGTGAAGATCTTTGTGTGAAGGCAGGGCACAGACTGTTGACTTGCAAGTGGGACTGTGCCCAGCTCCACCCCCCCATACTGACAATGATGGCCCACCCAGGAACACAAAATCCTTCCACTGTGTGACTTTCTGGGAGGAATAATCAAAGACCAACTGCCAACAACACCCACTTATGTGACCCAGGTAGGCCTCACTATTTAGGAGTTTTTCACTACCAGGAAATGCATAACTTAAAAGTATATGTCCAACCTTTTATTTACAATGCACCCTGCCCTGTGGGGTGTCTAGGGCCTACTTTAGGTGTGACCTATATTTATTTATTTGTTCAGAGTTTTTTATAGCGCAAACATGACCCAAAAACTTGGGTGTCAGAGCGCTGTACAGTTCAACAGCCTTCAAATTCAGATGATATCCCAATCTTTAACACCTATTACATGGAATAGGTAATCATATAACAGTGGCATATTCTAAAACTTACAAATAACGCACAATTTAAGATTACTAGACATCAACTAGAATTACCATAATACAAGTCATGTCACACTTAAAATTTCAAAATGAAACAACTACTGAAAATTACTAGGTATTCACAGTGGTTGCAGTAATGCATGACAAGTCCAAAACGAAAGTGGATTGATCCATGTACTTGACATTAGACCTCATCCCTATTGACGGGAGCAGGGCCTAAAAGTTTCAAACCGTGCTGAATGTTGACAGTAAAGCCCAATCAATGAAGGCAAACTGGCTTGCACACTCTCCAGTTTCATTATTCTGTGATTAGCAGGCCCCTGATCCTGCCCACAGTCTCCTTCATGAACAACTGGATGTAGAAGAACCAAGGAATGTCAGTAGGTCTCGAACAGAGCCCTAGAGATGTACTCTGTTTGCTATGGGATGAATTTACTCATCAGAAAGCACTTAGTCTCCTTCTTGAATCGAGGAGCGTAGGTGATCCTTCTAATATTCGGAGAGAGTGAATTCCAAATTCTTGGTGCAGCTCCCGCGAATGCTCTATCATATGTTCTCTTCTTCCGGAAGAAAGCTGGTTTCAGTAGAAAATCTCTGGCACCCCTAGAGGATCTACTACCTCCAGACAACATAATTTTCTGGGCCAGGTAACGTGGAGTTGTGTGGTGAAGTGCCTTGTGTGTAATACATGCAATCTTTAGCTGTATTCTTGCCTCGTACGGTAGCCAATTGAGGGCTTTCAAATGTGGAGTGATATGGTCAAATTGTTTTGAGACCGTTATAAGTCTAGCTGCAGCATTGAGACAAGCGTTTAGGGGAGCTGTTGAAATCTTAGGTAGACCTGATAGAGTTGAGCAACCATACTCAATTCTTGATATGACCAGCGCCTGTACTGCCCTTTTCAGGTCATCTGTATCTATAAAAGGCTTCAATTTTCTAAGGTAGCTCAGATGGAAGCTGGCATTTTGTGACATTGTGTTGATGTGGGTACGCATGTTTAATTCCTTATCCAGCATGATTCCTAGAGACTTAGTTGAATCTACCAGAATCAGGAAGCCGTTTAGCGCAGTGATCATCTTGGTCCATTCCTTAATCCTGGTGGAGCTTTTAGGAGGGGAGAACAGAAGGAATTCAGTTTTCTGCGAGTTAAGCTTAAGATGATTGCAAGATAGCCATTGCACGGTCTTCAGTAGTGCTTGGTTCATTATGATGATATCTTCCAGAGATGTAATCTTCATATACAGCTGAGTGTCATCTGCATACATGTGGAAGGAAATGTTAGGCTGCTGTAATACTTCTGTTAATGGTTCAATGTACAGATTGAAAAGGGAAGGGGATAGAGTTGATCCTTGTGGCACTCCAATTTGAATCGGGGATGGAGGGGATAACTTGTGGTTCACCAGGAAACTCTGCGATCCGTTCTCTAAGAAGGAAAGAACCATTTTAAGACTGTTCCCGATAAGCCCATCCTGTTCTCCAGTCGGTCTGATAGTTTGGCATGATTTACGGTGTCAAATGCGGATGATAGGTCAAGAAGGACATGGAGGCAGGTTTCGTTACGGTCAAGGGCAAGAAGAGCATCATCTACTATGTGCAGAATAGCTGTTTCCGTACTGTGATCTGGTCTGAACCCCGATTGGCAATCATTTAGTAGGTTAAATTCAGTAATGTGTTGGCTCAATTGTTGTTAAGCGCATTTGTCTAGTGCTTTGGCTAGTAAGGGAATGTTTGTTACAAGCCGAAAGTTGTTAGGAGCCGAAGGGTTCTCAGTAGGTTTTTTCAATAGGGGATGACCTGGCCAGTTTTTAGACAGTCCGGAAAGGATCCTTGGTCTAGCGAAGCATTGATTATCTTAGTCCAAAGTGGGATGACCTTGTGATTGATTGAAGACCAACATTTTGTGAGAAGAGGATCATTGTAATGATCGTTCGGTTTCAAAGTTAGTATGGTTTTGGCAATGTCATTCTGGTTGTATAGTTTGAAGGTTGACCAATAAGCATTATTTTTAGGCATTGTATGTGCAGGTTGTGCTGGATGCTCCTCTAGTGTACTCCTTAGATTCACGGCTTTGTCAGCGGTAATCTTGAGTTCTCTCTCCAGTGAGCTGGCTTTAGCTGTAAAGAATGATGAAACTTCTTCACAGCTCAATTCCGATTTAGATGTTAGGAGGGAGAATTTGGCCAACTTGTTAGATTGTTCTTTTTGCAGTTCGAAGAGCTCTCTGTCTGTTCTTTGCGTTATCCAGTTCAATTCTGAAAAATTATTTTTTAGAATTAAGTACGCTTTTATTGCAGGCTTTCCTGGTCTTTCTTAACTGTTTTAGATGGGGGTATGATGGGTGTTGTCTCCAAATCCGTTCTGATAGTCTGAGTTTCCGTCTTTCTTCATTAAGAGAACCATTGAACCATGGATTTTTATCCTTAACCTGTATTCTTTTAAGTTTTAGATGGGCTATATTATCAATTATTTTAGACATCGTAAGATTGTAATGATCCGTAAGTTCACTGACATCCTCCAGTTCAGAAGTAGGTTGAAGTTCACTCTCGCAACGTGCTGTAAGACTCTCCATGTTCAGGCACTTAGTGTCTCTAACCCACTGCTTGGGTTTGACTAATTGTGAGGCTGTTTTCTTCTTTCTAGATGGTATTTGGAAAGTGATGACGTGGTGATCTGACCAGTCACAAGGAACAATTGAAATTGATTCAACCACGTTTTCTTTGGAGATGATCCAGTCTAAAATAGCGCCTTGAGAATGAGTTGGAAGGGCACACGCTTGAACTTGAGCGTGGTCAGCAAGGAAATCTTTAAGAATATTGACCTGATTGTCTTTGAGGTCATTCCAATGAAGATTGAAGTCCCCAAGGAAAATATCATTGGAGTGAGGTTCTTAATTTGCTGTAATAATTTCCATATATATGTAATAAAAGGGGAGGTTAAGGGGGAGTGGCCAAGATGGCGGCCACATTGCACATGTAAATCAGAGCTCCGTGCCAAGCCCGTCATATATCCTGATTTTATCCCCTTTGGCCACCTGGACTAGTGCCTGCACGGTTGCCTGGGAGATTGGCACAACGGAGGGGCACCATTTGCTACCGGCCTTAGGAGTGGTGCTGAGACTGCCTGGTGACTTGCAGTGCTAAGGCGAGGCCCGATGGGGTGGGATGTGTGCCGCGAGTCCAGTTGTAGGCCTCGAGCGGTGTGGACCCCAGTGCTTCCTGCCTGCCGCTGGCTCCAACAACAACGGCAGCTGCAGATTGGGCATCCGGAGGCTGTGGGGGACCGAGCCTGTTGTCACTGCATGGTGCAGACCCCAGTAGCCACCACAGCTCTTAATTGTGTGAGTGGGACTGGCCCGGCCGAGCCCACATGACACCCAGGGAGATTGTGAACTTTGCATGCCTCGTGGGGGTGCTGCTGACCGCCCCGGGGCTGCTGTATCGGCCACAGATGCAATGAGGCCCTTTAACCTACCAGTGGCAGCGGAGTCCACCGGCTGGATTTGTGGTGATCTTGTGGGTGTCCACCAGCTTCCTTCTTCTGCCTGACTACCGTAGGTTGGATGCGGGGCTGATGCGAAGCCCTCCAGCTGCTCTTTCCTCCCGCGGGCATTGATTCTTGAATGTGCGGACCGCAGTGAGGGTGATTTCAATAGCTGCGGCTGGGCGGACCTGGGGACGTTGGTGGTGTGTGCTTGACGTGCCCTTTGGGAGCCTGCCCTCCCCTTACAGACCTTGGGGCAAACAATGGGCCCCTCTCCCCACATTCTGTCATCTGCACTTATACTGGAGCCCAGGAGGATGTTGTTAATGTGGGGCCCCATTACTCTTACAGCAATTGCAAACTATTACCACCCATGAAGGCTATTTATCATTATGCCCTCAAGAGGATCCTGTACCCTATAAGTACATCAACACTGTGCACTGCAGAGACTAACCCCTTTGACAATAGATTAGTGCTTTGTGTGCGACTCCTATGCCCAGGCTGGGCGGACACAGCTAGCCACAGAGCACACTGGTAGTGTGCGCTCCCCACAGTGTATTTACCATATTTACTGAGGTTAACGAGTGCAGACTTTGATTTAGGCAGCCATCATTAGTCTTGTCAATGAATAGGAGGTGCATTTACATTGGTACTAGCTGGAGGATTATTGTATAATGGGCACATATCCCTCCTACGTAGTCTTTTTATGGCCTGCTCAGCCCTTCCGCTAATCCTCCTGGCTCTTAATGCATTGGGTGTTTTCCTTTGGGAGACACGCTGGACACAGGGGTGCACCTTGATCTGCCACTTATCTTGACTGGGGAACCTGGGGCCCTTCATTCTTCTATTATCTCCATCTCTGTCAAATCCCTAGACAGGCAGGCCTAGTGAAGCCCAAAAATACTAAACCGCAGCCGATGGGCGCTAAGGGGACAACAATGGATCCGGCGCCAATGGATAAGACTCTTGATAGCGTTCATCATCTTGAAGCAATGCTCCGCTCTCACTCCACTCAGTTCGACAAGGTGCTTCAAGCCATGATGAACACTAAAACATCTTTGGAGGCCCGTATTGATGCTGTTTCTTTGGATGTTAACTTGTTATAGCTGACCATCACAAACTAACGGACAGGGTGGAGGAAGTGGAATCTACTTTGGGAACGGAGAAACTGATGGTGCAGGACCTGCAGGAGAACCTACGACATGTGGAGGGGGAGGTAGCTAATCTACATCACAGAGTGGAAGACACAGACTGTAGCTTGAGATGGAATAACATTCCCTTGATGGGCTTCCCTGAATGTGTGGAGTTATTTCTGGAGGACTGGCTGGTGGAGACTGTCCTGGAAGGTAAAGCACCAAAATTCTTCTCCATTGAAAGGGCGCACCGCACACCGGGACGATCCCCCCTTCCTGGTGCTCCTCCTCGACCCATTATTGCTCGTCTCCTAATTCTTGAGAATTAACTTGTTGCTGTAGCGGTTTGGAACCAAGGCCCCTGGAGTTACGTAAATGCATCGATCACGGCATATACCAATTTCACCTTGGAGGTGCAACATCGCTGTGGCTCCTACTCTAGGGTCAAGCAATGTCTCTGAGAGCTGAATTTCAAATATGCTCTCCTGTTTCCTGCCAAACTCCATGTCATTGATGGTGACCAATCCCACATATTCCATTCCCCAGATGACCTATGGACTTGGCTACACACCAAAGGCATAGTACATGTTCCACCCCAGGAATTGACTGCTGGTGACTGGTTGGTACCCAGGACCAGATGGCATAGGTGCCGCAACAAAAAGACAATACCAATGAAGAAGCAGGCAGTGGCAGAGCACGCTCAAGCAGTCTCGGAGGCCTCACTCCACAACACAAACTCTTTTGCTCCTCTCCGCATTAAGCACTCGTTAGAGTCTGGATCAGACTCAGGTGGCTCGCTCTCCTCATCAGCTGGGGTTCAACTGGGCCCGACAATCACCCCAAGATCAGCAGGTGATTTGTAGGTGGGGCGCACCTGCTAGGGTGGTGGCTGAACTGGAGTGGTGGACTGATCATGGGCTCAATGCCCCCCTGCAGGTAGGCGGCACAGTCCGGGGAGCTGAATGGTAATTTTCCTGATCTAGGCCTACAGCACAGACATATTGACCGTTGTCATCATCGCTTAAGACTTGGCCCTCTCCCTATTAGAGCACTCTGCATGGAGTTAAATACGCCAGCTGCCATATCGTTAGCCCACATCATCACTGCCACGAGCCATGATAGTGACATCCTGAAGCTGAAAGATATAATTGCACATCAGTCATGGAACTGAAACGCTCGACCTCTCACCAGTGATGATGAATACCAAAAGTAAAAAAACGTTAAAGATGAACTGTCTATAGCTCACGAAGGAGTTAAACTGCGAGGGTCGAAAATCCTAATTCCAGAGAGTTTGCGTCAGAAAATAGTTGAAGTGGCTCACGAAGGATATCATGGTATTGTTGCCACCAAGAGAGGTCTCCCAGATTGAGTTTGGTTTCCATATTTAGATGAAAGGGTTGAAAAGGAACTCAAGGCCTGTTATCTTTGTAACTGCCTCTCTACAAACACTATTCAACAACTCTTACCATGTCAGAACTCCCTAAGCATGCATGGGAGAGAATAGCCATCAAATTCTTGGATCCACTCGACAATGGACACCATCTGATGGTAATTGTGGATGAGTACTCTTGATGTCCATTAATAGAGGATCTCTCATCCACAACTCATGAGCGAGTCATTGAGAGACTTGACAGCATTTTTGCAACATGGGGTGTTCCAGCCATTTTGAAATCTGATAATGGCCCTCCATTTAACAGTAGAGAATTCAAGGATTTTCTGCAGCATCTGAACGTAAAGCATCAGAAGAGTATATCCTTGTGGCTGCAGGCCAACGGATTTGTCAAGTGTTTTATGAGTATGCTAAAGAAGGCAGTACAGCGTGCAACTCTTGAGAGGCTCAGTTTGCAAACAGTTTTGAATTCCACCTTACGAGCCTATCGTTCAACACCTCACTCAGCCACAGGCGAAAGTCCAGCAACTTAGATGTTCAGGAGAGCAATGACAACCAAGTTATCTAAATGGACCAACAAAGAGAAGGAGGTGAGACTACAACTCGAATGAAAGACTTGGTTAATAAGGAAAAGATGAAACCCTATGCCGACAAGAGGCGACATGCAAAGAACATTGAATTTAAGACAGAAGAGTTTAAGACAGGAGATCTAGTGATTGCTAGCCAAATAAGGAGAAAATCTAATGCTCCATATGATGCTGCACCTTTCCACATTGTGTCCACCAAGAGACATGTGGTGACTGCCCAACGTCCTAGGAAGTCTGTTATCAGAAACTCTTCTCACTTTTGGCATTTGATTCATCGGTCTTCTGATCAAGATGGTGAACGACTGAACCTGAAATCCCAGTGACTACTGTTACTTCTTTACCATCTTCGAAGCTCTCTGACAGTGAAGATGACAGCTCCCAGCGTCCAGTAAGCAGATCAAGTCAAATAATTAGAGTGCCAAGAAGGTTGATCGAAGACATGTGATTGTATACTTATATATATTTGTTGATTTGTAAAAAAACAATTGTAATTTTTTATTTAACAGAGGGGGAGATGTAGTGTCTTGTGATATTTTATGACGGAACATTTTTGGCTCCTAACAGACTCCATAGAGCTGTGATCTAGGTGTCAGAGCACAATGCCATGAAAGCTTGTTTTAGAATGTTGAGTTTGCAGTTACATGCAGTAGAATAAAGATGTGTAATACTAAGCTTCGTATGTCGCGTTGTCATTGGCGGGTTCCCCAGCTGGGAAGACACTACACGGTGGACCTTTGCAGGGCTGAGTGCCGGCCATTACCAGCCTCAGACAAAGTCACTCTTGAGTGCCAGACGCGCCTGAATCACACTGTGCGAGGCAACTTCCCCACCCAGTAAGAAACTGAAAGGAACTAAAAATACACCCTCACCCACATGGGCAGGTGAGTGGAGCCACAGGTGAGGAGAGGCCTGGCCAGGATGTGGTAGATTGACTTAGGAACATTCAGTGGAACTGGTGTGGGGTCCATGTTGGAATCAATGCAAATTAAGATTTGAAGGGTGGCACAGCTGGAAGCCCCTCAGTGAGGCTGTGGTGGGACCGAAGGCCCAGCAGGAAGGATCGAGTGACTGATTGGGTGGTTCCTGCCCTCAAGCCTGTGTTGGGAGAGCATGTGGATTGGCCCAGCTCAGTGGACTAAGTGCGAATGTGATTAATTGGGGGCTTGGCGGGGAGTCTGGTGAGATTGTTGGGGTGCCCGTCTCTCTTCTGCTGCTGACTTTAACTTCCCTGGGCAGTGAACACTAGCAGAAAAAAGGCCGGTAACTTGATGGCCTGTCTGTGAGATGTGCAAATCTTAGCCCAAATACAACTAAAGTTGATTTCTGTTGCAGACAGTATTATGCGTGTACATATTTATGTATCATACAAGTGCTATTCTGCAATACTAACTACGTTAACAGACAGAAATGTATTTCAAGTTCGTTATGGCGTGCCTCTTTACCCCCTTTGCATGAAGCTAATTTATAAAAGAGTTGAAATATTGTTGAGACCATGTTATACGGTGTATATGTGTTGGAAATGGCCAGTTCTGCAGGGTCATCCCAAATGTTTTGCCTTCCCTTTTTGCTGAATTTGTTTTTGTTGGCCTTAGGACTCTGGGCACTTTACCACTGCTAACCAGTGCCAAAGTGCATGTGCTTTCAACTTAAAACATGGTAGCATTGGCTTATCCACAATTGGCACCTTTAATTTATGTAGAAGTCCCTAGTAAAGTACACTACATGTTGCTAGGGGCTATAAATTAAATGCTAATAGAGATCCTGCAGCACTGATTGTGCTACCCACCTAAGTATCCCTTTAAACATGTTTCATGCTTGCCATTGCAGAGCCTTTGGGTGCAGTTTTAAACTGCCATGTTGACCTGGCAAGTTAACCCTCTTGCCAGGCCCAAACCTTCCTTTTTAATACATATAAGACACCCCAAAGGTAGGCCTTGGACAGCCCCAGGGCAGGGTGCAGTGTATTTAAAAAGTCGGACATGTACTTTTAAGTTTTACATGTCCTGGTACTGAAAAACTCTTAAATTTGTTTTTCACTACTGCAAGACCTATCTCTCCCATAGGTTAACATTGGGATTACCTTATTACACTTAATAAGTATAATTCCCAAATGAGAAAAAATAGACTTTTCTACTTTGGTGTCTCTGCACTCACAATTTAAAAACACAACTTATGGTAAAGTTGAATTTTAAGTTGCACGTCTGAAAATGCCACTTTTAGAAAGTTGGCATTTTCTTACTTTAACAATTCTGTGCCTTCCGCCTGTCTCTGAATACACATCTCAGTGGGTGAAAGCTGGACCTTGTGCATTCCCTCTAGACAGTCACACACAATGAGAGCATAGTTGTGACTTGATGGGCATTAATGGGCCAGTAGCTGGCTTGATGGGGACATAGCTAAGCACAGCCACACTTGCACCTGAATAGGCTGTGCCTTGTCTCCACATAATAGGCCTAACGATCCTGTATTGTCACTCCAGCCTGCTTGGAGCCAGGTCTGGGGAGAAAGGGAGTCCCTGTACTTCCTTCAAAGCCACTGTCTAGAAGCTTCTCCCACCTTCTAAAACCAGGGCACCAAAGTATAAATACTGGACCTCAGACACCACCACTTCAGTACACTTCTGGACCTGAAGACATTCTGCCAGGAAGAAGGACTGCTGAGCTGCTGAAAGGACTGTCACTCGGCTGGACTCTGCTGGACTCCTGTTTTGCTGTGCCTGCCCTGCCGCTTGCTGCCCTCCTTGCCTGGGAATGTGAAGGACTGGGACTGTATCTCTACATACTCGAGAACTTAAGTGACCCCAAGGGCTTTCTGGCTTGCCTCCTGTTTTCTGAAGTCTAAGGTACACAAAATACTTCCAAATCACCTGCTACAGCACCTGGACTCTGCCATCTGTCAGTCTACCCTGCCAAGTGGTGCCAACCTAGTCGTGGACCCTTGCAATTTGGCCTACGGTGCTCTGCCTTCTGTGGTCCTTGTCACAATGCGAAGCATTGCAAAGCTACGCTGCGCAGACCATACACCAGAATTTAAGGTACTTTGTTCAACGGGCGCAGGTGGGTCCATGTAGCCAGCCCACGCTCCATCGCGGTTGGCCTGAACTTGTGAGTTTGTCCCGATCTGGAGCGATCAGATAAGCAAAGTTGGTGCTTTGCGCTTTTCCGTGTTATTTTCACCTAAATATTTAAAATTGCATATCTCAGGATCTACTTATTTGACTTTTGTTGTTTTGGTCTTGTTTTGTTCATTGAATTAGGCTCTATTTTCCTACCCAGGTGTGGTATCTTTTTGTGTGGTGTTTTCACTGTTTTACTGTTTGAACTGTTGCACAAATACTTTACACATTGCCCCTTAAGTTAAGGCTGACTGCTCTGCGCCAAGCTATCATAGAGTGAGCAGAGGTTAATTTAAGGTGTGCATCTGACTTACCCTGACTAGGATTGTGGTTCCTTCTTGGACAGGGTGCATACCTCTGCCAGCCAGAAACCCAATTTTTTAACAATATGTTTATGGAGTTCTTGTTGACGATTGAAGTCATTGTGGGAGGAGGGATGGTGGGCAGGATGGAGACACTTTAATCACTACCAGTGCACAGCTGAGTACATTTCTAGTTGGCACAAGGAAAGCATGCAATATAGCCAATATGTTACCTGCACCATTACACCAGGTACAACAACTGTGCAACTGGAAATATGATATGTGGAGTTAATGTAATGCATAAAGAAAGAATTGTTATAATTATATATTGGAATATTAGAGGGCTGACCAATCATAGGATCATCATAAAGTGGACATAAGTGTGATACAAGAAATACGATACAAGAAACACACCTGAGCCCTGGTTCACAATCTGCTTTTGCTTTGAAGTGGGGAAAACACATATATTATGAGTTCCACGCTCTAGCTCCAGGGGAGTAGTTACCCTCATAATGAGGGCTCCCGGTTTTATGGTATTTATTTTTTTAACATTTCTGTCTGTATTTATCCATATTTATTTTGTGTTTTGCGTATAAATGAAGTTGTAAAACTGTACATTTCCATATTTATTTAACCGATAGACGTGCACTCATACTTTGAGGTCTGTAGAGTTTTAGCTATTTAAGCTGTAAAATATTACATAACAGTACATCCACTGGTAAATATTATCATTATACCACAAGTGTATGTTGACACATGCAGTTATTTAAAGAAATTTCATCTGTTTTTTAATTTCCCATGCTGTCCATCTGCTCAGCTGTTGGGCTATAATTCATGAAAGACAGCACGAAGAGTCACTTAAAAGAAGTACAATTTTCTGTATTTATCCACTTTTAAAAATAAATGAAGACAGAAAACACATTTTCTGTCTGTATTTATCTGTACAACTCCGGAAAACAGGGAGCCTTGCTCATAATGCGATTCCTTAACTTTCATCTACTAACATACATCCCAGACCAGAATGAATGATATGGTATCATGGCAAGTGGCATATAAAATATTTAAATAATATTGAAGTGACACTGGTAAATGAATACAGCCTTAACTTTGACTCTTTCCTAAATATAGGTATAGGCAATGGAATTTGGGAAGGTGATTTCAACCAAATGCGGAATTTGAATTTAGATAGATCCAGTTGTTCGACTAGACCTCCTACGCAGTCTTCAATGATAGCACAGATCATGAATGCCGTTGACCTATTGGATGTCTGAGGAGCACAGCATCCAACCACAGTGCAATACAATCATTATTCTACTGTGCACTTGGACCTTTAACGCTGAGGCGGGCCTTTAATGGCCAGTAGAGCCCACTACGTCGGGCTCAAAGGCTATATTAGATGCCTCTTTCAGGAATGAGTTGCGTAAAGCAATCACTGAATATTCGGACCTCAACCTGGTCTCTGTGCCGTGGATGACAACTGTTTAGCAGGCCTGTAAAGCGTATGTTGTGGGGAAGGGTATAGCAAAGAAAACACAGATATTGAAATTACTGTGAGATCGATTAGCATGACTTGGAAATTCCCTTAAGTAGCTGGAAAAGATTATACACCAGATCAAAATTATGCCAACCTTTCCTGAATTAATGAACCATTAAGCAAGTTCGGGGAGGTTGCAGAGCAGGAAGGTAGATTCCTAGGAAAGCAAGCTGAGGAATTGAGTATTAATAAAAAATTTGCATTATTAACAATCTGTAGAATCTTAATCTACACTCAGATTCACACATGTATACTGACCTGTATTGCATTTGAAACAATTTTGATATGACCACTTAAAGTGTGTTATCCTGACTTATGCTGACCAGGCCTTTATTAGGTCTTAACATCATCTTGTCAAAAATGTATGTCACATTCACTGTTTATTTCATCTGCACATAGTCAAGCAAATCATGTTTGTTTATTTCTGAATTGCACTATTCTTGAAGAAGACTCTTGTATGGGCTTACAAATGTAACATTTTTCCAAGGCTCTTCTACTTGCATGTGGTATTGCATTTATTCACAATGGTTTACTGTTGTTTATGTAAATAGTGTGTTCTGACACATCCGGGTAATATTAGGTCAGGGAGGTGGGGAGGAGGGGTATTCATTATCCATGTAGTAGGTTAGTGCTTAGGTAGTAAGGCTGTACGATGTTTTTAAAGTCTGTAGTCTGATTTGTTGAAAATGTATTTCCCTGCTCACACCACAATGATTCAGCAGTTTTCATACTGTTCTATGGGGAGATTGACTATGTAAATGCCCAGTTTTGGGGGTGAGCCAGAAGACCTTTCCTATGCTACTAGTAGTGATGCTAGTTGAGTACTTAATGATTTTCCTGCATATTTCAGAACCTGGCCTATTTTTGATTTTGCCTAATTCTCTGTACTGTTCTATTACAGAGAGCCTTCACTGCAATGATTTTAAGCACATTAAGGAGATTAGTTGCAGTTGCACTTTACTATTTCTGTATTGTACATTTTAGATTTTTGTGATAAATCTTCATAAAACTTCTAATTCTGCCATTTAACTCACTTATTGAGTCAGTCTTTTCTTATTTGACTGTATTTTGATATGCTGATTTGTACATTATCTTGGGACACATTGCCTCAAGAAATTGAGGTTAACACCATTCCTGCTCCACCCAACCAGTGGACGTGTTTTTGTAGTGTAAGGCTTTAGAAGTACAGCACATCCACAAACTCAGGCCGGTAGACTGGAGGAAGGTAGAACACCCAGTTGAATGCTGTCCAGTACACTTAGACATATTGCATGCATTCACACCACTGTGGGATCAGTCTAGAGACACTACTACAGCACAGCAGATTTGCAGACTATTTAATGATATCACACTTGCATCATTGGAAAGGTCCGGTGTGTCAGCCTTGAAGATTTACCAAAGGTAATAAAGTAGCTGCTGAGTGGTGAGACACCTGGGTCTGATGGGATTACAATTCAATTTTATGAAGTTTATGTTGATATAAAAAGCCCCCAACTATTTAAGTATGAAGCAGACATTCTGGAAGGGAAACCTCTCACAAAGACATGAAAGACATGTGGATAGCACTTCTCAAACCAGACAGATCAGTAGACCACTGTGCATCACGTAGACTACTGTAATTGCTTTACATTAACAATTCAATATTTGCAAAAGTCCTAGCTGGTAGAATAAAACCCCTTATGTCAGGCATGGTACTTCCAGACTGATTTTATACCCAGTCACACAACATTGTTAAATTGACATACTCTCCCAGCAGTGATACATCACTTAGACCCTCAATTGCCAGCAGTGCCATTTTATCTTGTGCTAAAAAAGTATTTGACTCTCTGGAATGGCCATATATGTTTCAGGTATTAACTAGAATGGGCCTGGTTAGGCATTTTATTAAAATTATCTTGTTGAGTAGGAACCACTTGGCCAGAGGGTTTATCAATCGGCAGTGGCACCAGACAGGATTGCCCCGTCACCACTCCTATTTGCAATTGCTGTGGAACCCTTGGATTTTGTGTACAGGCAGCTGCATGCACATAGAGGAATTTGCGTAGGTGGCAGGCACCTTTACATGGACGATGTCCCACTGTGTATACAGAACACAACCGGAAACATAAATCCAATAGTTCAAGAAGCCACCGGATTCCGTGGTATCTCAGTACAGAAAATCAATTGGGCAAATCAGAGTAGCCGGATGGCAAGTTTTATTCATTTGTCATGGGCATGTCCATACATAGCTAGGTTTCGGGGGGGCGGAGAATGATGACTGCACTATACAAGATGAGATAAATCCTTGCACTGTTGTTCCCATTGGTGGCACTATTGGGTTTGAGGATTTGTAGCAATGGCACTACTTTTGGCAAAGTGTGGAATTGCAGTGCGATAGATGAAAGGTCCAACACTTACACCTAAAAAATGGAAACAAGACTTAAGCTATTGAAGTGATTTGATGGACAATCATTCAGGAGTTGTCCACCCAATGGCAAGATCATGGGACTTCAGGGACCCACTGAGAACATAACCTTTTTTTTTTACAAATGTCTTTATTGGTTTTAGCAGAAGTAGAAAAGAAACAAAAAACCATAATGGTGACAATTCCGAGGTGTCACACCCAAGCAATATCACATCAAGCAGAATAACAAACATGAACAGTGGAGTCACAATAGCATAGACATGTCGCACCCCCAACCTCAGGTGTGGCAGCATGTCATAATGAAGAAGGCCCCTACACAGACATGAGTCACAGTATGGTGTATCGTGGCAATATTCCCTGGGGGAACAACATGATTGGGAGGGGCACCCAGGAACACATGGGTGGCAGTACTGGCTAATTCGCACGTGGAGATATAGGCAGATCCTGCAGGCCAATATGACTGGCTGCTCCGGGCCAGGGCACCAATCCTGAGGTGCCCATCAGGACCACCAGCGAGACCCACACCCCATGGTTGTGAGGGGCAATGTTGGTGTGTTTGTATTACTTAAACCATCTGTGGAGTCCACAAAGGGGCATGGTACTGCTATCTCAAACGCCGGGATGGCTCATTGTATGTTGTAGGATTGGACAGAAGGTCCTAGGGTAGTGTTCAGGGTTTTGGGTGGATGTGCATCTTATTTTGCCTCTAAGTTTCTGATGTAGGTATCCCAGCAGCCTCCTCTGGCATTCCCCCATCCACTTGGACGTACCACTGCGAGGACGTTCAGCTCAGCGTTTGCCCATTTCAGCAATGATGAGAGACAACAGTGTATATCGGGGGCTATATGACCCTTCCAGGACATCACGATTTGCCGTTTAAAGAATATGATGGCTACATCAAGAAACCTTTGAAAGTACTTATCTCCCTTAGTCTTGGGTCTAAGACCGAATGGGCATGAGTCTAGCGAGCAGAACCAAGCACTCCACCGCAGTGGCGGTAATTTCCTTGACTTCCCCCTGGCCGGTGCATCACTGAGCACTCCCAGTCCGTGTGGTAAAAAACCTGTTTCATGTGCTCTACATCTGGGGTGTCGTACGGTTCATACTTTCCAGCAGCGAACCGTGCAGGCAAGCGCGGTGGGGTGGGCATGGCGTGCAGGGCTTTGGGATGTCGACAGTCGATGGAATAGGAATTATTTATTTATTTAATTTTCCCTATTCCGTCATCTGTCGACTTCCCGACACCCTGCCCCGCCCCACCGCACTTACCTGCAAGGACCGCCGCCGATACTTTATCAGTAAAACTGTGCATTTGTTTGACAATGTAAACATCAAAACTGTGCGAGATTGAGTCCACGCAAATCATCAGGATATGTTGGTCTAAGTCCTGGCTAGCTCACAGTGGCACCATCTGTACCCCTGATCAGGCAAGGTAACAGGTGGCATGTGCAACCTCAGAACATGACAAACCTGACTCCCCAAGGAAACAGATCTAGAACCTTTTCATTTGGTAACTCATGCATATCCACATAGATGTACAAGAAATACACAACGTGGTGTTTTAGTATTTATTGAAGCAATATGATTCTTGTGTAAAATTAGCGTACTGCAATAATCAATAGATGGAAACAAAACAGCGTAATCAGCATTACGATAATGGTAAAGAAGATGAACAATTCAACCATTGTACTGTTACAGAGAATGTATGCTAGCCTATATGTATAGCAGAGGTCTTCAAACTTTTTGATACCGAGACCCCCCTGTCAACATTTTTTAGGTGTAAGGACCCCCTCCTGACAAAAGTTTCTAGAACCTCCTCGTACTCCTCATCATTGACAACCATAAAAGCCACCAGTTCCCACAGCAAATCATTTTTAAGGTGGGGAAATAATATTAAATAGTGTTTAGCAAACCAAAGGTTTGTGGGTGACTGTGGTTTGGTTTCAGAGGCTTACCACAGTTAAAAAAAAGTCTCCAAAAAGAATTACCTAAAAATGCACAATGGTACTTTATTTTTCACAAACAAAACAATTTGACAAAACTTACTCAGATGATACGAACTAATGTAATGGGTCTGCCTGTTTTTCTCCAGAGAAATGGTCAATCTGTGGTTGCACCTCCTTAGTACCAGTTTAACACCCAAATATGGCAATAAGCAATGAAAAGGTGACCAGTCCAGCTTTGCACAGGGCCTTCTACTGCGCGGCAACACGTGTCACTGCTCTTTAGTAACTTTTAAACCGTTTGAGAAATTAAAATAAATTTGGGGGGTAAAATCAGCAGATTATGCGGCCGATGATGGATTATGTGGCACATGCGACAAATCCATAATTATGCTAAAATCGTCGCACCCACACAATCGCATATTTCTAGTGGCCCTGGGTATGATGGCTGTAATGCATGGGCTGCAACTGTAGTGCAAGGCATCCGAGGAGACTCATACTATATTTCATGGGATGCTGACGGCTCAGCTTTTACAGCTGCTTGGAACTGGAGGTTGCTGAACATCATTCATCGTAATTAAAACATACCATTTACAATCATTAATTATGAACTGTAACGTCCAAGTAGGATGCTTTCTTTAATTCCAAAGGAGGAAGTGGTCCCTTAATCTTTGTTTTTCTAAAAAGGTTTTTATTTTTAACATTATGAAAACAGACGCTTTTATTTTATTAAAAACTGACACCTGGTTATATTAGTTTGCTGCTGTTGTTGACTTCAGTCATGTTTGGGGGGTGCTTGAGGGCCTTGAGAGTTTGAACATGGGGAGCGGTCAAAGATGTCACTAAAAACAAAATCTTCCGTTCGTTTTTAGGTCTTTCACCATCAGGTAGCTACATGTAAAATAACAGGCTGCTTAAATGAAAAATAAATAAATATAAAAAGTTGTTACTCAGTAGGAAATGCACTATCGTACATTATGAAACCTCTTTTAGTTAATGCACTGCAGAGGTCTGTGTGTAACCAGACAGCCACAAAATTAAATCTTGGTTGGTGCAGTGGGGAAAAGTGACTTGTGTATTTGTAGTGCTATGAGGTCACAGCCTGTGACAGAAAGCACTGTGAATATGTAAGGCATTATTTTATGCTTGCATTACACACAGTATAAGATAAACTGCTACAATAAAATGGTGCTTTCAAAATATAGATTTTAGTAATACCCAGACCATACTTAATGCTATTTATATTTTTACCAAACTGTTCCTTCAACACCGCCTCAGGGATAGTAAGCAATATGTAAATACAATGACAATTAAAAGCACACACTTCACAGCTCAGTTGTTAACTCTTTGCACTACCACTCAAAAAGAAGTTTCAAGTCATTCGATCAATTAAAGCCAGTTCTGTCTCCCAAGCATCCTTTGCATTTGCAGATTCCCCTTCACAATTGCAGATTAAGCAGCACACTCGCAGAAAGGTGTGTTTAGCTGTCTGCCAGGCAGACCGTTTTACAGAACAGGAGAGTCTCTGAATGGCACTTCAGCTGAAGAGGCTGAGGAATGCGCGACCCCTTTCCCATGACTCCATGGCCCCCCTGTGGGTCGCGCCCCACAGATTGAAGACCTCTGATGTATAGTGATATTTATGTTCCTACCTAGCGCTCTCTATCCTAGTTTCCCTAGGGTGGCTGAATCTGCCAGAATCCCTGTAGGGTGATCAAACTCCCCCTTTTCCAGTGGGTAAGTGTCCTCAGTGAGCCCATCTTGGTATAGAGCTGGGCACCATCCCTCATAGGAGGAAAACAGGATTCCGATGGGCTGGAATTTCGACTTGGGGAGACCTCAACAGTGTCAGCGAAGTGCTCCTCTATCTAAACAAAGGAGTGATGCTGTTTATATAATAAACATCACCCATGTTCCATGCCAAAGTCCCAGTAAGGCTGTCATTATTGATTTTACCCTGTCAAAGCTGTTGCCGAGCGAACAATATTAAACAAAATCAAGTGGCAACTGGAATGGCTCACGGGTGGGGGGGGCGGACGCCGGGGGTCGTGGTGGGGGGGTCACGCGGGGAGGGGTGGGGGGTCACGACTGCGGGAGGGAGTGCGCATAATAAAAAAAAAAATAACTTACCTTGCCGCCAGGTCCCGCATCTCTGCTCCTGCTCTCCTCGAACAGGAAGCCAGGCCCCACTGACCAATCACAACGCTGCAATGCAGCATTGTGATTGGTTTTGAGCGTCCTGGTTCGACACTCAACCAGGGAATGGGGGCCTGGGCATGTTCTTCACGCAGGCTGTAATGCAGCCTGCATGGAGAACGGGGAAAGTGCGCATGACTGGGTTGGGCGGCCTGAGAGGGACGACCAAACAGTTATTGCACACTTAGGATTGGGCAAACCACTCCTCCCCTGCCCTGAGAGCAAAGCAGCCCCGCCCGCCCACAAAGCAGCATAAACATAAAATGATAATAACTGAAAGTTATTATCATTTTATATTTCTGCTTCTCGCACTGCTTGAAAGCAGTGGGGTGACACTCCTCTGCCATATCGGAGGAGCCGCCACTTACAAAATCATTTTGCGCAGTGAACTTTAGCTTTCGTACAGAATGTTCAAGGCTCTGATAATATGCCTACGAAGATGTGTAAATGTAAGCAAAATTAATAAATGGAATATTATCTGCACAAGCATGCAAGAAAAAAGAGTGTCAAATGTCAACGTTCAAGAAAAGATGTCAAGTTTAAACGTGAGCATGTAAAATGGTGGTGTTCCTGCCCGGGCCGAATGTGACCACATGACAGGGGAATGCAGAGGATGCTGTTTGAAACATGTGCTTGATACGTTTTGGTGTGAGGTGTGCCTAATGCAAATAGTAAAATTGCATGTAGCAGAAGCGTGGATTACGTGAAACCTCCTTTTCATGTTGTAATGCCCCGGTCCGGAGACTGTCTGTGAATTGTGTCTGAAGTCTGCCAATCATCGGTCTTTAGCCCTGTCGACTTGCAGTGGGAAGAGCGCAATGTGACATAAAGGGCCGTAATATTTACGTGTGTGCTTCTGTGTGACAGGATTGTGTGCAGTGGTGGTGAAGGGTAGTTATCGCATGCTGTACGGCATGATACATCAGGAAATGCCCTGCCGCAACACCATAAGTGTTCATAATCCCCTGAAAGGGCATTAGTGCGTCTGCTAGGAAAAGGTCCCCGATTAAGTACATTTTTGCCTCTCTCCAAGCTGACATGTCATGGTGTTGGGTCCCCTCCTGGAGTACCGCCAAACGCCAAACGGGGATCAGTGGGGAGTATGGAGGATGGGGTCCCTTGCCTTGCACATATACATGCCAGCAATGATGTACTGTCTTCTGTGATGTGTCTCATGTGGTGGGTGAGCCCTGAGGGCTGATTGACACGTGTATATATATATATATATATATATATATATGTGTCCACGCAAGTAGCCTGCGAATGGTTGCTCTCTCCAGTCAAGGGGCTGTGCTCAGCCAGCGCATCGGCCACTGCAGCTGAACTGCTGCATACTACAACTCATAATTGGGGGCGCCAAGACCGCCCTCAAGAAGCAGGCACTGGAGTATGGAGAGCACCGTCCGTCTCCTTCCCAAACCCCATATCGGCTCCACCAGGAGACCATGGAGGTCCCGAAAGATGCGCTTAGGGAGTGAAAGCAGTAACGCTGTAAAGAAGTACAGAGCTGTGGCAGGAAAAGCATCTTGGAGATCGCCACCCGGCCCAGCGGGAACAGCGGCAAGGACAACCAGAAACCCATGTTAACGTTACCCTCCCCAAGGTCCTTGTCCAAATGGTAGATTTGTACACCCAAGTACTTAAGGCTGTCATGGCACCATTCCAGCTGAAACCTCGGCAGGGCCCTTCTGCTATGCTCAGGAACCAGAGAGAGGGGGAACAGGCAAGACTTAGACCAATTTACTCTGAGGCCTGACATGATTAAAAATTCCTCCAGTGTCTCCATCAGGGCTGGAAGTGTGGCAGTGGCATCACACAGATAAATAAGTGCATCATCTGCATTTAAAGAGATGTTATGGTGTTCGTCATGTTCCAGAAGACTTCAAAGCTGCACTTGTACGTGCAGGCTGCAGGCCAGGGGCTCCATGGCCAGGGTAAAAATCAACAGGTTGCCCCTGTGTATGTTAAAGCTGTCAGATATCAACTGTCCCATCCTGACTTTTGCTGTAGGGTTCTTTTAGAGGGTGCATATCTAACTAAGGTAGCCTGGCCTGACACCCATTTCCTCCAGCATCACCAGTAGGTAATCCACCCCAGCATATCAAATGTCTTTTCTATGTCAAGCGACACTGCCAACTGTTCCCCCATCTCACTCAAGGCAGCTTACATCAGACGAAGTAGTTGCCATATGTTGAGGAAGGTATTGCATTCTGCAATAAATCCAGATTCATCTACGTGCACTAGGGTGTTAGCAACAGGGAGCAGCCTATTGGCCAGGGCCTTCCCTAACATCTGATAGTCTACGTTTAAGAGGGAGAGCGGCCAATATGAGCGGACTTCGAGGGGATCCCAGTCTAGTTTGGGCAGAACCATTATCAGCGCCTCACGGAGCGAGTCTGAGAGCTGACCCTTCTAACTTGCATCATTAAAAACGTCCAAGAGATTCTGGGAAAGGTGTGCACCGAAGGTGGCATAATATTCTATTGTCCATCCATACCCAGGGTTTTTTTTTGGGCAATTTGGATGATAGTCGGCCATATCTCCTCTATTTGAAGGGGCTCATCTAGTTCCGCTCATTGGAGCGGATTCAATCAAGGTAACAGTGGCCCATGAAGAAACCCCTTGATCCTGTCAATGGGGGGGGCTGTCTACGTCCGCATACAGGGGGTGATTAGCCTGCCTGAGCAACCCCCCTTCCACATGGAGAAAGCCAAGGTGGTGCCTATAATATGGTTCTCCAACCGCGCCTTTACATCCCTGTGACTCTTTCTCAGCTGCTTGTATCTTTCCATCCTGCCAGCCCACTATGACACCTCGGCCTCAAGTAGTCTGAACACCCGCTACATGTCCAGAAGCTACCCGGGCAGGGCCCGATGAACCCTCCACATAGTGGCAATGTATTGCCCTCTCATGAACACCTTGCAGGGATCCAACTCCAGCGCTCTGGTGTGGGTGGTGCTTGTGTAATGTTCAAAATCTTGGGTTAAATGTGGTGGCAGATCTGTAACATCATCAGCAGTGGGCAGTGATCTGCGAGGGTAAGCATCAAGTACTCCTTCATAGTTATCTGTGTGCCCAATGGTTCATTGTAGCGAAAAAGATCCAGCTTGGTGTGGAGGTCATGGACCAGGGAAAAAATGGAGAACTTAATGGTGTCTGGATGGTGCAAGCACCACATATCGAACACAATCCTGTTAACCATCCAGCCCCAAAAGTATTGTGATACCCTGACACACATAGCGCCATTCAGCAGAGGGGTGGAGTAGTCGCAGGCAACATCCAGAACACAATTAAAGTTGTTGTCCCATATGCCAGGAGTATGTGGGTCCCCGAATAGAGCTGGGGTCAGGAGACCTAAAAAAGCAGAGTGATTAGTGTTGGGGGCATAAACAACTATCAGCATGAGGGGGGCACCATCCATATGTCCTTCTACCACCAAGTACCTACCCTCAGTGTCAACTCTATGTATGTCTTTCACAAATGGGACCCCAATGGCAATCCATATGAAGACTCCCTTGCATACGGCAATGTCGTAGTGCCATATACCAGTCCCCTCCAATTTGTATGTACTTTTTGTGTCAATTGCGTCTCTTGCAAAAAAGCTATGTACGCACAGCGGTGCTTAAGATATATATGAACCCAGTACCTCTTTGTGGAAGTGGACATGCCCCTCACATTCCACATCAGCAAGTTATAGTGTGGGGTAGTGTGGCCTGTAGGTGTGCCCATTGGGTATCGTGATAAGTAGTGATGCATCTCGTTCCGCCATTCCCATTCCCCACAACTCAAGTATGTGGGTCTCCCCAAACGCCCTGTTGATGAACAAGCTACCAGTGCAGTACAGGGCCATACCACAGAATTATATGTAGGAGACGCCATCTGTGTGTCAAAAGAAAAAAGAACATTTGCAACCCCCACTCCCTGACCGGGACTCTTCTGAGTGCCCAGCCATAAGCATTCAATGAATGAACAACAACTAAAGAGAAAAGAGTGATAAAAACATGTTCTGTTTGGAGAGGTCAGGACTCACGGACACACGGGCCCTCTCCAGTGATCTGGGCATCTGACCCTCTCTCATGAGGCTGAAAGGGGTCTCCAATGGTCACCGGTGAGCAGGCTCACCACTCATCACAAACCCCCACCCCTCATAGCAGATCATCCGCCAGTCATTGTGTCTAATCCAGCCCCAGGGAGTCCTCCCCAGGAGAGGCCATAGAGCCATTAGTATCAGACTCTGTCAGAGGCATGGTCTGACCGCAAGGCCTCAAAAGAGTTCTGGCTATATTGCAGCACCACTTCCACTGTCTGTGCTCCCTCCCTGGCTGCCTACGCTGTGGAGGAGAGGCTCTGGGTCCCCCGCTTCTACTACACCTCAGTCGGGGCGTCAGCCATTTACCAGCATTGGGGTCATCTGACGTGGGCTTTGCGATTCCGGGTAAGCAGTGATGGCGCTGCCCTCGAATTGCGAGACCTTTCATCCAAAACAACTGCAGAATCAAGTCTCTGTCCCTATAAGGAAATAGTTTCTCAATTCAAGGACTTGGCTGGGCCCCTGTTGGCAGCAACCTCCCAGATAGACCATGTGCTCTCTCCACAGGGAAGAATTTGGGTACCATGCCTGCCAGCACTGTGGTCTTCTGCCCCTGTTTGAGGAAGAGTTCCATACACAGGCCCTCTGAGCACTCCAAAATTTACGCCTCGAGCGGCCCTCCGCATCCTTTGCTCTCCGATGTAGAGAGGTCACCTCTGCTCTTATCTCCTTAAGTTGGGCTTGGAGTTCCTGCAATGTGGGTTGCATCATGGTTAATGTAGATTCAGCATCGTCCACGCAATCCACCAGTTTCCTGTGATTTGTACTGAGCAGGTTCATATCCAAGGAGACTCCATCGATTTTGGACTCCAGCATGGTTTTAGTGTCCAGAATTACATGCAATATCTTTTCAAATTTGAGACAGAGACAGAGTGACTGTGGAGAGTGGCCTCGAGATGGCCCAAGTGCCAACACCATCATCAGGAGGGATGGAAGGGCCAGGTACATCCCCAATGCCTGGGGAGGGATCCTTAGCAGATTTAGGCTTCACCATCATGCCCACATTGGTATCATCAACCCCAAGTAGAAGTTCCAGCAGGTTCTAGACAGTGCGCCGTCATCCCCCGGCACTTTGCTGGGTTTGGGCCTCAGGCAAGCAAAGTGCAATGCTGGAGTTGCTCGTGGTGTCCTCCAGGCCCCCCAAAGGAACCAAATGTGAAAGCTTGTGGAATGATATAAAAAATGTGAAAAGATGCTGTAATCTACTATCAAATAAAATGCAACTTCAGTTGGTCAATGGCTAAAGGGTAACCCATGAAACATAGGGGATATAAGATACTACAGCAAAACTCAAGGAAGGGTGCCAGTTGGCAGAAAAATACTGTGCTCACCAAGCCAACATAAGACCATGTCCAATTGAATCCTGGTAAGTTATAACCTTAGAAATCTAGGGGATACCATATGTTATAGCCTGTATGGCCCATTATATTTGGTATACCCCAAAAGAACCGAATGTGAAAGATTGTGGAATGAAATCAAAAATGGAAAAAGAGACTGCAATCTGGTATCACATAAAAGGAAACTCCATTTGGCCAAAGGCAAAAAGGTAACCCTTGAAAAGTAGGTGATACGAGATATTACAGCAATGCTACCCCCATGGTAAAAGGTGATGGAAAACACAAGGAAGGGTGCCAGTTGGCAGACAGAATACTGTGCTCACCCAGTCAAAATAAGACCACGTCAAATTGAATCCTGCTAAGTGTTAACCCGACAAACATAGGGGATACCAAATATTATAGCTTGTATGGGCCATTATATTTGGAATCCCTCAAATAGGAACCAAATGTGAAAGCTTGTGGAATGATATCAATCTGCTGTCACATAAAAGGCAACTTCAACTCGTCAATGGCTAAAGGGTATCCCATGAATCGTAGGGGATAAGAAATATTACAGCAATGCATGAGCCGTAATATTTGGTATCCCCATAGTAAAAGATGTTGTAAAACAAAAGAAATGGTACTATTTGGCAAACAAATACTGCGTTCGCCCAGCCAACATAAGACCATGTCAAATTGAATCCTGGTAAGTTCGAACCCGGGAAACATAGGGAATACCAAATATTATAGCCTGTATAGGCCATTATATTTGGGATTTCACAAAGGAACAGAATATAACAGCTTGTGGACTAATATCAAAAATGCAAAAAGATACTGTAATCTGCTTTGAAATGAAAGGCAACTTCAACTGGTCAATGGCTAAAGGGTAACATATAAAAAGTAAGGGATAAGAGATTTTGCAGCAATGCGTGAGCAGTAATATTTGGTATCCCCATAGTAAACGATGTTAGAAAACACAAGGAAGGGTGATATTTGACAGAAAAATATTGTGCTCACTCAGCCAACATAAGACCACGTCAACTTGAATCCTGGTAAGTTCTAACCTGAGAAACATAGGGAATACCAAATATTAAAGCTCACATAAGGAATTGTATTTGGAATCCGCCAAATGAACTGGATGTAAAGGCAGCCCTGCCAAGTACCGCACATTTTAGTGCGGTGGTCCGCATCACAGAACTAAAATGCATTAGTCATGCATTATTAGCACCTCTTGACACCACCGCCCAGGCCAACAAGAGGAGTTGCATTGACATTTGATTTTGGATTCTTCATTTACGCTAATGCTGGCCTTCTCTACCTAGACCACGCCACTATTTTCACAATAATTTACAATGCTGGCTCTTTCTCCTTACAGAGCTGTTCCTCCACAATTTAAACACCTCATCATTTTTTCTGAAGATTCATTTGTTTTAGGTAAGTTTTTGTGGGAGACTGGCCTTATTTTCTTGCCTGGCTCGGCAGCAGCACAATGCGCATGTTCGAGCGGCTTGCTTGGTTGGCCCGGCACCAGTGGGAGCATCAATGGAATGGAGCGGAGACCACGCTGGGGACCTGCCCGCTATCTGGTTCTGAGGACTGAGCAACTGCTGGAGACGGAGAACCTTGGTACACCGGCACCAGCCATAATAAGGATGTCAGCTAGAGACCTGTGTTTAGCAAAATAAGAGTTAATGAGAGCCAGACGTGATGGAATTGTGTGGCAATCTGATGAAACTGTAGACATAACAGTTTGCAAAGTCTTACCAGTTCGGGCTTTCATTCGTGAAATGCACTCTGCAGAGAATAAGTTTGTAGCGTGAGTAAAATGATATCACCCTGAAAAATTAATAAAGCATTGCAGTACACGAGCCTCATAATCTCTAGATCTGCTGGGATTTGTCGAGCTGCTAACCAGACGGCCTTCCATAGCGCCATGCAAATGGGTACACTTTTGCTTTGGGCCCTGGCAAAGTAGGACTAGGTCCTCGAGGGAAATGCCTGCAATCCAGTACAAGGTCCTGATCACACTGTGCTGAGTCAGAGTGTGCTTGGAACAAACAGGGACCATGTGCCTGGCGTAATTACTGGTGCCATATCTCCACGGTTGAAGTTAAGATCATACACCGAATGCACTTGATGAATCTCACAAAAGAGGTTGTTTCAGGCATTTTATCGTGGCAGCAAAGAAAGTCCTAAGCTGTGTTTCCGCATCCTGCAGAGTGAAAATGTGTCTGTCATCCCCGCTGGGGCCTCTCACATCCTATTTGGTACAGTCGGGTCCAACAGTGCCCTTCCATTTTGCATGCCTTGCAGCAGTTTAAAAAATGTCTTAGAATTTCTAGTACAAATGAGTGTAATTTCTGATATTTATATGTTGCCCTTGTCTTCATTGCTTTATTTTGCTCGTCAGAAAGTGTCACTCATAGTCGTTGAGTGTCACTCATAATTACACTGAAATTATGAAAATGTCACACATAAGCAATCTGAAACCTTGGCAGCTATGATTATTCTATCCTGGAACCCATGCACTGGAAGTTCAAAAGTTCAGAGAAATAGCAGAACGTGATTTTAATTCTGCAAGTAAATACCAAGTGGCCGGAGCATAAGGAGAAAGGCTGAACATCCAGCGCACGCACACATTAGCCAAGACCAAAATAAGTGCTAAAAATAGTGACTGAAAATGGCTATCCGTTGTTTGACTCTGACGAAATTCTAGAGACCTTTACAAGGTTTTACACACTGTTTATCATCGGAGGCAGTTGCTACGTTTCTAGACTTCGACAAGGCATTTGATTCTTTAGAATGGCATTTTCTGTTATTTGTATTCGAACCGATGGGTGCGGGTAGGGCCTTTCTTCACTGTGTTAAACTGGTCTATATTGATCCTTCAGCCAAAATAAAAGTAATTGAAATACCTGTCGGCCAGACACAAATAAATAGAGGAACTAGACAGAGATGGCCACTGTCACCCCTCCTGTTTGCCTAGAAACTGCTAACATGTATGCTGAGAGAACAGCACCATGGAGTGGGAATACGAATGTAGATGATGTGTTACTATTCGTCAGAGAACCAGCATATAATCAGAGTGCAGGTTTGCTGGAGATGCAGTAACTTAACCAGTGATACTGTACATTTGCTCTCGAAATGCCCAAACCTGAAACACTATTGAAAGGGGGTTTGGGAAACCATGGGATAATCCTAACAGGCTTTGGTGCCTCTGACATGCCAAGCAGTTTTTTTCATGATTTTGCCCCATACCCAGAGATTACTGAGCAATGACTAAAATAGTTTGCAAACGCTTTGGTGGTGACAAAGTTATGCATCCTCAGGCTATGGAGAGCTAATCATAGCCCCGAAACTAACACTTAGATGCAGGAGATGTACAACACCAACATCCTATGAAAATGTGACTTATCTACTAAATGACCAAATAGAAACATTCTGAAATGGTTGGGTGAGATTTAGCCGCGAATCAGACAATTAAAATTGCTGCAACATAAACCTTAACAGGAGTGGTTAACCCCAATAAATGGCACTAGGATGAGAAGAAAGGACCTGAGATATCTCAAACTAAAGTGAACCAAGCAACACCATTTGGCTTGCGACACAGGATGAGACACTGTATCTAACCAAAGGTGTTAAGTAGAATATTTTTTTCACAACAAATCTTTTTGTTTTTAAACAGTACATCGATGCCTGGCAGGCCTGCACATAGATATAGACTCAAGAGTAGCACAGGACTCGATGATACCAGTAATATAAAAGGAAACGAACAAGGCACAGTCACATCCCAACCACCCAAAGCCCCACACAACTCCTCACTGTGTAGCATCAAATACTGTAAAATGTGATAAGGTTCGTTCTCATGATTCAGCTCCATATGTCTGTATTTCAATGCCAATCTGAGCCATTATAGGTTGCACCGGCGCCAACCATATGCTCCTATAATCGTCCCACCGCTGCCAATCTTGACATGTTTTTGAGGGCAGCCCCTTGCCCGAAACACTGCTACCTCTACACCCATGCGATGATTCATAGCTTTCTTACAGACCTCCACCAATAGTGGTGTCACCGCCTTCCGTTTCTGGGCAATGTCCCGTTTAGCTAACATGAGCTCTAAGAATAACAAATACCGTTTGTACCTGTTCCCCCCAATCGGCTCAGTGCCGTGAAGGAGGATCAATTTGGTATCTAGGGGAATCTCCCAAGAAAGAACCCGGGCCAGACAGGAAGTCACCCCCCGCCAGAAACGCTGCAAGACATCGCAGCTCCATACAGTGTGAAAGAAGGTCCCCTCCTCTACGCTGCAGCGTAGGCACTGGGGATCCACAATCACACCCATCTGCCACAAACTGAATCTAGTGTAATAAGCCATATGCAGGTATTTGAATTGGATCAGGTGGAGGCGAGATGAAACTGTGGCCTCGCGAGGGGCCACCAGAGCCTCCGCCCAAATGTCCTCGTCCAATTCCTCAATGATTTTAGGTGTACCTAGGTCCCCCATTAGTAGCCTAACCTCAAGAGGGCTAAACTCTGGCAAGTCAGTGAGATCTCGGATGTTTGGAGATATGGCATGGCGGAGCTGTAAGTATCAAAAAAACTGGCTGCGATGGAACTGATATTCTTGAATGATTTCAGGACAGTGCCCTACATTACATTTCCCAACGTGGACAGCCCTATGGCATCCCAGTCCCGAAACCCAGGCAATGTGGCCACCTGTCGAAGGAAGATCCCTTGCCACAGCGGCATTCCTCCTGTCAATCTTCCTTACCATCCCATCCATCTAAGAGTCTGCCTCCGTACTTGAAGGACCTCCTGGCTCACTGGGGGAAGACGATCAAGCCCCTTATTGCTGCAAAGAAAGTTCAAAAGCAATATATCCACCATGGCCCACCTCTCCACAGCATACGCCGGATCTTCATTACTACCAAATCACCAGTGGTTTATGTTTAGCAGGTGTGAGGCTATATGGTATGACTGCACATCTGCTGCAGCAATACCCCCACAGTAACTGGACTGACAACAGGTCCAAAGGGCAACACGTATAGCTCCATCTCCCCACAAAAACTGGGTGAGGACCATATTTATCTGACAAAACCAAGTGGCGGGGATATCGTAAGGGAAATTCTGAAGGCGGTATAGTATTCACAGCAGTGACACCATTTTGAATATAGCCAAACGGCCCAGCAACGACAACGGCAGGGGGGACCACACCTTCACCTCTTATCGAATATGCGATAGAAGAGGGCACATTTTATATGACCACGAGGTGGCTGGGTCGGGGGAAATAAAAACTCCCAAATATTGAAAACCATGGGAAACCCATGACAGACCAGACACCCAAGCCATGCCACCAGAGACATCACCTATGGGAAAAACCACTGACTTCCCCATATTCGTATAGAGTCCAGAGGTTTCACCAAAAATTCTCATGATCTGCAGGATCCACGGGCCGGAAAATGCCAGGTCCGTAAGAAAAAAAAGAACATCATCTGCATATAGTGCTATCCAGTCGGATAACTCTGCAGACCACTCAAAACCTCGCATCAAGGGGTCCATCCGCACCCAAGCTGCAAGTGGCTTCATAGCCAGGGTGAATAACAGGGATGACAGGGGGCAACCCTGTCTAGTGCGCCTATGGACTGAAAAGGGCTTGGACACTGCCCCTGCTAATCAAACAGATGCAGATAAGTGAGTGTACAAGAGGCGGGTATAAGAAAGAAATCAAGAGGCCAGATTAAGATATTTCAGGAGGGCGAATAAGTAATCTCAGCCAAGTAAATCAAAGGCATTGTCTATATCGGCCAGTATATAACAGCAGGTTATATACCGGGCGAGGTGCCCACACTAGGGCATTATGGACTCATCTGATATTATGGTGCGTGGCCCTATGTGGCGTAAAACCAGCCTGGTCTGAATGGACAAGGTCCGAGATATACTTAAGCACAGGACTCGATGATACCAGTAATATAAAAGGAAACGAACAAGGCACAGTCACATCCCAACCACCCAAAGCCCCACACAACTCCTCACTGTGTAGCATCAAATACTGTAAAATGTGATAAGGTTCGTTCTCATGATTCAGCTCCATATGTCTGTATTTCAATGCCAATCTGAGCCATTATAGGTTGCACCGGCGCCAACCATATGCTCCTATAATCGTCCCACCGCTGCCAATCTTGACATGTTTTTGATGGCAGCCCCTTGCCCGAAACACTGCTACCTCTACACCCATGCGATGATTCATAGCTTTCTTACAGACCTCCACCAATGGTGGTGTCACCGCCTTCCGTTTCTGGGCAATGTCCCGTTTAGCTAACATGAGCTCTAAGAATAACAAATACCGTTTGTACCTGTTCCCCCCAATCGGCTCAGTGCCGTGAAGGAGGATCAATTTGGTATCTAGGGGAATCTCCCAAGAAAGAACCCGGGCCAGACAGGAAGTCACCCCCCGCCAGAAACGCTGCAAGACATCGCAGCTCCATACAGTGTGAAAGAAGGTCCCCTCCTCTATGCTGCAGCGTAGGCACTGGGGATCCACAATCACACCCATCTGCCATAAACTGAATCTAGTGTAATAAGCCATATGCAGGTATTTGAATTGGATCAGGTGGAGGCGAGATGAAACTGTGGCCTCGCGAGGGGCCACCAGAGCCTCCGCCCAAATGTCCTCGTCCAATTCCTCAATGATTTTAGGTGTGCCTAGGTCCCCCATTAGCAGCCTAACCTCAAGAGGGCTAAACTCTGGCAAGTCAGGGAGATCTTGCATGTTTGGAGATATGGCATGGCGGAGCTGTAAGTATCTAAAAAACTGGCTGCGATGGAACTGATATTCTTGAATGATTTCAGGACAGTGCCCTACATTACATTTCCCAACATGGACAGCCCTATGGCATCCCAGTCCCGAAACCCAGGCAATGTGGCCACCTGTCGAAGGAAGATCCCTTGCCACAGCGGCATTCCTCCTGTCAATCTTCCTTACCATCCCATCCATCTAAGAGTCTGCCTCCATACTTGAAGGACCTCCTGGCTCACTGGGGGAAGACGATCAAGCCCCTTATTGCTGCAAAGAAAGTCCAAAAGCAATATATCCACCATGGCCCACCTCTCCACAGCATACGCCGGATCTTCATTACTACCATATCACCAGTGGTTTATGTTTAGCAGGTGTGAGGCTATATGGTATGACTGCACATCTGCTGCAGCAATACCCCCACAGTAACTGGACTGACAACAGGTCCAAAAGCAACACCTATAGCTCCACCTCCCCACAAAAACTGGGTGAGGACCATATTTATCTGACAAAACCAAGTGGCGGGGATATCGTAAGGGAAATTCTGAAGGCGGTATAGTATTCACAGCAGTGACACCATTTTGAATATAGCCAAACGGTCCAGCAACGACAACGGCAGGGGGGACCACACCTTCACCTCTTATCGAATATGCGATAGAAGAGGGCAAATTTTATATGACCACGAGGTGGCTGGGTCGGGGGAAATAAAAACTCCCAAATATTGAAAACCATGGGAAACCCACGTCAGACCAGACACCCAAGCCATGCCACCAGAGACATCACCTATGGGAAAAACCACTGACTTCCCCATATTCGTATAGAGTCCAGAGGTTTCACCAAAAATTCTCATGATCTGCAGGATCCACGGGCCGGAAAATGCCGGGTCTGTAAGAAAAAAAAGAACATCATCAGCATATAGTGCTATCCAGTCGGATAACTCTGCAGACCACTCAAAACCTCGCATCAAGGGGTCCATCCGCACCCAAGCTGCAAGTGGCTTCATAGCCAGGGTGAATAACAGGGATGACAGGGGGCAACCCTGTCTAGTGCGCCTATGGACTGAAAAGGGCTTGGACACTGCCCCTGCTAATCAAACAGATGCAGATAAGTGAGTGTACAAGAGGCGGGTATAAGAAAGAAATCAAGAGGCCAGATTAAGATATTTCAGGAGGGCGAATAAGTAATCTCAGCCAAGTAAATCAAAGGCATTGTCTATATCGGCCAGTATATAACAGCAGGTTATATACCGGGCGAGGTGCCCACACTAGGGCATTATGGACTCATCTGATATTATGGTGCGTGGCCCTATGTGGCGTAAAACCAGCCTGGTCTGAATGGACAAGGTCCGAGATATACTTAAGAAGCCTATCAGCCAAGACTTTGAAGAGTAGCTTCACCTTCACATTGAGAAGTGAGATTGGCTGATAAGAAGATGGGCCGTCTGGTCATGGAAAGCCACGATCTCCACATGACGCCAGTCCGGCGGAAGTATCACCGCTTCTGATGCTGACTGAATCACCCCAAGCAGATGCTTCCCCATTTGGGGCATATATGCCTTAAGGAACTCACAGGGGAACCCACTAGGACCCGGGGTCTTCCCAGATCGTAGTCCCGCCAACGCCCAAGACAATTCCTCCTCAGTAATCGGTTCATCAAGTTGTCTGCGAGCCGTGTCCGATAAGGGACGGGGAGAAATACAGCGAAGAAAGTCCACAATATGATCATGGTCGATCGCGTCCCTTCAAGCATAGAGGCCAGAGTAATAATTAGCTAAAACCTCTTCCACGTCCCGGGGACCAGACACCAAGATGCCTCCAGCATCCCGAATCACCAGGTCTGATGCAACCGACTGGGCTGCCTGACACAGCCGATGTAGCATCTTACTTGACTTATCCCCCCACTCATAAATACAGCTCTGCGACACCTGCCATGCCTGTCTTGCGTCATCTAGAAGCAATTGTTGCAGTTGCTGCTGGGCCAGGAGCAGCTGACGTCGCCCCTCTGCCCCACCCTCACCATGGGCCCTCCCATCCAATGCCTGTATCTGAGACTCAATCTCTACTATCTGGCGCGTCTTGCGAAGACGCTCACCATCGCAAAAACTAATATCTTCACCAGCGCAGACTAATATCCACCCCACATAAGGTGGGCTTAAGGGCCTCCCAAAAGACAGTTTTGTAGGGGGCCGATGGCACATTAAGGGACAGAAACTCAGTCAGCGAGCGATACAATAATGACCTAAACAACGGGTTTTAATTTAGACTCTCCAGTTCCCTCTAAGCCCCCACTGGTATGCCAGTGATCAACCTCTGGAGTCATCACATCATACCAATTCCCTCCCACTGCGGACAGTCCCCAGGCAACTCGCCCCAGAGGAGAATAAATCTGTCTATAAAAGTCTGATCTTGCGGGGGCATATATACTGCCCAGATCGTCTTCCCATGGTTTGTCTCCCCAGGAACGTTCCTCTGACTAAAGTGTACCGACCACCCGTATCCATCCGAACTTTGGTGGGCCTAAAGGGAATCGTACGGTGGACCAGAATGCCAGTGTCTCTGGAACCCCTGGTGAACCCTGAGTGGAACACCTGGGCAAATCCTAAGCGCGCCAAGCAAGGCACTTTTGTCCCCAGTAAATGAGTCTCCTGTAACAACAGAATGCCTTTCTCTAATCTCTTAGCCTTCCTAAGGACAGCACCTCGCTTGATCTTATCCAAGACTCCTCTAACATTCCAGGTAAGAATACTGACATAGCCTACATGGCTATCTAAGACATCACTAGCCATCTACAATGATGAACGCATATGCTTGAGGCCTGAACTTTCGGGCCTCGGAGTGTGTGTGTATGCGTCTCTGCCAAACTATCCCATAACGAAGAACTCCCTGGAACAATGGACCATTCCCCTCTTCCCCCACCCCAGTACCTCAAAAGCCCAGAAGTAACTGTCGCGGGAGATAACCCACGAGGACCCCAACGGAGGCCCTGGGGGAGGTCTCGCCAATGGATCCCCATGCACTTAACCCCATATAACATCGCCCACAAGCTCCCCCAGGTGAGGACCTTCCATGGGGGCAGTCAATTTTGCATGGCCACATAACAACTAATCAACAGTGTCCACCGCTCGAGTGCCGCGGTCAAAGCCCCCAAGGAACCCAATCAGGGGGCAGTGATCAATAGAGGCACAAAACATAACCACACTATAATGTTCAGCATTTTGACCCTGTTTTCACAAGCTCTATTGCGGCATTTCCCAGCTGATTTCTTCAGACACTTCCTTCTATCGTTCTGGGTTGAATCAAAGTCCATCTGTGGTGGCTTATGGAGCCTCAGGGACACAGTTTCATCCACCCATGTGAAAATCACCTCAGGAGTATCAAAGAACAAAGTCTGTGAGTTATAAACTACCCTCATTTGTGCAGGATACAGCAACATATATTGTGATTGTAACTCCCACAATCCTCTCATCTTCTGCAGCAGCCCCCCAATCCCTGGCTCCGGCCCCTGCACTAATATACTGATCCATGGTGCTCTGTTTTGTCATGGGGTGGACAGCTTATCCTTTGTCATTGTAGTGTGCTGTGGGAGCCCCCCCATCCGGCAGGCCCCACTACATTTCTCACACAAGGCACGGGCTTCCAAGAATGTATAGCTGTACTCGAATGCTGTCTATTCACTCCCCACCAGAAAAGGTCGAGCTCCCAGTCCAGTCGATTCGGCCAGTCCTAGGCCACAAGCTGCACCGGGGCCTGGCCCAGCCGCCTCTGCGACCCATAGACTGACCGCCACGCGAGCCCCCTAATGGAACCCCACGTGCCAGGCCACAGAGCCAAGCACCAACCTCCAAGGAGGGTGCAGGTAGGTAGGATAGACCCCAAGACCAAACCAGGTCATGGCTGTTGCGGAGAGGGCCTGGGCTCCTCAGGCCTCCCTCCTGGCCCGGGCCAGGCCCACGTGTCACCAGAATGCCACTTAATTGTCTCCGACCTCTCCAGCCCCTCGGGATGTTCACAGGCGGGCCCGGCAACCACCACCTCCTCCAGCTGGTAAATAATGTCCGATGGCCCCTGGCCGGACAACCGCAGCTCATGTACTTACTGCGCCCACAACGCCAATTCGGTGCATGGCTGCTTCGGGGTGTGGTCTCACCTGCTCCACGGCCCCTCTAAAGTCCGGCCGTCCCCACCTTCTGGCCCAGACTTCCAGTCCAACATCGACCAGCTCCTCAGCCACTCCAGGGGGGTCCACAACGCCACCTCACGGGGCACTCTGGGTGTCCTCTGCGACCCTCAGCTTTCGTCTCGGGCAATAGGCCTCCGTACGCCGTAAGTCAGCAACAGCACCTCTAGGCCACCTCACCGGCCCTGCCGACTCCGCTCTTGCAGCCTGGCTCCCCTGGCTCTGCAGGGGCTCCCGGCACAGCATCCGGGCACCAAATGGACCACAACAATCTCCAGGGCACTCGATACGGTGGCAGCTCCAAACTAATTTACTGTGGATAGAATGATGGCGGATTCTGAAGCTGACTGCGGGGAGCCCGGCTAACAAGCGTCCGCCATGTTGGCCCCCTAAGCCACGCCCCCGTTAAGTAGAATTTTATTAGCTAATTTACAAAAAGTGGAGATCCATAGTGGCTCCTTAAGATGAAAAACTCAACATTGCATCATGTAATGTTGTTGTAGAAATCACTTTGAATTTGAATTATAGGCATATTCTTTTGCAAATACATAGGTACGTTAGTATTTTCTTGATCAGATACTCTTCTGTTGAGGAAAGAATAAATGGGAAGGGATAGAAGAAACCTGTGAAGGAAAAAAGAAGTAACAATGTATAACTCTAAGAAAATGTGTGAGCTAAAGAAGTATTTGTATGATAATTATAGTCTCAATAAAGAATTGATAAAACATATGTTATCTCAATATGCATACTAATCTCAATGTGCATACTTTAGTTAAGTTGAACAAGGTAGCAACAAAAGATAAAACAGAAAATATGGGTGAAATCTGTACAGTTGTATGGTAAAGATCTAATCACATAAGTAATCACAGTACTTGTCTGCTAGACATACAACAAATCCCACATTCATATCAGATGCTCCCTCCTTGCAAACATTCAGAACCGACTTGTATATTCCTTTATTTCCACTTCTTTTCTCACACACTCTCCAATTTCACTATCAGCTTTTGAAACATTGAACTTATGTTCATCTATCATTCAAATCATTCCAGTGCTTATGTCTGTATTGCCACCATTCCACTCATTACCCAAAGCAATGTTGCTCATGTGCCAAGTTTTACCAGCTTCCATTGTCAACACTTTACATAGCCCTTCTGCACCTTTCAAAGGATCAGAAAGTTTTGATTATCACTTGGACACATTCCTGCCTTTCCTCACCCCAACAAATTGACCATCTTTAACAACTGTATCTTCAGACCCTTTCCATTCATTATATTTCTTTGGTGCTTTGCCTTTTTTTGTGTCCTCATATCAAAGTTCACTTACCATGCTTCACTTACCATGCTGTTTTTATATAGTGATAAGTATTGCATTGGGAGTGGCATAATAAGGGAAGCAGTATTTTTGTAATAGAAATGTAATTGTAAAAGTAGTATACTCTAAGGAAATGTAATTCAAAGCAGTATTGTATGCAGTTCACTGTTTTTTAAAAGTAACAACGCAAATATATTTAATTTATATGTACTTCAGAAAATGTACATTAGCACCCCACATGTTTATTGACACCAAACATACAGACATATTAAAAATGTATTTTAGCACCCCACATATTTATTGACACCAATAATATAGACATGTTAAAAATGTAAAACTTTTATACATACAAAAGACAGAAAGGTATTTTATTTAAACATATATCATTCCTAATGATTAAAAACACATATATTTTATTTAAAACATTATTTAATGTATTGCCATCTAAAAATATATAAGGTAATTTAATACATGTTTAATAAAAATACCTTTGTGATGTATGTAGTGACCATAGAAATAATTTTAAAACGTACATATATTTTTTTAAAGTATCTATATGTTAAAAATGTATTCCTATTTAATAGAAGCCATAATAAAAATATATATATACCTCTAATGCCTTAAAAAGTGTTTTGATGTTATGTATAATTTAATAACACCATTTAGAATTTTTTATTATGGGTTTTCATTTATCTCAGAGGAGAGTATAGTCTTTTTTTCTATGCCACTTTTCATATGCAGATGTTTTTGTGTCTGTTTCTTAAGTTGGTGGAATGTTGCAGTCAAGATAGAACATGTGCTGCTGATAGAAATTGGGGATGTCTTTGTGGTGTAATTGGTTTTTTGTGTGGTTTTTTTAAAGGTGAAAGGTAATCTGCGGATTTCCACTGACAACCACCTCAAAATATTTAATTTTCAGTTTTTCTGAAACAGGCTTTCACTTGTTTTTTTTCAAGTTTTAGATTGTTTTGGATTTGGATCGAGACACTGGATGGAGTTGAAGCACTTTGTTTATACACAAAGGAGTCTGTTGGGGTCTTCCTCCCTCGACAAACACACCCTCCCCTCTCAATTTTTCAATTTTCCTGCAGCAGTCTTGACTTTTTAGATGCTTTCATGTTTTGGATGCCTTGGGCCATGGATTGAGAAGCTGGATGGAGTTGAGGCGCTTTTTTCAAAAGAAGATGGGGAATATTTATCGACTCTCCTGACATAAAAACCTTACTATGTCTATCATTTTTGTTTTCCTGGAGCTTTTATTTACCTTCTATATATGCTTTGTATTTTGGATAATTTGGACCCTGGAGTGAGCAGCTGAATGGAGTCAAACTGCTTTGATTTCAGAGGAGGAGAGGGGGCGTTGGAGATCTCCCCTAACAAACATACCTTCCCCATTTGAAGACTGAAGACTTCAAAATTTAAGTTTATGAAACATTATAATTTTTTGGTTGATGATTGAATTTTAATTTTGTAACGTTTAGCAAGCATGTGTAGGGGTTTGTGTTGGGAATATTTTAAACCAGTAGTTTTTGTACTGCAATTTTTTGAGCAGAGAGTTTGTAAGCCTTGTTGATAAATGTTAGAAATAGTTTTTTTGTTTTTTCTAGTTAGTAGTGCATTAAGTAATTTTTTGAGGTGCTCTAACCCAGCAAATGTGCCGTATTGCTACACTTTACAAGCAGCTGTGCACTCATTTCCTTATTATTTTAGTCATGGTCAGTCATGGACTTCCTGATAAAGATTAAGCTTGTCTCATTTTATGGAAACTTTACTTTTTTTCAAGGTTTCCACAAAAGGATAAATTGTGCATGCACATTAAATATGCCAACCCTCTATGACATTGTTAGTCTTTGAGCCCCTTACTAAGCAGGTTGTGTATCACGTCTAACATTCAATATTGTAATGTGAATGTTTTCTGCAGCCTGACTTGCTTAGACGCCAATCAATTTGTTCTCAATGTAATTTAGTAAAGTTACCAATTATTCCTCATTGTTTGCAAAACATTCCCTTTGGAATATTTCTGTAAAATGGTTGTGTACTTGACCAGGAGTTACAAGACTAAGGTAGATAGATTTTTTTCAGTTAGAATTTCACTTTACACTCAGACATGTAGTCTTTCGATAGAAATTTTTAACAATTCTATGACAGATCTCTTGGGAAACATGATGCAAGCATCCCTGAATTTGGGTATATAGGTAGATTTTGTTGTGCATCATTATAATTGCCAATTCAAAATCAAATAATATTTTGCCTGGGACAATTTTGTTTGTTTTCCATGTACAACTGTTAAAGTTTCAGTATGGGTTTGTAGGAAAATGGGTGATTAGTTGGGGAGGATGTGAGTCCATCCTAAGTAATAAATCCCAAATCCCTGTCAGGTTAAACATAGTTTTAGTGATTTAAACCTGGGCTCAACCCCTTGTCACTACAGCACACAGCAGACTTAAGTTAACTTAGGAAAAAGTGTTGCGTATTTAACAGTACCGAAACAATTACAAAGTCAAAACATAACACTATAAAAATTCAAAAATCAGCATCTATTAATAAAGAAAAAATGAATAGCAATCCAAAGTAATGAAAATCCAGTATAGGGAACTGGAGATATGGATTTTTGAAGTTCTAAGGCAAAAAGTAAAACAGTAGTCAGAACTCACTGTTCACTGTTTACTGGGACCTAGATGCGATTCCAGGCTGACCACGATAGAGCAGAACACACAGAAGTTGGATACACCAGGCGAGTCGTCCGGGTCAATGTTTTTACCTTCTCACTTGTTTTTGTGCTCTAGCTGGAAAATAAAAGATTTGCACCCGCTGAAGTCCTCTGGTTGGCTGGATACTTTTTGTTCCTTTGCCCAGTTAAGAATTCTACCTTCAGACTTAGGGTCCAATTTAGGGGCTGATTATGACTTTGGCGGTGCTGCACCGGCTCTGCGTCAACTCAGCACTGCCAAAGCCGTGCAGGGACCACCTGCCAGAATACGGGTAAAACTCGTGTCTAGCGGGCTTTTCCTGTCTTTTCTATGCATTCCCACAGAGGTGCTCTGAAAACGTGCACCGTAATGGGACGCAAAAAAAGTTCCAAAACAGCTTGGACTGTGAAGTCCATGCTGCCCTGGAACTTGGGGTGCTTGCAAACAGAGGGGGCACATATAGTGAACCTCTGAATGCATTCCCATGGCGGCGGGGGTGATGGAGCACGGTCTCGTAAGAAAGAGACTTGCTCGAAGGCAATCCACTCGTTTAACTCATTAACCAGTAATTAATTATGTTTAGTGAATAACTAATACGCACCACATGAACACGCGGGTTAGTGAAGCTTGCTTATGTGTGTATTAATGCGGATAACAATGAAAACGGACTAATACCGCTTTAAACGGGGAAACTGTTGTGCGCATGGATCAACTGCATTTACGCAGAATGACGAGGTAACGCTTGGAGGGAAATTCTAGCGCATGAGCAGAAGACACTAAAATGGAGTCTTCAAGACTCGCGTGCATGGCATTTGCTTAGCTGAAACTAAAACAAGTTATTTTACTAACGCTAATGTGGGGAAAGTATTAATAAGCAAACGGGAATAGAGTAGAGGTGGGAGGTATACAGTGAGACCATTTATTTTGTGAAAATAACATCTGTCTTTTGACTTTATTATTAGTGCGCATTTGGGCTCTCTTGCATAACCGGACTGGATGAAATGACGCAATGTCTGCGCATGCTCACTGAGTGGAGCCATGAAGGTCATGACTGAGGTGTTGAACGGAAGCCAAATTGGAGTGCTATAGGCCTGGGAACGGATGGTGAAAAGTTCAGCAATGAGATGTCCTATTCTTCATAGTGTCATTAATGTTTCAAAATGGATACATGTAGTGGATGAGAACTTAAGACATGAATAAAAATTAAGGGGATGTGTTTGCGAACAATAGTTTAACTGATTTTGATGACATATAAGCATGGTGTGATGGAGCTTCCCCCTTGCCTGACCAATCATATTTCGTATGTTTACGATATTGAAACTTTAGTGGGTGGAACATGAAGAAACGAAGGTATAATTAAGGTAGCTTTAGTTAGTTAGGGGAGATGCTAGAGGAAGGAGACGCAGATGCTGTGAGTCGGAGATGCTGTTGCTGGGAGAGATGCTGTGAGATGCTGATGAAGAATCGAATGCAGACTCTGAAGAAGAACTTTCTATCCTAACTTAATTGGGTTAGATCTGAAGATCTCAGAAGAATCTCGAGGAGGAAGAGAGTGTCAAAGAGGGGTGCGACACAATCGTCGGTATTCTAGAGAGGCCAACTATCCTGTCCTGAATCCTGTCCTGAAGTCTTTGTCTCCTGACCTATCCTGGGGGACCCTTACCATCCCTTTGGCCAGGGGGTTGGTCTTTCACACCATTCTTGGTAACTATAATTTCACGTTATTTGCAAATGTTCTTTTCTCTCTGTCCTCTCCCTTTCGAGCATTAATTATTGTATGAGTCCGAAATATATGCTTGATGATTAACCAAATTGAATTTTCTCTCCTAAGAATGATGGTGACTGCACTGAATTTTTGAAATGGTTCACATGCATTTAATTTAGATAAAGATTTTAAACCTTCCTGAGTCTGTGATTATTTACTTCAAACAAAAGAATAGTTAAGGGTTAAGTTAATTATCACCATCAACTAGTTCAACTAATGGTCCATCGACCAGAAGAAATAACTTTTTGATCAGTGAAAGGTTAGTTAGGAAAATTAAATAACTAATCCTGAATATTGTGAAGTATAAATATAAAACTTTAACAACTCCAGCGGTTTACTCGATGTGTGTGTTTTATGGGCCCAGGTGAGTATATGGTAGTAGAGTATCTGTTGTTGGTATACCGCTGGATCAGTTTTCTGGTAGCAGAGTTATGGTTATTATTGATTAGTTTGGTGATAAATATTGATTATTGATTCATGTTTAACAAAAAAGAGTTGGTGTCTTGTTTTATGTTGTCTGGAAATCCCGGGAAAATGAATAGCGGGTGGTGACAGAAGCCACACTGCATGGACGTTACTCGTCTGTTGGAATAATACTGAGAAGCTACGTAGGGCTGGCAGTATTAAACTAGGGACTATTTCGTATAAAAGTAGAGAGCGGATGATAGCAAAAGGGGTTCGCTGGTGAAACTTTGGTCTCATTTCCCAATACGGGTGACAATGGAGAAGTAACAGGTTCTCCAGAGCTTGAATGAAGAGTAAACAGGGGTTTTACTCGCCGTAGAAGAAGAGTAATTCTGAAACTCAAGAGTAAATTGAAATCTATCCTTTTGTTTAGTGGAACAGACAGAGTAGCGAATGTTTTTATGTTGTTATTAACGAAGAATTTAATGAAAAGTATAAAGAAATAAGTTATCGTATTACCTTGTGAAGGGAGGGTCAGTCGCCGGAGTTATACTGACGTCACAGAGAGCCACACTGGGATTGGTTGAAACAGCTGGCGTGAGACAGTAGCAGATTGTAAAGGAGGGGTCAGTAGTAAGGAGTAATACTGACGTCACAAAAGGCCGCGCTGGCATTGGTCAGACCACGAGCGTGAGCCTGAGTTTGATTGGTTAATAAATAGAAGCCGCGCTAGGATTGGTTGAAAAAGAATTGTATGTTGAGTCCTGATTTGACTGCGGGCGTGAGTCGTGCTGACATAGGAGAGACGTAGGTAATAGAGCTAGAAGATGTACGGAAGACTCTTTCCTATATCGACCGTCTGAAATGTTTGGAAGACCAAAGAAAATGACATTAATGAAGAAAATTTAAAATTTCTTTAAGAAAGACAAACCTGTAATGACTAGAGAGGGAATTCCTATTCCGCCACCCAAAACACCTGCTTCATTTATGATGATGGAGAAAGGATATCACATGTGTGTATGGTTGGAGAATTGGGTGGAATATACTAAAGGTGATGGTGTTTTGGCTTTTCCGGAGCATGGTACTTTCAATTTAAAGGTACTTCAGAATTTGAGAGATAGAATGAATATGTTAGAACCTAATCCTAGAATGACACAGTATGAAGCTTTGGAAGAATGGGAAATTGAGGCATTTGAACGTGAAAAATACAGAAGTGGTCAGAGATTTAGAGGATTTTTACCTAGATATCCGTATGAGTCAAGTGGAGATCAAATGAAGTGTTGGAGAAGAGCTGTGGTGACCGAGGGTTTATATCCAGTATTAATGGCTGAAGAGCAGTTAGGAGGAAAGTGTAAAGAAAAAACGAAACACATGAATACGACAGGTTATGGTGAATCAGATGATGAGCTATTACAGGATATTTTGATTAAAAATCCTCCACCGTACCAAGAAGCACCTAGTAAGGTCACCCCAAGTGCACCAGTGATAGGAATGCCTTTAACCCCACAAATCTTACATGATGTGTCGCTTAATAGGGTGTTGCAGGATAATGAGAGAGAAGCTTTAAATAAAACTAGAGAAGAATTAGTTCAGAAAGTAAACCAATTGAATTTAAATGCTGAAGCTTTGACAGTACCAGTGACATTTGGTCTTGTAATCCCATTATATGGAGATAAAAAGACTTGCCAGAAACCACAAACTGTGACAATTCCGTTAACGAGTCCCAGAAAAGAAGTAATAATTACGGATGATCAGGCCAGGGAAAGTGAATCAGTTATTTCATTAATGGATCTCCCGAATGTAGAACCTTTAACTGAAACTCCAAAGAGAATTATACCTGCAAATTTGAGAGAAAAGAGATCTTTGGTTCCTATAGGAACTGGAGGTTCAACAGTAGTTACCCCTGAAGATATAGAGAGATGGGCACAGGAAATAGACAATCGAAACCCACAACCAAAGATTCTAGATATCAGTAAATTGAAAGTAGAGTTGGAAGAAATGATAACTGGCAATGTGAGCATAGAAAGATTGAATGTTTATAATGATGAGGAGTTATTATTCTTATGTAAGAGTATAACCAGAAGAGCAAGAGTATTTCATGAGAAATTAAAAGAAGTTGCCTCAGAGATTGGAATAGATATAGGGAAATCGAAACTGTTGCAGAAATCATATCGAGTGGAGTTTACTAATAAAGATTTAGAAAGTGTAAATGCTTCTGGTAAGAAACTACAGATAAAAGAGTTGATGAATATTTTGCGAAAATGGGGAGACATTGACAAATGGAGAATCAGGTGGATAAGAAAGAAAGAGGAGTACAAGCGAGAGAAGCATCACCTGCATTTCCAGTGAGAAAAGCAGATAAGGTTGAGAAAATGTGTCCAATGAGAGAAGTTCCTGGTGGTGGATATGTACATGTCCCTTGGAGTAGACAGGATATTTTGTCATTTACGAATGATTTCCCCAGATTGAGAGAAAAACCAGTTGACTGGTATAAACAGGTGGAAAGATTTGTGAAGGTTTCAAAGGTTTTGTTGAAGGATCTGGATGGTTTGTTTGATATTGTAGTACCTACCGATTTATGGACAGAGTGTAAGATCACAGTTGATTGGCCAAGTGAGGAGTATGCTAGAGACTCCAAAACAGGAGCACCCTCAGAGGAGGTGATGAAGAAATATCACCAAGTAATTACTTTCCTGAAAGGGAAAATCCCTCCTAAAGAAACAGATTGGGTAAAGATAGACAGAACAACTCAAGAGCCAAATGAGTCCGTACATGCATATTATGAGCGGTTACTACAAGTGTTTAAGCAGTATAGTGGTTTTGAGAACATTGGTGATAAGGATATGGGACATTTTGTGTATCGGTTAGTGTATGGTCTGAAACCGGAGATTAGTCAGATGATTCAACAGCACATGTTGTGCTGGCAGAGTAAGTCAATTGATGAAATTTTGAAATATGCTAAGTATTGTGGTGATGACATTGAGGCAAGGCGTAGAAAGCTAAAAGAGAAAATGATGTGGGCACAAGTAAAATTGGCAGAACAGCAGAGAATAATGTAAATACCCAGACTGATAATCAGATAAAAGAGCAGAGTCAGAATGATCAAGCGACGAATGGTGGTAAAGTAAGAGGACGAATGAATAGAGAGGAAGCGAAGAAAAAGTTTCCTTGTCATTCGTGCAGAAAGCTTGGACATTGGAAGAACGAGTGTAAGAATATTCCGAATAATAATGGGCCAAACCAAAATTTAATTCCACAGATGCAGAATGAAGTACTTATGAGTCAGCCGCAGCAGGCAGTTACTCCACAGTATCAGGTGCCACCAGCTCCTATGCCAAACTTTGTGAACTCTCAAAAATACAGTGCGAACACCAGATTTCACGGAGAAAGTGGTAAGAATAACAGAGTGGTTACACAGTATTTTTTGCAGAATGATGAAGAAAATTCGGACTATGTGCAATGACGGTGCCTGAGGGGGGAGGAAGAGGAGTGCGTGCTTGGCGTATCCTTGCCGGTAGATCAGACAGGTCCATTTATTGATGGGAAAGTGGAAGGTAATGATATCACTTTTCTATTGGATACTGGTGCTACCCGGTCTACTGTGACAACAGCAGACATCCCAAACCTACCCCTCTCGGAGGAATCTATCCAAGTTGTAGGAGTGTCAAATCAACAGATTAGAACCCCAATCACAAAACCAATGGAGGTACATATCGGAAATTTTAAAGATATGCATCGGTTTGTAGTTTGCGATTCCAGTCCAGTAAATCTGTTGGGAAGAGATCTATTGTGCAAAATGAATTGCACAATCTATTGTACACCAGATGGTGTCGCTTTCCAAACCCCTGATGAAGATGTTATATATAAAATGATGCTAGCTAAGCAAGGTACAGAAGTAGACGAGATGTTTTCATTGATAACTGAAAGTGAATTGCCTGAAGAGTTGAGAAACACAGTGAATCCAGAAGTGTGGGATTTTACAGGAAAGGATATTGGGCTAATGTCAAATGTAGATCCAGTTAAAGTGACGGTGAAGGAAGGTGTAGTTTATCCAAACACACGACAGTACAAAATGAGTCCAGAAGTGAAAGCAGGAATTGCTCCAGAAATTGACCGAATGACTAAACAAGGCATTTTAAAGGAGATAATGGGTAGTCCTTGTAATTCGCCAATAATGGGACTTAAAAAGCCTAGCGTAAAATACAGGATAGTGCAAGATTTGAGAAAGATAAAAAAATTGTAGTGCCTTGTTGCCCAGTAGTGCCAAATCCAGCAGGGATCCTTTATCAGATACCCTGGAATGCAGGCTGGTTTACAGTAATTGATTTGTGCCAAGCATTCTTTTCTATTCCTTTGCACCCGGACAGCCAGTATCTTTTCGCCTTCCGGTTTGAGGATCGTATTTTGGCATGGTGCCGAGTTCCTCAAGGGTACACAGAGAGTCCCTCGATTTTCAATCAGATACTGAAAAAGTGTCTGGAGTCATTGGTTATGCCCGGGAAATAAGTTCTGGTTCAGTACATTGATGACCTACTGGTGGCATCAAAAACACGAGAAGATTGTGTCACTGACACAATTGCATTACTGAACCATTTGGCCGAAGGAGGACACAAGGTGTCTCCAGAAAAATTTCAGTTTTGTCAACAAGAAGTTAGATATTTAGGGCATAAAATAGAAAGAGGAGTTAGAAAAGTGACATCGGAAAGAATAAAAATAATCAAAGAAATGCAGCTACCTCAAACACAGAAAGAGATGAGAATGTTTCTGGGAGTGGTTGGGTACTGTAGGCACTAGATCAATGGCTTCTCCATGCTAGCAAAGCCATTGATACAGTTAACTCGGAAAAGAGCGAGAGATCCAATTGACTGGAATGATGAATGTTTGCAAGCCTTTGTGAAACTACGAAATTGTTTATGTGAGGCCCCAGCTTTGGGTATGCCTGATTATTCGAAAGAATTTGCGTTGTTTTAGTGTGAGAGAGAAAATTGTGCACTTTCAGTTTTAACACAGAGACATGGACTGAGCCGACGTCCAGTGGCATATTTCTCTGCCACCTTGGATCCAGTGGCCTCAGCCTTACCTGGCTGCTTAAAAGCAGTAGCTGCTACCTGTATGAGTCTGGAGCAAAGTGAGTCAATAGTGATGGGACATCCCGTAAAAGTCTACATTCCACACTCAGTTGAGATTCTTTTGACAAGAACGCGAATACAACATCTCACTCCTAGTCGGCTGACTAAGTATGAAAGAGTGATTTTGGGAGCAGAAAATGTGACAGTGATAAGATGCACAATAATGAATCCTGCCACATTATTGCCAGATCCATGTTGTGAAGAAGTGAAAGATGACATTGATCATGATTGTCTGGATGTGTCTGAATTGTGAACTAAACCCCGCCCAGACATAAAAGAAACACCATTGAAGGAATCTGATCATGAATTATTCGTGGATGGGTCATGTTTAAGAACAGAAGAAGGAGGATTAAGTGCTGCATATGCTGTATGTAAAATGACAGGGGTAGTTGAAGCATCCTGTTTACCGGGAGTCAAGTCTGCACAAGTAGCCGAATTGGTGGCCTTAACAAAGGCATGCAAAATTGGGAAAAATTGGAGAATAACCATATTTACAGATAGCCAATATGGTTTCGGGGTTGTGCATGATTTTGGCCAACTCTGGATGCAGAGGGGATTTCTGACTTCTTCAGGATCTCCTATCAGAAATAGTAAAAATGTAAAAGATCTGTTGGAAGCATTACAATTGCCAAAAGAAGTAGCAGTTGTTAAATGCGCTGCACATCAGTCAGGAAATGACTATGTGACGGCCGGTAATAGATATGCAGACCAAATTGCTCGATACTGTGCTAGAAATACAATGTCAATTAACAGAAAAATTGAAACGGGTGAAACCAGCTGCCAACTTATGTTTTTCTCAGTTCCAGAAACATGGGATGAGGTCAGACAGTTACAGGAAGAAGTTGAGGAAAAAGAAAAGGAGATTTGGATAAAATCAAGTTGTACAAAAAGAACAGAAGATGAAGTGTGGGTGTACTTAGATGGCAGACCAGTCATGCCAGATTGTCTACTCTCTCAAATGGCAAGAGTATACCATGGGACAACACACATTGGTAGGGATTCAATGATCAGACTATTCAGACAGAGTTGGTACAATCCAAAGTTTAGGGTAGTCGCAGAGAGCCTTTGCCAAAGATGCTTAATCTGTCAGCAGCAGAACCCAGGCAGGAAGACAGTGATTAGTTGGGGAAAGATTGAAAAGGCAGAAGGACCCTTCACCAGACTGCAGTTAGATTTCATTGAGTTGCCTCCTTGCAATGGATTGAAATATGTACTTCTCATAGTGTGCCTGTTCTCAAGATGGATAGAGGCATACCCCACTAGAAGAAACGACAGTCTCACAGTTGCTAAACTACTATTGAGGGAATTGATACCTCGTTTCGGTTTTCCAGTCACTTTGGAATCAGATAGAGGACCTCATTTTAATAATGAGATAATTCGATTAATCTGTGCTGCATTTAACACTGAACAAAAACTGCACTGTGCTTATCGTCCAGAGGCTTCTGGAATAGTTGAACAGCTTAATGGCACAATCAAATCAAGATTAGGGAAGGTGTGCGCATCCACAATACTGAAATGGCCAGATGCATTGCCCCTTGTACTGATGGGTCTCAGAAGTATTCCTGACAGAAAAACAGGATTGAGTCCACATGAGGTGCTCATGGGACGGGCAATGAGACAAGCAATTATTCCTGGAAATAAATTGATGAATATAACTGATGATCTGGTATTGGACTATTGCAAAGGATTGGCTGAAATGGTGCGTTCTATCTCTCATCAGGTTGGAGAAGACGCAGTTGAAAGACAGCCAGACCAAGCGCATGATTTGAATCCTGGAGACTGGGTGTTAGTGAAGAAACACACAAGGAAGTCGTGTCTAGCACCCAGGTAGGATAAACCACGTCAAGTCATACTAGTCACCACCACAGCAGTGAAGTGTGCAGGTTTACCCAATTGGATTCATGCTAGTCATACCAGAAGAGTTCCGAGCCCATCTGTACAACAAGAACAGCCACTGACTGAACAAGCTGAGACGTCAGAAGTTGAAAGTTGTGAAGCAGAAGAATCTAGAGTGATAGATTCTGAAAGACAACTATATGGCGAACAGCCAAGTACAAGTCAGGAAGAGTGGATACCAGTGATTGAAATACCTGATGCTGTTGTCGAAACAGGAAGAACAACTGAATTAAAGAGACAGGAAGGTAGAGAGGAAAAGACAGGGAAAGAAGAACACACTGAGGTAGAAATAAACAAAGCTATTCAAAAACCTGAGCAGGGAAAGATAGATCTAGAAGAACAAGTTCAGGCAGAAGAAGAACAAGTTGAAATAAGACCTGAACAGGAACAGGTAGCTCTAGAAGAACAAGTTCAGGCTGAAGAAGAACAAACTATAATAAGACCTGAACAGGTGCAAGTAGAGGAAGAACAAAATACAGAAAATATAGAACAAAGACAATCAGAAAAAGAAGAAGAAGAACAGATTGTGCCCAGATTAAGTGAAAATAAAAGAACTTTAGAAGGAGACGGAGAAGGTGAAAGTGCAGTCCAGGTCAAAAGAGTTAGAAAAGGAGACAATTGGCCTGCAGGAGTGAAGAGACTAAGATATTATCTAAGAAAACCAGAAAAGAAACAAGTAAAGTAAGAGCAAGTAAATGAGGTTACGAGTCAGACACAACCTAAACAAACTTTAGTAAAACTTACACGAAGAAGCCCAAGATTGAGAATTCTGAACAGAAAATAAAAGGCCCCTGAGTGGACCTATGTTATTCTTGAAGAATTTGAAAACTTAGATTTATGTGAAGAATCAGAAAGAGTTCATGTTGCCCAGATTGACGAAAGCAAATTAAGACCGCCTTAAAATAAAAGACTGGATTTTTAGGAAAATTTAGACAAAGAAAGAGAAAGAGAAAAGAAATTTTCTCAGATTAAAATGGCAGAAGTTGAAAACACTGAAAGACCGAAACGAAGTTTAAAAAGAAAATGTTTAAGATTTTGCTTATGTAGTATTATATTAGTAGTATTAGTATGGTTATTCCTAACAATAGGAGTACCTTTGTTAATGGAAACAAGTAAAAAGAATAGTACAATTACTAATGAGAAAGTAGATAGAATAAAGGGAACAAAAATAGAAATAGGGGTAAAAGATGAGATAAACTATCATAATGAATCAGACAATGATTCGTCTTTGAATGTATTTACTAAATTGTTATTTCAGTATGTTAATACGATGGAGATTAGTAATTGTTATGTTTGTATGAAGTTACCCTCATCAGTGTCAGAAGGGGTGACGTATCACCATATACCTTTAACATATGGTGTATCATGTAGTGTTTTATCAAGTTTATTTTACGTAACAGGGAAACTTCAGTATTTTTATTCAAACTTAGATGTAGTATTTTCAGAACTCCCTATTAGCAAGAATATGAATCCAGTGATTAGTAGTAAAAATGCACAGTTTTTGGGTGAATTCTTCTTAACAATGAGTTCAATAGATATAGCTCAGGCACACAAGGATAATTTAACATGTATATTACGTGAAGAAGAAAAAGAGTTTTTGAATTTAGTAGAAGAAAGGCGGCAGGATTTAACAAAGAAAGCTGCTGAACAGAAATCCCATGTACCTTCATGGGCTGAGAAAGAGGTACTTTATGCAAAGGGCGAAGCTCATGCTGCGATGTCCCAAGACTTTGTGAAAAGGGGAAAATTCTGACTCCAGTTAAAGACATATTATAATAACAATTTCATTGGTTCCAGTGAATGTGAACGCAACTTCCTAATTTTAGGAGGGTGGGGACTAAAAGGGGGAACTGATCCTGTATTTCCAGGTGTTTATTATGTATGCGGGAATAATGCTTATTATAGGTTACCTGCAAGATGGTATGGGAGCTGTTACTTTGGAATAGTTTTTCCAAAGATCTACCATGTAGACAAAATCAATGGAATCAATGAAAAATCTAATGGATTAACACGGAGAAGAAGAGCTAGTTTTTCTGAAATAGTAGGTGATATATTTAGTGCATTGATACCCTCAGTTGGAGTCATTCTAAATTCACGTAAAATTTGCAAATTGTCAACCATAGTTGATTGTCTTTCTACAGATACTGCCGGAGGATTCTTAATGATTAATACAGAGATGGTTGCAATAAGGTCTATGGTTTTACAAAATCGTCTTGCTCTTGATATCTTATTGGCAAAAGAGGGCGGAGTCTGTGGTATGTTGAAAATTCAACATTGCTGCACTTATATTCCGGATAAAAGTAAGGAAATTAAAGGGTATATTAGAAATATTACAAGAATGCATAATGACTTGACCCAACTGGAGGTTGACAGTGTATGGGGAAGATTAACAAAAAGTATAACATCAATAGGGAATTGGTTTACTAATTTTGGAAAAAGTTTTATAGGTCAAATAATCTTACCAATAGTTGTGATAATGAAAATAGTAATGACAGCAATGATCACATGTAAATGTTGCAGAAGCAAGGGGAAGAGAAGAATTCATTTAGAAAGAGAAGGGAGAGGAAAGAAACGAAAGAGGGAATATGAAGAAATTCAGCTAGAGGAAATGAAAGGAAAACTACACAAAAAGATTGAAGATTTAGAAGGAAAAGAAGTAACTGATGAAATGATGAGAGAAAAAGGAGAAATCTGAAATGTGTTAAAGTTGGCATCTGGGAAGGGATGGGTAATTTTGTGATGGCTCAAAATGCCATCAGAGAGGGGATTGATGGAGCAAGGTCTCGTAAGAAAGAGACTTGCTCGAAGGCAATCCACTCGTTTAACTCATTAACCAGTAATTATGTTTAGTGAATAACTAATACGCACCACATGAACACGCGGGTTAGTGAAGCTTGCTTATGTGTGTATTAATGCCGATAACAATGAAAACGGACTAATACCGCTTTAAACGGGGAAACTGTTGTGCGCTTGCGTCAACTGCATTGACGCAGAATGACAAGGTAACGCTTGGAGGGAAATTCTAGCGCATGAGCAGAAGACACTAAAATGGAGTCTTGAAGACTCGCGTGCATGGCATCTGCTTAGCTGAAACTAAAACAAGTTATTTTACTAATGCTAATGCGGGAAAAGTATTAATAAGCAAACGGGAATAGAGTAGAGGTGGGAGGTATACAGTGAGACCATTTATTTTGTGAAAATAACATCTGTCTTTTGACTTTATTATTAGTGCGCATTTGGGCCTCTCTTGCATAACCGGACTGGATGAAATGACGCAATGTCTGCGCATGCTCACTGAGTGGAGCCATGAAGGTCATGACTGAGGCGTTGAACGGAAGCCAAATTGGAGTGCTACAGGCCTGGGAACGGATGGTGAAAAGTTCAGCAATGAGATGTCCTATTCTTCATAGTGTCATTAATGTTTCAAGATGGATACATGTAGTGGATGAGAACTTAAGACATGAATAAAAATTAAGGGGATGGGTTTGCGAACAATAGTTTAACTGATTTTGATGACATATAAGCATGGTGTGATGGAGCTTCCCCCTTGGCTGACCAATCATATTTCGTATTTTTACGATATTGAAACTTTAGTGGTTGGAACATGAAGAAATGAAGGTATAATTAAGGTAGCTTTAGTTAGTTAGGGGAGATGCTAGAGGAAGGAGACACAGATGCTGTGAGTCGGAGATGCTGTTGCTGGGAGAGATGCTGTGAGATGCTGATGAAGAATCGAATGCAGACTCTGAAGAAGAACTTTCTATCCTAACTTAATTGGGTTAGATCAGAAGATCGCGGAAGAATCTCGCGGAGGAAGAGATTGTCAGAGAGGGGTGCGACGCAGTCGTCAGTATTCTAGAGAGGCCAACTATCCTGTCCTGAATCCTGTCCTGAAGCCTTTGTCTCCTGACCATAACCTGGGGGACCCCTACCAGCCCTTTTGGCAAGGGGGTTGGTCTTTCACACCATTCTTGGTAACTATAATTTCATGTTATTTGCAAATGTTCTTTTCTCTCTGTCCTCTCCCTTTCTGAGCATTAATTATTGTATGAGTCCGAAATATATGCTTGATGATTAACCAAATTGAATTTTCTCTCCTAAGAATGATGGTGACTGCACTGTATTTTTGAAATGGTTCACATGCATTTAATTTAGATAAAGATTTTAAACCTTCCTGAGTCTGTGATCATTTACTTCAAACAAAAGAATAGTTAAGGGTTAAGTTAATTATCACCATCAACTAGTTCAACAAATGGTCCATCGACCAGAGGAAAGAACTTTTTGATCAGTGAAAGGTTAGTTAGGAAAATTAAATAACTAATCCTGAATATTGTGAAGAATAAATATAAAACTTTAACAACTCCAGCGGTTTACTCGATGTGTGTGTTTTATGGGCCCAGGTGAGTATATGGTAGTAGAGTATCTGTTGTTGGTATACCGCTGGATCAGTTTTCTGGTAGCAGAGTTATGGTTATTATTGATTAGTTTGGTGATAAATATTGATTATTGATTCAAGTTTAACAAAAAAGAGTTAGGGGCCGATTCCGATCTCGGCCGGTAGGGCTCCGAATCGGACTCGGCATTACCGGATCCGATTCGGAGCCCTGTTTCCCGACCGAGTCGGACGTGCGTCCGGGCGAGCGAGTACGATGCGAGCGTATGCGAAATCGCCGACCGACTCGTTCGCGGGACTCAACCGCTCCGACCGACTCGCTCGGACACGACTCGCACCGCGCAATGGAGAAGTTCCCCGGCCGGGTAAGTATGATGCGCGCCGCGAGCAGTCCGACCGACTCGCGCCGTCCTGCTCGAAAGAGCAGTCGGAGCCGCACTTTTGGGGTCCGTGTCGGACCCCCCTGTACGCGTAGCCGCGTGAGTCGCACACAGGGGGGACCCATGGGTCCCCCTACCTGTGCATGTACGGCGCGAACCGCTTCGACGCGTACCCGCTGTAGGGGGCGCCCTTGTTCGCCTCACACCCATTGAGTCAATGGGAGCCCGCGTACGCGTTGTACGACCGGCTCCCATTGACTTCAATGGGAGTCCGACCGAATCGAGTCCGATAGCATGCGAACGCATCGTACTCGTTCGGTCGGGCTGCTAGGGTCCGATTCGGTCGGAAATCTCTCCGGGTCCGGCTCGGTCGGAGAGATTTCCGGCCCGAATCGGAATCGGCCCCTTAGTGTCTTGTTTTATGTTGTCTGGAAATCCCGGGAAAATGAATAGCGGGTGGTGACAGAAGCCACACTGCAGTGAGGTTACTCGTCTGTTGGAATAATACTGAGAAGCTACGCAGGGCTGGCAGTATTAAACTAGGGACTATTTCGTATAAAAGTAGAGTGCGGATGATAGCAAAAGGGGTTCGCTGGTGAAACTTTGGTCTCATTTCCCAATACGGGTGACACTGGAGAAGTAACAGGTTCTCCTGAGCTTGAATGAAGAGTAAACAGGGGTTTTACTCGCAGTAGAAGAAGAGTAATTCTGAAACTCAAGAGCAAATTGAAATCTATCCTTTTGTTTAGTGGAACAGACAGAGTAGCGAATGTTTTTATGTTGTTATTAACGAAGAATTTAATGAAAAGTATAAAGAAATAAGTTATCGTATTACCTTGTGAAGGGAGGGTCAGTCGCCGGAGTTATACTGACGTCACAGAGAGCCGCACTGGGATTGATTGAAACAGCTGGCGTGAGACAGAAGCAGATTGTAAAGGAGGGGTCAGTAGTAAAGAGTAATACTGACATCACAATAGGCCGCGCTGGCATTGGTCAGACCACGAGCGTGAGCCTGAGTTTGATTGGTTAATAAATTGAAGCCGCGCTAGGATTGGTTGAAAAAGAATTGTATGTTGAGTCCTGATTTGACTGCGGCCGTGAGTCGTGCTGACATAGGACGAGAAGTAGGTAATAGAGCTAGAAGATATACGGAAGACTCTTCCCTATATCGACCGTCTGAAATGTTTGGAAGACCAAAGAAAATGACATTAATGAAGAAAATTTAAAATTTCTTTAAGAAAGACAAACCTGTAATGACTAGAGAGGGAATTCCTATTCCGCCACCCAAAACACCTGCTTCATTTATGATGATGGAGAAAGGATATCACACGTGTGTATGGTTGGAGAATTGTGTGGAATATACTAAAGGTGATGGTGTTTTGGCTTTTCCGGAGCATGGTACTTTCAATTTAAAGGTACTTCAGAATTTGAGAGATAGAATGAATATGTTAGAACCTAATCCTAGCATGACACAGTATGAAGCTTTGGAAGAATTGGAAATTGAGGCATTTGATCGTGAAAAATACAGACGTGGTCGGAGATTTAGAGAATTTTTACCTAGATATCCGTATGAGTCAAGTGGAGATCAAATGAAGCGTTGGAGAAGAGCTGCGGTGACCGAGGGTTTATATCCAGTATTAATGGCTGAAGAGCAGTTAGGAGGAAAGTGTAAAGAAAAAACGAAACACATGAATACGACAGGTTATGGTGAATCAGATGATGAGCTATTACAGGATATTTTGATTAAAAATCCTCCACCATACCAAGAAGCACCTAGTAAGGTCACCCCAAGTGCACCAGTGATAGGAATGCCTTTAACCCCACAAATCTTACAAGATGTGTCGCTTAATAGGGTGTTGCAGGATAATGAGAGAGAAGCTTTAAATAAAACTAGGGAAGAATTAGTTCAGAAAGTAAACCAACTGAATTTAAATGCTGAAGCTTTGACAGTACCAGTGACTATTGGTCCTGTAAACCCATTATATGGAGATAAAAAGACTTGCCAGAAACCACAAACTGTGACAATTCCGTTAACGAGTCCCAGAAGAGAAGTAATAATTACGGATAATCAGGCCAGTGAAAGTGAATCAGTTATTTCATTAATGGATCTCCCGAATGTAGAACCTTTAACTGAAACTCCGAAGAGAATTATACCTGCAAATTTGAGAGAGAAGAGATCTTTGGTTCCTATAGGAACTGGAGGTTCAACAGTAGTTACCCCTGAAGATATAGAGAGATGGGCACAGGAAATAGACAATCGAAACCCACAACCAAAGATTCTAGATATCAGTAAATTGAAAGTAGATTTGGAAGAAATGATAACTGGCAATGTGAGCATAGAAAGATTGAATGTTTATAATGATGAGGAGTTATTATTCTTATGTAAGAGTATAACCAGAAGAGCAAGAGTATTTCATGAGAAATTAACAGAAGTTGCCTCAGAGATTGGAATAGATATAGGGAAATCGAAACTGTTGCAGAAATCATATCAAGTGGAGTTTACTGATAAAGATTTAGAAAGTGTAAATGCTTCTGGTAAGAAACTACAGATAAAAGAGTTGGTGAATATTTTGCGAAAATGGGGAGACATTGACAAATGGAGAATCAGGTGGATAAGAAAGAAAGAGGAAGTACAAGCGAGAGAAGCATCACCTGCATTTCCAGTGAGAGAAGCAGATAAGGTTGAGAAAATGTGTCCAATGATAGAAGTTCCTGGTGGTGGATATGTTCATGTCCATTGGAGTAGACAGGATATTTTGTCATTTACGAATGATTTCCCCAGATTGAGAGAAAAAGCAGTTGAATGGTATAAACAGGTGGAAAGATTTGTGAAGGTTTCAAAGGTTTTATTGAAGGATCTGGATGGTTTGTTTGATATTGTAGTACCTACCGATTTATGGACAGAGTGTAAGATCACAGTTGATTGGCCAAGTGAGGAGTATGCTAGAGACTCCAAAACAGGAGCACCCTCAGAGGAGGTGATGAAGAAATATCACCAAGTAATTACTTTCCTGAAAGGGAAAATCCCTCCTAAAGAAACAGATTGGGTAAAAATAGATAGAACAACTCAAGAGCCAAATGAGTCTGTACATGCATATTATGAGCGGTTACTGCAAGTGTTTAAGCAGTACTGCCTAGAGGACTTAGAATGAGGAATTACCACTGTGATCGGAAGCACAGCTAGCAGCTCTTCCTAGAGGACTTAGAATCATGAATCTAAGGCACAGTAGCGCATAATAATCGGCATTAAATAACAGCCACTTTCTCACAAGCGTCACTATCCGTTTCACTACCGCTAATTTGCCGCATAGTGTACGGACACGGCGCTCATCTAGTCACATTACTAGTGTGCGAATATGAGAAGCTACAATTACTTAATGTCTATGTCTGTTTGTTCTGTTTGTTGTTCTTTTCCCAACAGGTTTTGAGCAAAAAGAGGAACATTTCCTCCCTCATTTATAGGCACCTTAGCGCGTGTGACACATACCTGGTCAAACAAACCACACCTGACCACCACTAACTCACTGTACACATAGGTTCTGACGAAAGCCAGCATACACAGCAGTCTGGCTGAAACATGTAGACCTCATTCTTATGTTTACAGGATATTGGAGACATTATTGTACCTCCTAACATATCCGCCTTGTTGTTTTTAATACTGCCAAGGGCCCATTATTAAAATCCTTCAGTCAAAGGGGACCCATTGGATAGCTTTTAACTCACATTCATTCACTTTACTGCACTCTCACTACACAAAACCAGCTCCGCTGTAGTCAGGCGTCAAAGCACACCCAAGGTGCACTCAGTGCCTTGGGTGGGACCCGATGATGAAGCATGCCACCAACTAGGTTGGTGGGTGAGGGTCTTCATAAAAAACAAAAGGTTTTTCCCCCTGACATGGACACCTAGCTTCCACTAATAAGCTAGTTCTCATTGATATTTACCTATTGCACCAGGGGAAGTGAACTAGCCCACATTATTCCTCTCTCTCCCGTTTGATTATTGAATTACCACTGGGAACAGAAACACAGCTGCCACATTTGTGACCAGATAAAGAACAAAGTTTACAGAAATGGAGCAACGGAGCTCTGAGCGAGTGAAACATAAGTAATGCTAAAAACAAAAAATTGGGTGAAGGGAAGCTAGAGAGTAAAGTCAAATTTCTAACATTCTAACTTTGTGACTGCTCAACTCGATCTTCAGTGACCCAGACTCTGTAGGTCATAAGTGAAAGGTAAGATGTGAAGGGGAGAACAAACGGAGAAATGGTGGGTGGGAGGGGAAAGCAGTAACACTGGTCAGCTGCTTACATTTGCAACATTTCCAGAACATGAGGCAGGCAATCGGAAAAAATAGTGCGAGAAACAAACTGAAATGGACAGAAGCGAAATGAGCCCTGTAATAGGGCCAGTTGCTATGGGAGAGAACAACAGACCAAAAGGAGGGACAAATGGGCACGATTTGCCATTCAAAAGTAAGGAATTTAGAAAGGCACCCGGAACAACCAATGACAAGCGAAGTGCCGGCTTGAAGCCCATGTACTGAATACACCATGCCTCGTGGAGCAGGGCCTGCATGCTACTGGGCTCGACCTAAAAAATGTTCCATGATATGAAGTGTTCAGTAAAATATTCATCTGTACTTTATATTTCTCCAAATAACAAAAAGAACAAACAAAATGTATGTTTGAGTCATTCATGTAATTGTGCCACATATGGTGAAAGGTATGCCCTGTGCTGCAAGTACATACAACACAGGCTCTCAGTCACCCGTACAAATATATCCCCTTCATAGGCCCTCATGTTCATAAATACCCAAAGACCACGCTCTCACTGACACACATGGCAGCTCTTTCATAGTGCCATTAGTTATAGTATTTAGTTCAAACCATAATATATGTCTCTATGGACATTAGGCTTCAAGTCAATGTAGCTGGGCATGGGGGTGTCTGGTTACAATGCGCAAGTTGTATAGCCTTCAGTATTTCACAATGATTATCACTGATCAGAAGTAGCTCTCATTACAGAAAATGTTGGAGCCCCTTGGCCTACATGATATCACTGGCCTGGATTAGTGCATTTAGGACATGAGAAGGGATAAGGGTAGTCAACAGACTACAACAAAAGTATTATTTATTGTTTTATTTTGGCAGAAGGAAAAAAATATATATATTATGTAGTAAAGTTAGACTAATGTTTGTGATTGCTGTAGTAAAATTGCGTTACATCAATACAGACAAACAAAAAGTCCCAAAAACAATTATTTTTTTCTTTAATTTCTTGTATCCATACCGGTCAACGCCCATCAGGAAAAGACCATTTGGTAGGCCATTGCCAAGAAGGTGCGGACCCTGGGGATCTAAAAGTGGCGCAGCATTCATTGTCATAGAGGTGGGAGGACCTATGAGACTGGACCAAGAAGTCATCAGAAGTCCAGCTCGGCCAGTCCTCCTAACGTGGGAAGCATGTACGCCCCACCGTGTCCCCACTAACGGCCCACATACTTGCGGTGGCCTATCCAGAGCTTGATGGGCAGTTGAGAGCCTAACAGCAGATTTAAGGTCGGCAAGTTCTAGTTTGAGTTTAACGTGTTAAATAACTATTCTATGTAACAGCAACAAATTTTGCTATCAAAATTAAGGTTGGCACATGTCCAACGCACAAGAAGAGTTCTTGAAGGTGTAAGTTTTGCAAAAGTATGATGATGTGTTTTTCTCTATGAATTTGTGGAAAAGAATACCACCTGATTACTGTTCACTACCAAAGGAGCGGTTTGAGCAGACACATGCCTGCCTAAACAACAAATATACATCAGGTTGTTTGATGTTATAAGGGACAGTTGTACCAAACAGGCCACTCGTCTTTATTGTGTCAGGTGTGATGCTCCTTCACTATTGTGAATGTTATAACGTTAGCCCTATTACAGGGGACATAGCATAAAATGCACTTATGATACAGAGATTGTTCCAAACGTCACATTGGTATGTTAGTTTTATACACAAACAAGAGTGTGCATGTGACCCAAAAGGACTGATAACATCTAATCAATTGCCTACATTTTTTATTCAAAACATATCCCAAATATGTTTTGAATAAAAAATACTATTTCATTCATGTTAAAAGTGACAGATTTGCATGATGTCTTACTCCTTCACAAATGTGCATGTAAGCCAGTCTGTTTTTTGGAAATAATTTGTGAAAGGCATACCGTTTTTGGAAAAACACAGATAGGAATATGTACACATTGGTGACAGAGTAACACATACCCAAAACCAGTTTTCAATGTCCTTTGTTATGTCCAGCTGATAAATCCATGATGGAGAAAAATGGGATACTTAAAGGGACTTTTGCAGATGGAATGTTCCATCACATATAGGTGGAATAGCCCATCTGGAAAACTCAAAACCGGCCCAACTCATGACTCATTAGGAAAATGTAGAAATGTGTCAAGGTATAATCTGTTGCATATTGTAAATTGCATTTGAATCTTTGATGTAAAAATTATATATGAATCAGTGTATGTAATATTTACTGTGATCTTTTGACAAATTTTGCCAGCATATTTTGTAAAACAATTCCACAATGGTAAAACAAACTTGAAATAACTTGAGATATTTAGGAGTCAAATGTGAAAATGTTTTTGCTCTGTACTAAGGTGGATCTGAAATGTATCAAGCTCTATGGGCCCGATTCACAAAAGTAATCTGAGACAAAATCCTAACTTTACGACTTTCGGTATTCACAAAAGCCATTTAGGAGTAGTAAAGTTAGGATTCCTAACTTTACTACTCCTAAACTGAGAAAAATCCTAACTTTACGACTTTCAGCATTCACAAAAGGCATTTAGGAGTAGTAAAGTTAGGATTCCTAACTTTACTACTCCTAAATGCCTTTTGTGAATACCGAAAGTCGTAAAGTTCGGATTTTTCTCAGTTTAGAGTAGTAAAGTTAGGATTCCTAACTTTACTACTCCTAAATGCCTTTTGTGAATACCGAAAGTCGTAAAGTTAGGATTTTGTCTCAGATTACTTTTGTGAATCGGGCCCTATGTATTTACTTATGCTTTAGAAGTCGTTTGTTAATCCAACAAAAATATATTTCTTAATTTCTTCTACAGCATAGGTATATACATAGGGACTCATTACGATGTCGGACGGAAAGCCTCCGCCCGACATTCGGAAGCTTTCCGACTGCGTTGGAGCCCTTCTGACCGACTTGGTCGGTTTACAGCCCGACCACCCGATTACAATGTTTGCGGTCAAAACGTAAACCATCCAGGCATTCCGATTCGCGGAGTATTTGTGTCGGTCGGAACCGCATCGTACACCCCTATGGACAGAGGTTCCGCCGTCAGGATTACGATGTTGATTTCCAACAGTCTTTCCGAGTCGTCCTCTCCGACATGGAAAGGCTGCCGGAAAGTGACGTTTGGGTCCCCTGGCAGGGCCCCCTAGCCCCCGCGGCCCATGGTTGATGGCCGAGGGAGTACCTAAGGGACCCCCCGGTAAAACCCTGCATTGTGTGGCAGGCACCGTGGAGTGCCTGCGACAGGGTGCAGGGTTTTCCGCACACACCACATTTCCCCATAGGAGCCTGTGTTACAGCTGGTTGTTGGGCAGAACATGAGCTCCCACAGGGAACAATGGGACTCCGACCGAACAGTGTTCGGTCGCATCCTAATACGGCGGTCGGAACCGCCAACCGCATGTTGGTCGGTCCCGAGTCCGAGACGGTGTCGCTCGGAGGCAATTCCGCCCGACATCGTAATGAGCCCCATAGTATGTGATACATTGTTAAGCTACTTCAGTACTGAATCCATATAATATTTTTTACTTATGAAATATACTTTAGTTACTTGAAGTAAGTGTTACCATTGGGAAATGCCAAAACGAAAGAAACAGGCTTTCAGTTTATACTAATATGGGTACCACATTGCAGTATTTGTTGACACACATTGATTCATATTTTACTTTTTATGGATGAAAATAATGCAGCTTTTTTGGCCTTGTACACCCACTGCACAAAGGGTTTTTTGGTTTATATCCTTTTTGGTGACGTGAATTCACTATTCTAAACAGCAAAGCCCAACCATTCAGAGGTGTTAATCAGTTCCTGTAGAGAATTAAACAGATAAGAGACAAGATCATAAATTATATAGGAGCTATCATGATGAATTACAAAACTGTGACCAAATGGTTTCTGAAGATGTTCCCTACATGTTTGAGATAATGATAATAAAGAACCAAAGTTTGAGAGCCTTGAAGCAAGTAATATATGAAAACGTGGAAAATGTTTTGTGATCATAATTTGTGATCAGTTCTATTTACACAGATACCATAAAACTATTGTACATGTCTTTTCAGCATCATCAGGAGCAGGCAAAGCAGAAATTGGCCATTGTGGTGGGGAAGCAGCTGGCCACTGTGTTTCGGCTGGTGAGACCACCAACACCAAGGGACACAGCAGCACAGAGGATGAGGGGACTGGCATGGAGGCCACTAGTTCTACATCATATTTGGAGGCCTCCACAAGCAACCAGTTCCAAGTGGTGGCGGACCCTACAGCAACTTTTCCACCTGCATCCTTGTCCGGCGCCCAGAGAGCCATTCCCACCATCGCTCTTGCCCCTCCCTATTGGCCAAACCCACCTCCCCTACAAGGGCTGGGGTCTCCTTTGCTGCAGGCACCTCATCCCCTGGCCTTGTCCCCCCGGCTGCACTGAGTGTGGAGGCTATTGACCTCCTACGCAGCTTCTCTGTAGGCCAGCCTGCACTTCTGAATGCCATCCAGGGCCTTAGTTGCCACATGCAACAAATGGTAGCATACCTGGAAGGCATTTATAGTGCTATGTCTGGCCGGCATAGACTCCCAGGACCTCAGGGACAGTACTCTGAGTCCAGCACCAACTCCAGCACAGGCCACCAGCATAGCCCAACCTAGCCCAGGTTCACTAGCCACTGGTCAATTAGTCATTCCAGGAAAAGGACTCCTGTAGTGATGTCCTTGTTGCTACATAGGAGGCCACCTTCCTGACCCTGGGAGTCCACCTCCTAGTCCTGGGAATAATTGGGAGCAGGTCTAGCCTTTCAGGTCTCCACACAGGTCACAGACAGCAAGTCAAAGCTTCTTCTGTTCTTCTACAGATCCATATTTGTTCTAAAGAACTGGGGGGGGGGGATCACCAATGACCCCATAGGACTTGTCCCTCGTATGCTCCTTCTGATTCACTCAGCAACAAGACGCCTTCGGGTATTCGTGCGCTTTATAAGATGTTCATTCATTCATTCACTACATTACTTCAAACCATTATCCAGTGGCTGGGGTGACTCATTGACACTTCCTGACCAATGAGTTTAAATTTCATATGGGTAACTGTGGTATTCTTACAGGAGTCAGAATATGTGTCATAGTAACTCTCAGAATGTTTACTTTCGAATGTTAGTCCAGTAGAGGTATTCCTGCAGTTGTGCTTTGTAGATGGAGATGGTTGCAATCCAGGTCATTTGGCCAGCTATCAAGTAATTTTGTAAAAACATGTGGGAGAAAAAGAAATTTGACAGAATGCTGCAGAAGTACTAAAACTATATACAAAGTGAAATAAATTACCACTGAGATGCAAGATTTTGTTTTGCAAGTAAAAGTGGTTAATTGTGTAGAAGGCAAGACTGTGTCTACCCCACAGTGATGGTTGCTATCATATAATTGCATAGCCATACATATGTTGGTGGATTCATGGGCCAAACTTATGCTGCTTTCAGACAGAATTTAAAAGGAGATATTCAAGAGTATGACCTTGCTCAAGCATCCCCGATATTCACCCATGCGTGTTCAAGCATGCAGTTATGGTAGCAAGCCGATTGAACTGAGTGGGTATTTTGATACAGTTATCCAAATTGAGGGGCCAAGATATACTGACCATAATAAGCCAACATGCTCCGTTTTTCATTGTCATTATTTTGTTAATACTCGTAAGTGAAAACGTATCAATTAGATTTCTATTATTAAGGCCTCTGAGGTGAACTCATACTGTAACATAGTTTTTGGTGTGACGCACTACCACCAAGGGCACCAGCAAGTCTGCAGACTCTATAGGTTCAATAATGCCTATCTTTTCCAACTTCTGTATCTCAGATGACAATTCGCCTCTCACCTCTTAGAAGTCCCTAGTAAAGTGAAATACATGTGCCCAGGGCTTGTAAATTAAATGCTAGTAGTATGCCTTTCAATACAACAAAACAACTGCCAATACTGATAATTATTCACCACTTCACTCCTAGCAATCACACGTGACACTCATAGTGATTGAAAAAAATTTAATTAATAGATATTTTGTTTTTTCTTTTTAGTATTTTGTATCTTTTTTCAAAAAGAACCAGTTCATGTTATTACTTTCATGAACATTTCAAGCGTTTTTGGACCACAAAACACAATACAATACAACCATATAACACAAACTGTTACATTTACAAATAAGACACTACATTACAACTCATGATTAAAAAACATTTTACAAGTTATGAGCAAGCTCAAGTTCCATCAAACACTAAAGAAGGAAATTAGAGAGAAAAGAAAAATGGAAAAACCAAGGGAAAGGTTAAAAGGATCACCACAGCAGTAATCTAGGATGCAACTTAGACCCAGGGAGAAATTTGGCCAAACAGTTCAGTATTCAGGTCATATGAAAATCAAATTCATTAGTTAGCATGAGATATTTTGGACCTGATACTCAAAATTTGTCAAAAGTACTTGTTTGGACACACACAAACGGTCAACGCGTTTCAAACCCAATTATGTTTTAGGGTTATCCTCAGGACCTGGAAAGTGAGCTAAAAAGAAAAAGAAAAAGAAAAAGAAAAGGTGCATGTGTTACCATCAATTCAACGTAGTCTGCACGCACTCCCACATACCTCCGATTTTTTTAAAAACATAATACCACTCTACCTTATACACTCTTTATCCTGGCACCTCCTGTGCCGCTCGACGCTTTTATTACTGTCAACGTCAGTACAAATGTCACTGTCGAAACCGAAAGAATAAAAGAAGAAAGCTTTTAATTTATACGGCTACACATCTGCAAATAACAGCAATTGAGAGTGAGAGAGGGCCTCATTTTACCTTGCTAAAAATGGCTTGTGGACCAGTAGCGATTTTTTCACAGAGACGGTAAATTCAGGCTCCGACGGCCGGCTACATGAAACAAAAGAGGAGAGGAGAAGAAGAGGCACTTGTGTAAACTCGGGGTTGGGTCACATTTGATCAAACCGAATCCTATTTAAAACCGCAGTCCATTCAATATACCTTAATAAATTTCATGGTGACTCTAGGATCGAACTCTACAACTACGTCAACCGGCAAACGTGCATATGCAGACTGCAAAGGTAGAAAACAAGGAGGATATCAATTACAGTGTTGAGTCACTGTTGACCCAAAGTGACCACTGTTCCCAAGACGATCCATATTTACCTTACGTTTGTCGGTTTTGGCCGCGTCTGATCGCCTGTCTTACTCAAAGCCGGCGCATATGTTGAAGGCGCCGGCGCATTTACGCGCCGTCACCAGAGTCTCAGTGTCACGTGGTTTTAGGTTTCAAGAAACTTTATTGTTTAACGTTGCTCAACATATTTTGTCTTAGGGTGCATTTAAGAAACAAAATGCACCTAGTTTGTGATTCAGTTGGCTAGTTAGTGTGATGTTGAGGCAAAAATAGATTTGGAGGGTTTCTCCAATTGAATTCGGAATCCACAGGAGTGGTGCATTGTGGGTAATGTTGTCCCACTTTTTTCTGCATTTCTTCCTCTTTTTTAAACAAAACAGCCAATGTCAATGGTGGTCGGTTTCAATAAAGAGCCTTTTGATTCAACAAAATGAATAGAAGGTGTCAAGAAGTTATAGAAATCATTTCTTTTGTCCACACGATACTTGGATGTAGTAGTATAGTGATCTCTGCTCTTGAATGCAGTCTGACACTCAATCTTTTATGGGTGGCGCTAGAGTCCCTTTTTGACGTGTCGGTCAATATTTGGATTTTCATAATCAAACAGCATGATCTATATTTGTCCACACGAAGTTAGCAGGGAATTACAAAACAGAGACTGCCAGCCGACAACAATTTCCATAATGTTCAGAATAATGAATTACGTCTGCACAATGCTAGGGTATTCCACATAGTGGCATGATGTTCTCTGCTCTTGAGTGCAGTTTGAGATTCAATCTCATATAGAAGGAACTATGCATCAGATTCCTTTTTTACAAATGACGGTCAGTTTTTAGAAAACAACCCGATACATGTTCAGCCACAAGAAGTCATGGGGCAACCTTATCGTTATGTATTAAAGATTATAAATTTCTGAGAGTTCGTTTAGTCCATCAACAGCGGTGTTATATTTTACTATAAGCATTGCTTCCCTTTGCAACAGTGTCCTTTCCACGTCTCCTCCTCGGGGGTTGCTCTCAATTTTCGAAAGGATGGTCCATTTTAAACCGTTCGCATTATGATTCTTCGCATCCAATGGTTCACCGAGGGCGCATTGGCTACTTGTTTTCGAATCCTTGACATGTGCTGTGTAATGCATTGGCGAGCTTCCTGATTGGTCTTGCCGATGTACAATTTTGGACACGGGCATACAATGCCATATACTACATTCTTGCTTTTGCAGTTAGTGAACAGATCATGTTTCCACTTAATGTCCTTAAAATCAAAGAGGGCGCCTTCAATCGTTTGTGAGCAGCACGAACACGTCCCACATTTGTGATGTCCAGTAATCGGAGGTAAACTCAATTGTGACCTCAAAGTACTTCTATTTAGTGGTTTCTGTGCAGCTGCACGGACAATTAAATTACCCACGCTCTTGTCCTTTTTTAACGCGAACAAGGGTTTGCTCCATGAAGTGTGTACTTTCTGTACTAAGTGCCAGTTTTGATTAATTACTTTTTTAAGAAAGTTGGTACGTGAGCAGAATGTCGTTACACAGACCATGCGTTCTGTAGGCGCTTGTTTTGCAACAGGACTTCTCTAGGTGTCCACCATGCCCGTTTCATTGCCTGTTTCAACAGCTTTTTTGGGTAACCTCGTGATTTCAGTTTTTCTAGAAGGGTGTTTGCGTGAAACATGTATTCGTCCTTTGTTGAGCAGTTACGTTTTACCCTTAGAAACTGTCCAACCGGAAGATTATCGCGCAAGCTGCGCGGATGAGGACTTGTGTAATGGAGGGCTTTGTTTCTGTCAGTCAGTTTTATGTGTAATGAAGTAATCAAGGTGCCATGGAAACTATACACTTCTACATCCAAAAATGTTATCGTGCTGGGGCTAGAATTCAAACTAAATTGGATGTCAGGTGTGTGTTGGTTCAACCAATTACGAAATGCCATAAGTTCAGTTAGAGTTCCGTTCCAAATCAAAAAAATGTCGTCAATATATCGAACATAGGTCGATATCTGAGTCCAAAAAGGATTATTGTTGTAGACAAAGCGTTCTTCATATTGTGCCATAAACAGAACCGCCAATTCCGGCGCAAAGGGACAGCCCATGGCGGTCCCTTTGGTCTGAAAATAATAGTTGTGTTCAAATTTAAAATAGTTCTTTTTTAGGGCGAACCTTGCCAATCGCATTATGAACTCGCTCGGGACTCTCACCGGTCTTGATCTCTGTTCAAGAAAGATTTCGATTGCATTCAGTCCTTCCTCTTGCGGTATCTGGGTGTATAAAGACACCACATCTAAAGTAACCAATAATTGGTTTTCAGGTGAAAAGAAATCAGTCGTATCCTGTAGGTGAGACGGTACATCTGCCAAAAAGGGTTTTAAGTAGAAATCGACATATTTGGATATTGGCTCCAATATTGATCCACATCCGGACACTATCGGGCGTCCCGGAGTGTGTGTCTTGTTTTTGTGGATTTTTGGGAGGACATATAACAGGGGGACCCTTGGATGTTTTTTGTTCAAAAAACCAAATTCCTTTTTGCCTATGATCCCTAGATCCAAAGCATTCTGTAGAATGGACGTGAGTTCTCCTTGAATGTCTGATGTAGGATCCATGGCAATCTTATGCCTTTTAGCACTGATTGTGCCACTGTTGGACTTGGCCCTTTTTGCAGGGTTATCCCCAAACCTTTTGCTTCTTCCTCCTATTTTTTCCTGACCTGCTGTTGTTGGTTTTACGACTCTGGGCACTTTACCACTGCTGATCAGTGCTAAACTGCATATGCTCTCGGTGTAAATTGTTATTATGATTGGTTCTCCCTGATTGGCATATTTGATTTACTAGTAGGTCCCTAGTAAAGTGCACTAAGTGTGCCAGGGCTGGTAAACCAAATGCTACTAGTGGGCCTGCAGCACTGATTGTGCCACCCACATGAGTAGCCCTGAAAGGATGTCTCAGGCCTGACACTGCAGTGCTTGTGCGCAGTTTGCTAACTGCCATGTCGACTTGGCAAGTGCACCCACTTGCCAGGCCCTAACCTTCCCTTTTCTTACATGTAAGGCCCCCCTTTGGTAGGCCCAAGGTACCCCCCCTGGACAGGGAGCAGTGTATGTGAAAGGTAGGACATGTACTGGCGTGTGTGACATGTCCTGATAGTGAAATACTGCCACTTTCGTTTTTCATTATTGAAAGGCTATCTTGCCCCATAGGATAAAATGGGAGTTTATTTATAACATCTTATAAATATAACTTCCCATTGGAACAAGATAGAGAAATAAGGTTTAGGCTCTCTGAACTCAGAATTTAATAACACATCTTTTAGTAAAGATGGTTTTTAAATTGTGCGTTTGAAAGTGCCACTTTTAGAAAGTAGGCATTTTCTTGTTTAACCATTCTGTGTGCCTCTGCCTGTTTGTGTATTGACTGTCTGGTTTTGGAGTGACAGGGGCTGGGGAGGTGCATTCTCTCAGACAGCCACTGGGGGGGTTGATGTGTGTCCTACCTTTCCTGAATGAGTCAGGGCTGGGATGAATAGACCTGGGCTGCATTCAGAGTAGGGGGAGGAGATCTCACTAGCACTTGAATAGGCCCGGTCTGCATGTAGAGTGGTGGGAGGAGATTTCCCTTGCACCTGAATAGGGCCTGTCTGCCTTACACAATGCTGTCTCCACCTCCTGCCGGGCAGCTGCACAAGAGAGAACAGAACTGGTTTGGACTGGGCTCAGAGACCCTTGCACAAAGAGAATAAAGACATTTTGGGGTATAAATATTGGCCCTAAAACCCCTGAACTTTAGACTACTTCTGGAACCAAGAGGAACCTTTGCCAAGGAGAAGAGCTGGAGAAACTGAGGAGAAGTACTGCCCCTGCTGTGTGTCTGGGGTTACCCTGCAGTTGCTGTTTCTGCCAAGGAAAGGAGAAGGACTTTGCTGTGTGCTGTGTCCCCTGCTTGAGGAAAGTCTCCAAGGGCTTGAGTAGAGCTTGCCTCCTGTTTTGAAGTCTCAGGAACACAAAGACTTCACCCCCAACTCCCCTGAACTTCCTTGCTGGGAGTTCTGACCTTCCAGGAGTGCCTGTGGCTGTGTGTGGCCTCTGGAGGTTGTTTCTGCTACTGGAAGTTGGAAAGCAACTCAACAACAAGAAAATCGACGCATCGCTCTTCTTGCAACAGTTATCACGACGCAACGCCGTGGTGCGAGAAGAATCTCCCTGCACCGCCGCACCGCTGCTGAAACCGACGCAGCGCCTGTCGCCGCTGCAAGAATGGATGCATCGAGGGATCGCGGCTGAAAAGGTCGATGCAGCGCCGCTCGCCGCCGCCGCATCGTTCGCTGGCGCATCCCGGATTTCCACGCATCGTCCCTGTGCTGCAAGTTTTCCCCGAAGCATCACCCGCGGATCGGAGCCGACTCAGTACCGACGCATGGCTTCCCCCTACAGACCGGACCCGACGCATCTCTCCCCTATGTTCAGCGGAACTGTCGCATCGCATCCACGAAGGTCTCAGGAACGACGCATCTCTTTGTTTTTCAACGCTTCTCATTGCTGCGGCTGTTTGGCTTGGTGAACTTTGTCGCAACAACAGGTACTTTGTAAGAAATCACGCATCCATAGTTTTCTATAGACTCAGTTGCTCAAACCTGTTGAAAGTCATTTTTTTAATACTTGTATGTTGGATTTTTGTTGTTTTGGTCTTGTTAAAGTTTAGATAAAGATACTTCATTTTTCTAAACCGGTGTGGTGTCCATTTGTGGTGTTATCACTGTGTTACTGTGAGTGTTGGTACAAATACTTTGCACATTGCCTTTGGGATAAGCCTGTCTGCTCGTGCCAAGCTACCAAGGGGGTGAGCAGGGGTTATCTAAAGTGTGTATCCCCCTTACCCTGACTAGAAGCAGTGGGTCCCTATTTGGACAAAGGTACCTACCTCTGCCACCTAGAGACCCCCATTTCTAACAGCCACCCACTTAAATAGCCCTGTACAACATGACTCAGACCTGCCACTGTAGAGCCTGTGTATGCAGTTTATACTTCCATGTCAACTTGACATTTAAAACACCTTGTCAAGCCCTAAACTCCCCTTGTATTACTAATAAGTTACCCCTAAGGTAGGCCCTAGGTACCCCATAGGGGAGGATGCTATGTAATTAAAAGGTAGGACATGTACTTTTACTTTTTGCATGTCCTCGTAGTGAAAAACTTCCAAATTAGTTTTTCACTACTGTGAGGCCTACCCCTCCCATCGGTTAACATTTAGAGTTCCTTGTTACATCTAATAAGTGTAATTCCCAATTAGAAGGAGGTAGAGCTATCATGTTTAGTACCAATAGATTTGTAATGATTAATCCTCTTTAATGGTAAAGTCAAGTTTATCCTTACAATTTAAAATATGCCACTTTAAGAAAGATGGCATTTTTTTGCTCTTTGCCCTGTGTGCCTGCATCCTGTCTCCAATACGCGTCTGGGGTGGGTGACATCTGGGCCTTGTGTATTACCTCTAGATAGCCACATACAAAGGGAGCATAGGTGTGACTAATGCTCCATCCATATCTTTATGGGCCATCCTGTGCAGGATGGGAGGGAGGAGCTGGGCACAGCCTCACACATACACCTGAATAGGCTGTGTCCTGTCCCCACACAAAGAACTACTTAACCCCCTGTAGTGAGTCTTGAGCTAGGGCAGGAAAGGGTGAACTCTATGTACTTCAAAGTCCCTCTTTGAAGTCTCCCCCACTTCAAAGGCACCACTGGGTATAACAACTGGACTTCTGACCCTACCACTTTAGTATACTTCTGGGCCTGTGGATACTCTGCTAGGAAATAAGACTGCTGTGCTGCTGAAGGACTGTCACTCTGCTGGACTGCTGCTCTGGAAGAACTGCTTTCTTGCTGTACTGACCTGCTGCCCTCTTTGCCTCGATGAGAAGGACTGTACCCACATCACTTGAACCCAGAACCAGAGTGACTCCAAGGGTATCCTGGCTTGCCTCCTCATTGAAGTCTCAGGTACATAAAAAACTTCCAACTCACCTGCTACAGCACCTGAACTCTGACATCTGTGAGTCTTGCCCTGTCAAGGGGTGCCACTCCAGCAGAAATCCACACATTGACGCCGTTGTGTGGTTCAGAACCGACGTATTGCCAATTATGCATTGCTGCTGCTGCAAGGATCAACTGTGACGCATTGCCACCACTGCGAGGATCCACTGCATCGCATCGCTGTCTGTGCTGCACTTTGACTCCAGTTCTGACACATCTTCGACTTTGCACGGCTCGGAGGCGATGCATTGCCTTCATCCTAAGGATCGTCGATGACGCATCACCTCCTCTGCTCCTTGCATCACGTTCTCAACATCTATGCAAACAAGGTACTTTGCAGCGGACCAAAGCTGACACCTGTTTCCCACCCATGCTCTATCGCGGTTGTCCGAACTTTTGGATATGACCCTATCTAGCGCAACCAGATAGCCCCGGTTGACGCTTTATGCTATTAAACACTACATTTCAGTTTATTCTTTAAAAATTTATAATTCTGGTTCTACTTATTTGATGTTTCTCATTTTGGTATTGTTTTGTTAATTAAATTGGGCTCTATTGGTGTGGTATCATTTTGTGTGGTGGTTTCACTGTTTTACTGTTGGAAGTGTTGTAAAAATACTTTACACATCGCCTCTTAAGTTAAGCCTGACTGCTCTGTGCCAAGCTACCAGAGAGTAAGCACACTTTAATTTAGGTTGTGTATCCGACTTACCCTGACTAGGATTGTGGTTCCTGTTTCAACAGGGTGCATACCTCTGCCAACCAGAAACCCAACTTCTAATAGTGGGGCTGGGCTAGGCTGGGGGAGAGGAGGTGCGGCATCGGGGGTTCACTTATGGGGGTACGACATTTTTTGGCAGGCTGGTCACCATTTCCCATGTAAATCCTTTTTCTTTTTAAAGTGGGAGAAAATTATGCATTTTCCAGCACAATGTTTTAAAATAAAAAGAGCAGAGAGCTATAACTTTGATAAGTGGCTTTTGTACAAGAACTTTAAAAATATCTTGTAAAATTCCTGGCTTAGTAGGCAAGACTGACATCCTTCTTTAGTGATGTGTGAGAGAGAGCAAGAACTTTTGGGGTTGGTATTTCCCTCATGAAATGTGTGTAAAAGTAGTTCTCTTACCTCCATGTGTATACATGACTGGCTCATACATTGAGGATAATAGGATAGGCAGGGGCTAATCACAATATTAATGATGTTGTGTAAATAGATTTGGAGAGATCTATTGAGCCAGTGCATATGAGAGATAAAATTGGCTTTGAGGTTGATCCTATACAGTCAAGGCCTACTTGTACCACAGAAAAAAATATATTGGTTAATTTTTAAATGTTCAAACTCACGATTATGCACAAAGGCAACTTGCACAAACTACAAAACACAGAGAAACATACAGTGATAAAATATATTCATTTAAAATGTTTTTCCTACCTGTAGTCCATGTCTGTTACTTTTCTGAATCTTCTGGTCAAAGTTTAGTACATAGTAGGTCAAATGAATCTTCATATTATATATTTTGCTACAAATAGAAGAAATATCCATTAAAAAAATATTTCATTTTATAGAAAGTCAACCAAACTTTGAGCTACATCGGACAGATAGCAAAAAGTAGAAAATCCCTTCTTCTCATAATGGACATTACTGCACGGCTAAAGTTTGCAAACAAAAACTACAATGCCCTCAGTAAAGATGGGACCAATACATATTACCCTGTAGTCTCTTAGAAGGTTTTGTTACCCAATATGCACCATTTTTAAGTATGTCGTGGAAGGTACAAGGTTACAGTCTGCCTGATTCCCTGGCTCAAGTTGTAAGTTATTCCAAAATTTGTCAGTGTTTAGGCTGTTTGAAAAACACGCCCATATTTGCAGGGGAACTTGGAACAAAAGCACCAGAGAGGTGCATTAACTAATAACCTGGAACAGCACTAAGCTTATGTGGCTTTGTAAGGATAACTAAATCTGATTTTCTCTCAGGTGATGCAAGAGACATACAGGAAACACATGGTGCAGTTACTTTCATACAAGGTTGCTGCAGTATTCTTTAATGTCCCAATCCAAACTAAACCAAAACAATGATTCACTGCACGATAAGCATTCATTGACTTCTATTTATACAGAAGGTTTGCAAGCCGTTCTTTAATGCAAGCGTTTTTTTCAATAGTTCATTTGTTGAATTCTGGATTCTGATTTATTAGCTCTTTTTTCATCGACAGGATAGCCAATGCGTTTAGTCGAGCTTGGGTCATTGTGTTTCTTAAAAACGTTTTTATCTTCTTCGGTGTGGAAACACATCTTTCTGCTTCTGATGTCATGGGTGTTGTAATGATAATTCTCAATAACTTTCAGAGTTTCAGAAACATTTCTGTAAGTTGTTTTGACATAAAAAAAAATATATAATGCTATATGCTAATGCTATGGCACCCCCCTGTAGCCTGGTGCGCAATCTTGACTTGTTTAGCACTGGATATGCTAGCCCTGTCATTGAGTGCTGCCATAGGAAAACATTTGTCATGCCTTTAAAACAGGTCACTTCGCAGAAGTGTTGCACTGATGAGATGCCTTATAAGTGCAAAGCGTTCCATGGCATGCACCACAATAATGTCACACACTTCTTTTGTCTCCTGTATCAAGGTACTTACCTGCAGATTGCAGTTTGTAAGCCTGGACGTAGTTCGAGGAGTTTTGCTACGCAGAACTTCGCGAAGTTACAAAAAAAACTCTGCGAAGTTCCGCAAGTGGCGGAGTGTAGTGCGAACTGCTGTTCGCGCTGGTCTTTCTGCTGCTCGGGTAGAAATTCTACCTGCGCGGCAGCTCGCGCTCGCGAACTTACAGTTCGCAAGCGCGAGCAGGGAAAAAACTCTGCTACACTACGCGAAGCGGGGTTTTCTTGCACTCCGCGAGCTCCGCAGAGTGCAGAAAGCTCCGCAAACTCCGCGAACGGAGCGGAGTTCAACGCTCAGGCCTAGCAGTTTGTAAATTGAGAGTCATGTGGCAATTTAGGGTCCATATTGTCTAATGGATTCCCGTATCTTGTTGATACTTATCACAAAGTCTGAAGTGGCTTTATGTGCAAATACAGTATCAATGTCTTGCTTTTGCAACTGATTGTCCAAAATATTGACATGGGGCATTATACTGTGGAACAAAAAACCTACCCGTCTTCTATAATTCTGGTAAAACCCCTTGTTTCACATGCAGAAATGGAATCAAATGTACTGTTTTCTGCAGTAGATTTCATGCATTCTGCAAGCTCATCCTTGCGTACATGAATTATATTGATAGCTTGAATGTTGAAGTTGCAGCGAGTTACGAACCTTTTAGTATTTTTCTTGCAACTATCTGTTCAAGGACTTCAGTCCGTTTTGGGGGACAAGTAAATAAAATCAGAAATGCCACCCAACTCTTTGAAGAAAGTTCGGACTCTGGATATTTTAGATGCAGCCTGTTCCATGATTAGATTTATTTGGTGGGCATAGCAGTGTACATCATGTGCATTTGGGTACACATCCCTGATATACTTTTTTAACCCCACCAGAGGCACCCCACATGACACTGGAACAATCATAGCTCTGAGCAATTAACTTATCAATCTGCTCTGGGAAAATAAGGTTTTCATTAAAAATGGCAGTTGCAATTGTGTCACAAGATCAGTCTTTAAGATACGAAAAGGAATAAGATCTTTCCACTACCTTGGAATTGCCATCAATGTAGCGGAAAACTAGTATGGACTGCGTCTTGGTAGACACATCAGTTGTATTATCAGCCTGGATAGCCAGGCAGTCAGTGCTTCTTAATTGGTGGACAATATTTTCCCTTGTTACCTCCAGCCTAAAGCCAAGCAACTCATTCTGGATTTTCTTGGAAGTGCCTTTAAACACAGTTGTACATTTCAAGTGTGCTTCCAATGCTCTGTCTATACTGGACACAAAATCAACCAGCCCTCTGAAGGCACCTAGATTTAGTAAGTTTTCCATTTCATTGTCGCCCGCAATGCCAATTCAGGGCTCCACAAAATTTCCCACAGTCAATCAATTTTGATAATATATAGCGGTTCTTTTCAACCTCCACATTATGGGGGTCATTAGGATGGCGGTCGGAAAATCACTCCGACCGCCATGGTAGCGGGAAAACACCGCCCCCTAGGACCGCGGCATAACCACCGGTCCCATTAGGATGCTCCACAGTCGAAATCCGACCGCGGCAGTCGGATCGCGGCATCTAACATTGCGGCGGTTGCTGCCGCCAGCAGCACCGCAATGATGTCCAAAAAAGCATGTCCTGCATATCCCTGCACTGCGTGGCAGGCACTGCACAGTGCCTGCCACCTGGTACAGGGACATGTAATGGGTACCCCCCCCAGTGCACCCACACACCCCCACAACACAATGGGGGCCTGCAATGGGCCCCCGGAGACATTCTCCGTATGCCTTTACATGGCGGTTCCACCGCCGCGGAAAGGCTGGCTACCGCCGGCATCATAATCATGCCGGTGGAGCCTGGCCCTGCACAGGCCCCATTTTAGCGGTCCAGCTCCGCCCACCAGGCAAGCGTGCGGACTGCTACCGGCGGAAAAGTGGCGGGCGAAAAATCGCACCGCCGCGGTCATCACCGCCATGCTAATGGGAACAGCGGTTTTTAGTGTTGGGATCGCGGGCGGATGACCGCCGGCCCGGCGGCGGTCATCCGACCGCCATCCTAATAGACCCCTATGTTTGATTACTCCCCTGCGATAGGCTTCATTTAACTGCAGTGCAATATTTGATTTCCCAAAAAGAGATAACTGTAATACATTGGTGAAGTGGGATTCACTAGAATCATGTCTTTTTATTTTTTCTGCCAGATGTTTTAGGTCAGTATCTCCTGTTCTTGTCCAGCTAGTCTCGTCCCTAAGGAGAAAGCAGGGGAAACAGAACAAGGCATTTTTGGAAGTGCTGGCAGTAACCCACTACATTTTCTCATACCATGTACTTGTAAACCGCCGTATGTAACTCTTACCCCAGTCTTTTGAAGACTGTTCCATGTTTACTTCAGGTTTATCTGGTCCTAATGCTTTCACCTGAAGTTTATCTGTGTGTCAATTCCAAAAATGGTTTTGCAAGTAAACTGTCAACTGTGTTCATTTTGTCAAACAATAAAATCAATTGGAGAAATAAAACCTAAACTCTATTTTGAATGTTCAGTAAATAGGCAACACCAGAGTATATTAAAAGCTGTACATAAACTAATAAGAAATATAATTTACACACAAGTACCAGCAAGTAGTAGTTGTGCGTCAATCATATTGGGCCACATGCATCAAGGCAAAAACCGGTCGCAAACAGGCAGATTCTCAGAATCTGCCCCTTTGCGACCGGTATTTTTGCATTTGGGATGCATCATCCCAAATGCAAAAATCGCAATTTGCGATTGCCTTTAAGGCATCGCAATTTGCGATTCCTTAAATGCAATGCAAGATTGCATTTAAAATAGCGATTTCGCTATTAGGGTCCGCTAAATACCGAAAATTTAACCCTGATTGTATTTAGCGAAAACTTTGAAAAATGCACTAAAGTGCATTTTTCAAAGTTCCAAGTTACACATACACATGCCCTTGGGGCATGTGTGTGCGCAACATGGGTTCACATATCAATTTCAGGGGTGCAACAGGGTGTCCTTTTGGCACCCTTGAAATTGCATGCGCAATTTGCGAGTACCTATTGGGTATTCGCAAATTGCGCATGCAATTTCCCATTCATTCCTATGGGCCTGGCCCATACGAATGAATAGGAAGCCATTCCTTAATTCGACTCGCAATTTGCCAATCGCAATTAAGGAATTTGTAGGAATCGTTATCATTTTAACGGTTCCTACATGCATAGGCTTTTGCGATTCCATATTTGCGATTCCTTAAAAATCGCAATTAAGGAATCGCAAAAGCCTAGCTTGATGCATGTGCCCCATTATGATTTGGGCTTGCAACTATACATCAAGTCCTTTCTGGCATCTGTGAATAATACTTCGGCTGAGTTTTGTTGGTTGCCTGTTGATAAACTATCTTCAAAGGTCCTCTGGCACCTGTGGATAACCTTCAAGGGTGTTCCATTCTGGTGCCCATTGATAAACTATCTGCTGAGTTCCCCTTTCTGCTGAATTTCTGATTGGTACCTGTTGTTAAACTATCTACTGAATTCCTTTGGAACCTGTGGATAACCTTTCTGCTGAGTTCCTCTTGTAGCTTTTGTTAATCTACCTGCTGATTTCCTTTCTGGTGCCTCTTGATAAACTATCTGTTAATTTCCTCTGTGGAATTTGTTGATAATTAAAAAACGATGTAAGGATTTCAGAGTAATGTTCTTTGGATGCATAGCAGTGACCACTAAAGATCGTGAGCATGCTATGCCAGTAATCTGTCCAGGATCTGAAGTGTACGCAGCCTTCAAACTAGCATTTTGAGGATAAAAATGTGCATTTTGTTAATGATAACCAAAACAATGTGAAATAACGTTTTGCTTTACAGTGAAATTATACTTCCTTCTGAATGGAAAATAATAGATTTCTCAAACTGGCCTTAAAAAGAGCATGCCTGTGAATGTCAATGGGCATTGTCATTCATAAAATCTCTAGGCAGATAACTGATAAATACAATACCCCTGTGCACCAAGCACAGTAGTTAAAATTTATATTTTTGGAACAGGTTAACATTGTAGTTAGTCCATTTCTAAACCCACCTAATTGTGAAGAGCTCTTGTATTGTATTATATTGTTTTGCAACATTTATATAGTGCTTTCTACTCCTATGTGGGGAGTTGAAGAACTTAACTACATATGTAGCACACTACACTACGTAGGGTGTTTGGTTTGAAGTGCATTGTCTTTGTTTTGACCCTTTGTGGGAACTGTTTTGATGTTGTGCATGAGTACCACAGAGGTGCGGTTATCACTTTATGGGATGGAGCGCATAGCTGTGCGATGGATGAAGAAGTGTGAGAGACAGGCATGCAGGTTATGGTTTTCAATAAGCTGACAGCTTTGAGTAACTCTGCAGATCTGTTTTTGGTAGCTCTTATGTTCATTGTCCACTTAGCTGGTTATTGCACTGGCTTGTCAATTCTGAGATATTTTGTATAAAGTCATAGGTTAAAGGAGGAGTGGTGGGGAGACCTGCAGGGATGTACTATGTTAAATCTGATTGTCATTGTGAGATGCCAGAAAAGTGGCTTTAGTATGTAGCTTGTCTGGACCTGCAGTGGTTACAGACCAGCACACAATACTTTGTGTAGCCTATATTAACAAAATTTGCAACTTTAAAAGAGGACCCTCTATGCCCCAGGCAGCCTGCACAAGCGTAGAGAGAGGTTGCACCTGGCAGAACTTGTGCAATCTGTATGGTATAAGCCGACAAACTTCCACACCCACTGACACAGCCTCAACTAACCAAAAATGTATCTCCGATGTACCATTGCTAGTGGATGCTTCACCTATAAGAAGAAGTATTTCTTACCTTCTGCCCTTAAGTAGGGTTTATGCAGATGAAACTCAACTTATCCTCTCACTCACAGAAGACCCCTCCACCACCAGAACCAACTTCGGCAATGCCATGACCAATGTAGCCAACTGGATGAGAGACAAATGCCTCAAACTCAACTCCGACAAGACAGAAGTACTCATTTTCGGGAGGAACACTTCTGCATAGGACCACAGCTCGTGGCTAGCCAAAATTGGACTCGAACAGCGACTTGCCTCACGCTATCTCTACGAGGCCATGAAAAGCCACGCAAGGTGGCTCTTGCTGGCCTTGTAGATACGGCTAAGCCCTGTGCACCACCATAACGTCCAAAAAGGTGACGTTCTGGAAAGGCACAGGGCTTGTAAACAAGGTCCTAAATTTATAGCGCTTTACACCACATTTCTCGATTGCAAAATGCTAAAAATAACAGAAGTTACTACTATCAAAATATGATCCTCAATTAACATACCTAATGGGCAGCCTCTAAGCCCTCTTTAAGTTTAGCAGATCTCACAGTGACAGCGCATGCGCTGTCTCAGGAGAGACCAAACAGGGTCTCCAAAGCCAGCATACTTAAAGCACAAAAATAAAGTCTCGGAATCCTACACACTTCTAAGACACAGAATCCAGGCCTGAGAAGCATGTGCACACATAAAAGACAGAAAGGAATCTATTGAACCTTGCCCACATCTAAACACAGAAGCAAGGTGCCCAAAGCCTACTCCTCCCACTAAAAAACAACGAAAGATACATGGTCTCTGAAACCTACCCACGCCTATAACTATGGCCACTGGAATTATGCGATTCTGCGGCTGCAGCATTTTCTGCATAATTATGTAATTGACCCATTAACTATCACCTGCTGTATAATCTGCAGATGTTATTTAAAATTTAAAGAAAGCCACTGGCTCAAACGGAAGAAAAGTTACTAAACATGCGGTGACTCACTTTGTTGCACAGTGGAAGATACTTCGCAGAAGCTAACTGTTGCTTATTGCTGTTTTGAGGTGTTAAACTTGTAGTGATGAGGTCATACCCCTTATGGTGTAAAAAGGGCACAATAATTAGATATTGCTATCACAATATGTGCTGCATTATTAACTTTTCCTTGATGCATAATTCGGTCTTCCCCTGTCGCATAACTCCAGTGGCCCGGCCTTTAACACAGAAGGATTCAAGGCCTCAGAAGCCTGCACACCCTTAAACACATCTATAAACAGGATTTATTTCAATAGTTTGAATGTTTAATCATAAAAGTAACATTGGCAGTCCTGGGGATAGTTCTCGTAACCAGCAGTGGCAACCCTGTTAATCAGTTTTCTTTAGTTCTTAATCCTCAAGAAAACATTGAGAACCAATTACAGAAAGTACATTATTCATTTCAAGGTGCTGATTGGAAAGAAATATTTGTGTCCGTACTCCCATAGAAAGTCTGTGAGATTCGAATCGGAATTGGACTTAATTGCTGCTAATGTGAACATATCCTTATTGTTCCCTCTCTATATGTTTTTTTGCTATTTTTCATTTGAATTTCGCAATGAACAACTCTCGAGAAAGGATCCAGAGTCTCTGACAACTCTCCAGATTACAAAAACGCTACTTTGCAGGCAATTAAATTGAACTCCATAATTACATGGCTCCCGTTTTTTTTTCTAATAATGAAAAGACTCACGCCTGAGTACACTTTCATCAAAGACACCTGTCCAGTACCAGGGTGCACTGGATACATATTTCCGAAAGTGTTTTTTATTTATTTGTTGCAGTTCATACACAGTGCACACTTGGACAAAGGGCATCATCGCACTTTACGCGAGCACCAGATTACATTACATGAGGTCAAATGCGTTTCGTTTGTAAGGCACGTGGAGATTGTTTGATTTGCCTGCACTTACACCTGATTCTCTTAGTTTCAAAATCAACACCTCTGTAAAGTAAATACCACAGCACAAGCCTAAACAAGCATTTACAATGCAATAGGTCTCACATTTGAGAGAGTTAGAGCTATTGGCATTGTAAATGAAAATGTGTTTAATGTATGTGTTTTTGTTTGGAGTGGAGGGACAAAATGAGGAGGAAATACAGAGGGGAAGGTTGAGAGTTGAGAGATTGGGGCCCAAAACATTAATAAAAATAATAATACAAAAAAAACTTTATTGGGGGTGGGTGGCAGTGAGACAATAAAATTGGCCACAGGGGTTACCAGAACAACAAATAGGGTGTAGTAAAACTAAAAACATAAAAACAAATTCTGCATTACAGTTAAAAGGAGTAAACACAATATTGTTGGTAATGGGGCTAAACATTTTACATCTGGAATAGCTGGATCTGAAGTTCACAATAAAACTCTGCCTCTCGGATATAGGGACTAGGCATTCATCATTGGGGATACCAGGATCACGGATCAGGAGCACCACGGGTAGCTAGACTGCAAATTCTGCATTTGGGATACCAGGCGTAAATACAACAAAGCCTCTGTACTTGGGCACACGATAAGTGTGATATAAGACGTAATAAGTCTGCTTCATGAATACGGGGGACTAAAAATTGTGCATTGGAAATACCACCACTAAACACTAAAGAACTGCAACGTTAAGGGCGGCTTGAAAGTTTCAATCAGGAGCTAAAACTATGGTTTGGAGCATACAGGTTAAAAAAAACTATTATACAAGAGCTAACTACTCTACGTATATAACCGGCGCTTGAAATGGAAACTTGGAAGTGCGGGTATTCAGTTATCCCGGAACACCTGTTTGCAACCGAGAAGTTTTAGTTCTCTCTCACTAAAAATACTGCAGCAGTGCAGTCTTCCTTTCAAACTGAAGCCGTGCAGGTACTCAGTGCTCACCCATATAAAGCACGGTATATAATAAAACCATTAACTGTGCTAAAATCTCCCCATTTGTTAATAAGCCAGACAAAAACGCTCCATTGTGTATTCCGAGATTAAATCTTGCCACCATTGTGAAATCACGGCTAAAGACTCTGCTTTTTAATTACTGGAGCTCAAAACTTTCAACGTGGGCATGAGGAGTTAAAACAAATTATAACCAATGCTGATTCCAAGGTTAAAAATCTCTCCAATGGTGTTTCGAGCATTGATTATTAAAAGAGAAAGGCAATGCTCTTGTTCAGCCCTAAACAGATTGCGGATACGCATCATTGAACGAGTCGGTGCACGAACCTTACAAAGACTGGGCATGCCCCAGGCATGGCCTCTGGTGGTAGGCCGGACATGCCTTACATGCTCACACATTAACATGGCGGCTTTTCCAAGAAATGCAGTCAGCGCAGAGAGAGAGAATTGGCCACTGCATCAGCTGTACATAGTGTCCAAGCCAGTGTAGAGTGGGTTCGGCATAGATGCATTTTCAGAGCTCTTCGCACCGTTCCCCCCTGCCTGAGAGCATAGGTCCATGCCATGACACATCACATCACTCACCTCACAATCCTACACAGCGGCTGCTAAATGTGTACCCTCTCTTAGTGAATACGGTGTTTTCACGCGACCTTAATCAGAGTTAGATTAGATTAGATTAAAATACTTATAAAGCGCATGGCTGCCTCGGCAAAGAGGCGTCCCAGCGCTAAAGCCAGTCCAAGCAGGAGTCAAAACAAAGGGAAATAAATCTGGGAAAGAACAGGGACAGGACAGCAAGGGAGTCAGACCTGGGAAAAGAGCCAAGTCTTCACAAGACGTCTAAAAGCCTGATGGTCAGGGTTACTGCGGATATAAAGGGGGAGAGCATTCCAGAGAGTGGGGGCCAGGCGTCTAAAAGAGCGGCCACCAGATCTAGCTCTACGTATGTGAGGGATACATGCAAGATTCTGGTTCGCCGAGCGTAGGGCACGCGAGGGTGTATAGAGAGTGCAAAGGTCGCCTAGAATATCTGGGGCACTTCCTGTCAGTATCTTATGCGTGATACAAAGCGTCTTGAAACAAACACGCTGTTCAAGGGGCAGCCAGTGCAGGCGGCGAAGAAGATTAGAGGCATGACTGAATTTCGGAAGGGCAAAAATAGCACGAGCTGCCGCGTTCTGGACCCGCTGCAATCTATTAAGCACGGATTTATTAGAACCGAGAAGAAGCACATTGCAGTAGTCTAGACGGGCCAGAATGGAAGCTTGTATAATCATTTGTCGTGTTTGGGCATCAAAGAGACCCAAAATCGGTCGGAGGCCGCGCAATAGTCCAAAGCATTTCCCAGCCACTGATTTGGCATGTGTTTCAAAGTTGAGGTTATTATCAACTATGAAGCCTAGATTTTTCACTGCAGGTTTGGGATCAGGGGGATCACCAAGTGCCCGAGGCCACCATTCCTTCGTCCAGAGATGAGACTCTTTGCCAACCAGGAGAATCTCTGATTTGGTAGAGTTCAATTGCAGAAAGTTAGCCGTCATCCATTCTGCAATTGCAGAGATGTCCTCTTTAAATTTTATTTTGTCTCGCTTGGGATCATTAGACAGGGCAATCACTAGTTGGGTGTCGTCGGCAAAAGACACAAAGGAAATTCCTCGTGCTTTGGCCAGCCGTGCCAGAGGGCTCATATATATATTGAAGAGCATGGGGCTCAATGCAGAGCCCTGAGGGACCCCACAGAGAAGAGAGTGTACATGGGAAGAGAAAGGGGGAGAGGTCACTTGAAAGGTTCGGTCGGCCAGGAAGGAGGAGAACCACGCTAGAGCTTTATTCCCAATTCCTATCTCCCTCAAACGTAGGAGCAGGATTTCATGGGACACCGTATCAAATGCCGCGCTTAGATCCAGCAGCACCAGCGCTGATGTGCTGCCGGCATCCAGCGCGGATTTGAGTTGTTCTACCACAGCCAGTAAAGCTGACTCAGTGCTGTATCTTGGTCGGAACCCATTCTGTGAACTATCAAGTATATGATTAGATTCTAAAAACTGTGTTAGAGTAGAGTTCACATGTGCTTCTAAAATTTTAGAGAGAAAAGGAAGCAAAGAAATCGGGCGATAGTTCTCTGGTTTGGACATGTCAAGTGTTGACTTCTTAAGTAGAGGGACCACTTTTGCATGCTTCCATGCTTTAGGCACCATCGCAGTGAAAAGGGATAGATTAAGTAAATCCAGACACTCAGGAAGAAGGCCTTGTTGAATTTTCCTGAACGCGTCTGGTTTAAGAGGATCGTCTGGAGATCCAGATTTGATTTTGATCACTAATCTCTCTAATTCCTTCGGGAAATAGGGGGAAGAGAAGCAAGAAGGACAGTCTCAGTGCCAATATAAGCATTCCTTCCGCAAACACTGGAGGGTATACCATGGTCGAACTTTTGGTAGATATCTTCGACCTTCTTCAAAAAGAAGGTTGCCAGCTTCTCACAGTGTTTGTTGGAGGAAATAACATTGCCCGATTCCACTGGAGAGGAGATTAAATCTTTCAGTAGAGAGAGTATAGTTTTGCTGCGGTTGGTGCTAGTATTAATCAGGCTAGAATAATAAGCTGCTCTGGTTATGCGCACCAATTTATGATAGGATTTAATGGTCACTCTATATAGTGCTTTGGCCAGGGGGTCATATGATCTCCTCCAAGATCTTTCTAAGATCTTGCAGTTCTTCTTAGCAAGGGTTAGATCTTCATTGAACCATGCATTAGCCCGAGTGCTTTTAGAATGGGTAAGTTTAAGGGGAATGCATATATCTAAGGCTTGAGTAATCCACCTTTGGAAGATCGCGTTAGCCTCTTCCATATTTGCAACTTTTACCATGGGCTTTGCACTCAGGGCTGTGAGAAAATCTACTTGGTTCAATTTATGCCAGGGCCGTTTTAATGAGGGATGTTGATTAGGCTGGGGCTTATGGCCAGCTATCATTAGCCGCATCATGATGAGGAAATGATCAGTCCAAATCATAGGGAGTGGTGACAGAACTTCCAGTGACTCTAGATTAGAGAAAATAGGGTCAAGGAGGTGTCCCGCTCTGTGCGTAGCACTGGGGGTCAATTGAATCAACTGACAAGCTGCCAGATCCCCCAAAAAGCCAACAATCTCCAATGATTCTTGTAGCTCTAGATGGAGGTTCAGATCGCCTATGATGTTAAAATTGGCAGTCTGAAGAGCCAGTGCTATGACAGTGTTTATCAAGGCTTCTCTAAAGGTTTTTGATGGACCCGGGGGTCGATAAATAAGAAGGCCGGAGAAAGTGAAGTTCGCACTCATAGAAATTTTAAAAAGTGCACTCTCACAGTCAGGAAGATCTAAGGGGGACAGGCTACAGGAATGAACTGATTTATAAATAATCGCAATGCCACCCCCTCTTCCTCCAGATCTGCTTATGCTGCGTATAGCATAGCCTGTAGGGAGAGCGAGTGCTGGTATGGCCACAGAAGATTCACATAGCCAGGTTTCCGTGAGGAAAAGGATCTCAGGTGAGTGTTCCTGTAGAAGATCGAACACCTCAGCATGATGTTTAGGCAATGAGCGACAATTAATGCTCAAAAGAGTGTGTGTCACCATCCCAGAACCAAAGAGTGTAGCATGTTTCAGGGGATGCACTCTAAATTCAGTGTTCACAAAGAGAAGGACAGTTTTCTGGGTCCCAGCTATGATTCCTGCAGGAGCCTTCTTTATATAAGGCCCGTAGTTCTTTGCCAGTGTAGCTACCTGATTGGGCTTTGGAAGGAGCAGGGTCTCTGGCTCCTGGCGATGTCCCGGCGCGGACGGGCGCAGACGGGCTTGCCTTTGGCGCGCCTAGGCGCGCCAGCGGCGCGTCCGCTGCGCGTCCTCGCAGTGGTGTGCATTTGAGGCTACGGGGGCTCAACAGGCTCCACCCGTGCTCTGCGCTGATTGGCTAAGGGCCAACCAATCAGCGTGTGAGGACAAGCACCAGGAAGTACGGGCAACCACACCGACGCGTGTGGAATATCAATAGGTATTTACTTTTTAACACTAAAGCATAGGGTGCAGTGGGCAGAATTGTGAGTGCGCTTTAAAAGAATTTAAAAAGACTAAAAACATTCAAATTCAGTCAAACGTTCCCCCAGCAATTCCCCAGCTAAAACACCGCTCAAACAGCCGCGCGTCCTCGCTACGGCACGTATTTGAAGCCACGGGGGCTCAAAAGGCTCCACCCGTGCTCTGCGCTGATTGGCTAAGGGCCAACCAATCAGCGTGTGAGGACAAGCACCAGGAAGTACGGGCAACCACACCGACGCGTGTGGAATATCAATAGGTATTTACTTTTTAACACTAAAGCATAGGGTGCAGTGGGCAGAATTGTGAGTGCGCTTTAAAAGAATTTAAAAAGACTAAAAACAATCAAATTCAGTCAAACGTTCCCCCAGCAATTCCCCAGCTAAAACACCGCTCAAACAGCCGCGCGTCCTCGCTACGGCACGTATTTGAAGCCACGGGGGCTCAACAGGCTCCACCCGTGCTCTGCGCTGATTGGCTAAGGGCCAACCAATCAGCGTGTGAGGACAAGCACCAGGAAGTACGGGCAACCACACCGACGCATGTGGAATATCAATAGGTATTTACTTTTTAACACTAAAGCATAGGGTGCAGTGGGCAGAATTGTGAGTGCGCTTTAAAAGAATTTAAAAAGACTAAAAACAATCAAATTCAGTCAAACGTTCCCCCAGCAATTCCCCAGCTAAAACACCGCTCAAACAGCCGCGCGTCCCTCGCTACGGCACGTATTTGAAGCCACGGGGCTCAACAGGCTCCACCCATGCTCTGCGCTGATTGGCTAAGGGCCAACCAATCAGCGTGTGAGGACAAGCACCAGGAAGTACGGGCAACCACACCGACGCGTGTGGAATATCAATAGGTATTTACTTTTTAACACTAAAGCATAGGGTGCAGTGGGCAGAATTGTGAGTGCGCTTTAAAAGAATTTAAAAAGACTAAAAACAATCAAATTCAGTCAAACGTTCCCCCAGCAATTCCCCAGCTAAAACACCGCTCAAACAGCCATAAGAGTTGCCATAAAAGCGCACTTTAATTGCCGGCCAAATTGTGCACACAGTACCGCCTCACACAGCTGCCCACGTGGGAGTCAGTGGACCCACACAACCCTATATCAGGTGGGTCACTGCTGAAGAAGGATATGCGTAGTAATGAAAGTGAAAGCACAATCACTTTGCGTCCCTGCGGTAATTTAATTATAGCAATAACAAGCATTTGCAAAGCAATAGGTCTCCAATTTACACGAGACCTATTGCATTGCAAACGGTTGGCATCACGGACAACGTGAGGGGGGAGGCACGGACAACGGGAGGGCGGGCGGAGGGGAGAGGAGAAGGCACGGACAACGGGAGGGAGGGCGGTGAGGGGAAAAGAAGGCACAGACAACGGCAGGGGTAGGGCAGAAGACACGACAACGGGAGGGGGGGAGAAGGCACCAAAGCAGGTCATGCCTGCAGTAGGAGAACCTCATTAAAGAAAATAGTGCTGAAAGACTAAAGAAGACGCACCGTGCAACAACCGAAGTAAAGGGACCAGTTGCCATGGGAGGTGACAAATGAAGAGGAGGCGGTACTAAGGAGGGACTAACAAGCCTAATGACGAATCAGAAGCCAGCATTTAGGACAGACAATGACACAAGCAAATGGCAAATATAGGCGGAGAGTGGGCGGGGCTTCTATTCGCTACACCACCACAACAAATCTCGCAGAGCAGCGCATGCGCGCTGGCTCTAGTCTCGACCTATAAAATAGCGAGGGCCTAAATAGCAAAGGCGAATGTTATGAGCCACATGCGTGACCCGGCCCTGAAGTGATTTCATAAACGTAGAACAGCTCGGACCTAAAAGAGGACTGTACTGTCAACAACACATCTCTACTATGTATAATGGATATACATGAAATGTACCTACCAACTGTGCACAAATATTCGCATAAAAAATACCACAAAGTTAGTAGGGTAGACTATGGACGTCAATTCACCGAAATGCCAGGGGTGGCAGAAGTGACATCACACGGCCTTTGACTTCCACTTTCACTCACACACACATACTTATACATGCAAACAAATTCACACATGTACACTCACTCACACATAAACACAGTCTCACCCGCAGGCACTCACACAACATACATTTAAAAGTATATTTTACTTAACTCAGCTGCCATGGAAGGGCATATTCCAGCTTATTGTACTCGATTTTTATTACACTATTAGTGAATAAAATATTTTATTTATAAAATATTTTATTTATTCACTATTAGTTTAATAATAAATTGACAGAAAATAAAGAGAGTGGATCCCCAGCTGCCCCAGTGTTCCTGGCACTGAATTTGCCTCCTCTGAGGCCAGGGGTTGCAAAGACTGTGCTAGGGGTAGCAAAGGGCAAGCTAGGAGTCACAGCTGCAGCCCCTGGCGACGCTAAATGACATCCATGGGGTAAACTTTCTAAAAATTCTTATTCATATTTGGAATTGAGTTGGTGTAAGAGATTAAATGAATTAGAGTATCAATTCTGGGATACTTTAAAAATATGATGATGCATGAGGTTTGTGCCTGTAAGTGTTGTCTCTATAATGTTGAGAAATCAATCGCAGTTTATAAAAACACAAATGTATTCTCAAATGAAATGTTTTATTTGATTACCTTTTAAAAATGACATGCATGTTTTTCATGTAACTGTAACTGAGCTTAGAAATTACATGTATCTAATTTAAAATTGAATCTGTTACTTGTATTTTTTCTATCGAAGAGCGTGCAGCATTCTCCTTTCCTTGCAGTTAAGAAAGATCCCGCCCTGTCAATCTCACAAATAAAAAGGATGCTGCCAGTAAGCCTGAGACTTAAAAACACCCCAAGGCTGCTTTGCACTTTTACGTGATACCAGTCACCATTTGCTGTGGTGGATCCTCGCCTAGGCATGAGGCGACAACACCAATACCATCAAGCCTCTGGCGGCCTCGAGAGCAACTGACCCCCACTTCTAAATGGCACTGGTGCACTGTATCAACCCCGAAGTTGAAACAACAGAGTGGCAAAAACTCTTCATTCATTTATTTAATAAACACTCATTCTACGCCATAGTGATTTTTAAAACTCCCATCTTTTAGCCAGGTCACCGCATTCCAAAAACTAGATTCATCTGCAACCCCCCCACCCCCAAAAGAGTGGTGCTCTGGGGGAATGGCTCCCAAAATGGCTGACACCTAAATATATGGCGATAGAAAGTGGCCTTCGAATCGAATTAACACAATCTTAGAGGGGAGCGCCAGCCATCTTTAAGTGGTGATCTTTGGCTGGCCCCTTGCAACAAAACTAAGGAAGGATTCACCTATCTCATCCAAATCAAGATAATGTTTCTAACTAATGACAATCAAGATAATGGGTCTAACCCATCTCTTGCTAAAGAATCCCCCCCCCAATAGGATTTCGCCCGAAGACTTCAACGTGAAGCCCCACTTCTAATCAATGGGTCATGTTAACTGATCAGCAAACACCAGTTAGGGCAAGAATATAGATAATAATCTTGCCTATATTATATTATGCTCCTACTGTTGTGATTCAATTGCCACCTCTCCTTTGTTTCATAGTATAATATTGCCTATATTATGCTTGTACGGTTGTGATCTGATCGCCACTCCCCCTTTCCCTTGTCCCTACTATTACTACCATAGCCCATGGTATTGACCTCTATGACACCCATTCTTCTATTTTCTCTGTTCTTTCCTGTCTAATCTAGGCTCCCCGGAGCTATGCACCATTGCCTCCTTATACTTCTCCATGCTTCCACTTTCCTCCTGGCTCTCTCCTCACCTCCATTCCCACCACACCCCCACTACCAGCACTACCTCACAATTATATCAACCTAGCATGTGAAAACTGATGCCAACTACTACAAGATCATTTACCCTCCCGACCTTTCCAAAGCCTCCGAAAAACGGTTTAAAAACAACACCTTCAAACAATTTCCTGATTCGCTGTTTGTCGACCAATACCACAGTGGCCGTTACGGGAGACTCAAAACCAAACTCATCTTCTTCACAAACATCATTTCATCTTGGAATACTATCTTCAACAACTCACTCAATGTAAAATCCTCCTCCAAAATCCTTCATTGCTAACAGCTAAGAATCTCCCCTTCAACTCACTTTGATGGCTCAATCACTATCTCCCTATACAACAACGGCAAAGTCATGATCCAACCTAAAGACAACTGTGTCTCTCTTTTCGATCACCTATTTCCTTCCCTGCTCTTGCCACCTGACCCTCCAATTCCTCCTGACTCTCCCACGGACTCCACCCTCACTACACACTCCCCTTTCCCACTGCTCCGTGGTTCCAGAAGACTAATCCCACAAGTAGAACAGGCTTCCCTTCAGACCCACCGGCTCCCACCTATCCCTCCAGTCACCCCTCCTCCCAATATCTCCAACCAGGACTTCACCCTCAACACCATGTACCAGCCTTTGACCAGTACTTTTCCTGACCCCCACGCATCATCCTGGGATAGCAAAGAAACCCACCAACAGATTATTAACCCCCTTAAATAGACCTCTTTTCCAACAGGCAGACCTCTGTGATTAAATAGGGACCTCTCCACCATCTGGTCTTCCTCCCTATCCCCCTCCTTGTCCACCTCCTTGAGGATGTATGCCATTTACCAACCACCAGTTGATAACCCCGCCTTCACTGTGGAATTTATCGACTTTGCAAATGACCAATACTCACAAAGTGATATCTTGATATTTCCAGGTGACTTTAATCTCCACTGGGGCATCTCAGTTGATTTGGCCGCCAACCAGCTCGCCTCATTTCTCCCTGGAAATGACCTTGTGCAACACAATTCTAAACCAACACTTTCCAAAGGCACTACTCTTGACCTTATCAAAGTTAACCTAATAACAGTAGATGATCCTAAACCAGTAGACTAGTCTGACCATTTCCTCATTCCCTACTCACTCCACCTTTCTCATGTCGTTACTCTGGGTCAATCCAAAAGGGCCACCACCTTGTTTCGCAACACAAAAAAATCAGCAGCTAAGATGGCTCTTCCAAGACATCAGCCCCAACTCTGACGTTAACGATGTGACTGCTCAATGTCTCACCTACCTTTCTGTCCTGATAGAAAATTTAGCTCCACTTCAAAGTAAAAGGAAAAGACTCATACCCTCTGCCCCATGCTTCAATAAGTCTCTCTATGATGGAAGAAAAAAATCTAAGGTATCGTAGAAGAAATTAAGACAATTACACTCTACTAGTAATCTTTCCAATCTCCGTTACGCTAGATCACGCTAACACAAACACATTTTCTGCAAAAAATTAAATTACTTCAGAACCCTCCCTGACTCTTCCAAGAACAAACCAAAGACATTTTTTGACTTAATCAGAACGATCATCAATACCCCCTCCTCATCTACCATCAAATTTGTTGACCCTCCCAAGAAAGCAGAAGAATTCTTCAATACAAAAGTTAGTTCGCTCATTTACCATACTTCACATCCAATCCCACATGAGAAATGCAAATCCAAAGGCTCCTGGCACAGCTTTGACATCATCAACTCTGACACCCTCCTCAAGAACATTTTAAAAACAAAACCCTCGAACCACTCTCTGGACCCTATCCCAAGTGACCTCTGAATATACTTTACACCCACACTCTCCCCTTTTGGTCTTATCTGATTAACCTCTTTCTCAGCCAAGGTTCCTTTCCTGATGTCCTCAAAACGTTTCAGGTGACCCCACTACTAAAGAAACTATCCGCCAATGTGACCGAACGTAATAACTTCCGCCCTATCACCAACCTGCCTTTCCTTGCTGAAAATCACTGAACGATGTGTAGCGGAGCAACTAACCTAACACATCAAGGACAATAAGCTTCATGATGAATTTCAGTCTGGCTTCAATCAAGGCGTCAGCACAGAAACAGTGCTGCTACATGTTATCGACGATGCCTTCTGTGTACTTGACTCGTGTAGCTCTTGTCTCTTGATCCTGCTTACCTCTCTGCAGCCTTATGCACTGTAAACCATTACACACTTCTCAACACTCTAAAACATCAAATGGGTTTTGAAGGCATAGTTCCTAAATGGTTTGAATCATACCTCATGGGCAGATCTCAGATGATCAAAATTGAAAACTGTCTCTCAACATCAAAGGCTGTTGATCATGGTGTCCCTAAAGGCTCTATCCTTGTTCCCACCCTATTCATTCTCTACATGGAATCGTTAGAAGAACTACTACAAACGTCTGGGATCCCTTATCAGCTCTATGCTCTACCTCAAGGTGTCCTCCGCACATGACATTTTACTTTTCGCCACCACCCTCCACTCTATCCAAGAATGAATGAGATCTCACCACCTAAAACAAAATCCTTCAAAAACAGAGTTCCTTCGTATCTCAAACTCAAACTCCCCACCTCCTGTACAATCTTGGATGGATAATCTGAACATTCCCAACTGCAAACCTGCCATAGTTGATAGAGCTAAATCCCTAGGAGTCATCCTGGATAAGAGACTCAACCTCAATTCCCAAATCAACACCATGGCGAAAAATGCACGCTACCAACTTCACCTTTTATGGGGTATCCAAAGCTTCATTCCTGAACAAGGCCTGAAAAACATTTTTCAATATTTGGTACTCTCCAGACTTGACTATTGTAATTCACTCCTTGCAGAGCTAATCAAGATCCATCTTTCTCCTTTGAAATCCATCCTTCATTCAGTGGCTCGCTTTGTCTACGGGGTCAAAAGAAACGACCTCATCACGCCTATGCTGATAATCTCTGCTGGCTTCCTATTGAAGCCAGGTCAGTATTTTAGACTGCTTGCATCACCCATAAAGCCATTCATACTTCCACCCCTTGCTATCTAGTTAAAAAAACTCAAAATTTCAGGTGGATCAAGACCCTCACGTAATGCTGAAGACCTGCTGCTCGAACCTCCGACTTTCAAAAGGAAAAGACTTATGGCGCAATATTTCTCCGGTAGTGCAACCACAATTTGGAACTCACTTCCTCCATACCTCTGCACTACCACTTTTTTCTGCATCTTCAAAAAATACTTTAAAACCCTTCTCTTCCAAAGACACTATTACCAATAATTCTCTAACTGTTTCTTGTTCCTCACTGGAGAACTAGTTCGTCCTTCTGCTTCAACGGTGAAATATGTACTTTTGTAACCCTAATCGCTGCAACTTTAGTTTGCAATGTGTAATTTTTAGTGAATCTATATTTTGTAAAATATGTAACTATTACTCTGCGTAACTGTAGTAGTTATACATTCTTGCACAAGCTATATGTCTCTGTTAGTTTGCAGTGTGTCATTTTTAGTGAATCTATATTTTGTAAATATGTAACCATCACGTAACTCTAGTAGTTATACGTCTTGTCACCTCTGCTATGTTATCTGTAATGTCTGATCTAATGTATTTCGCTCTATTGTAAAGCGCTCTGATACCTCTGGGTAAAGTACATGCTATATAAAATTGAATAAGTAAATAAATGTCGAGCTAGCTAAGGGTTAATCCCAGCCTTGCCCTGGCACAGATGACTCCCCATCCCCTGAGTTCATCTATGCTGGTAGAAAAATTCTTCTAACCATGAAGAGGCACCCTCGTCACACATGGGCGAGATATCTCCCATGTACTCTGATGGCCCAGCTCCAGCCATGCTTTCAACGGCACAGCTCCATGTAAGCATAAAAAATGGGCCCCAAGGTTTTAAGGTGGGGAATTATAGCCATAATAGAGTGAAGAGGGCCCCCTCACGACTTTAGACCCAGGGCCACTGAACATTTTGCACCTTTGATAGCTATGACGCAGTATACTCTTCCTGCCCTCCCTTCAGGCCTACTTCAGCACTGTAGTCCCCTGACACCTCCTCTCCATAGCTCTCTCCTTATTTACCTCGTTTGATCAGATTTGTTCCACTGGAGGGTCTCCTCCTCTGCATTACCGAGGGGCACTTGACAGAACTAGGCTGCAGGTCCACACCCGCTGCAGCAGTGCACACTCACCTGTCTCACACAGCTATGGCGTTGCACTACAATCCAGCGCATAAAGCAGACAGCTCGAATTTGCGCAGTATGTCTTCAAAATTTGTGATGATTTACTGCGCAGACTTGATTTCTTTGCTTCCCATCTGCAGCCTCTACCCCACCCTTTCCCAACTCGGTTTGTGACGAGTGGGGAAAGGGTGGAGCGACATGGCGCTCTAGCCTCTTGTGTATCCTCTGCCGCAGGAGGGATTCTGCCTGAAGTGCCCGGGAATAACTTTGTCTCCATGACATCAGGGGGTGGAAATTAGCTCTGGTGGCTATGCTTTGCCGGGCTGATGACCTCACAGACCTCAGGGCTGGGAGATCCTCAGCCGGCAAATGTTCTTTTCAGACCGGTGTCAAGGCTGTACATGTGTTGACGGTTGACCTGCATAATGGAGCAAGCGAGACAAACTGCAGTGTGAGCAAGCATCTGTGCTTGCAGTTTAAAGAGTCAACAATACTCATTTAAAAATAAAATAAAATAAAGCAGTGTGCACACCAAGACTGAATTTGTCCTGGGGAGAAATAATAACAGGAATGGAGCTCCAATGCCCCCTTCAGAAAATAGTCCCTGGTGACCTAACGTAACATATTAGTAGCTTGCCCACTGTAACTTTCTTGAGTGATATCCATTCACCCTACGTACATGAAACACCCAGGGTTGTTGACTACGTTTTTCCTTTTACATGTAACACAGCATTTTCATCAGCACTATTTTTACTGCTAGAGCTTAATTCATTGCTTTCCATGCAAACGATGTAAAAATGAATAAACCAATACAATGTTGTTGGTTCTTGACCAAGAAGTGTTGGGGTTTCCATGATTAGGAATGTTGGGGTCTCCAAGGGGATGGAATCTCCAGCTGGGGGATCAGTTGGAGCTGATCAGCGGCGGTTGATGTATCTTGAACATCCTGCTGTATACTTGTATCTTATTAAAGCCTTACCTGGATATCGGCGTCCTTTTAGTGGCGTTAAGGAGTACTAGAATCAACAGGACGAAGTTACAACGCGTGTAGAAGTTCAGCTCAGGTGCATCCAGCGCAGCTCTGTGGGGTTGTGGTTTGCTTCGTGCACTGAGTTACAGTTGGCTGTCATTGGAGGAGCATCAAGTCTGTCGGCCACCATGGGGTGTTCAGTTGTGCAGCATTTTGAAGGGGAGGGCAAGAGTGCGGCTGGTTCGGAGCTCTCCGATGACCGCTGCGCATGCGTGTTAGAGTTGATGGCACTGTCAACTCTTGGTTTCATCATGAATGTGTAAGCGTCATCTTGGACCGGTAGGTGGGTCCTCGAGCTCCACTGTAATTTACAGCATATACAAGCTGGAGAGGCAGGCCGCATCACCACTTGGACCACCACGCATGCATGCAGAAGTACAGGCGCCATTTTGGATCGGGAAGTAATGTCCACGAACATCCCATCATTGCATCAAAGGCACAGTCAATGCGCATAGAGTCCACGCAAAGGGACAATTTCTACTGGTATGATTACTGTGCTGGCTGCATTGACTTAGAAAATGTTCACCATTACAATGCTCTATTTGTTACTAGAGCTCTGATGTGAGTGTTGCCTTACCTTTACTTGTGTTCATCATTATTTTTTGCTACTGTGCCATTAATAGAGCTGGAAAGAGAGACATAACTTTGCTTCAGTGTCTCATCATTATTTTGCGCATTATTCATGTAACCTACAAGTGGCACAGAGAACAACTGTGATTCTGTGTGGTCGTAGCTTCATCAGACATATATGTCATAGTGAGTCTCTGTTCCTCAGTCATGCACCAATCCATAGTTCCTCCTGCATTTTTACCTAATCAGACTGCTGCTGAGTCTGACTGGGAATAGTGGAAAGAGCGCTTTGAAATATATCAGGATGCACTAGATGGAGAGTTCTTGACACATAAAAAGAAATTTGCCATACTTTGGGATTGTTTGGGCTCTGAAGGTCAGAAAATTCGAATACATATTCTGGAGAAGTTGCTCTTCTGGGTGATGGCGATGGTGAGGGCGAAGGTGGCAACATTGATAAGCAAGCTTCCGCTATTAAATCCATAGATGCAATATTTAAGGTGTACACAAACGTTACCATGGAAAAGCACAAGTTTTTCAAAAGAGTTCAAATTGCTGGAGAATCTGTAGCAAGCTTTGTGGGGTCCCTAAGAATTCTTGGAGTATCTTGCGAATACAAGTTCTTTAAGGAAGAGATGATCTAAGATCAAGTGGTAGGAAAGGTCTTGTTATCAATGCCTAGCCTAACTTTAGAGGAAGCCATAGAAATAGCAGCCAGAATAGAAAGTACAACTTGATTTATGGAACAGATGACTATAACAGACATTGTCTCATGCTCAAAATGTTTTATCAGTCAATTGCAAACACAAGAAGGGAAAGAGGAAGGAAGAAGCTAAGAAATTGACAGAGAAATTTAACAAAAGGAAGCCTCTAAAACAGAGTGTCATAGGTGTGGCAGCACATCTCACTTGGGAAACGCTAGTGTTTGCCTTGTCATTGATCGGGCCTGTGCCAAATGCGTGAAAAAGGGCATTTTGCCTGAGTTTGTAGATCCTCTAGCAAAATAGGCATGAGCAAAATACATAAGGTTGAGGCTAGCAAGTTGAGTGAAAAGGACATTTCCACAAGCAATGAGGGTGAAGTATTGATTGTTAAAACATTTGGCAAGGATGTGGAGGATGGGGGCTTTGGGGGGCAGCCGAACCCGGTGAGGTCTGCCCCTCGGGCAGATTGGGAGGGGGTAGGGGCGAGCCAATTAGCGGCCATTTTGTTGTTGGGCTGCATTGTGAATAGCCCAATTGTAGCCCAACAGGAGTTATAGCCCAAGGTGTATATCTGGGGGTTTCGCGCGCTCCCAACCACCATTTTAGGTTTGGTGACCTGGTGGCTGGGAGCATAGTGTCATTTAGCGTTTTTTAGCGTAGTGTCAGTTAGCTCTGTTGTGGTAGTTAGGTAATTTTGGTAGCGTGTTGGCAAGATTTATTGCGTGGCTTTATGATGGCAGCAGAAGATTACCGCGTTCTGGAGGCGGTTCGTTTGCTGAGTGAAGCCGGCCGGCTGGATTTATTAATGCCGGAGGCCTCGGGGAGCGCGCGCCCGGTGAGGCGCACGTCGGCGGGGGTGGCGGCCGCCATCATGGCCTGCTCGCCCCCCCCGGAAGGCTAAGAAGGGGCAGGTGAGTGTTGGGGGCCACGCGTATGGGGAAGGTGCGGCCCCTTCGGGCGTCTCAGTGTTGCGGGCTGGCGGGAAGGGGAAGGTGGTAGCGGAGGGACGGAGAGGCGGGGCCCGGCGGGGTCTCCAAAGGCCCGGGGCCGCTCCTATGTGAGGAGAGCGGCCCCGCGTGTGGACAAAGAGCCGGAGCCACCCGCTGTGGTAGAGGCTCCGGCGGGAATTGGCAGAGGAGGGGCCCGCCGGAGGAGCAGTTCGCCACGTGGCTCCCCGGGCACCAGGAGGCTGCGGGAGAAGAGCGGGAGTGTGGCCCTGATGTCATCTAGGGCAGTGGAGAAGAGGGAGGGCGGGAAGGGAAGGGAATTAAGAAAGGGGTGACAGGTTTGGCTGCACTGCAGGACGGATGCATTCAGTCCAAGGCAGCTTAAATTTTGGTGGAGGATATAGGCAGCAAGGGGCCATTGATGACAGGCACAAGGAGGGGCAGGGAGATCTTGGCCCGGTCCACCCCTACAGGGCAGGAGGAGGCAGACGAAGTTGGGAGGGGGTCTGGGGGGCGTAGAGGTTTTCCCCGGGATGGGAGAGGTTGGGGGGGGTGAGAGGGGGTAGTGCCTGGGCATTAGAGGATGAGGGAGAGGGTTTGCCTATTGACCTGGAGTCAGATGGGGGTGGCCGGGACTGGGAGGGTCTGGATATTTTCACCTTCTGGAATGAGGAGGTGCAGGGTTTAGATAGGGTAGGCCAGTTAGATGCGTACCTGTCGCAGGGGGGGTCGGCGGGTTTTGGGGCAGAGGAGCAAGGGCAAGCTGGGGCGGGGGCCAGCAGGGGTGAGGGGTGGGGTTTGGGTGGGGAACCCTTGGGAGCTGGGGCTGGGCCCAGTTGGGCCAGGGTTCGGGGCGCGGCGGGCTTGGAATGGAGCGACGAGGAGGAGGAACAGGTGGCCGGGGGGGAAGCGGTGGATCTTAGCAAAGTAGGGCGGGCATGGGCGGCTAGTACTCTAGGGGCGGGCAGGAAGAGGAGCTGGGATGGGAGAGATAGAGGAGGTAGGCCCAGCACACCAGACCATTCCTTTTTCTTTCAGGCGGTGGAGCAACAGCGGGCGCCGGACTTGGCAGAGCTGGGAGCGGCTCAAAGGCGCAGAGGAGAAGGGAGGGTAGAGCCTCGCGCGGCGTGCCCAGTACCTGGTGGGATCACGGCGCAGCTGGCATAAGTAGGCCCCGGGCGGGCTTGCCAGCCCCAACACCCGATGGGCCACAGCGGTCCACGGGGCATCGAGGACGCAGGAGCTCAAACGAAAAACATATAAGTGGGGCTAGGAGGGTGCAGTCAGCACCTCCGGTGGAGAGGGTTTGGGGACTCAGGGAGCACGAAGAGTTAGATTACGATGAGGACAGCCTCGAGGAGGGCGAGTTGCGTGTAAGTGCAGACACGGGTGCGGGGGGCCAAGTAATGTTTTGTCTAGTGTGTTGCAGGTGTCACGACGCCCGGCAGAGCCTACGGGTCGGACATCGAGGTTGGACGAACGATCGGCTCCATTGGCAAGGCGGACGGCAGGACGACGGGCATCCTCCTTAGAGCCAGGTAAACAGCGGGATGGGGGATTGAGGCCCATTATGGTATCGGTAGGGGTTGGAGGGGGGAAGGGCGGGGGTAGAGGGGGGCACCATGCAAAGAGGCAAGTATGTTTTGGATGTGTGAGTGGGCACGGAGGACGCAGGTAAGGCGTCAGTGAGCCCAGGGGACGATGTTAAGACGAAAAGAGATGCAGGTGTACTATCGGCAGTCGAGGCAGATAACAAGTTAGAGAGCAAGGAGTTAAAAATAAAACGGCTGCTTTATATGGGTGTGACCAAGCCTTTGGGCGCACATTTAATGCTAGCTACTAAGGAACGGATCTGGAAGGGCGAGTATGTCGAGATGCTCAAACTTCTGCACAGGGATGTACGTGCGAAAGAGGGATCGAAAGAGGAGGAGTACGAATTGGCCAAGCGGCCGAGGGTGCCTCTCACAATTGAGAATTGGACAGCGGCCTTTTTGATATATGCAAGTGTTTACTGTGAAAAATACCCGGAGAGGTCCGTGACGCTGTTTAAGTACATGGACGTGATCAGGAAGGCCCAGATCACTGGGGGTGGATACGCATGGGCTCAATATGATGAGGAATTTAGGGCACGCATGGCGTGGGACACTGAGGCAAATGGGGGGAATTAGACACAGATTTGTGGCAACATACGATGGGGGCGTCCCGGGCAGGCAAGACTATTTTCACGGCCAGCGGGCTACCGCTCGTGTATCGGCCCTTTCAGGGGCGACCCACCCGGGGAGGGGTGGGTGGTACAGGTAGAGGACAGACTGGATCAGGGGGGCCTGATGGGATTTTAATAAGGGAATGTGCACACGGGAGTTTTGTAGATTTCGGCATCAATGCTCGAAATGTGGAGGCAGACACGCCTTGGTTAACTGCTTCGGGGGCGGGCAGGGGCAGCAACAAGGGGGTCAGCAGTGGCAGTCAGGGGGGTTTAATGCAGGCGGACAGCAGCAGCAGCCTTTCGCAGGTGGGCGGGGGGCTAAGGGGCCTGGGCCCAAGGGCTCGTACACCGGTTAGAGCAGACAAATTAGCGTCAGCCTTACGGGGTTACGGCAACCGGGAGGCTACGGAACGTTTGCAGGCAGGGTTTCAGGAGGGCTTTAGACTAGGGTATGGGGGACCTAGGACGCGAAGGTGGGCGGACAATTTACAATCTGCAAAAGAACACCCTGCGATAGTGCAAAAGAAATTGGACAAAGAGGTGCGCGAGGGCCGCATGGTGGGCCCCTTTGACGATTGGCCACTGAAAAATTTGATTGTGTCTCCTATTGGAGTAGTGCCAAAAAAGGAACAAGGGCAATTCCATTTAATTCAGAATTTGTCGTGGCTGGAAGGGAGTTCTGTGAACGATTTCATTGATGAAAGGGAGGTTACTGTTTCTTATTCGTCAGTTGACGTGGCCATGTCACTGGTAGTGACCGCGGGCGCAACGGCGATGATGGCAAAATGCGACATAAAGTCAGCTTTCCGTTTGCTTCCAGACCACCCGGATGATTGGGATCTTCTGGGCATCCATTTTAATGGTAAATGGTACGTGGACAAAGCATTACCGATGGGCTGTTCTATGTCTTGCGCATTATTTGAGTGCTTTAGCACGTTTCTTCAGTGGTTGTTCTCAGAGCGGACGGGTCACCAGCTGGTAACACACTACCTGGATGACTTTTTCTTTGTGGGCACCTCAGACTCCACGGACTGCTAGGTAGCTCTGGACAGATTCAAAGAGATCATGAGGGAACTTGGGGTGCCTTTGGCACCGGAGAAGACAATGGGGTCCTGCACGGCTCTTTCCTTTCTGGGTATTGAGTTGGACTCTCAATTGATGGAGGCACGCCTTCCCGAGGATAAAAAGCAGCAAATGTTGGGGCTGCTGGAGACAATGTTGGCACAGGGCAAAGTTACAGTAAGGGAGATTCAGGTGCTGCTGGGTCATCTCAACTTTGCTTGCAGAGTAGTGAGAGTAGGGAGGACGTTTTGCAGACGACTGGGCAGGGCACTTGCAGGACAGAGACCTCCACACCATCATGTACGACTGTCTGCGGGAGTGAGGGAAGACTTGCGGATGTGGCAGTTTTTCTTGCAAGGTTTCAACGGCATTCCTCTGATGCGGGAGGGTGACATGGTGTGGGATGTCCAAATTTTTTCAGATGCAGCGGGCAGCAAGGGCTTTGGACTCTATTGGCAAGGGAAATGGTGTGCTGAACAGTGGCCTGCAGAGTGGGCTGGGGGGGTAGGAGTATCGCATTTTTGGAATTCTTTTCCCTGGTGGTGGCAGTCACAATATGGGGGGAACACCTGGCACACAGGAAGGTGACTTTCAGGATTGATAACATGGCGGTTGTGGAGATTGTCAACCGCCAGTCGGCCAGGGATGAACAGGTTTTGAAGTTATTGAGGGTGTTCGTTTTGGGATGCTTACGTTATGATATCGCCTTTAGAGCGTTGCATGTGCCAGGAGTGGACAATGACATAGCGGATGCTTTGTCTCGTTCACAGTGGGGGAGATTCCGTGGGCTAGCCAAGGCCGCAGACAGGACTCCGACCCCCATGCCGCAGCGGTTGTGGTACGTAGGCAATACAGGATGTTGCAGCTGGTTTTAGGGGCCCTGGCACAATCCACAAGGATGGCATACAGACTAGCTTGGGAAGAGTTTCTGCTCTCGGGAGCGCGGCGGCGGACTTTATTAGAGCATAGAAGGGAGGATGTGATACAGTTTATGTTAGATTTGATTGACAAAGGGCTTTCAAGGGTGACGATTGCGGGTAAGCTAGCAGGAATTGCATTTGTAGGTAAGCTGTTATGGGGTTATGCGCCATCCGCAGGGGAAATCGGCTCGCGGATGTTGGAGGGGTGGGCTCGGGAGCAAGGCCGGGTAGGCAGGGCGAGGAACCCTCTGTCTTGGACTTTGCTGGGTAGGGGGCTTCAGGTTTTGCCAGGGATATGTACAGACAGTTATGAGTCGTGCCTTTTTTCCACGATGATGGTTTGGATGTTTTTTGGGGCTTTTAGAGTATCGGAATTGGTGGGTAGAAAATTGGGGGGCGGAATTGAATGGGGGGATGTGGCAACGTGTCAGGATAGAGTTTGCATATGGCTGCGAAAATCTAAAACGGATCAGAGGGGTGTGGGTAAATGGGTGTCCCTCCAGGCTTCCGATCCACAGTTGACTTGCCCTTGCAGGTGGGAAGCGAAGTGGAGGGCGCTGGCTGCCGGTCGGGATGGGTTGGTTCTTGTACATGCGAATGGGCGGAGAGTCACAGCGTTTCAGCTATTGGCAGTTTTGCGGAAAACGCTTGCGGAGTTGGGGATTGATGGCAGGGGTTTTGGGACTCATTCTTTCAGGATTGGGGCAGCATCGGAAGCAAGTAACAGGGGTTGGGGGCGGGGGGACATTATGAGATTGGGGAGATGTCATCGTAATGTTACAAGCAATATGTTCACAGCGCAGCAGGGGGGATGTAGCGCGGTTCTGTTTCTTTCCCCTGTTCATTTAATTTTTCTCGTTTCAGGTTCGGTGATTGGCCCCCTCGCCAGGGAGATGTCAATTTGGATAGTGGGACATTCATTTGTGAAGTGGGCACAGGTCCAGGCCCGCGCCAGTTACTTTGGAGAAAATTTAGGTTTCAATAAAGATTTGTTTAAAGTTTCCTGGAGGGGAAGGGGGGGCATGCGCTGGAAAGAGCTGGTACAGGTTTTGAACCGCGTGTTGGTGGCTGGTAGGTGCCCCGACATTTTGTTGATCCATCTGGGCGAGAACGACATGGTCAGGGAAACAGGGCTAGTGTTAATGAGGAGCATGAAGCGGGACCTGGCCTTGATAAAACGTCAGTGGTCTGTATGTTCTGTCATTTGGACAGAGTTTGTTCCCCGTAGAGTTTGGAGAGGAGCTGTTAATCCTGGGGCAGTGGACAAGGCATGGAGGAAACTCAATACAGAAATGGTGCGTTTTTGTGGGGCTCTTGGTTTTGCGAGGATTGCGCATAAAGACATCAGATTTGACACAGCGGAGTTCTTCAGAGGTGATGGAGTTCACTTGTCGCGGATGGGCATGGATTTGTATTTGTTGGAAATCAGAGAAGTCCTGGCTAGGATGTTGAATGTTCAGAGGCGCTAAAGGGGCATTCCTATGAGGTCAAGGGGGGCAGGAAAATGGGGAGGCAGCGTTTCTGCCTACTCTCCCGCCTTTTCCTGGGTGGCGGGGTTGTTAAAAGTTGGCCAAGATTGGCAGAAGTTTTTAGTTAAGTGTTGGTAGTTTGTGAGCAGGGGCAGGGAAAGGGTAGGCAGGTAGGCTAAGTTTAGACTAGATGTTTGGTAGTTACAGTTGCACAAAGGCAGGTAGGGGTTTGGGTCATTGGGGGGCAGGATTTGTAAATGCAATATTGTGTAATATGGTTGTTATGTAATGTTATTATTGTTATCGGCAGGGTGGGGGATTTGATGTGGGGATCGTAGGGGTGGGGGGCAACAGGGGATCAGTTATTTTATGTATAGTGAGGTTTTAGTTTTGTAAGGCAGTTGCCAGTGTTTATCATTGTGATATGCACCTGTTTCATAAAGCGGCCTTTTACACACACAAGAAATTGGTCTCGGTTTGTGTGAGAAGTTGGTCTGGTATATGCTGTTCACTAATTAAAGTGGACACCTTGCACCAGGGCAAATCGACTCTTATGGTAGATAGGTTTAAGACAACCTTTTAAAGAAAGCTATCCTAGTGGTAGCTGTGGAGAGCAGCCTTCAGGCTAAGTCTCGGAGGAATGTAAAGCAGCTTGTTTTACCATATAATCTCTTGAATCACCAAATGAAAAGACACCACACAGGTATATATATCAAATATATATGTATTTATTTCTAAATAACTCTCTACTAATCTCTTTATGAGATTAGAAGACAAACATATGCACAAATCAACGTTTCACAATAAGTTAAGCACAAAATATGGCTGGGGCCCTAGGGGCGTACCAGACCATATACTAAGTAAGAGACTTAGAAACAACGACTTGCAGGGAGACAAGGCCTAGGGCCTTCAGAAGTGCAGGGGCCTCACGAAACCACCCAAGGCAGGTAAGTAAAGGACCCACGGGGGACGCGTGCAGTGTGGATACACAGGCGCGGATCGCCGTTAACTTCAATGGGGCAAGTCGCGGTTGGAAATAAAGAGTTTTAGGATACTTCGGGAGAACCTACAAGCAAGTCACTTACAGGGTAAGTAGTTCTAGGGCCCACACCCACAGGAGCACCGTAGTGCTGGAGTTACCTCACCCAGGGAAGCCGGGTGCACAGGTGTCCTTTGGTGTCGGGTCGCGGCGTCGTTTTCAATGGCGAACAAAGAAGACTTGCTGCTTGCGGGAGCTGAAGAAGTGTCCGGTGGAATCCAAGCCTGGATTCTGAAGAAGGATGACCTGAAAGCAGAGGGGACAGTGTTCAAAGTCACTTGGCAGTGACCCGGGGCAAGGAAGATGGATGCCCACCGTCGTCGGTTGATTCAGGTCGGTTGCGGGTGCCTTGACTCTTCAGCCACGTGGTCCAGGAGGTGTCGACGACGACCAGGAGCTGGATTCGGTGGGTCCCTCGACGTCTGCAGCTGACTGCGGTGTCGGCAACTCGATTGGAGCCAACAAGCCCTGGCAGCAGCAAGTCTCTGGGAGATGAAGAAAAGTCGATGGCGCAGACCAGCAAGGTCTGAGGGACTCACCCAGCGAGGGTAAGTCAGGGAAGGCCTGGAGCAACCAGGGGAGCCCTTTGGTTTCTTTAAGAAGTCTTCTGGGGACCCCCAAGCCGGCGGGCAAGGGATCGCTAAGACACCTCGGGCGGAATCACTCAACAGGGGCCCACGGTCACTCGGGACGGTGTAGGCCTCTGATCTTCAAAGGATTCCTGCTGGAGGTCGGGACCACACGTGGTCCAAAGCACAAGTTCGTAGAACGTTGTGAAGGGGTTGCACTCGACAATAGTGCACGGTACCCAGGGGTCGCGGTTCCTCGTTACTCGTGGGGTCCACTTGCCTCAGCTTCACTGGGGACTCACGATGGCCTGGGAGAGGTCAGGAAATCCACTTCTTGGGCTGCAGGGACTTCGGACTCCGGCGGGAGCGGCGTAGTTTGCGACCGTCGTTGTCGTTTTTGGTGCCTGCCAAGCAGGGGAGTCACTCCTTGACTCCAAGGGAGATTCTTCTGTCTTCCAAAGGTAGTGGAACGTCGAAGGGCCAGGATTCTTCTGTAGAGCGTCGTCCAGGGGTTATCTGCTTTGCAATGGCAAGGTTCCCCCTCTTATACTAAAAAGAGGGGATGGACTAGCTCTATGACCCCACCTATGGGAGGGTCAAGGGAGGGGGTGGCTACACCCACTTCCCATTGTCCAGTTTCGCGCCAGAGCAGGGGCAGGTAGCCCCTGAGCTGGTTTGAACTGGCATATGCACAGAGGAGCCTTCTGCTCCCCCAGTGCAGGACTTCAAAGCACTCTAAGAGTGCACCCACCCAGCCCCAATACACTAAACCCTGTCTGGAAGGTGGTTACACCTCCCTGTGACAGGATGCCTATTGTTGGGCTTCCTCCACTGCGAGTTTCGGTCATCAGCAGGAGGGCAGCCCAGTGTCTGTGACTGGTGGCATCCATTTTGTGATGCCAGGGCTCTTTAGGATTCTACCGCGTTTCCACAGCAGGTACATGTCTTATCCCTCTAGAAGGGTGGAATGCTACCCCGCCGCCAATATTGGCGGGGGTAGTATTCCAAGATGTTTGACACCAAACACGACATGTTTTGATGCAGCCATTCCAAAGTTAGCATTTACTGCGAGGATATAATGCACTTAAGAGTATATGGTTTAACCGCATCCACAAACAGCACCAGAGAATAGACTCTGAGAGCTGCAGAGGGGCCCTGCTCAGGCAGAGGCACCCCCTCACATAGAAGCCAAGCACCCTGCCCTCAGGATTGATAGGGCCTGCCTTAGGGGTGACTGATAGGTTTATATGTGTGTGCAGGAGAGATATAGGAAACCTATATCTCAGTGAGGGTGCTAGCACCACCTCACCCAGGCTGCAGTAGCAGGCCTGTGGTGTCAGATTTAGACTGCTTCCCAGGGGTGGCATAACACATGCTGCAGCCCCTGGTAGGCCTGTGAAGTACCTATGCCCTTGGCACCTAAGGTACCATATACTAGGGACTCATAAGGCACCACAGTATCCAATCACTAGTGCACCTAGAGTGCACTCCATGTCGTTTAGAGAGAACAGAGAGGCTGGGGCCCTGATTGGCAGGGACCCAGCCAGACTATAGCCAGAAACCAGTGCTAACATCAGAAAAAAAGTGGGGGCAACATAAGAGGCAGATCCTACTCTCCTACAGTTTGGCTTGTCCCCCTCCCTCCCAAGGGGGTTTTGGGGGGCAGCTGAACCCGGTGAGGTCTGCCCCCCGGGCAGATTGGGAGGGGGTAGGGGCGAGCCGATTAGCGGCCATTTTGTTGTTGGGCTGCATTGTGAATAGCCCAATTGTAGCCCAACAGGAGTTATAGCCCAAGGTGTATATCTGGGGGTTTCGCGCGCTCCCAGCCACCATTTTAGGTTTGGTGACCTGGTGGCTGGGAGCGTAGTGTCATTTAGCGTTTTTCCCTCTCTCCCTCTATTTCGGTTTTTGGGGTCTGTTTATTTTGGGTCAGTGTTTTTTCTAGCTAGGCCGGTTTTATGGTACAGGTGCATAGGGGTTTTGCTAATTGTATATTCGTCGCTTGGAACAGGTGCAGGCGGGGTTGTTAAAAGTTGGCCAAGATTGGCAGAAGTTTTTATTTAAGTGTTGGTAGTTTGTGAGCAGGGGCAGGGAAAGGGTAGGCAGGTAGGCTAAGTTTAGACTAGATGTTTGGTAGTTACAGTTGCACAAAGGCAGGTAGGGGTTTGGGTCATTGGGGGGCAGGATTTGTAAATGCAATATTGTGTAATATGGTTCTTATGTAATGTTATTATTGTTATCAGCAGGGTGGGGGATTTGATGTGGGGATCGTAGGGGTGGGGGGGAACATGGGATCAGTTATTTTATATATAGTGAGGTTTTAGTTTTGTAAGGCAGTTGCCAGTGTTGATCATTGTGATATGCACCTGTTTCAATAAAGCGGCCTTTTACACACACAAGAAATTGGTCTCAGTTTGGCTTGTCCCCCTCCCTCCCAAGAGATGGTGTGGGGAGTGTCCTTGAATACGATAAAAAGGCCTTTTTGCATTTTGAGCATAAAAGGGGGGAAGTAAGGGAGAAAAGTATGGAAAGAGTCCTTTAGTGAAATCCAGCTGAAGAATTCAGAGATGCGTTCTGTTGATTACAGGGGCAAATCCATTAAAGTTGTGGACAAACTTGTGACAAAACGTAATTTTAAGCACCATGGAGGGGTAGTATGTGGCAAGGGATAACATTTGTTTGCTGGGATGGTACGATCAAAAGAACTTGGATATACTGCTGTATCCCAATAACCTGGCTCAAGTCAGGGAGGAGTATGTCCAAGTTCTGACTATTGAGAAAAATGCAGGGAAGAATGCTTACCCTGAAGTGTTTCAAAGGAATTTTGGTTGCTTTGTGGGTTTTGCACACAAAATTAGAGTGGTAGACAATGCACGTCCTGCACTACACAAGGTTCAGAGAGTGCCCTTAGCCTCTGTATTATGAAAGGAATTGGATAAACTGTGTGTGCAGAACGTCATTGAACCTGTAGAGTGTTCTGATTAGGTCGCCACGGTTCTTTCACAGAAATGTTTCCCACCCTCAAAGGAGGCAAGGTTTTCAGTCTGCTAGACATGACCTCTGGATATCATCAAATTAACCTGCATCTGGATTCCAGGCATTTCACATCTTTCATAACTCCTGAGGGACTGTATCAATTTAAACGCATGCCCTTCGGGTTAACCTCTGCCTCTGCTGTCTTTCAAAGAGTGGTGCAGAGTTTGTTCAAGGGTCTGGATGACGTAGTTGCATTCCAGGATGATGTGTTAGTTTATGGTAGTCACCAAGAGCAGCATGACAGAAGATTGCATCTAGTTTTGTCCATTTTAAAAGGGAGAGGAGTGATCCTCAATGCGGAAAAATGCGAATTCAGCACTTCTAGCATTGATTACCTAGGATACAATCTGCCAATGGTGTTCAATTGAAAGCTAGCCTAGTTAAGGCCATTGAAGATTTTACTCCTCCTGAAAACAAGGATCAATTGCGATCCTTCATGGGATTACAAGAATTCTACACAAGATGTATTCCCAGGCGCACTGAAAAAACATACAATATGAAAAACCTTTTGAAGGAAAATACCAATATTTGAGTGGAGCAGTGAATGCGGTCAAGAGTTCAATTCAGTAAAGAATAAAGTAGCTCATGCTATTCCCCTTAAGCAGATGCGGTCCGTGCAGGTAACAGCAGTGAGGCAGTGGGGCTGGGTAAGGGGGGATTTCGAGGGACGATGCCAAGGGAAATTTAAATAAATAATTAATTTTCCCTCGACATCGTCCCTCAAATTCCCACCTTACCCGGCCCCACCGCTGTTACCTGCATGGACCGCGGCTGCCCTTAAGCCTTTTGATACCTAGTATCAAAGTGTAATTATGACTGATGCCAGCCAGAAGGGTCTAGGTGGAGTTCTTCTACAATGTAGGGAAGGGAGAGATAAAGTAGTCACATTTGCTTCAAGGAGTTTGAGGGGGGCAGAGCCATCGTATTCCGTAATAGAGAGAGAAGCCCTGGCATGCTGGTTGGGGATCATCCGCTTCAAATCTTACTTGTGGGTCACTTGTTTCACTGTCTATGTTGATCATAAACGCCATTTACAGTTGCTTACCACTAAGGAAGGGGAAAGAGCTGCCCCATGAATTGCCAAATAGCAGTATAGGCTTCATGGGTATGATTAACGTGTGGAGTATGTGCCAGGTGCCAAGAACTTGCTAGCCGATGGTCTCTCTTGTTTCCCAGGAAGTGATCAAGATATAGAAGAGGAAGAATCGTGTGAGGGTGAGGTGGAGGTGGTGTACATTATTGAGAGTCACTTTCAAGGTGTAATGTCACAGGATGAATGGTTAGCTGCGTGCAATTTGGATGAGGAGATAATGAAGGTAAGAGAGGGTATCTTTCAAGGGTGGTCTTGGTCGAAGTCAGAAGGAAGGGCGTGTGAAAGATACACACAAGTATTTGAGCAATTATCCACTTCAATGGGCTTCTATTCTGATCAAATGTTTTAGTTGTGACTGGGGGAAGGAGGAACAAAGTGTTAGCCTTGGCCCACATGGAGCACATTGGAATGCAAGAGATGAAGAAGATAATTTGATTGCATGAGTAGTGCCATTATTGACAAATCTCAAGTCACTGTTCCAAGTTCTGTAGAGGCAATAAGGGTGTCCAACAATGCCTGGAGCAAATTAGCCATTTATGTCATTGGTACCATGGTTGTCTCGGGGGGCATGGCGTAGGGGTTATAGATTTTTACATTCGTTGGCCAGAAGTTACGTTTTTGAAAGCCAATAGCTCTAAGGTTATTGAATTTTCAGTGTCCATTTTTGCTAATGAGGGAATTTCTAATGAGATCTCAACGGAGAATGGGAGTCAAATCACATCTGCCTAATTTATGGAGTTTTTGAAGTTTTTGGGGATAAAGCATACCAAGACTTCATTGTATCATCTAAGGAGTAACGGTCTAGTTGAGAGAGTTAACAGAGTCATCACAGAAACAGAATATTTAAAAACATATTGGAAAATCTGGTTTCGTACATTTCAGTGCATACATAATTTGATATCATGATATGATTTACAAAAGTACATAGTGCAGTAAACTAACATGTGCGACGACTTTCGGAGCAGTTTGAGGGCAGGAGTCGACGCCTTTACACACCCGCTTAGCACGACGACCAGGTATGAGTACGGCGGCAAGCCCCCCAAATTTTTGACCCAAACTTTGCATTCATCATCCATTACGGTAGAGCGCGAGGGAGGGGAGACAGGTACTCTGATGACATCATACGGGTACGTTCATTTGATTTTACATCGGACCTATATATTTTTATCTTTCAGACCTCGTCCCGTGCCCTGCTGTGTCCACTTCCATCTCCTTAAAACACTGATACCGCCAGAAGGAGAAACCGTAGCCGACAGCAAGATTGGCTTAATCATAGGACTCACGTTGTCTTTTCTCTCCACCTTACCAACGAAGCCCACATTTTCTTTTTACTTGTAGGATCGCATGCCATATCCGCCTCACTAGTATATATAACATTTCTAAGGCACTCAGAAAAACATGGTGGACTTTCCGATTTCCATAGTCAACAGATCTCGCATCTTGCCAAAAGAATAACATAAAACAAAAACTTTGCGTTAGTCACTGAGAGCTGCACTTCTTCTTCCGAATTTAACCCAAAAAAGATTAGGCGAGGACTTACTGAGATCCGTGTCCCGATTGTTTCCCCTATAAAATCACAAACAGAGTTCCAATATGATGAAATTTTTGGACAAAGCATAAATAAATGCATATCATCTGCCGCTGTCAACTTGCATCTTGGGCAATTATATAAGTTGCTGGTAATCTTAGATAGCTTCGCAGGTGACCAATACACTCTATAGGTGGTAAATAAGTGATTGCGTTTAAGTGATGCAGGTTTAACAACTGTTCGTAGGATACCGTAGGAATCACACCACATTCGCTTCACATTACCCTCTCCAAACTCCTGACCCCATAGTTTTGTAATTTCAGTTTCAAGTTCTGTATCCGCTTCCAGAAAAGCCCAGTACCAAAACGACATTTCTTTTTTCCACTGGTCATTTCTCGACACCTGACTGAATTTTGTCTCCTCTTCCTCCACCCAGTCTTGTGTCGCCCACCAGGAACTCAGTTGGTAGTATTTAAACCTCGTTAGCTGTCCCTTAGACAAATTATTCATAGCCTCTCATCATATTTGCGCCCTCCTTAAGATCCGCCCAATAGAAGATACCCCCTGATTTCAGGGGCTGACTAAGTTGATCTCTCAAACACTCCTGGGTACCTGGGGAATCCCAAATTGGAGCATAAGACGAGAAGTATGGAACTCTCAATGTTTTCCTCACATACATCCACATATTCAGCGCAGCCTTAAGGACCTTCAATCGGACTTTCTTAAAAAATGTAGGGTCTCCGAACTTAAAAAGAAAGTGCCGTTGACCTTGCGGGATATCCTCCAGCATAGCCTCAAAGAGTAAGCCGATATATGACTTATCTATCTTATTTGCCAACATACGCAAATTTTTAAAATGAAATACGTAGCAATATGCAAGCAGGTCTGGAAGTGCCAATCCTCCCACCTCCAATCTTCTCCTCAGTTTCTTCCAGGATATCCTGGGTCCTTTTGATACCCAAATAAAACTCCCTATTTTCCCCTGGAGTTTGGCTATGTCTTCTTTCTTAAAAGTTAATGGAATAGAGTTGAAAAGGAAAGTAATTTTCGGAAGAATGATCATTTTTATTAAATTTACCCTACCATAGATATTTAGGGGAGGTTCGCCCATTTTACCATTAGTCCTATCACATCCTGACTAGTTTTCTTCCAATTAGTTTTTACGATGTCTTCTAATTTCTGTGTGATTAAAATCCCTAGGTATCATATTTGTGTTTTTACCCCGTAACTCTGTGAGTCCTGATTCCACTCCATTATCTCAGTTTTATCTATATTTACTTTATACCCAGAAACCTGGCCAAATAATTCTGCCTTCCTCATCAAGTTAGGAATTGCTTCCAATGGGTTTCTTGTGTACAACATCATGTCGTCGGCGTACAGTGCCAATTTAACTTTGAAATCATTTGATCTAAAAGGGAGAATAGTGGTGTCTATTCTTATCAAGTTTGCCAATGGCTCTATATAGATATTAAAAAGGAGCGGGGACAGAGGACAACCCTGCCTTGTCCCCCTAAAGATTTCGAACCAGTCGGACAACTCCCCATTAACCAACACCCTGGACCTCGGGCCATAGTACAGATTTTGCACCGCCGTGACCATATTCTGTGGAAATCCGAAACTACGTAAGGACTCCCATAGATAGAGATGGAAGTGGACACAGCAGTATACTTGTGGGTCACTACGTCTGTTTGCCTCATGGGTCATCGGACAAGCCCCCCTGGTAAGACCTAGCGGGATCAGAGTACACCCTAACAAGAATGTTGGCAGAATGAGGACAAAAAAAAAAAAAGACCTCGTCCCGTGCCCCTGGTGTACGCCGTTATCACCAGCCTATGGCCACTACTTACTCAACATTCTCGCATTGAAAAGCTGTGTGCATTTTTAAAAAATAATTTTCTGTTGTGCCGCTGACAGCAAGGTACTCCATCATTTACCCATACATATCCTGACATAGTTAGAGATTTGTACTCCTTGTTCATTCCCTTTATTCTTGTATTCTTACTTTACAGAATTCACTTTTTTCTGATCGCCATATGGTGGCGTTGTATCAATAAATACCCAAGTCAAGGCTTTCCTACTACTGTCCACGGTAATTAGCTCAATATGCCCTTGTCAGTTAAACTCAGTTTTTCTGTACTATATCATGCACTTTATCATGAGTTGCACTTATTTACTTTTAGATTACGTTCACCTATATCACCATTAAGTGGGCATCATTCATAAACTCCGAAGCTGATTCCATCTTTGCTCCATATTTGGTATGCTCTCGACATCTACAAATATATCTCTCTCGTCACGAAATATGAGGCCATCGTGCACCCAGCCCTTTCTCTCACCATCTTTTTTACTTTCGCACTTGTTCTTTGATATCACTATTCTTTTCTGTTAGGTGACGGTTCCTTTATCTATATGCACTATATTCCCTATTCAGTTTCTTATTTTTCCAAACTTTAGTAATGTATACAATAGGTGATCCACGAGGTGATAGACGTTGTGACCTTTTTTAATTATTTACCCGTGAACTCAGTGCACTCTGTTATTTCAAATTCTCCTTTATCCAGGAATTATCGTGGCTTTCCTGACGAAGGTGTAACCCACGCCGAAACGCGCGTCAAAGACGATACATCAACCAGCCACTTTAGTTATTTGTCTTCCCTTTTCTTTCCCCAATCACTCTGTACTTTGACAATCTTTGTATCTGTTTGTGTGTATTTGTCTGTCCATACTCATGTTAGTTTACTGCACTATGTACTTTTGTACATCATATCATGATATAAAATTATGTATGCACTGAAATGTACAATACCAGATTTTCCAATATGTTTTTAAATATTGTGTATTAAAATAATGATTTTTAAAAAAAAATGTACTTGTAGTGCACACTGAGTTCTTACATCATGTGTTCATCTGGTATGGTCTGTTAAATCGTTAGAGACCGATAGTTGCCTAGGGATTTTCTTGCCAATTATGTATTTGCCCTGCCCTAGGAATCTAGAATATTAGCAGGGGGTCCTTGTTATTTACTCTGAGGAAAGTAAAGGTGGCAATTGGGGATTATGTGAGGATTAAGATTCTGAGTATTTTGCCCAAGGGAGAGTCCAAGTATTCTGCACCGAAAAAGATGTTGGATGTGAGGAAGAGTGTGATGAAATTACAGGATGGTAAGTGGTGAAATAAAGGCAAGATATATGTAGCACATGATCTGGTGTGTGGTGGCTCAATTGAGCACAGGAGAAAGAGTGAGGAAGGTGAAGTGAATGGCAAGCCGAATGATGAATTGGGCAATGAAGGGGAACGTAAGGTGTCACAGAGGAGAAGGAAGCTGCCAAACAAATTGTATGATTATGTTCTAAGTTAAGGAAATGCATGGCTTTATTGTAAAGTTTATTGTACTTTCTGGTTAGGCATGCACGCATGTCCATAGAGTTGTATTATAGTTTTGTACTCTTTGGGCAGGTGTACACAGATGTCCGTGGAATCGTTTAATATTTCCTTTTGAGTTTCTCTTATGTGTAAGCCAATGTACCATATTTTTCCACTGTTAATGTTCTCATTTAATTTGACATATCTTGGCTGTTTAATGTTATGAGAGGAAGGCTGTGTTATGTCTTAACCATGGAGTGTTGGGGTTCCCATGGTTAGGAATGTTGGGGTCTCCAAGGTGATGGAATCTTTAGCTGGGGGACCACCATTTTGAGCTGATCAGCGGTGGTTGATGTAGCTTGATCGTCCTGCTGTATACGTGTATCTTAATAAAGCCTTACCTGGATAACGGCGTAGTTTTAAACAGCAGACATATTTTGATCTAGCTTCAGGATAGTTTTTTATCAGTGTCAAATTGTTTAGGTCTTCCACATGTGAAACATTTGTTATCACCTGTATTGGGTTTTCTTCAGTCTTTATTCTTTTTTGATTTTTTGATTTTAAGAGATATCACTGGTTCTTTCTCCACCATTGCCTCTTACTACTTGCACATGACGCCCAGATAACTATGCTCTTCTCACTATTGCCATCATGTAGCTGGGTCTGCCCATTCATTCATACCCTCTCCTACTCTAGTGAAGGCTCTAATTACTGTTTAGACCCTAGTAAATCATCATTTAAGGCACTGGAATTATGTAACACTGATAATCTTTTTAAGCAGGGTGTAATCATCTGAATAGATACTTTCATGGTTTCCTTTGAAACAATTTGTACTGATTAGCAGCCACACTTTAAGCATAAAATATGCATTTCAGGAATCAAGTCTTCTTTCACCAGCACCTCTCTGTTCTTTAGATGCTACTCTGTAATGTCTTTGACCTAAGGAATGTAAAAGAATCCTAAAGATTTGTTTGGCAAGGGAAGGTCACCAGGTACAGATAAAAATAGTTTTGTTGGGGTTAAAGTGATACACTGAACAAAAAATGTCCTTGCTAACGTGACAAAGTTTTAGTTCTTTTAAGAACACAGAGGATTACGCTGTCTTCCTTTGCTTTATTTTCAAACAGCAGCCACAATCTTTAGTAATACAGTATAATCAAAAGTATTTTTTTTATGAACATTAGGAAGAAATGAAACAAAAGTCCATCCAATAACAATGAGGATCACAGTCCATAGTCCTTTCTCTCTTTCCACTCTCTCTCTTCCTTCGAAAATTGTTCAGCACTTCATCCTTTCCGGTCAATCTTGTTTCGATGATTCAGTCCTTATAAGCAAAATACACCATTACCTATGGAATTATCATCATGACACTGGATTTAAGCTAGCCTGGTTGATGAGGGCTGATAGCCTGAAACTGGTCCCAGGATGCTTGTTTCCGGTCCATGGAAGACATGGCTTGGCAGTTCGGGCTGGACTGTTCCCATGAGGCACAGGGTCAAGACTGATTGCATATAGCTGTGTCTGAACTGGGGTGGCGAAGTGAGCTAAAGAACGATGATGGACTCAACCCAGATCTGTGACTGGGGGTGAGTGTCTGAAAAGTTTCAGCGCTCTGTCCATCATCTCCTTGTGTTTGCTTTGTTTGCCCTAAGTTGGCAGGGTATGCCCAGAAGTGGGTCCCTTGCTCACTTTGTCACTGGATTTAAACTAGCCTGGCTGATGAGGGCTGTTAGCCTGAAACCGGTCCCAGGATGTTTGTTTCCGGTCCAGGGAAGACATGGCTTCGCAGTTCGGGCTGGACTGTTCCCATGAGGCACAGGGTCAAGACTGATTGCATATAGCTGTGTCTTAACTGGGGTGGCGAAGTGAGCTAAAGAACGATGATGGACTCAACCCAGATCTGTGACTGGGGGTGAGTGTCTGAAAAGTTTCAGCGCTCCGTCCATCATCTCCTTGTGTTTGCTTTGTTCGCCCTAAGTTGGCAGGGTATGCCCAGAAGTGGGTCCCTTGCTCACTTTGCCACTGGATTTAAGCTAGCCTGGCTGATGAGGGCTGTTAGCCTGAAACCGGTCCCAGGATGTTTGTTTCCAGTCCAGGGAAGACATGGCTTGGCAGTTCGGGCTGGACTGTTCCCATGAGGCACAGGGTCAAGACTGAGTTGCATATAGCTGTGTCTAAAGTGGGGTGGCGAAGTGAGCTAAAGAACGATGATGGATTCAACCAAGATCTGTGACTGGGGGTGAGTGTCTGCAAAGTTTCAGCGCTCCTTCCATCATCTCCTTGTGTTTGCTTTGTTCACCCTAAGTTGGCAGGGTATGCCCAGACGTGGGTCCCTTGCTCACTTTGCCACTGTATTTAAGCTAGCCTGGCTGATGAGGGCTGTTAGCCTGAAACCGGTCCCAGGATGCTTGTTTGCGGTCCAGGGAAGACATGGCTTGGCAGTTCGGGCTGGACTGTTCCCATGAGGCACAGGGTCAAGACTGATTTGCATATAGCTGGGTCTGAACTGGGGTGGCGAAGTGAGCTAAAGAACAATGATGGATTCAACCCAGATCTGTGACTGGGGGTGACTGTCTGAAAAGTTTCAGCGCTCTGTCCATCATCTCCTTGTATTTGCTCTGTTCGCCCTAAGTTGGCAGGATATGCCCAGACGTGGGTCCCTTGCTCACTTTGCCACTGGATTTAAGCTAGCCTGGCTGATGAGGGCTGTCAGCCTGAAACCGGTCCCAGCATGTTTGTTTCCAGTCCAGGGAAGACATGGCTTGGCAGTTCGGGCTGGACTGTTCCCATGAGGCACAGGGTCAAGACTGATTTGCATATAGCTGTGTCTGAACTGGGGTGACGAAGTAGGCTAAAGAACGATGATGGATTCAACCCTAATCTGTGACTGGGGGTGAGTGTCTGAAAAGTTTCAGTGCTCCGTCCAGCATCTCCTTGTGTTTGATTGTGCAAATTAGCCATATTAGCGCAAATGCAATATGGATCTGAGATAAAGTGCGTATGCAATACCTGATAATTCAAGAACTTCACTACAGGTTTAAAATGGAAAAAGGGGGAGAAGGTTTCTTTATCAAAGCAAGGGGAGTTTAAAAAGTTAATTTGTAATATAATTATCATACAATTCCTTTAGCGCAGTAAATGATAAGATTAAATACCTCACTGTTAACATTGCATTATCTATGGATGCAGTTCATCATGATTTCTCCATTGAGAAACCAATCGCCATATCCGGATCCCCCATTTCTGAGCTTTTTGCACCTTACACTCATACAACTTTGTTTCCAAGCTGTAAATAGCAAAAAATCTAGATCTCCACCGATAGATAGTGGGGGGTTGTGGGTTAAGACAGCTTGTAGCAATGCACATCTGTGCCACTGCTATAGCAATAAATAACATATAGCCATCTTTTTTTGCCAATTCATTTCCCACTAAGTCCTCTTCTACTCCTAAAACCGCCAATGTGGAATTAATTGTTATCTGGCCTCCAATAATTTGGTCTAAGAATTTACCCATGTCAGAAAAAAGAGGCCCTAGTCTCTGACCAAGATAAAACATGTGAACAATTTCAGCGCCCATATCCCCACAGCGATGACAGCGATCGTATTCTCTCCTGCCCCATTAAAACAATTTTTCTGGTGTAAAATGCAGATCAAACAAAGTTTTAAAATGTTGACTGTTTAGACCAGCTGTTAATAATACCTTATCGCCAATGTCTAAGGATTCTTCCAGTATCAAGCCCTCTATCCCCAACCTATCCTCCCCATTATAAGTTCATAAATTGAAGGGGATTCTGCTGGACTAAGCATGTGTGTATTTCCCGTAATAAAGATTCCCATATTTTGTAACATACTTGCCCAATAGTACATAGTTATGTTTGGTACCCCCCACCCTCCCCGATTCTTGGGCAGCGTCATGTATTTAGAGGCTCTTCTTATCTTTTTAAACCCCCAGAGAAAGCCATAGCATAGGCTTTCAATTTTCATTAACCACCTGCGATTGATTTCTAGCGGAATAGCTCTAAATAAATATGAGAGTTTAGGAAGGATTGCCATTTTTATTACATTCCCCCTTCCCACCAATGACAGGAAGATGTGATTCAATCTTCTAAGATCTTGTTCTAATGAATGTAACAGGGGGTTCAAGTTTAAGTCTACTATATCTTCCACTGCCGAAGAGATACTTATCCCCAGATAAGTTGCCTCGCTCACTACCCAGGGCTGAAACTGCCCAATATTGCTAGTGCAGACTACTTATGTTTTCCCCTGGTTTAACTTATATCTCGAGGAGTGCCCTAATGTCTTTGCTATTCCCTCAATCTCAACCAAAGTTTGTTGTGGGTTTGTTGTGACTATCGCTATATTGTCTGCATTTGCAAATACTTTATATTCCACTTGCCCTACTACCATTGGATTAATCAGGCAATTACTTTCCAGTTTTACAATCATAGGGTTGATGTACAATGCAAAGAGTAATGGTGAACATGGACACCCCTGCCTTGTCCCTCTAGAAATGAAAATCTCTTCGGATTCTAACCCCATAATCCGCAGTTTGGCCCTTGTGTCTGAATACAATGATTTAATGGCTCTAATGTATCTTGGGCCAAAACCATATTTTTCTAGGACTGCCCATAAAAAAGACCAGGACACCAGATCAAATGCCTTTTTGGCGTGTAATAAAATCAGGCCCCTTTTCCTCTGGGTGATTTCGGTGATATAAAAAAATGTGATAATTTATTTGATATGATCTACTGTACCACAGCCGGGAATGAAACCATGCTGTCTAAGGGATACTAATTTAGCAATTATATTACCTAAGCGGTTTGCCAGTATTTTAGAGTACAGCTTAGCATCACAATTAATTAATGTTAGCGGCCTGTAGGATCCTGGATTTAAGGGAGTTGGGTTTTTTTCTTGAATACAACTATATGCGTTTCCCCCCATGAAGATGGTGTCTCTCCTAGCTGTGTTTTTTTAAACACCATCAGCATATCCTCAATAAGTTCTTTTATCAGTTCCTTGTATAACTCCAGGGGAATGTTATCTGGCCCCGTAGACTTCCCGGTGGCTAATGATCCTATTGCTACGGCCATTTCACCTGCGGAGATTGGTTGCTCTGCAATAGCCTGAGCTGCCGAGCTAAGCCTAACCCCATCAATTAAGCATAATATCTCAGCATAATTCCCGACCACAGACTCTCCATCCTCTCTGTATAATTTCTCATAGAAATCTTTAAAGACTTTTACCATTTCAGAGGGTATTACATGTTTCAGACCTTCCTCATACTCAATTGCCTAGATCCCTGTAACCACCTCCCTTTGCCTGGTTCGAAGGGCCAAGAGGCGTCCAAACTTCTCCCCATATTCGTAACACTCCATTTGTTGTGTATCGACTTTAGCAGCAACTTCCTGGCTGTAAAAACTGCATTATCTTAGCTCTAACAGCTGTGATTTTCTGCTGAATTTAAGGGTTGCTTCTATTCTGGGATATTGCGCACATCTGACACTCTTCAAGGAAAGATAGCTCTTTAAGGGAGTCTTGCATCTCTTTGCACTTCCTCCTTTCCTGATATAGTGTATAGCTCAAGGATTCCCCCTGGATCCCCGCTTTTAATGTGACCCAAACCACTGTCTCTTTAGTTGAACCCCTGTTGATCTCCAAATACGGAGTCATCCAATATCTCATGTGTTCTAAATATTCCTCATTACATAAAAGTTTCCTATCAAAGGACCATTTAGCTTGTGGTTTACAAACCCCCTTCATCAGGACCTTTATGATCAGAAGGTTGTGATCAGAAAGCACCCTAGGTTGTCTCTCAATTGTGGTTTGGTTACTAAGTGCCTTGGATAAAAAAAAAGAATCCAGTCTTACTAGTTTATTATGCGGGTATGAGAAGAAAGCATATCCTGGGTTGGGGGCCATACATTTCCCCCACATATCATCGAGCCAGTGATTTTCAACCAACTGTTTGAGTGCCTTAAATAGCATAGGCTTTCTTCCAGTATACCCCTGGGGGAGATCTGATCTTTTATCCACCTCTAAATGTATATTAAAGTCCCCACACATTATCAATGGAGTTGGCCAGTTGGAGAGCTCAACATTCAGAAAATCCAGAGTATCAGCCTCATCCGTGTTAGCTCCATGAGCACAGCGTGAACCACCCTCCCCGATCTTATAATCAATAATGACCCATCTAACCATTTTATCTGATAGTTTCCGAAGTACTGTGCATCTAGACCGTCTACCAAGTATAGCTACCCCTCTAGATAGTACACCTTGTTGTGTGCAACCCAAGAGGTCCAGTCCAAGATCCGAGAACAGACTTCTCTCACACCAAGAAATATGGGTCTCCTGAAGACAGATAATATCAAACTGCCACATCCTAAATACTGATGCTACCAGAAATCTCTTGACTCTGTCATTCAACCCATAAATATTGAGTGTGGCTACGGATAAATTATCATCCCCCATATTGTATTCCTAGATTCCTACCCAGCATAGACTTACTTGACACATTATACAACTTTGAATATCCCTGCATTACCCTCTGAGACTCTATCTTCTGTGCCTGGCATTTCATCAATTGACAAAATTCTTTTGCACTCCATCTTCCCAGCCCCCCTGAAAAAAAGGATCTGGATATATCATTAAGCGATACAAAGTTCTGCTTGCTGGCCTCTGAATTAATGCTCCCTTTCCCACCCCTAGCCCAACCCTCCCTCCCACCCTCATCCCACCTCCCCCCACTCCAATCCCGCCACCAAAAAAAGGCAATCGGACCAGCCTGGTCCATAGATGAGTGACATTGTCCCCTCCACCCTGCCCAACACCTACCCAATAAATAAGACGTGCCTATCCTACCAAGCCCGGAGAGAAAAAGACCCCAGGATTTCTGAAACTAGATGCTTAATTAACACATTTATACTTTGTGCAAAGAGAGAGAATCACCAACCATAGACCTTTGTTTTACATAATTAATTCCAGAGTTTCCAGTCCTTGCTCTTCACCTTCCCACATTCATTTAAGGGTCTCCAGAAATTCTGTAGCCTTTATTTCTGACATGAAATAGTAGGTTCTTTCTTGTATTAACACCTTCAGTTTGGCTGGTCTCAATAGAATGGCCTCCCCCTTATTCTAAAAGAGTTGGATCATCCGTCTCAACTGCCATCTACGTTCCACCGTAATATGATAGAAATCAGGGCTGATGAAGAAAGAGCAGTTATTAAACGTGTGTTTGTGATCTGGGCGTGCAGCTTTGCATATCGCATGACAAAGAAGGAAGTTCCCAAAAAATACTAATATGGCCCTTGGTTTACCTGTGAATGTCGGGGGGTTGTTGCTTAAAGGAGAACCTATGAGCTCTCTGAATTTCATTCTCCCAGTTCCAGGCAAGTAGTTCTGGGAAGGCTCCTTTATACAGCTCAATAATGTACTTTCGTGAGTCCCCCCCCTCAGCTCCTTCTGGTACACCCACTACTATCAAATTATTCCTCCTCAGCCTGTTCTCTAGGTCTTCCAGCTGCCACTGGGTGTCTGTCATCTGACCTTTCAGGGAGTTCGCTGTCTTTTTGCTGTTATCTGCTTCACTCTCAAGGGTCATTATCCTTGTTTCCATTTCCGACATCCACTCGGTAACTTCCGAACAAGTCTTTGCAACCTTTCTTATAGCTGCCTGTATCTTCCTGTTTGCTGACTGGGTTTTCCGACTCTCTGAGCACATCTCTTCCCGGTGCGCCATATTGCTCTGGTAAATTATATCCAGTGTGGGGGTATCTGGATATCTTGATCCCTCTGGATCCTTCCTGGATAGATTACATCCTCCTAGAACTTGGGGTATCTGTATAATCCCACTGCAGATCCAGAGGTGGTCTATTTCTTACCGTCGGTAGATCTGCCTGTTGTGCACCTTTATCTGGAGCTGAGCTTTCATTACTCAATGTGCTCTCGTGTGATTCTTGCGAGTCTCTTCTACCCGAGCAGTCACCAAGTGATTCCAGGTCCTCCTCATTTCCATCTGAATGATCAGAGAGGGAAAGAAAGAGTTCCCCTACATCAGCGTCAAACGGGGCACCAGAATTATTGCTACTCCCCTCAGTTGTCCATGCTGGCCCCCATCGTTGCTCAAACGGGTTCGATAACATCTTTAGAAGCCTTGAGTTGCGGGCAGTTGTGGATGATTCCCCCAGATATATCTTTCTTGCCCAACACTAGCCCAGCCCCTTCAGCCATGCATTTCTCACCCATTTTAGAGTTCCCCGCTGCACTCACAGTACTTGCAGTATTAGTTGATCTGATTCTATCTCTCTGGTCCAATATCTCAGACTCTCCAAGCTGGGATAAATCCAGAGTCTGGGTTTCATCCCCAGTTGACTCCTGTGCCCCATAGGAATATGGTTGCAGTGTACTCTTGGGGGGGTGGGGAAGTTCATTCCTGGGCTCCACCGAGGTGTTTTTTTTTTTTTTTTTAAACCTCCAAAACTGTTACTGCATTTTTTTTTTAAAACCGCCCGACTCCATCTCCATTATGCTCAAGGCGCCATTCCCATCCTGTAACTTCCTGAGAGCCACACTTCGTCTGAGTACAGTTTTAAGATTTGGAAGCAGGCTCTCCAACACGAGCCGTTTTAGGCACCATGGTCTGCTGTCGGCGTGTGGACTCATACTCATACACACAGCGCCCGCACCACATGGGCAGACTCTGTCTTGCGTCCCCGATACAATCTTCACGCCAGAATTCCAGAGCCGAAAAATAGAAATGAGCCTGTAGCACTGCACACTGCCACACCAGCGAGATCCATTTGATCTACACCCTGCATTGGTTTCTAGTATCGGGCAAAGTAAGGGACGACAGCCGCTCCGGCTGCTCACGCTGCCGCCATCTTGCCTCTACCGCCGCCAATTAAACCCTGATACTTCTTTCTTGAGAGGTAGCTGTTACTTTGCTAAGAGAGAAATAAATTAAGGACCCTAGTCACATCCCAAAGGGAAGAGTATCATGGTTCCTGTGGGAGCATGTTAGACCTGTCAGCATTAGGGTGGTCTTCCCCCAAACATTTTGCCTGCTTGCCTTCAATTTTGCTGAATTCGTTTTTGTTGACCATAGGTCTCTGTGCACTTTACAACTGCTAACTAGTGCTAAAGTGCTTGTGCTCACTCCCCTAAACATGGTTTGATTGGCATATACCTAACTGGCATATTTAGTTTACTTATAAGTCCCTTGTAGAGTGGTATACCATATACCCAGGGCCTGTAAATGAAATGCTACTAGTGGGCCTGTAGCACTGGTTCTGCGTGGCTCTTTAAAACATGTCCCAGGACTGCCATTGCAGCCTGAAGGCAGTGTCCTCTTTAATGGCAAAGTCGGATTTTTGATTGTAACTTTATAAATGGCACTTTTAGAAAGTTGGCGTTTTTCTGCTCTTAGCCTTGTGTGCCTGCAGCCTGTCTCTGGTACACGTCTGGGGAAGGAGACAGCTGGGCTTTGTGTCTTCCTCCTAGACAGCCACACACAATGGGAGCTGAGGTGCGACTTGATGGGCCATCCTAGGAGGATGGGAGGGAGGAGCTTGGTGCATCCTCACAGTTACACCTGAATCGGCTGTGACCTATCCCCACACACAAAGGGCTTCATACCCCCCTGTAGTGAGTCTGGAGCCAGGGCAGGCAGGGAGGACCTCTGTGCACTTCAAAGACCCTTCTTTTGAAGTCTCTTCTATTTCAAAGGCACCACTGGGTATAAGAACTGGACCTCAGACCCTACCACTTCAGTACACTTCTGGACCTGTGGATACTCTGCCAGGAAGAAGGTCTGCTGTGCTGCTGCAGGACTGTCACTCTGCTGGACTGCTGCTCTGGAAGATCTGCTGCCTTGCTGTGCTGACCTGCTGCCCTCCTGGTCTACGTGTAAAGGAATGGACCTGCATCCCTTGACCCCCAGAACCCAGAGTGACTGCAAGGGCTAGTTGGCTGGCCTCCTGATCTGAAGCTTTAGTGAAGAAACCTAAGGTGAATGAGCTGCAATCTGTAGTTAGGTGAGAGCATCCCTGTTGGTGTGCAGCAGAAGCACCATTGGTGTTCAGTAGAGGGGCTCCAATGTTACCACCCATCATTAAAATACACAACCGGGCCGAAGTCTGCATACAATTGTACAGTAAAGTGATCAGTTTTTTTAGGGAAATGGAGTTTAGAATTAGCTTTAAAGCGTGGAGTGATTGAGGGGCATCCAGGAATGTTGGATGAAGTGTCTTACAAGAGGTTTTCAATCTATAGTAGAGGAGTACATCTAGTGTAGTTCATTCCGGGTGGTCAGTGATATCTTGCAGGGAGATAAACAGACCCCCTGGATATAAGTCACCCATATTACTGAGCTGCAGACGTTGCAGCTGGAGTCAGGCTCCTACCCCTACTGCCAACTTGGAGGGTTATGAGAAAGCAATATCAGACTGGCTTACAGGAGCTGGGAATTCTCATGCTCCTCTTCGGAAAACAAAGCCTACCCTCCACCATGAAGCTTCCAAATTGTTTTCGACAGAGCTGAAGGCTAGGGATATGGAGTTTAGAATTAGCTTTAAAGCGTGGAGTGATTGAGGGGCATCCAGGAATGTTGGATGAAGTGTCTTACAAGAGGTGTTCAATCTATAGTAGAGGAGTACATCTAGTGTAGTTGATTCCGGGTGGTCAGTGATATCTTGCAGGAAGATAAACAGACCCCCTGGATATAAGTCACCCATATTACTGAGCTGCAGATGTTGCAGCTGGAGTCAGGCGCACATTCAGCCATAGGCGGTATAGCTAGTTTATGCATCAGAGGTATATCAACTGTGTATAAACAGTCCTCCTTGGCTCTGCGTCTTAGGCAGTCCCAGGTCTGAGTAGTGCACCTCACAGTGTCGATCTGAGCTCGGGCCAAGATGGAGGCAGACTCAGCGCCATTCATATTGACCAAGGGGCAATGGTGTCTGGCTCACACACAGTGTTATTGAGAAACGGAATGGGGCAAGGCCAGAAATGTGCCTGGATACAGTAGTAGTATAATTCTAGATTAGGGGCACTGATCAGTACATGCATGAAGTTAATTTCAATACTTATATACACAGTTATTTTATTGTATTTTAATACATTTTAAATAATCAAAGTACATCACTTTTGGTGCTTAGTACCAATCGTCCACAGGGGAAGAAAGGTGAAGAGGTGGCAGCAATTGTTAAAAAAACACTTTATAATTGACAAACTTTCCCCATTAGCACTCCCTAGGGTGAACAATATTGTGATTAAACTTGACTCCCCTTCCTCCCCGCTGGTATTTGTCCTCATGTACAGACTGCTGGAACATATGCAGAATTTCGACCAGCTTGTGGCTGCTGCACTATCCAAGCTAGCCATTGAATATGCAACAATTTCAACTATTGGGGAAATGAAGTCAGCGGTGGTCAAGTGTCACTAGACCTGACAGAGATGTTATCAACTCTTAATTTTGACCAACATGTTTTTGTACCTACCCACATTAAAGGTCATACTTTAGATCATGTCTGGTCTTCCAATCTATCTATAACTAACCTTCACTTCTCACCTTGTATTTTGTCTGACCATCACCTTATTTTTTTCACTATAAAGAGTTATCTCTTTAAAAAAAAAAAACCTCTCGCCCAGATACTCTCACTAGAAACTGGAAAGGCACTGACCTAAACTCACTCTGCAACACATTGCTCCTTTTTCCTCCTACCCCTACTGCCAACTTGGAGTGTTATGAGAAAGCAATATCAGACTGGCTTACAGGAGCTGGGAATTCTCATGCTCCTCTTCGGAAAACAAAGCCTACCCGCCACCATGAAGCTTCCAAATTGTTTTCGACAGAGCTGAAGGCCGCTAACCTTGAACTCCGGCAAGCGGAACAGAAATGGCATAAGACTTATGTTACAAAAAGATGATGCAGGAAAAGTGCAGGAAAATTCTTTATTGCATCTCAACACCACCACGGGTTCCAGTCAGCTGGAGTCAGCTGTAAAACCTTCAGGTCACAACTGTCATGGCACATTCCAATAGGCTAGGACAGGAGGGGAGAAGGAAAGTGCCAAGTACTTTAATAACAACAAGTAGGGAAGTTTTTGTCCAACGTCTAAAAACATACTAAAAACTAATTTTTCAGGCAGAATCAACCTTCTTCTTCAATAAAATCCTTAATTTGGAAAATAAGTCGAAGGTCATCTTTGAGATGGTCAGAGAACTCTCTAAACCTGACAGACTTTCTCTCCCTGTGGTCCCCACTCAAAATCTATATGACGAATTGAACTCTTTCTTTGTTGAGAAAATAGAAGTCATAACAAACAGTATTTCATATAGTACTCGATCGAACCTTTAACACTGTACCAGAAGATAGAAATCCTGCAACACTCTCTGCCTTTCTGGTCATCAGTAAAGGGAGTATTTTGAGTTGCTGGCCACAGTTAAAATAGGCTCTCTGAATGATATTTGCCCCCCTTTTGTCCCCAAAACGTTTTTTTCATGTTTTCCGGACATAGCCATTTCTCTCCTCAATGTATCTCTTACCCAGGGCAGGGTTCCCAATTCCTTCAAGGAGGCAGTAGTGCTCCCTCTCTTAAACAAGAATTTCGCATAGCCAATAGGTTTCACCTTTGGTTCCTTATAGGTGTTTAGCCATGCAGCACATTATCCTGTTAATAATCTGGTCACACAATTTGACGCCAGTAGTTGTTAAGCTTGGAATGGTGTTTTTTGCATTTTTTTTTAAATAGCAAATAACGTTATGTTTAACATTGTGTTGTATATTATGTTGCTAGGTAAAAATTAAAGTTTGAGCTGCCAGGTATCCACACTTTTAAATAGCCCTTTAAAACATGTCACAGCTATTTATTTTCCACCCCGTTGCACTACAGCCGAGGGCTAGCGGTACTGTGTTGTGTAGGAATTGGCTCTGTAGCCTCCTCCCTCTGTAAAAGTGGAGGTTCTGCACTACCGTCAGTACTCAGAGCCCTGAAAACAAACCCTTCTCCTCCACTCTCCAGATGTCACAAACGAGATATAATGCCATCTTCTGGGAGTTTATCGTCATTTGTGGTTTGAAACCTGTTAAGGTATAAAAAAACACAATAGCAACCCACCACATCCAATATGAAACACTTTACAATTGCACCACTATTTCTGGTGTGTATCTACTTAGAAGAGATTGGGAATATTGCCTTGCATGTACACCTTGTGGACCAAATGATATTACAGTGGCTGCTGCTTTAAGAGCGCCAATTAGTACCTTGTTGATGAATGAGATGAGAGGAGCACTGTAAATTCCAAATAAAATTATACTCAGATACAATAAAAAATACACGATGTCCGGGAGTAATGCGGCCAACATTTCACCATTGATAGAGCGCTGATAGCACTCAATTTTGTATGAGTGCACTATACTCATGGTTTAAATGCACTCTCATGTATTTGCATTGTTTGCAGTGTTTTATGACTATTAAGAAACATTTATTTGAATCATTTGATGTTGAAACTAGTGAACGCAATTAAGTAGAACTTTGTATGTATTATGATTCCTTCATGCATAATGTGCAGGACGATATTATTCCTATATATCATAATTGTGATTAGTTTAAGTTGCCTGAAATATAGGCCCAAAGTTAGTGTTTCAATTCTCCTTGCTCTCGAGAAATAAATAATTAAATGATTGTTGTGTTAGAATGTTCTCATCCTGCTGCAGGTGCAAGAATACACATCGTTATTTTCAGAGTTAAGGAGAAACCCGGAATGTCTTTGAAGATGGCTGGGAAGCGAGAAGGGAGGATGCCTTGCGTATCTGGTCTGTCTGGAAGCCAAGGCCACTGGAGGAAGATATCATTAATTAAATTTGTTTCATGAAAGAAAAAGCTACTGCCTAGAGGTGCGATGGAAAATTGTAAGACGAATGACGTATTGTGGGTTGAATCCCATCTTTTTGTATGATGTGCAGGGACAGCGAGACCAGACTTCTGCTAGCTTTCGGAGGAGAAGAAGCAAGCTCCAAAGCCATAAGCTAAACGACCCATTTGACGTGAGTACTTCTTAGGAAGTCAACACGTGCTGACACCATTGGGGAATGATAGCAAAGAGACAGGAAGGGCCCTCATGTAGAGCAGTGTAGGGAAAGATTTCGATTTCTTTCAATGAGTCGAGAACTGAATATTGCATCTATTCTGTGTTGCATTGTGATTTTGGAATTTATAATCATCTGTCTTTTGGGCCGCATTACATATATTCGTAAAATCGGCTCTGTATTAATTTTTCTGTACCTCTATACTTTGCTATTGAGATGTATTTACATCCAATTGTTTTTGGCCTTATAATAAATATTCAAACTGCACTTTGGAGTCGGTGATCTTTTCAGGCATGACGACTTTGCTAATATCTGTCTGAGTTGTTTCCTCCCCTCAACCACTTTAGGTAAATAAAAGATCAATCGCTTACGCTATATTTAGTAGGGAACTTAGGTGTGCAATTTAGCGTAATCAAATGGTAGCAGAGAATGGTTTACCTTTAAAGTGGTTTATCTCTAAGGTGAGGGGAGTAATTAGGAGTAGGGTTGAAGGTTGAAGAGCCCTGAAGTGGAGCGGAAGACGGCAGAGACTGGCGGACGTTGATGGTGCGGCGGAAACAGTGGTGGCGTGAGTATGAAAGGAATTGTGGTGTTAGATTGCTGTGATGAGTAAGTGGGTGATGTCTTGCGGAGTTGGGATGTATGTTGAGTGAATGTGGTTTTTGGTTTACTGGTCCGGACACGTGCGGAGCAGGAAGTTTTGGTGAGCGGACTCAAGAGAAGTCCAAGATCCCGGGATAGTTTTGTATTGTAATTGTCTGATCAAATGTGGGTGTTGTGAAGCGCTATCAACGATCCACTGTGTTAGGGACCTTTGTGTGAATGACGAATAGGTCGCGGTAGAAAGCCTCAGGTACCGGGGTGGACTATGGCGATTGAGTGACCAACGCAGGTCGGGGGTCACAACGGCTGACTGTTCTTCTGAGAGTGTTCTATCGATCTTTAGTGTCAGACAATTACTGTTTTATGTGACTGTAAGTTATTGTAATTGTGTAGGAACAGTTACTTGGTTTAATAACTTTGGTTATACAGTTACTTGTAGTACGAATGTGTGTATGAGAGTTTGCGGTGAAATTGTAAAGGCGGGTGAGCCGCTGCAAGGAGTGAGAAGTGACATCAGGGTGCGCCGCGCTGTGATAGGTTGGTTGGTGTAACGCCGCGCTGGGATTGGTGGAAGTTTGTTTGCAGGGGAACAGCGTAATTTGGGCTTGCAATTGATCGATTTTACAATGAGATGCTTTAGGGTGTTGCGAGATTTTTGTAGAGGCGACACAGGGGTAGTGACTCGGGTAGGAGAAGAAGCTCCGCCAGAAGACACACCAGCACATTACATGGCAACGAATGTAGGACTTCATACGATAGTGTGGCTTCAGAATTGGCATAAACTTACAGAGAAAGAGGGTGAATTGGCTTTCCCTCGTTATGGGTCTTTTCATATGGAAGTGCTGACCCAGCTGAGGGGGGTGATGAATGCACTGAAACCTCCCCCTAGACCCACACAATTTGAGGCATTAGATGCATGGATGAGAGCTGCCCTAGTAAAAAGGAGAGAGGCTTCACAAGGAAGAATGAGGAAACCAATGAAGGCATATCATGATGCTAGATGGGATGCCCAGTTGAAAAAATGGAGAGTAGACACCATAGAGGGAGAACGCTTGTACCCATTTCGTACGTTAAGAGAGGGGGTTCAACCAGTGAGAGAGTCAATGATGCCGAGGGAAGAGACAAACAAGAGACAAGAAGCGCCTAGAGTACTGTTTGGGCCACAGGTTATTTGTGCAGGTGACCATTGGAGAAGTTGAAGCTGGGAAAGAGATAGACGCTCAGCGTCGGAGAGAGAAGAGGGTGCAGTTCCTAGGAGAACTCAAAGCTGTGACAGGGAAGATACAAAGAATGAGGAAATTCAGAAAGTGTTAAAAAGTGCAATAAAAGCGCCAGTGCTGGATGTGGTACGTTTAAAGGCAGAACTAGACGAGGTGATTGAAGGTAATGTGCCCCTGATCAAAATTGATACATATGACTCGAGCAAACTATTGTTCGTAGCAAAGGACATGACAAGAAAGGCCAAACGAGATTATGATGCCTTGTTGCTTTTGACACAAAGATATGAGGTTGATTTGTCAAAGACCAAGCTGACACAGGATTCTTGTAGATTAAATTACACAGATAAGGATTTGGAAGAGAAGCGAACGATTGGATTAAAAACACAAATTAGAGAACTAGTGATAGGGATACGGATATGGAAAGAACTAGACAAATGGAAAGAAAGATGGGCCAAAAAGAAAAGCTTCCAGACTGGAATAGGAAATACTCCGCCTCCGGGTGGAGGGACGGGAGCTGCAGGCAATTTTCCCCTCAGAGAGGTACAGAATGGAGGGTACGTACATGTGCCATGTAGCAGGGGTGATTTAGCAGCATTTACGAATGATTTCCCTCGGCTGAGGGAAAAACCTGCTGAGTGGTACAAGCAAATAGATCGGTTTGTAAAGATTTCGAAAGTATTGTGGGTTGATTTGAACACCTTGTTTGATATAGTAGTACCAGCGGACTTGTGGGCGGCATGTAAGATTGCCATTGAGTGGCCTACTGCAGAGCCGCCTATGGATTCAATGACTCATGGTCCTTCACCTGATGTAATGAGAAAATACGAGCAAGTGATTACATGGTTGCAATCGAAGGTAGCTCCTCAGACTGTTGATTGGTTGAAGATTGATCGCACCACTCAAGACTCTAAGGAATCAGTACATGATTATTATGAAAGATTATTGTTAGCTTTTAAGCAGCATAGTGGATTGGATACAATTGTACAGAAAGATATGGGACAGTTTGTCTCGAAGTTTGTGTTGGGACTGAAATCTGATATTAGTTTGATGATACAGCAGCACTTGATATGTTGGCAGAATAAGTCGGTGGATGAGATTTTGCGTTATGCTAAATATTGCAGTGATCAAGTGGAATCGACACAGAAGAAATTGAAGGACAAGTTGATGTTGGTGCAGTTGAGAAACGCTGATACGACGCAAGGGTTTGGAGGAGGTCAAGGTAGAGGTAGAGGAGGTGGAAGAGGAATGGGACAACAGATGGTGACCCAACCTGGTCAGGGTAGAGGAAGAGGAATGGATCCAGGTGCAAGTGACTGGGTGGCCCAACAGAAAAGGGTCACTGCCTGTCACTATTGTCACAAAATCGGGTATTGGAAGCGCGAGTGTAGATTGAATCCAGCAAATCAGATACAGATAGAAGAAGAGGGACAGCTGTCCGAGACTGTAAATACTGTGACAAGACCCAGGTCTATGTATGGAGGAGGATATGAGCCACAAGTGCAAGTACCTCAACCTCCTAGGATACCCATGCATAATCAGTTATACCATCAGATGCCTTATTTTGAAATAAAAGATAGATTTGATCAAAATCAAGATTTACAAGAGTGTCAGAGGGGGGTGCTCGAGGAATGCACCTTAGATGCGATCCTAGAAGTAGATCAGAGTGGGCCGTTTGTAGATGCAGATGTGAATGGATATCCTGTTACCTTCTTATTAGATACTGGAGCTGCTCGCTCCACAGTGAGAACTGAAGTAGTCCCAAATTTAACTCTTTCGGGACGATCGATTCAAGTAGTGGGGATTAGCAATCAGAAAATGACTAATCCGTTGACAACCGAATTACCCGTGAGAATAGGACCATTTCGAGATAAACATCAATTTGTAGTGTGCAATTCAAGTCCGGTCTGTCTTTTGGGACGAGACCTTCTGTGCAAGCTCAATTGTACTATATCATGCACTCCGAGAGGTGTGGAATTGCAAACCTGTGATGACCATGCTGATTTTAAAATGGCTAACATGAGTCTGTGTGCAGAAATGTTTGTGGTGCTCACCATAGCAGAATTGCCACATGACTTGAGAGACTCAGTTGATCCGAAAGTGTGGGATTTTACGGGCGAGGATGTAGGTCTGATGAGAGGGGTTGAGCCAGTTAAGATACAGGTCAAACCCAATGCTGAATTCCCACGAACGCCACAATATAAATTGACTCCAGAAACCGTGGCTGGAATAAGACCTGTGATTGAGACTATGATTGCCCAAGGTATTCTTAAAGAGATAAGAGGAAGTCCATGCAACTCACCTATCATGGGACTGCAAAAGTCAAGTGGCAAGTACAGAATAGTGCAAGATCTGCGTCGAGTTAATGAAATTGTGATCCCATGTTGTCCTGTGGTATCGAATCCAGCTGTTATTTTATTCCAGATACCATGCAAAGCAGAATGGTTTACCGTGATAGATTTGTGTCATGCATTTTTCTCCATACCATTGCATGAAGAAAGTCAGTTTTTATTTGCGTTTAGGATGGACGATCGTGTATTAACATGGAAACGAATTCCTCAGGGGTATACAGAAAACCCCTCCATTTTTAGTCAATGTCTGAAAAAGAAACTTGAAGGACTGGTGATGTCCCACAACTCAGTCTTAGTGCAATATATAGACAACCTTTTGGTCGCCTCAGAGACTGAGGATGCTTGCAGGATTGACACAGTGGCGTTGCTGAATCATTTAGCAGAGAATGGACACAAAGTGTCTCCAAACAAATTGCAGTATTGTTTGTCTGAAGTTCAGTACCTAGGTCACCGGATTGAGAAAGGAAAGCGAAGGGTGTCACCAGATCGCATAGAGGCGATTTTGCAAATGGGAACTCCGAAAACACAAAATGAAGTCCGCATGTTTTTGGGAATGGTCGGCTACTGTCGACAGTGGATCCCAAATTTTTCCTTGCAAGCAAAGCCTCTGTTGAATCTGACTCGAAAGGAGGTTAGCGATCCGGTACCATGGGATGACGAGTGCTTGAAAGCCTTCCGTGAGCTGAAGGAAAGTATCTGCCGAGCTCCAGCTCTCGGAATGCCGGATTATAACAAAGCGTTTTCGCTCTTTTGCTGTGAAAATGAGGGATGTGCGTTAGCAGTCCTAGTGCAGACACATGGGGGTGCCCGGAGACCAGTAGCTTATTTCTCAGCTACATTAGATCCTGTAGCTCCTGCGTTGCCCGGATGTCTGAAATCCGTTGCTGCAACCGGTGTCAGCATTGAAAGATGTGAAAGCATAGTGATGGGTTACCCGCTCATTGTTTATGTACCCCACTCAGTAGAATTATTGATGACTCGGACGAAAACACAGTATCTGACCAACAACAGACTTACCAAGTATGAGCAGGTTATCTTGGCCGCTGATAATGTTACCCTGAGACGTTGTACCACTCTGAACCCTGCTACATTGTTACCTGTTCCGGCAGAGGAAGGAGATGAGGATTGTGGAGAGCATGACTGCCTAGATGTTACTGACCTATCTACCAAACCCAGACCTGACATTGTCGATGAACCTTTGACCCAATCTGATTTGATCCTTTTTGTTGATGGTTCATGCTTAAGAGACAATGAAGGGTATTTGAGAGCAGCGTTTGCTGTGTGCCCCATCATGGGAGTAGTGGAAGCTGCCTGTTTAAATAGAGTATTCTCTGCTCAGGTGGCTGAAATTGTCGCGTTGACACGTGCCTGTATCATTGCAGCTGATATTCGAGTGACTGTGTATACAGACAGTCAATACGGATTTGGTGTAGTTCATGACTTTGGGCAGTTATGGTCACAGAGGGGGTTTCTAACGTCCTCAGGGTCACGTAATGGCGAGTATGTGCGCCAACTATTGGAAGCTTTGCAGAAACCTAAAGAGATAGCAGTCGTTAAATGTGCAGCTCATGGAAAGGGAGAAGATTTTGTCACTAAGGGCAACAATTATGCAGATGAAGTAGCACGATTTTGCGCTGAACATGCTTGTATTTTCAATGGAGAATATATAGGCGAGAGCACAGAAGAGACCGAGCTCAGCATGATGTTAGCTATAGCCGATACTTGGGATGAGGTGAAGCGGTTGCAGGATGAAGTCTCAGAAGAAGAAGCTGCTTCATGGGTCAGAGCAGGTTGCACAAAAAGAGATGATGGCATTTGGGTATCCACAGATGGGAGAGCAGTATTACCCAATTGTCTACTGAGCCCAATGGCAAGGCAAATCCATGGAGCAGTCCATCTGGGAAGAGATGCTATGGTGCGAGTGTTTAGACAGACGTGGTTTAATCCACGCTTTCGTGTGTGGGCTGAAGCGGTATGTCACAGATGTGTTATTTGTCAACAAATGAATGTTGAAAAGAGAACTGTGGTTGGAATGAGTCACATTGGAAGATCTGGGGGTCCCTTCAATAGGATACAATTAGATTTCATTGAGATGCCAAGGTGCAATAGGTTGAGATATGTTTTGGTGGTGGTGTGTATCTTTTCGCGTTGGGTGGAAGCATATCCAACTAGACGATGTGACAGTCTCACAGTAGCCAAGTTGTTGTTAAGAGAATTGATCCCGAGATACAGATTTCCGACATCAGTGGAGACAGATAGAGGAACTCATTTCCACAGTGAAATCATGAAGTTGTTGTGCTCTGCTTTAAACATTGATCAAAGACTACATTGTAGCTACAGGCTGGAGGCTTCAGGTCTTGTAGAGCAGGTTAATGGCACCATCAAATCAAGAGTGGCAAAAGTGTGTTCGTCAACTTCATTGAAATGGCCAGATGCGTTGCCCCTGGTGCTTATGAGTCTGCGTAGCACTCCTGATAGGAGAACAGGGCTTTCTCCCCACTAAATGTTGACCGGAAGAGCTATGCGTTTGCCTATGGTGCCAGCTACAGCATTGATAAACATCACTGATGATTTAGTGTTGGATTATTGTAAGGGACTGGCTGATGTGGTTACTTCTGTATCCCACCAGGTCGAGGCTGCGACTGCATCCACCTCGAGAGACCTGCTGCATGATCTTAATCCAGGTGATTGGGTACTAGTTCGCAAGCACGTGAGGAAGAGTTGTCTTGATGCTCGCTGGCGAGGACCATATCAGGTGATATTGGTCACAAGTACCGCTGTGAAGTGTGGAGGATTGCCGAATTGGATCCACGCTTCCCACACTCGCCGAGTTCAATCGCCTGCGGAGGAAGAGAGTCCCCTGGTTCCGAGAAGCATGTGTAGACCTGACACAGACAACGACGAAGGCACAGACCCAGCTGTAAGAGTTTTAGATGAAACAGAACAGCCAAGTGAGCACGAAAGACGAGAGCTGAGTGCTCCTGAACTGAGCCCAGATCCTGAAATAGAGGATATTGCAGAAGGGAACTGTGCACCAGATCAAGGTGAGCGGTCTATTGCAGAAGGATCAGATCAAGCGGAAGAGAGGAGAGCAGATGCCAGAGCGGAAAAGTGGCCAGCAAGAAAAGAAAGGCTGAATATAAAGCTCGCATCCGAGAAAGATCACGCTCCGATTCCTGAAACATCTGAATCAGATCAAAGTGACGTTGAAGAAAGACCGGATGGTCTGAGACGATCCAGAAGAGAAAGAATAGCGTCTCGAAGATATGCATCTCCTGAGTGGACGTACCTGGCTGCAGCTGCAGAGCCCAGCAAAGTCCGGGAGGTTGGGAGCTGGTACGGTGAGCTACGGAGGGGACACCCTCTCGATTGAAATACAGTTGCTGGTCCCAGGCGTAGAAGCTTTTGGAAAGCTAACTCTGCAAGTTCCAAATCCTCCAAAGCTGAGTGGATTGCGTTTCCTGATCCTCAATCAGGTTATCTTCCCTTCATTTGGCCGACAGCTCACCGCGCAAGAATTAGGAGAACTTCGTGCGGAGATTTTGCAATTTGTCCTCGAAATACTTGGATCGAATATCATTAACGATGAAGCTTGAATTATAACCAAAGAAAGCATTAGGCCTTAGAAAGAAGATAACTTAGACCCCAGTTTAAGAAGATTTAAAATTAGGGACTTTCTATTAGATGATGGAGTGAGGAGTAGGGCCGACTACAACTCTTCAATAGGTTTAGTATCAATCAAAGGAACTTTGACATTAATTAAATGGGAGAAGAGAAGTGAGGAAGACATTGTTAAACAAAGAAAACAGAAAGAGACTGTGTTTTCCCTTTTGTGCTTTGGAACGGATCAGGAGAAACCATGGTGTCCGAAAAATCAACACGCAAACAGAAGTGCATCATTGGCACCCTCATTGTAGTGGTGCTTATTGTTATAACTGTGGTGGTTGTTGTATCTCTAGTTGGATATCAGGATGTCGGACAGAATAGGGTACAGGCAACACTCACTACACCAATCTCTGAGATAGATGAGGATGCATCCGCAAGGGATCTAGAAATGATTAAGGAAACCAGTCGTAGATTACATGTTGATTTGTCAAAGGGTGATTTCACTTTGAATGCGTATGCTCGATTATTGTATGAGTATGTGGATACCATGGAAGCGAAGGATTGCTATGTGTGTATGCAATTACCAGCCTCAGTAGAAGAAGGCATTCGATATCATCATTTGCCTGTGACCTATGGCATTACATGTAGTGTGTTGTTGAGCATGTTTTACAGCAAGGCACACTTCGAGTATTATTTCTCTAATTATGATGTGGTACTCTCGGAAGTCCCAGTTCTTAAATACATGAATAAATATGATTAATATAAGGAAGTAGAGCGAATGTCAAAGTATTTCGTGCCTACTATTACTTTAGACATGTCCTATGCCCATAGACATAATTTGACCTGCATGTTGACTGACATTGAAAAGAAATTTATAGATCAGATAGAAGATCGGCATAGACAGACTCTATTTAGACCAGATCCAAAGCACAAGGTTACCCCCTGGACTAAAGAAGAATTAGATCATAAAGCAAAGGGGAGTTTTGGACCCATAGCATTAGATTTCCAGCAGAAGGGGAAGTTGTGCATTAGACACCCGACCACATACTACGATAAGATATTTGTGGATGAGAGTGATTGTGAGCATGTCTTTTTGATCGAAGAATCAATTAGAAAAGCATTATTGGACAAATAACAGTAGTGCCCAATGTGTATTTTGTGTGTGGAAAGAATGCCTATGTGAAGTTGCCCAAAAATTGGTATGGCACTTGTTATTTGGCTGTGGTATTTCCTAAGATTTTTCATGTGGATGAGTTATGGCCTCTAGAAAGAAAAAGACCTCAAAGAGGCAAACGTGGTGTGAGTGCGGGAGAAGTGATTGGAGACATATTTGGGGCTATGATACCGAGTATGGGTGTGATTCTGAACGATTTGAAAATCAGAAAGCTGGCATCACTAGTGGATAAGCTCTCAATAAATACAGCTCAGATACTACTACTTGTAGATGGGAAGATGGTTTCGATAAGGGCTATGGTTTTGCAAAACCGTCTTGCCCTAGATGTGCTGCTAGCAAAAGCCGGAGGAGTCTGCAAATTATTGAAAGTTCAACAGTGCTGCACTTATATTCCTGACAAGTCGGGATATAAGGAAATACATCAACAATATTTCAGATATACACCACGAGTTACGTGAGATGGCTGCTGAAGGACTCTGGGAACAAGTGGGGAAAGGATTTGGCAAGATAGGCAGTTGGTTTGGAAGTTTGGGACAAGGAATAATGGGATATATCTTGAAGCCTATTATAATAGCTGTCATTTGTATAATTGTCCTACTAGGAGCCATCAAGGCTTACAAATGGCAAAGGGCACGACATCAGGAGACTGTTTCGAAAAAGCGAGAGCTTCAACTTGAACGACTGCAGGACAGTCATTATCAGCACCTTAAGGGGTTAGAACGATTCAGACAGGGACGGCAAGCTACAGCTTCTGTTTAGGTCGGTCTCTTCTACAAGGAGAAAATACAGGAGAATAGAAAGTTGGTGTTATGACACTAGTCATAAGAGGGGGAACTGATAGAGCGCTGATAGCACTCAATTTTGTATGAGTGCACTATACTCATGGTTTAAACGCACTCTCATGTATTCGTATTGTTTGCAGTGTTTTATGACTATTAAGAAACATTTATTTGAATCATTTGATGTTGAAACTAGTGAACGCAATTAAGTAGAACTTTGTATGTATTATGATTCCTTCATGCATAATGTGCAGGACGATATTATTCCTATATATCATAATTGTGATTAGTTTAAGTTGCCTGAAATATAGGCCCAAAGTTAGTGTTTCAATTCTCCTTGCTCTCGAGAAATAAATAATTAAATGATTGTTGTGTTCGAAGTTAGAATGTTCTCATCCTGCTGCAGGTGCAAGAATACACATCGTTATTTTCAGAGTTAAGGAGAAACCCGGAATGTCTTTGAAGATGGCTGGGAAGCGAGAAGGGAGGATGCCTTGAGTATCTGGTCTGTCTGGAAGCCAAGGCCACTGGAAGAAGATATCATTAACTAAATTTGTTTCATGAAAGAAAAAGCTACTGCCTAGAGGTGCGTGGAAAATCTTAAGACAAATGACGTATTGTGGGTTGAATCCCATCTTTTTGTATGATGCGCAGGGACAGCGAGACCAGACTTCTGCTAGCTTTCGGAGGAGAAGGAGCATCTTAGAGCAAGCTCCAATGCCATAAGCTAAACAACCCATTTGACGTGAGTACTTCTTAGGAAGTCAACACGTGCTGACACCATTGGGGAATGATAGCAAAGAGACAGGAAGGGCCCTCATGTAGAGCAGTGTAGGGAAAGATTTCGATTTCTTTCAATGAGTCGAGAACTGAATATTGCATCTATTCTGTGTTGCATTGTGATTTTCGAATTTATAATCATCTGTCTTTTGGGCAGCATTACATATATTCATAAAATCGGCTCTGTATTAATTTTTCTGTACCTCTATACTTTGCTATTGAGATGTATTTACATCCAATTGTTTTTGGCCTTATAATAAATATTCAAACTGCACTTTGGAGTCGGTGATCTTTTCAGGCATGACGACTTTGCTAATATCTGTCTGAGTTGTTTCCTCCCCTCAACCACTATAGGTAAATAAAAGATCAATTGCTTACGCTATATTTAGTAGGGAACTTAGGTGTGCAATTTAGCGTAATCACCATGTTAGACAGCTACGAAGAGATCAGGCAAAGGGCTGAACACATCCCAAAAACATTTTGCGTGTGATGTGCAGAGATAAATAAAATTACCCAATATCCGGGAGTTTGACGGCGGGGGTGGAGGGAAGGGATGTATGCGGGAGTAAGACGCCAACATTCCACCAGATTAGACAGCTATGGGGGATTAGATAAAGGGTTTAAGACATCCCAAAAACACTTTCCGGGTGCTGTGCAGATATAATTAAAATTACACGATGTCTGGGAGTTCGATGGCGGGGGCTGTAATGGATGTATGCGGAAGTAGAACAACCAACATTCCACCAAGTTAGGGAGATTAGGTAAAGTGTGAAGACATGCCCAAAACATTTTGTTGCTGTTTAGCTTAGTGAGAGTGTTTTTGTCCCGTACAGAGACAGGTAGCTTAAGAGCGCCTTTGAGTGCCTCTCTGAAGAATGTCCTGGTTACAAAGAACAGAGATTGCTGCACATCTCAAACAATTTACATCTGCCGAGATAAAAAACAAGTGGCAGAATACAATACAATACAATAAGCATTTATAAAGTGCACAGCTACCTCAAATAGAGGTGTCCTGGCGCTATGCAGATATTGCATTAGAGGATTAGCCAAACCATCTAAACCCTGACTTGGCAAAAGAGCCAGGTTTTTAAAGCCTTCCTGAAATCATGCTCTGCTTCTATCTGTCGCAAATGAGATGGTAACAAGTTCCAGAGTCTGGAGGTCCTGACCACGAAAGATCTTCCCCAGCGACGCGACTTTGCAAAGCGTGGAACACAGAGCAGACACTGATAGTTAGATCTCAATGTCTGTGCCTGTCGATATGGACTAAGCCTGAGCGTAAGGTATCCTGGGCCCAGGTTACGGGCGGCTCAGAAGGCCAGGGTAAGAGCCTTAAATTCAATCCTCTTTGCCACTGGGAGCCAGTGTAACTGCCTCAGGTGAGGAGATATATGATAGCGGAAAGGTACCCGTCGAATTAGTCTTGCCACTGCATTCTGCACTAACTGCAGTCTATGAATCAGGTAGGCTGGCAGACCCAAATATAGACTATTGGCGTAGTACTAGCGCAAAGTCACCATTGTATGGACTATGATCCTGCGGCTGTCTTCCGGCAGTAAATTAAGGATTTTTTTTAAGATTCTCAGCTTTCCAAAACAGGCTGCAGAAATCTGACGAACTTGAGCCGCAAAAGATAAATCCGTATCGCATGTGATTCCTAGGTTCCTTGCTGTCTTAGTCGGGGCCGGTGGAGAGCCCAGTTCTACCGGCCACCAGAGGTCCGCAAGGGGCGAAGACGCCTGACTAAAGAACAGGACTTTGGTCTTATCTGCATTTAATTTTAAACAGCTACTGTTCATGCATTTAGAGATGTCCTTCAGGCACTCCTTAAAACTGAGAAGGGCAGCCTCGAATGTTCTTTGAATGAAAACACCAGCTGGGTATCGTCTGCATAGGAGACTACTTTCACCATACTCCATACCGTAGGGGTTTAGCTGTGGATCGAAAAGGTTGCAGGTAGACTGGTTGAGTGCGGTCCTTAAGACAGGACCGGATCCAGGGTAATGCCACCCCGCAGTTACCCAGCTGATTTAGTCTATCCAATAGGATTGAGTGTGCTACCGTGTTGAATGCTGCTGATAGGTCTAATAAAACTAGCATAGCAGAAGCGCCAACATCCACAGTCATTCTCACAGATTCAGCCAATTCAATCAGAGCTGTCTCAGTGCTGTAGCCTGTCCGAAATCCAGATGACACCCTACATTCCCCTAGACCTTAGGAGGACGGTGGTAACAATGTTAGTGTTATCAAAATTAGATTACTGTAACGGCCTCTACCCTGGGTTACAGAAGCAACACTTGAAAAAATTGCAAATGGTACAGAATGCCGCTGCTAGGCTCTTGCTGAATTTACCGAAATATCAATCCATCTCAGAAGCCATTCGGAAACTCCATTGGTTACCAGTGGCACAACGCATTAAGTTTAAAGTACTTTGCCTAGCCTATAAGGCACTGAACAATACTGGACCAGCATCACTAAAAAGTTTTTTTTCCTGGTACCACCCAGGCAGATGTCTAAGGTCTACTAACGCTAGGTTGATGCTGGTACCAAGAATTCAAACTGCGAACTGGGGAGGTCGAAGTATAAGCTACTGTACAGCCAAACTCTGGAATACTCTCCCAGCAAGTACAAGAGCGGCCAATTCCCTCATCTCCTTCAGAAAAAATCTGAAAACCTGGTTGTTTAACTAATTTCATCTTCTAATTCTTTTCTTCTCTTTCTGTCAAGGCTATATTAAGGTCCAGCGCCAAGACACCTTCGGGTATTCGTGCGCTTTAGAAATCACACTAACATAACATAACATAACAGATTGAGAATCATGCAAGAGGTCATGTGTCTCAATATACTTAGCTAGCTGCCGTTGTGCCAGTTTCTCCAGCATTTTTGCACGTGCCGGCAAAAGGGATATCGGGCAAAAATTGCTGAGCACAGCTGGATCCGCATTAGCTTTTTTCAATAGAGGTAATAAGAACGCTTGTTTCCAGATACCTGGAAATATGCCGGTTTTTAGCGACGTGTTCCAGATCTTGTTAAGTGTCGGGTTCAGCAAATGGGACAAAGATCTGAGAAGCTGGGGTGGGCAGGGATCCTCTGGGGAGCCTGATTTGCATCTCAGAATTTCAGTCATAGATTCATCGAGGGATACGGGGAGGAATTCCGAGAAGGAGCCATGGGGATTTGAGCTTACAATTTGTTGCATATCCGAGATTTCAGACATGACTAACCCTGGGCGTAGTTCGCTTAGTAGCGCTACGCGTAGCTACACGAAGTGCACTTCGCACTATGCACGCTACGCGTAGCTACGCGAACTGCGTAGTGCGGTAGGGAAATGCTGTTCGCACTGATTGCACAGTGCCGGATGCTTGTCCGCACTGTGCAATCATTGCAAACGTCATCTTGCACAGTGCAAGCGGTCGTTTTCTGCCGCTCGAGTAGATTTGTACTCGAGCGGCAGCTTTCTCAACGCGGACTGGTAGTTTCTCACCGCGAGCGGTCGCGAGCATACGCGACCACTCGCAATGAGAAACCTGACCTCCCCGCGTTGAGAATCTCGCCGGAAGGTTTATTTTCCACGCTCGCGATCGGCAACTTGATGTTGCTGATCGCGAACGAGGAAAAAGTCTCGCCGGGATGTTGATTTTGCTCGCTCGCGGTCGCCAACTTGACGTTGAGGACCGCGAGCAAGCAAAAAATGCCCGCTACGCTACGCGGTTTTGCACTGTGCTACGCGCAATTTGCGTAGTAGCGCAAACTCCGCGAGCGTAGCGTAGTTTTCCGCCCAGGCCTAGACATGACTGGAAACGAAGAATATACCTTCAGGATTTTTTCCTCGAAGAAGTCTGACAGGCTTGTGCACAAGGAGGGGGATGGGAGGATGATACCCTCCCCCACTGAGGGATTCGTAAAAATTCTGACGATCTTAAAAATTTCCCTTGTCGAATTCTCCGAACTCTCTATGCACCTCACAAAATATTCTCTCTTCGTAGACCGCATCAGCTTTCGGAAATTCTTTAGTGCATCCTTGTAGGCAAATTTTGTTGCAGGAGAGTTTGTTTTGTTTTCCTCCAGCAGAGTAAAATCTCTTGTATCTACTTTTTTCCCTTCTAAGATCTGTAGAGAACCACGGGGCAGAGGGGGAACCTCTGGGGGTTGTGACAGATCTAATGGGTGCCACCATGTCTAAGGTGGAAGATATCCATGTGTTAAAGGAGGAGGAGTCAGTGTCAGGATTACCGGACAGTTGTGGCTCCATTACTTGTAAAGCTGGCCCCAGGGAGTCAGCTGTTGCCTTTTTCCAATTCCTCCTTAGCTCAGTACGTTTTCCTTCTAATGGCTGCTTGATCACCAGCCTAAAGGAAAATGGGACAAGAAAATGATCCGTCCACACCAAGGGGCCTCTACTTCCATATTATGTATATTCGGTAAAATAAGATCTAATATGTGGCCAGCTCTATGAGTAGGAGCTGAGAAATATTAAAGCCATTAAGTGTTGAGATTAGCTGAGATGCCTGGGAGCAGCTGGGATTATTTACAAGGATGTTAAAATCACCTAAGACCGTGAAGTTAGCTTAGTGTACAGACATTTGAGCAATAACATTGCATAGATCATGTATGGAGCTATACGAGGAGTCTGGTGGCCTGTAAATCAATAAACCTGCAAAGGAGAGAGCTGGTGAGATCTTAATACAGAAGCATAAACACTCTATATGCCAATGTTGCTCAACTCAGATGAAGAGACCTCCCACGTATGCTTTAAAAAAATAGCTAACATGGCTGGCAATCTGGGGGTTAGCGGATTACAGCAGCTGAGCAGAAGCTCACATTGTCACTTGGAAACGCAGGGGCAGACTGAAAAGCAGGGCCTAATATAAATAACTTTAAGTGGGAAGTTGGCGTTGCCTCTCCCTTGAAACCAATAGCTTCTACCTTTGCACAACACTACTGCCTCAGAGCTAAAATCAAAGTGCAGTGTTGCCATCTGGTTTGGAAAAGCAAGGGTAAAGGGAATAAAAAAAACTTTTTTATGCACTAACCTCACTAATCACTGCCAAAGAGCATGAAGACAGTCCAGTCCCCTTCCACCACTGGAGAGTGTGAGGAAGGGCGAGAGCATCACAATGGAGATGAGGGGGACAGCCCCAGGGAAACATGCTTTGCCGCCGGCAGCTCGCTTCAAGCCATAAAAAAAAATCAAAAAAAAGTTGTAGCCAAACACACTGACGCCCATGCACAGCTGGAGAGCTGCCGACTTCGGACTAGGGAACTAGGTTTGAGCCTCAACATCGGTAAAATTGTGCCTTAAAAAAAAAAAATAGAATGTAAATACATGATGATCGATTGTCACTAAAACAATGGCAAGGAAAGAAAATGATGAATGCCAATAAAATTTAAAAAATCCCAACGTGCTACACGTTGCGATGGCACACCACGAGGAACCGTGAACATGTTGGATGGCCAACCAGAAGGAAAAAGGAGTGAAATCTGATGGGGGGGAGGAACCAAGCACCCAAAGGAAGGACATTACAAGCAATGCACCAATCAAAAGCCATCATTTGTGAATGGCATGCCAGAGACGCCGTGTGGACTTGTGGACGGTGCTCAGTGTCCCAGTGTGCTTCGTTGCATGTGCCTGTGCCCTGATTGGAGGAGGAGGAGACCAGCCAGCATTTTGCTCTCTAAAAGCGCTGTGTCACTCCTGCAGCGCGGGACGCCGTGTGTGGACTTGTGGACGGGACTCGGTGTCCCAGTGTGCTGTGCTGCCTGTGCCCTGATTGGAGGAGGAGGAGCCCAGCCAGCATTGCGTTCTCTAAAAAACGTTGTGTCACTCCTGTGGCACGCGACACGCGTGGGTGGCGCCTGGACGAAGCCCGGGCCAAGAGCTGGTCCATCCGTGCCCGTCAGAGACCGGAGGAGGCCAAGCCTCTCATCTGGGTCTCTTGATTCAATTACTTTCCTTCACCAGCGTACAGCCACTAAGCGGGTGGGCAAGTCATCTGTGAGCTTAAAGGCAGGTTTGGACCTGTTTGCCCCTCCGGTAGAAGGTACAAGGTAGGCCCGCAGGGGGTTTCCCTTTTTATTGCTGATCTATCACAGTCCTGGGCTCAAGTGGGCACATGCGGTGGGCCAGAGTACATTGATTTTCTTCATCTCCTGTCCTTACGTATCCCTGGGCTAGCTTAGCCATGCCCAGGCTCCTCGGTCTTGGGGTTATCATTTAGTTGTCACGCTGCCCCGTTTTTAAAAAAGGGCACTGCTTTTACCCAGCTTGGTCTAATGGTCAAACGAAAGACAGCTGTAGCAGTTCATGCGACACCGGCAATAACTACCATGGACTGCGTTCTACAGAGAGCAGCGGGGGTCCTTGACAAGGAAATCGAGCTGGTGGCATGTCGGCTCTCCTGCTCCCCGACAAATCAACGGCTCCTACGTTCCTCGAGTCCAACAAGAGGCCAGGCCTCATTGCTGCACATCCCCAAATTGGTAGAGCTGGTAGTTCTTCCTGCACCCCCCCGGTCAGAAACTAGGTCAAGGCGGGGGAGCAGACTCACAGGACATCGTAGACGGGACCTGTAGGGCACGGTTAGCGCCAGTGACCTTGTCAGGTGGTAGGGTGATAACCACCGAGTTGGTAGCAATTTGTTCTGACGCCCGGGGGGGTGCCTCAGTGAGGGCACTGGCTCTGGGGCCAAGCGAAAGTGTTCCTTGCCAGGGGCTAAGGCAAAGCGACTCAGAGCAGAGACCTCGACATCTACCATCCCGGGAGCAGTGTCCTTCTCGAAAGATGAGATGGCAGCTATGTTGGAAGCATGTGTGGGCTCCTTCCTGGCACGACTGGATTCCAAATTGGAACCGATCAAGCAATGTCTGGCCTCTATTGAGAGGAATCTTTCTGACCTGAACCAACACATCAAGAGGGATAACAATACAGTTAACAATGGCCCTGGGGCCCCATTGGTTGGTGGTGGATATAAGGTCCATCAACAGCCTGGACCCCTATTTTAACTGGTGAGGTTACATCATCACGCACCCTCTCATATGAGTGCACCATCCCTCCCACCCTTCTACCGACTCGGCCCGCCCCACTCCCGACCCCACAAGAAGTTAGCATCACCCTTGGAGACCCCCAGGATGAAGACTCGCTGATGTAGCAATAGGATCACAAGGAGGGAGTCTTGGCGAGGAGGGGCTTCCAACTTTGTAAACGGTGAGCCGGGAGTGCAGTCCCATGTCCAGGGCCCAGCTACCCTCCATTTACCCCCAGAAGCAACACCGTACGTTGTGGTCCTGGGAAATGTACCAGTGTTGACACCAAAGACTTTCACCAGCTAAAAAACAAGTGTTGCACTGGTTGAACAATAATACAATCCTGGGATTCAGAGTAGAGAAGCATATTAACATGGTACGGAGGGTTGCCTGGTTAGGAGGGTCTAAAAAGAGTAGTGGCGGGGACTGTGTCATAATTCATTTTAATCAACCCCACTTGGCAGAGAGAATCCTTCATGTGGCCAGCCTTCGTACTACTATGGGCACTACGGGCCCTGTTTCATCCATCGTGGCCCTCCCTCAGGACTTTTTTTACAGACCCCCGTCCCAGGCTGTAATTCCAAGCTTATGGCACTCCAGGAGACCTCCCAGACTGGTTCTTCAGGAGTAGCAACATGTCACTTTACCTGACCAAGTTTCAAATGCCTTCGCACTATTGGGGTTCTTAACTAAATGTTATTGACTCAAAGGGTTAGTGCCAACGATTACAACAGTTCCCCCCTTGCAACTCGACTCTATTCATCAGCCGGACCGTGGTAACCCTGGAAGTTATTCCTTGGATGTTAACCATTGCAACCTCATCTCATGGAACATAGCTGGCTTGGCAAGCAAGTTCATGGTCCCAGGGTGGTGCTGTTTTGTTCAAAAGGTTGACATTTTGGGCCATCGATAATTCCTTTTTTCTGGAGGGGTATAAGTCCTTTTTTATGCCTGTTACCCCTTCGAGGGCAGGTAGATCTAAGGAGGGTTTTGCCGTTTATGTCTCCCTTAGGTTTAAATGTAGTATTGTGGAATTGAACACAGCTAATTCATGCTTACAGGCCTTGCTATTTTCTAGTGGGTCTAGTAGACTTTTGCTTTAAAAAATTTATAATGCTATTTCATCTCTTCCTGAGGTTTGTAACATATCTCGGTTGGGCACCTATTTGACAAATTTTAATGCTTTCACTTGTCACATCACTCATTTTGTATTGGTGGGAGATTTTAACATCCATTTATGTGGGGACCTAAGAAATCAGGGCATACGGGGGTTTATCCTGTCCCCGTCTTTCCGGGATGCATCTAGAACATAGTGGCCAGGATGACAACTTAAATACCCTTGTATGTGATTTTGATCTTCTATCAGCAATGGGTTAATTGGACCTAGGCCAGAAGGACATTACTCCCATCTTTAAAGGGCATGGTAGCGATTCTTTTATTGACTTCATTTTTGTCTCTACCCCCCTTTTTTACCAAATATCTGAGTTTTCCATCATAGGGAGCATCCATAGCGATCACAACCTGCTGTGCCTTAAAGCCAGCTGACCCTTATTAGGCCTGAAGAAGGGGGGAGGCGGAGGGGCTCATTGCAGGATACAGATGGGGGTAGAAGGTTCAAATGGGCTCAGATTATCCCTGGTTCTTTCCACGAGAGCCATTTAGCCAAATGTCAGAATGAGATTGAGATATGTTTGGCTGCGCAGCTGGAGCCGGATGAGATCATTGTCAACGCTTTTTTAACCATCTCCCGCTCCGTTGCCGACCTATTGACGGTTCCTGCTCCTAAAAAGCACACAGATAGGGCTCCAAGATGGTTCGACAAAGCTTGCTCGCGGGCGGCCAGGAAGTTAAAGGAAGTTTTACATGCAATCCCTAGAGATTATGCCCGCGTTAGAACTTGTAGAAAGCAGTACAAAGTAGCCTTGGTTAGGTGTAAGGAGGCCTTGAAGGAGGATGCGTGGAGCAAGCTTATGGATACCAGTACAATCAAAAGTAGCACCAAGTTTTGGAGCATCATCAATAGTCCTTTTCTGGGAGTGGACACAGCTAATGCCCTGGACGCTCACATCACAGAGACCGAATAGGTTAGCCACTTTGACAATATGTTTGGGGTTCCTTCGAACCAGGGCACACCTCGAGGAGCGGGTGTTGATAAATCAGCCCTGACGGTATTGGAGGGAGAAGTCAGGTTGAGAATAGTTGGGCTGACGCGTAATAAGGCCCCGGGACCGGATGGAATCCCTCCTGACCTTTACATCTCCAACGTGGAGTTGGGGGTTCCTGTGCTTACTTCTGTTATCAATGCGGCTATTAGGTCTGGTTCCCCTGCCTCATGGGCCACCTCCATCATTGTTCCAGTCTTTAAAAAAGGGAATAGAAATGGCACTCATTGCTATAGGCCTATTTCCCTGCTGGATTCTGTGGTCAAAGTGGTTAACAGATTTTATTGGATAGGCTATCCAACTGGGCCCTAGAAAATAACATTCTGTCAGACGTCCAATATGGTTTCCGCCCTGGTCGCTCAACGATAGACCAATGTCTGAATCTCTTCATGATTCTGAATAAGTATACAGTCACCCGCTCTAGTACCATCTTTCTGGCCTTTATGGCCCTCTCCTCCGCGTTCAACTGTGTGAACAGAAGCAAGCTGTGGCAGATCTTGCTATTCATGTGTGTGGACAGGGATATAGTTCTTTTTTTACAAGATCTCCACCAAGACACGAAGGCGGCTGTGCGATATTCGGGTGACCTGAAGGTGACGCGCTTATTCTCTATTCAGAGAGGGGTACGTCAGGGCTGTATCTTGGCCCCTTTTCTATTTAATGTTTACATAAACAACTTAGAGAAGATTCTCTTGGAGACCAAGGTTGACTACCCCCAGGTGGGACAGCATGGCCTCCCAGTCCTGCTATATGCAGATGATGCCGTCTTGATGGCTAGGACCCCAAATCATGGGGGATCAGGGCCTGTTGGTCAATAACTCAAAGTCCTACATTATGCAAGTAGGTGCCCGCTCAAGTAGGCCATTCACCTTTAAGGTAGGGTCCACCCTGGACCCAAGAACAAGTGTTTTTTTCATATTTGGTTGTGCTGTTAGATGCCAAAATGAAATGGGGGCCTCAAATAATTTGCAAGAAAAATGACCTTACCCTGGAGACTGCAGCTATTTTTAACTTTGCCTTAAGATTGGGAAAAAGACCGGTGGGGGCCAAATTACAGCTTTATAGGGCCAAGAGTATTTCAAAAGCACTATTTGGTAGTGAAATTTGGGGGTGTACTATCCCTGTCGATCTTCATGCTGCTGAAAATAAGTTCTTGAGATGGCTCTTATCTGTTCCTCAGGGTACCCCCTCTTTCACTGTACACGAGGAGCTGGGTCTGACATTACTGATCTGATAGCCTATCGCCCTGTGTCCCTATGGCTACAAATTTGGGCTGGAAAGGGGTCATCATTAAACAAAATGATTATAAAGGACTGTCTGGCTCTTGATCAGGTCTCCCGAGTACCGTGGCTCAAATATATCAAGGAGAGTCTCACAAGCTTGGGGAGAGGAGACCTTTTACCAACCCTGAACTGACCAACAAGAAGGACTTGAACCATATCAAGGTGGCTTTTCTTAGGCAGCAGTCAATGGTCAGGGAAGAGAAAGAGCTTTTGAAGTTCAGTGTACGTCGTTTCACCATGTTAAGAACCACCCTGACGGTGGAGCCATACTTAGTGGGGTGCGTAAACTCATATGATCGATTCCTACTGACTAGGTTCCAGTTTGATCTCTTCCACCTCCTCCTCGCCCATACAAGGGGACAGTGTAAGGACCAAAGTCTGTCGTTCTGTGGTTGTGATGGAAAATCCCCACAAAACATGGTCCATTTTACGATGTTTCGCAGTTTTTATGATACACCTAGACAGACCTTTTTAGTCCCGATCTTGAAAAAGGCCAATTTTAGGAAAGTGCGACCCGCTTTTATCTTTTTACAAATGCTCATGGGTAGCACTGTTTTTTATGTGCTTAACTTTTTTAAATCAGCTGTCAGGCTCAGGTCTAGTTGTGACTAATTACTCTGTCTCCTACAGATTATTTATGGCACTATGCATTGTGTAATGTTTTGTTCACTTATTTTTGACCAACAAATGCTTTTACCAGTTGTGATTAATTGTTGTCAACTAGAGCATTCCTTTTTCACCTGGTATTGTCGGTGTGTTATTGGTGGGCCTGGGCGGTGAACTTCACTCCGTTTGCGGAGTTTTCTGCACGCCACACTCCGCGGAGCTCGCGGAGTGCAGAAAACTCCGCTTCACAATGTGCAGCGGAGTTTTTTCCCCGCTCGCGTTCGCGAACGGTAAGTTTGCGATCGTGAATGGTAAGTTCGCGAGCGCGAGCTGCCGCTTGGGTAGAATTTCTACCCAAGCGGCAGAAATACCAGCACAAACTGTAGTTCGCACTGCACTCCGCCACTCGCGGAACTTCGCAGAGGTTTTTTGTAACTTCGCTGAGTTCCGCGTAGCAAAACTCAGCGAACTACGCCCAGGCCTGGTTATTGGTGTCTATGAATCCCTGTTATTATTGCCAGCTTAGGTTACTATCCTGTCTGGTATGTCCCAGTGAGGAGTGTTTTAACATATTTTATGTGTGCTTTTAGGGTTTTACTTCTTGAAATAGAATAAAGACTATTTTGATTTGATTGATTTGAATGGCACAAGAAAGAACAAATGGAAATCGATGGACAGGCTTGAAACCCAAAGAGGAGATACAGCATGTCTTCCAGGCAGCGCGCACGCTGCCTTGGCTCGACCTAAAAAACCCGGAGATAACCCCACAATACTTAAGAACTACAGGTCAATCTCTTTGCTTCCCTACTTCTAAATTATTAGAGTCTCACGTAGCTCAACATCTTTGTTCTTTTTTGGAGGAGTCAGGTTTTCTTAACTCCCATCAGGCCAGTTTTCACCCAGCCCATTCTACTGAGACAGTCATCCTCGCTGTTATGGATGATATGAGGAAGGAAGCAGATAATGAGACCATGCAGGCACTGGTCCTACTGGATCTTTCAGTGGCCTTTGATACGGTCGACCATACTTTATTGACTAACCGTGTCAGCGCTGCAGAACTGTGTGATACTGCCCTGGAGTGGTTGGCCTACTTTCTTAAAGAGCGAACTCAATCGTCTCTCTTCCCTCATATCGCTCTGCCAAGGTTCAGTTAGATTGCGGTGCACCAAAGGGATCTTCCTTCTCCCTCCACTTATTTAACCTTTACATTCATCCTCTAATACATTCCCTTCAGGAGCAAAAGGTGAAAATATGTAATTAAGCTGACGATATGCAGCTGGGCTGGTTTTCACTATCAACATCACCATGGAATCTAAGGCATTCTTTCAAAACACCATGCTTTATATCCGGGACTGGATGAATTTTCACCAGCTGAAGTTAAACTCCAATAAAAGCGAAGTTGTGGTCACTAAAAATAACCTGAGCCCCCCCGAATTAGGTTCTCCACTTACGCCGAAGAAACGGGTGAAAAGCTTTGGGATTGTCAAGGATCTATCCCTCCAACATCAGATTGGAGCTGTATCATACTCTTGCCACTTCCAACTATAAAAGATATTTTACGGAGGAAGCTCCCATCCAAATCCCTATCGCTCTCGGGATATCTCAGATTGATTATGCCAATGCTCTTTACTTGGGACTCCCCACTGGCTTAAAGAACAGGCTGCAACTAGTGCAAAACCAGGCAGCCGAGCTGGTCTTTTCGCAGCCATGATATTGTCACACTAAGCCTCTCATGAAAAAGTTTCATTGGCTCCCAGTGGTTCAAAAGACCATCTATAAAACAGCCTGCGCTATTTTCAAAGCTCTTCATGACAAAAATCATGCCTTTGTATCCTCCAGAATTCAGCGTTACATCCCCACTCACCATCTTAGATCAGCTCACCATAATTTACTCACAGTGCCAAGAAGCAAAAAAAAAGGCTATGAGGGGCCAAATTTTCCGTATTAGCCCCTCTCACCTAGAACACACTCCCCTTGGGCATCAGATCAGCATTCAACTATGTAAGTTTCTGAAAACTTTAAAAAAAACTTAGGGGTATATTTAGAAGGGGATAACACCACCAGAACTTCATTGTTGTTCCTGTGTTCCTGTGGGAGAGCAGCGTGCAGATCGAAGTTTGCAGAGCAGCGCGAGGTGGATCCAGGCGTCTGTAACCCGGAACCCGACACTCCGCACTTAGGGCTGGTCACTGGGCCCTGGTCACTGGGCCCCCGCGACCCTGAGACCTGGTGGGGCGCCGGCGGTAGCAGCACCGGCGGACGACAGCATTTCCCGCAAGACGCAGCCGCGCAGCCACGCAGCTGCACCGGAGCAACGCTCGCAATGCTCGCAACGCTCAGAACCAGGAGCCGGGAGCCCAGGAGCCCCCAAACGGTGAAAGAACCGAGGCCCCCCGGCCCCGCCTACCCCTCATTTCACTCGGGGCAAGCAAGGGGGGTTACGGAGGAGGCTGCAGAGGGTCAGGGAGCAGAGAGCAGCAAGTGCAGCAGCCGTAGCAGGCTGCTGCGAAGAGTGGCCCCCAGGTGCCGCGGAGACGGCCCAGTTAGACCGGGCGCGGTTTGCGGCACCTTAGGTGCGCCGCCACTTGCTTGACAGCCTCGGACAGCACCCGCTCTCCTGAGCGCACCACCTAGCAGCGGGCCAAGCGGAGCCCTTAATCCGGCCAGGGGCAGCTCCAGTCCCTGCACCAGCCCTACTCCCAGCCCGCAACCAAGTGTCGGCAGTGCAGAGTCACCTGGACGCTGAGTTGAGTGCAGAGAGGAGCGCCGAGGAGTTGCGGACAGCCGGAGGAGCGCCAAGGCATCAGTAGCACTGCCAGCAGTCCATGCAGGGGGGTCTCCTAAAACCTTAGCACAAAACTAACTTTGGACACGATTTGGGGGAACGATCACCCCCGCACCCCTGGCATCTTTCTAGTTTCAGCGCGTTCTCAGCTACTGACTACACCACAACAGTCCAGGCCAGACAGCCAGACAGCCAAAGCACTATCCTGCGCTTTAGCAAGATGGGACCTAAAAAGAAGGATCGACCACGCACAACCCCTGAAGAAATCGCTAACAGACAGTCGCCAACAAAAAGGATCACAAGGAGTGCATCTCTATCAGAGAGCCCAAATGAAATCCCACAAGACGCCCCACAAAGGGGGTCGATTAGGCACTTAAAAAAAAATGGCATCCTCAGCACCACCCAGGGCAACATTCAGGGCTGGCAAAAAGATGAACCCCAGGATGAACCACTTTCTAGCTACGATCCGTGCATCTCACAGGAGATCAGCACCAAAAGTATGAGCAGAAAGTTCTCCGACTGCTCGCATACCCTCAAAGGAGGGGATCACTGACATAATATCGACGACAACAATATCGACCTACCAGAATATCGTGTCAAGAAAATCGATGGACAAAATATCGACATCCTATCTCCACAAAGGTAAGTACAAAAATATCGAAACCAAAATATCGTTGTTCAAAATATTGTTTTTTTTAAATGTCTTAAAAATAATATAAATTAAATTAAGTAATAAATATAATTAATAAAAACATAGTTAGAATTATTTTAAAATGTTACAAATTATAAATAATAAATGTAATATAAAAATAAATTAAACATACATATATAAAAAAATTATATATATATTTACTTAATAATATTAATAAATAATGATTTTATTAAATTATAAAAGGTTACAAACATAATGCAAATTATAAATACATATATATATATATACATAAACCTGTAAGATAAATATAAAAATAAATTATATATATAATAAAATAAAATATTAAAATAAATATTTATCTTTAAAACAACATTTCACACTACATTAACTAAAACAGTAGGGAAAATATTGGATAGCGTAGGGCATAAAATTACTATTCCCACTCCAAGGAGAACAACAGTAGGGAAAGTGTTGGATAGCGGAGAGGAATAATTTACTATTCCCACTCCAGCAAGTGCAACAGTAGGGAAAGTGTTGGATAGCGGAGGGGAATAATTTACTATTCCCACTCCACGGAGTGCAACAGTAGGAAAAGTGTTGGATAGCGGAGGAGATAAAATTACTATTCCCACTCCAGCGATTGCAACAGTAGGGAAAGTGTTGGATAGCGGAGGTGAATAATTTACTATTCCCAATCCAGCAAGTGCAACAGTAGAGAAAGTGTTGGATAGCGGATGGGAGTAATTTACTATTCCCACTCCAGTGAGTGCAACAGTAGGGAAAGTGTTTGATAGCGGAGGGGAATAATTTACTATTCCCTCTCCAGCAACTGCAACAGTAGGGAAAGTGTTGGATAGCGGAGGGAAATAATTTACTATTCCCACTCCAGCAAGTGCAACAGTAGGGAAAGTGTTGGAAAGCAGCGGGGAATAATTTACTATTCCCACTCCAGCAACTGCAACAGTAGGGAAATTGTTGGATAGCGGAGGGGATAAAATTACTATTTCCACTCCAACTAATGCAACAGTAGGAAACTGTTGGAGCGGAGGGGATAAAATTACTATTCCCACTCCAGCAAGTGCAACAGTAGGAAAAGTGTTGGATAGCGGAGGGGAATAATTTACTATTCCAACTCCAGGGAGTGCAACAGTAGGGAAAGTATTGGATAGCGGAGGGGTTAAAATTTCTATTCCCACTCCAACAATTGCAACAGTAGGAAAAGTGTTGGATAGCGGAGGGGAATAATTTACTATTCCCACTCCAGCAAGTGCAACAGTAGTGAAAGTGTTGGATAGCGTAGGGGAATAATTTACTATTCCCACTCCACAGAGTGCAACAGTAAGGAAAGTGTTGGATAGCGTAGGGGATAAAATTACTATTCCCACTCCAACGCGTGCAACAGTAGGGAAAGTATTGGATAGCAGAGGGGATAAAAGTACTATTCCCACTCCAACAATTGCAACAGTAGGAAAAGTGTTGGATAGCGGAGGGGAATAATTTACTATTCCCACTCCAGCAAGTGCAACAGTAGGGAAAGTGTTGGATAGCGGAGGGGAATAATTTACTATTCCCACTCCACAGAGTGCAACAGTAGGGAAAGTGTTGGATAGTGGAGGGGATAAAATTACTATTCCCACTCCAACAAATGCAACAGTAGGGAAAGTGCTGGATAGCGGAGGTGAATAATTTACTATTCCCACTCCAGCAAAATAATAAACAATAATTAACAAATACTTAAATAATAAAAAATAATTAACCTCTCACCAAATACCCCTATAAATAACACCACCACTATTGTAAAACATGACACAATTAACATAATTGCTTAACAATCAATTAATTAACTAATAACAATGAACAATAAAATTAAAAACAATGAGTAATACAGTAATTCATACTATTAAGACTATAAAATAACAATAAATAAATATTATCTGAAAAAATTGAAAATTATATTAATTTTTAATTACTTGCCACACTACTCCCCTCTAAATACACAACTCGCTCATAAAAAATTAACAGAATTTACATATTTACCAATTAATTATTAATAATTATTAACCAATTAATAATTAATAAATAAATTATTTAACACAATTAACAATAAGAAATATTAAATATACAAATATTAATTAATAAAAATTATTAATTAATTAATTATAATTAAATTACTTCCCACCCTACTCCCCTATAAACCCACAACCCGCTCTTAAAAAAATAACACAATTAAGATATTTACCAATTAATTATTAATAATTAATATCCAATTAATAACTAATTAATAACAGAATATTTAACAAAATTAGCAACATAAAATATTAAATACATAAATATTAATTAATACAATTATTAATTAATTATAATTAAATTATTTCCCACCCTACTCCCCTATAAACGCACAACCCGCTCGTAAATAAATGACACAATTAACATATTAACTAATTAATAACCAATTAATAACTAATTAATAACAAATTAATTAACACAATTAACAATATAAATTATTAAATACAAAAATATTAATTAATTAACATTCTTAATTAACTAATTTTAATTAAATTACTTCCCATCCTATTCCCTTATAAACCCACAACCCGCTACGGAACTAAAACGCAATATTTAATTTCTTAAAAAATTAATAATTTCTAAAAATGTATTAATAAATATATTATAATTAAATTACTTCCCACCCTATTCCCCTATAAACCCACAACCCGCTACGGAACTAAAATACGCAAAAATTACTTAACATAAAATTAATTACTTTTAAAAATTTCAAACATACATTAGAAAAATAAACTATATTTTTAACACATATACTAAAATACAGAACACTAAAATAAATTTCGATATTATTAACAACTATATTTTGACTAACGATATTACTAACTTCGATATTAACAAAAACGATATTTCTTACCTGCATGTCGATATTCTGGTCGACGATATTCTTGCAGGTTGATATTGTGTCACATCGATATTTAAACATCGATAATATGGCATATCGATATTTAAACATCGATATTATGACTCTATACCCAAAGGAGGATCACCTCCAAGTCCAGCGAGCCGCAGCGAGCCGGAAATGGCTGATTCTGTTCAAATCAATGGATCACCTTGCGGCCACATTATACCCTCACTCAAAAAAAAGGTGCCCGACTCCACAATTGGCAGGAAACATGAAACAGCATTGTCTAAAGAGGATTACGTCCCTGTGACAGTGGCTCAAATTCACTGAGCCAAATGCCATGATCAAGACATCCAGAACGCGGTGAGCACTAAGCCCTTTCTATCAGCCACAAGCCCAGTGTCGCTTCTAGAAGACCCGATTCCAGAGTCTCCAGTGGTAGGGGACCTCATAGCCTCGTTCCTTCAAAAACTGGGCAAAAAATTGAAAGAACCCTAGAGTTAACCCCAAATTTGATGGGGCTATTAGAACCTCTACGGGACTCTAAAGCAGATCACCTTACTTCTAACGACAGTATAAATGAAGATCTACAGAAATTATCTATGAATGAGATAAACAGCTCCACAAACAGAGCACTACTGTGGCAATCATCAAAGATGGAGGTCCAAATAGACCTCCTGCAATCGATAGCAGCCCGCCTAGTCAATTTAAGCACCAGGGTGGAAGATCTGGAAAACAGGGTTGTTCAGTACCTGGTTTCCAACCCTGGGGAATGCTCCTGTTCAATCCTTATTGAAAAGTGGGCGTCTCTTCCTGAGGTCCTAGCGGATATAGTTAAGATAATTAAAGGAAGTAGGGACACGCCGACTTCCAGCCCCACTGACGGTAGGGCGACTTCAAACAATTACCATCAGGCTGCGAGCAAGAAAGAAGGAGTCCCGCCAGGCCCGAAGTCAACAGACAGAGCCGATCATAATCTGGCACAAAAGATGGAGAGCCCTGCTTATGGGCCCAAAGCAGCGCAAGGTACACAAAGGGCCAACAGCAGAGGAAGCAGGGTAAGCGACGTTCCGGCAACTGATACGCAAAAACCCACTCCTAGCACAGCGGACAGGTCTGATCCTCCCCTATCAAGGAGAGCAAAAAAAAAAGCTGAGGAAACAACTGAAAAAAACAAAAATAAAAGGGAGACAATTGCAGCTATGGAAGACAGACCACTCACCCCCACAAAGTAATGCTAAAAACAGACAGTTCTATCCAATATTTTCAGTCAAAAACTGGGGTAAGAAGGACGCCTCATCTGTCCCGTCTCATGGAGACCATCAAGCGCAGACAAACTCACCAAGCCATTCCATTGCGAAGGGCCCAAAGACACTCGTAAGACCAAGTCTGTCTTCAGGGCATGAATTAACAGCTGGAATAAGCACCGCACTGGAAGATATAACCTCCCAGGCATTGACAGCTATTACACCACCGCAGATGGATGGTTCAACACAACCCCAGCCAAATTTCAAGAAGCAGACAGGCACAGTGAACAACCAAGTATGGAGAATCAAGGCCCAAGTAGGAAATACCTCGAGTCATCAAGCAAGCTCAAGCTCTGCGTTAAGCCCGGCAGTGTATGCATCAGGAACAGGAAAAGTGGTTCCAACCTCAGATTCCCCAACAAATGTCCATGAGGTGGTTCTCACCCCGAGATTTCACATTACGGGACAGCATGAGATTCTGAATCAGAGCAACATTCTCCGCCTCTTCAAACACCTTGCCACCCTGGACCAGATACAAACAGGAGACCTGGAATGGGTGAGATTCTTGAGCATCCAGGGGGATACCCATGGCGAATCCACAGTGGTGGGTCTGAAGCAAAAGGAACTACAGCAAGCCGTTTTGAACGAATCACCACAACTCGCTGAGTGGGGCATAGATGTCCAGATTTTGCCACACGCAAAATATCCACACGTCCTAGCATTAAATAGCGGGGGCAAGGGATCCTGGTTGGTCCTGCACGGGACAAATAGTCTAGGGACCGCAGCAGTTGGACGGGCTCCAAGGACCCCATGGGCATAAGGATCTCCTGTCGAAACAACCATCGGGCCAATTATACAAGCCCCCATGCTCTGGACCAAACAGGAACTTCAAGAAGACGGCAGCACTATTTCTAACAGCTGTGGCACCAGGCCTGGCAGGGCGGAGGCCAGGGGAGCAATTCCATCTAAGCAGCAATTAACCATAATTTCATGGAACATTGCAGGGATCAGTAAAATTACAGAAAAAGAAAATACGAAGCAGTTTCTAGAAAATGGAGATATATTGTGCTTCCAAGAGACATGGGCCCTGACCAGTACTCCATTTGCAGGGTATTATGAACACCATGTACCAGCAATAAAAAGGAATCTCTTTGGTCGGCCATCCGGCGGTCTATCAATTTTCATAAAGCATGCCAGTAGCCTTGTGGCCACAGATATCAAACTGACCACACCCGGTTTACAAGCTTTACAGATTAGAGGCCTGAATCTTAACTCTCATCCGCTCCGCCTTCTGCTAATAAACTGTTACATTAATCCAGCACAGACCACAATGAAAGACTTTATGAATGCGCTGTCACGGAAACTAGACGATCTCTTAAATAAACATACATTTTATCAGGTAATTTTAGCGGGGGACTTCGATCTGAGGGACCTCGACAAAGCAAAATCCCCTCCTCGGGGGAAGGGCCGACAGCCACCATCTTTCAAGCCATCGGAGAGTCGAGAGGGGAAGAAAAGCACAAAGTCCTGCGGAGGATAAAATGGTCAGAAAATATAGGCAAGAAGATGCAAGTCTGGTTGGATCAGAAGCAGGAAGGCACTCCAACCACACACCTATCATCTATAAAGGATTGGGAGAATATCGTAGAGGACCTCCAATTGAAGCTGGAAAGCCCTCCGCTCCAACGCTCCAGTATCAAAGCGCTATTAATAGTAGGAAGCAAACGCCTAACGAAAGACATACTCGAAGGCAAACGAGCCCCCCGCAAGGCCTTAGAAGCAAAAAAAAGAGGGAGTAGATTAACAGAGGGACCATCGGTCACAACACTGAGGTCTGCCCTAAGAAAAAAATTGTGGGAACACAAAAAAGAACACACAGAGAGGGAATGGCTTAAAGTTTTCTCTCTGCTTAAGGAGAAGAACCTCGCTGGGCTATGGAGGCACATCAATCAGCTGAGTAGTCGAGGGGTAACAAGAGAAAACGGAGTAGCGGAGCATGACTGGCTGAACCACGTGAAGCAACTATATTTGCACGCTCCTTCAAACAAAGGTTGCTCAGAAGAAATTATCTGTGAGGAGGGGCAGAGCCTGCCAAACAATCTAAAGTCTCAAGAAGTGAACGCCACCCCTGACATCACCCTCATCGAACAGAGCACCCGGGTAGAGGAGCATCACAGGTCGTCAGGCCTGATAAACTCCGATATGGTCATCAAGACCCTCAAGATTATGAGGAACGATGGAGCTCCAGGACCTAATGGGATACCTGCACCCGTTTTTAAAATTGCCCCAGACTTTTGGGCAGCAATCCTAACCCCTCTTTACAACCATATCCTCTTGACAGCCAAGACACCAGATTCTTGGAGGGGCTCCATACTGGTCCATATCTTTAAAACAGGCGATCGTTCTAAGCCATCAAACTACAGGCTCATCGCCCTTTTCGATCTTGAAGCTAAGGCCAATTCTCACCTCCTTTTGAAGGATCTGGAGTCTTGGGCACAAGAAAAAGGCATCATTCCCGTCTATCAGTCAGGCTTCAGGTCACAGTTGTCGACCCTGGACAACATTTTGGCGTTAGCTTATCTATCATCCCAGGCAGTAAAAAAGAAAAGCCCCCCACTGTTCTGCTGTTTCATCGATTATAGCACAGCTTTTGATAAAGTTGATCGCAGAAGGCTATGATAGAAGTTAGACAACTGGGGAATTCCATCTAAACTCCTGAAGGCAATCAGATCCCTATATGAAGATACCTGGGTGCGGGTCAAAACAAGCACCTGTACAGTGTCTTCTAAAATGGCTACCAACAACGGGCTCAAACAGGGATGCGTGCTGGCCCCCATCCTTTTTAATTTGTACACTGCGGACCTGGGGGACGCTCTGAAAGGTGCCAATCTAGTAGCGCCTAGGCTAGGAAGTGTGAGGCTGCCAGAACTACAATGTGCTGATGATACAGCAATAATGGACCACACTAAAGTGGGCCTACAAAGAGCCCTAAATGCCCTGAATCGCTTCAACAAGGATAACTTCCTGACAGTCAACCAGGGGAAGACCAAGGTAATCATCTTTGGGAGCTACCATCTCAAAAGGAAAGCACAGTGGCTATTGGGAGATCTGCAAATTGGCACAGTGGCTTCATACAACTATCTGGGGGTTTGGCTCTCAGAACGGGCCAAGGCGAACATCCATTAGAAACATCTGACCACCAAGGCCAACAATGTTATGCATTTGCTAAAACAACTGAGCCAACATCTGATAAGTCCTTCCACTGGACCAATACTGACTGTCCTAAAAGCGAAACTGCTTCCAGCTATCAGCTACGGCCACCTAGCCTTCCCTGGATCATTGGATGCCTTTTTAAACTCAGCCCAAGCCAAAGCATATAAATCAGTGCTCCTTATCCCGAGGTCAGCTAGGAAATCAAGGCTGAGATTGGAGCTAGGTCTCGCGAGGCCAGATCTGACGTGCAAGGGGGAGCTTATAAAGTTACACCTAAGGATCTTGAGGGCTCCACCCGGCTCCTTAAGATACCAACTGAGATCCATTTTCGAGGAGACAGGTTCGGTCTGGCAAATCAGCCTGGGCAGTGCCATCAACATACTGAAGATAGAGGAAGCTGGAAATTCCACTTAATGCTTGGAAAAAAGCGATAAACAGACAAGTGTGTGAAATATCTTTTGCTCAAGACACTAAGCCCCTCCGCTCAAGTTCTAACCTTGATCCATTGAATAAATCGTACACATCAGGAAAAGCCCAACTCTACCTAAGCGAGGTCCTAACACCACAAGCCCGAAGCAAAATATTTTTTATGAGACTCATCACATTATGTATCGCTGATTTTAATCCAGCATGGGCCCGCAAGGGGGAAAACACAGAATGTAGGCTGTGCTCCTACACGAGGGAATCTTGGTTCACTGAAGACCTCTGGGCCTCCAAGCAAACCTGCCGAAAGCTGGAGAAGATCTGGCTCCGTGAACGAACACCGGACAGCCACGCAGCCCACAAGAACGCCACCCGCAGACACCATCACCTCATCAGATCCGCCAAAAGGGCCTCCTTCAAAGACCGCCTAGACAACAACGCGCACAACAGCAAAGAGCTCTTCAACATCGTGAAGGAACTCTCCAACCCCAGCTCCAACACCAACGACGTCCCACCCTCGCAAGACCTGTGCGACTCGCTGGCCACCTTCTTCCACTGCAAGATCGCAGACATCCACGACAGCTTCAACGCCACGACCGCCCCGACAACCACTGAGACCTCCGCCCCCACGACCACCATCCGCACCAACCGCCTGCTCTCCTGGACCAACATCAACGACGACGACACCATCAAGATCATGAACACCATCCACTCCGGATCTCCGTTAGACCCATGCCCACACCACATCTTCAACAAAGCCAGCACAGCCATCGCACCCCATCTCCGGAAAGTCATCAACACCTCCTTCGAGACAGCAACCTTCCCGGAGAGCTGGAAGCACGCCGAGATCAACGCCTTACTCAAGAAACCCAAGGCGGACCCCAAGGACCTCAAGAACTTCCGGCCCATCTCCCTGCTCCCGTTCCCGGCAAAGGTCATCGAGAAGACCGTCAACAAACAACTGACCCGCTACCTCGAGGAGAACAACATCCTGGACCCTTCCCAGTCCGGGTTCCGCAGCAACCACAGCACCGAGACTGCCCTCATCGCCGCCACCGATGACATCAAGTCCCTGCTGGACAACGGAGAAACGGCGGCCCTCATCCTCCTGGACCTGTCAGCCGCCTTCGACACGGTCTGCCACCACACACTACGAACACGCCTCCACAATGCCGGGATCCAAGAGAAGGCCCTGGACTGGACCACCTCCTTCCTCTCCGTCAGAACACAGAGCGTCCGCCTTCCCCCCTTCCGCTCCGAAGCCACCGAGATCATCTGCGGCGTACCCCAGGGCTCTTCCCTCAACCCAACTCTGTTTAACATCTACATGGCACCGCTCGCCCACGTCGCCCGTCGGCACGACCTCAACATCATATCCTACGCCGATGACACCCAGCTGATCCTCTCCCTCACCAAGGACCCCCACACCGCCAAAACCAACCTTCACGAAGGAATGAAGGCCGTCGCTGAATGGATGAGGAACAGCCGACTGAAGCTGAACTCGGACAAGATGGAGGTCCTCATCCTCGGATCCACCCCTTCGGCCTGGGACGACTCCTGGTGGCCGACCGCACTGGGAACCGCCCCAACACCCACCGACCACGCACGCAACCTAGGGGTCATCCTCGACTCCACCCTCTCCATGACTAAACAGGTCAACGCCGTCTCCTCCGCCTGCTTCAACACCCTCCGCATGCTCCGCAGGATCTACAAGTGGATCCCCACTGAAACGAGAAGAACGGTCACCCAGGCCCTCGTCAGCAGCAGGTTGGACTACGGAAACGCCCTCTACGCAGGAGCCTCGGCCAAACTCCTGAGACGGCTCCAACGCATCCAAAACGCCTCTGCACACCTGATCCTCGACAACCCTCACCGCAGCCACATCACACCCCACCTGAGAGACCTGCACTGGCTCCCGGTCAACAAGAGGATAACCTTCAAACTCCTCACCCATGCACACAAGGCACTCCACAACACCGGACCAACGTACCTCAACAGACGACTCAGCTTCTACCCCCCCATCCGCCAGCTCCGCTCCGCCGACCTCGCCCTCGCCACTGTCCCCCGCTTCCGAAGAGCGACCTCCGGTGGCAGATCGTTCTCCCACCTCGCTGCCAAGACCTGGAACACCCTCCCCATCCACCTACGGCAGACCCAAGACCTGCTGACCTTCAGAAAACTCCTCAAGACCTGGCTTTTCGAGCAGTAGCAGCATTCCCCACCCCAGCGCCTTGAGACCCTCATGGGTGAGTAGTGCGCTTTACAAATGATATGATTGATTGATTGATTGATTGGTTGCACCTCCTATGCTGCTGCCCCAATCTTTACAATGAACGCCGGCGACTCCTTCGCCCGATCTGTATTGTCATCGGAGCAAAGACCTGCAGCGAAGCGTCAGCCTTGTGTTTTTCCAAAACAAAAACTATGACCTTAGCAAGATTGGGGAAATTCACGCATCTGATCAGGGTTGCCTTAAAGGCCTCGAATGAACGCAATCCAACTTTGGCGACTGGTACGCCAAACCCTGCGGAAGCAAGCGGACTGCTCCCCGACAGGCACTGAGGAGTGCGCCCCCTTTTTACCAGTCCTTTCAAGACCGTGCTTTTTAAAATTTCTAATGCAGTGTTTTTAATCAAAATGAGTTTTAAATAACATTGGGGACTGCATAATGTGTTTAAGGGCACATGGCCAACTATAAAGCCAGGTTTTGGTTGGAACGGGAGGGTGCCGGGGAAAGGAGTGTGGCATTTTGCCAAGTACAAATACGATTTTTTTAACGGCGTCTATTTTTACTGTAATGATTTGAATTAATCGATCAGTTAATAAAATTCAATTCAATACTAGTGACGTTCTGGTGGCGAAATGCACTTCTCCATATTTACAGAGTGGCGCTAATATGGCCCCTTTACACACATTACTTTGTGTGAAAGGGGCATGCAATGGGTGTTGCTGTGTGCATTCCACCGCAACACCCATTGCTTTTTGACACTTCCCCAGATGTACAAGAATCTGTAAATCTGAGGCAGCGCCAAAAACTAACGCCATGCAATAGCAATGGCGCAACGAGGAGAAATACTTTTAAACGCCATTAATTTTAAATGCCATTAATGATTGTTTATGTGCAGGAAGGTCCCTTCCTGCACATAAACAATAATTTAAAAATGAAGATCCCCAAAAACTAAAAAAAAAAAACCTTTAGAAAAAAACTTCACCATATTTCGGGTACTAGGGTGGCTCTGACAAGAGCTGTTGCGTTGGTTGTGTGTATATGGGTGCTACACATAAGACCAGATGCAGAGTTTCAGGTTACTTAGAAACACTCTGTTGCCTTCATCTGTAAAATGCACTCCATCATTTCTATAAATTCCATGAATGTCAAAACACAGATAGTTGATACAGCAAAGGTTTCTTTCATTAGGATTTGTAGCCCTACCCCAGTCAATGTGCCTAGGTCATTGCCACCACAGTGCAGAATCATGAGGAAGGTTACAGGGACATTATAGTTAGGAATTAGCATTTAAAAAACCTTAGAAGTTCACTGAAAAAATCAAAGTTTACAGGGACGTTATAGTTAAGCTCAGATTTCACATGCACAAACCTGAAATTCAGCAGTTATAATTAGCTGAGCTAACTAACTATAACTCATGCCCCTGCAATACACTGCTTATAACCCATGACATGGTCAGTGACATCACTGATGACATCTAAAATGACATCACTAATGGTATCACTGATGACATCATCCACAGAATCTCTGGTGCACCCACTCACACCCCAATATAACCTTTCATACACCCACTCCATCTGCTACACTAGCATTTTCAAAACCATTGACACACCCATACCAGTACTTACACACCCACTCACTGATTCATAGGTCTACACACACATCCACTCAGTTACTGATACAGCCACTTATACACCAACTCACTCACTAATACAGCCATTGATATTTCCACTCATATACCCATATAGCCACTCACACACAGTCACTCAGATCAACTCATACACCTACTCACTCACCTACAGTCAATCACACAGCCATTTATTCACCTATACAGTTATACACACACCCACTCATTTATTCATACAGATACTAACACCTACTCACTCACCCATACAGTCACTGACACACGCACACACTCACCCATACAGCCACTCTCACAAGCACTCAGTCATACATAGTCATTCATATACTCTAACACTCACCTCTTCTGGTTTCCACATATGCAGTTACTCACCCATAAACCACTGACATATCAATTCACTCACCGACACAGCCATACACACACTCAGTCACTTATACAGCCCCTCCCCTACACACACACTCACTAACTCATACTCCCACTGACTCACCCACCGACTCATCCATGCAGACACTCACACACCCTCTCACCCACCCACACAGACACTCATACACCCATACAGGTACTCAGACAACCAATCACTTACCCATACAGAAACACACATACCCACTCACACATCCATACAGCCACTTAGACACCAACTGACAGACTGATACAGACATTCACACAACCAGTCACTCACACATACATTCACTGAGACACCTAATCACTCACTTATACAGTCAGTCATGCACCCACTGAATCATCCATTCAGGCACTTATACACCCACTGATTCACCAATACACCTTGGTATATTTATTCAATACTCATAAACTTTTTTAAAACACTTAGAGTGATCAGTGTTGTCATTTGAGATGTCATGAGTGATGTCACTGACCATGTCATGAGTGATGTAATATGTGAGGACATAAGCAGTGCATTGCGGGGGCGTATTACATCACTCATGACATGGTCAGTGACATCACTCATGACATCACTCATGACATCTCAAATGACATCACTGATTACATCAGTAATGACATCATCCACAGCATCTCTCACGCACTCACTCACACCCCTATAGATTCCTTTATACACCCACTGCCACTCCCACACAACCATTCGCAAACCCATTCACAGAGCCATACCAGTACTTAAACACCCATTCACTGATTCATAGATCGAAACACACACCCACTCGATCACCCATACAGCCACTCATATACCCTCACTCACTAATATAGCCATTGAGATATACACTCATACACCCATACAAATACTCACACACTTAGTGAATCACCCATATAATTACTCACACACCAAGCCACTCACCCACACAGTCAATTACACAGCCGCTTATTCACCCAAACAGTTACACACACACCCACTTACTTACTCATACAAATAGTAACACATATTCACTCACCTATGCAGTCACTGACAGAAGCATGCACTCATCATCCATATAGCCGCTCTCACATTCACTCACTCATGCATACAGTCACTCATATACCCAGTCACTCACCTATACTGCCTTTCACATACCCAGTTACTCACTCATACTGACACAAGCACTCAATCACTGACATAGCCATACAGGCACTCACTCACCCATACAGCTTCTCAGACACGCACTCACTACCCCATACAGGCACTGACTCACCCACTCACTCATCCATACAGGCAGTCACACACCTCCTCGCCACCTACACAGACACCCAGACAACCATAGAGGTAGTCAGATAACCCATCAATCACCCATATAGCCATTCTCGTACCCACTAACACACTCATACACCCACTTAGACATAAACTGACAGACAGATACACACATTCACACAACCAGTCACTCATCCATACATTCACTGAGACACCTAATCACTCACTTATACAGTGAGTCGTGCACTCACTCATTCATCCATACAGTCACTCATACACTCACTGATTCACCAACACACCTTGGTATATATATATTTGACTTTTTAAAAACACTCACAGTCACTGGATGATGTCATCACTGATGTCATCAGTAATGTCATTGAGATGGCATCAGTGATGTCATCACTGATGTCATCAGTGATGTCACTGACCATGTCATGAGTGATGTGATATGTGAGGTCATAAGCAGTGCATTGTGGGGCTCGAATTATAGCTAACTCAGGTAACTATAACGGCTGAATTTCTCTGGTTTTGTTGTATGAGTAAAATCTTCCCCTAACTATAACATCCCTGTAACCTTTGTTTTTTTAGTGAATTTCTAAGTTTTAAAAAAAATTCTATTTGCTAACAATAGCCCCCCCACACGCCCCGGGGACCGCCACCTCCCCGGGGCACTAACAAATTAAAATGGGGGTCCGTTTTGGACCCCCGAAGCCCCGGGGACCACCACCTCCCCGGGGCTGTGCTGATGTAGGGAGGGGGGCCGCGCGGCCCCCCTCCTGGAGCCCTTGATGGCCCTGGGGACCGCCACCCCCCAGGGCCGGCTCCTGCAGTGTCCCGGGGTGCCTACCCCCGGGACACTGTAGTTTGCTATGGCAGGACGGGAGCCTCGCGGCTCCCGTCCTGCCATAGCTAACTGCTTTGGATATTGGAAGAGAGAGCAGGGAAACCTGCTCTCTCTTCCAATATCCAAAGCCGATTGCTTTCCACATGGGGAGCAGCATGTCAGCTGCTCCCCATGTGGAATAGCAATGCCGGCTCCCAAGGGACGTGGGGAGCCGGCGGGACTGTGGGGGATTGGGGACCCCCACAGTCCCCAACGGAGAGGGCCAGCCCCGGGGGATAGGGTCCCGGGGCAAGTAGTGGCCCAGGAGAGGGGCCACGCGGCCCCCTCCCCAAAAAAAAAAAAAAAAAAAAATGGAAAGGCCGGCCCCGGGGATGGGGTCCCCGGGGCCTTAGATGGCCTGAGGAGGGGGCCACGCAGCCCCCTCCCAAGAAAATAAAAAAAGGCCATGCCCCGGGGGATGGGGTCCCCGGGGCCAATACAGGCCCAGGGAAGGGGGGCCACGCGGCCCCCTTCCCGTATTTTTTTTAAATTAAATTAAAAAAGGGGTAAGGCCCTGGGGGATGGGGTCCCCAGGGCCCAAAAACAGGAAAAAGGAAGGGGGCCACACAGCCCCCTTCAGAGGACAAAAAAACTTTTTTAAAAACGATCGGGCCCGCAGGCCCCGCCCCTTCCTTCACCACTCTGCAAACGCGCCCCTGGTGCGTTTGCAGAGAGGAACGAATTCCCCTTGAATACTGGGGGTCCCTGGGGGCCAACTAGCCCACCAGGAACCTCCAATATGCGCCAGGGGCTGCGTTGCAGAGACGTGTAGAGAGGCCACACCCCTTTTACACCTCTCTGCAGCGCAGCTCTGTGGCGCTTTTGGAGGTATATGGTGGGCTAGTTGGACTCCGGGACCCTCAGGATTCAAGGGGACTTAATCCCAGCTTAAAACGCGCCACGGGCGCGTTTGCACAGTGGTGAAGGGAGGGGCGGGGCTTCAGGTGACATGTGTGCAAACAGGCCCCGTGGCGCGTTTTAAGATGGGGAATTAAATCCCCTTCAATCCTGAGGGTCCCTGGGGGCCAACTAGCCCAACAGGGACATCCAGAAAGCGCCACAGAGCTGCGTTGCAGAGAGGTGTAAAAAGGGGTGTGGCCTCTCTACACGTCTCTGCAACGCAGCCCCCTGGCGCATATTGGAGGTTCCTGGTGGGCTAGTTGGCCCCTAGGGACCCTCAGGATTCAAGGGGACTTAATCCCCCAACTTAAAACGCGCCACGGGGCGCGTTTGCACAGATGTCACCTCAGGCCCCGCCCCCTCCCTTCACCACTGTGCAAATATTCTTCTAAAATCATCCGAAATACGAATTCCGATTTACTCACCTGTTATCAGGAGAGACCTCAGTGCTGTATCTTTCAGCCCAGTACTGGTCCTGAAAAGTAATTTTAACTGTACTTACCAGTAACTTGAATTTCCTTCCATAGGCTAACATTGACTGGTTTCACTTGGAAATTCTTCTAAGTGTGGAGTTTTGGAACTTTAAAATATTCCTCTAAAATCAGCCGAAATACGAATTCCGATTTACTCACCTGTTATCAGGAGAGACCTCAGTGCTGCATCTTTCAGCCCAGTACTGATCCTCAAAAGTAATTTTAACCGTACTTACCAGTAACTTGAATTTCCTTCCATAGGATATCATTGCCTGCTTTTTGCTGAAAAAGTTTCTAAGTGTTGATTTTTGAAACATACAAATATTCCTCTAAAATCAGCCGAAATACGAATTCCGATTTACTCACCTGTTATAAGGAGAGACCTCAGTGCTGTATCTTTCAGCCCAGTACTGGTCCTGAAAAGTAATTTTAACCGTACTTACCAGTAACTTGAATTTCCTTCCATAGGCTAACATTGACTGGTTTCACTTGGAAATTCTTCTAAGTGTGGATTTTTGGAACTTTAAATTATTCTTCTAAAATCAGCCGAAATACGAATTCCGATTTACTCACCTGTTATCAGGAGAGACCTCAGTGCTGCATCTTTCAGCCCAGTACTAATCCTGAAAAGTAATTTTAACCGTACTTACCAGTAACTTGAATTTCCTTCATAGGCTAACATTGACTGGTTTCACTTGGAAATTCTTCTAAGTGTTGATTTTTGAAACAAACAAATATTCCTCTAAAATCAGCCGAAATACGAATTCCGATTTACTCACCTGTTATAAGGAGAGACCTCAGTGCTGTATCTTTCAGCCCAGTACTGGTCCTGAAAAGTAATTTTAACTGTACTTACCAGTAACTTGAATTTCCTTCCATAGGCTAACATTGACTGGTTTCACTTGGAAATTCTTCTAAGTGTGGAGTTTTGGAACTTTAAAATATTCCTCTAAAATCAGCCGAAATACGAATTCCGATTTACTCACCTGTTATCAGGAGAGACCTCAGTGCTGCATCTTTCAGCCCAGTACTGATCCTCAAAAGTAATTTTAACCGTACTTACCAGTAACTTGAATTTCCTTCCTTAGGATATCATTGCCTGCTTTTTGCTGAAAAAGTTTCTAAGTGTTGATTTTTGAAACATACAAATATTCCTCTAAAATCAGCCGAAATACGAATTCTGATTTACTCACCTGTTATCAGGAGAGACCTCAGTGCTGCATCTTTCAGCCCAGTACTGGTCCTGAAAAGTAATTTTAACCGTACTTACCGGTAACTTGAATTACCTTCATAGGCTAACATTGACTGGTTTCACTTGGAAATTCTTCTAAGTGTGGAGTTTTTGAACTTTATAATATTCCTCTAAAATCAACCAAAGTACGAATACCAATTTACTCACCTGTTATCAGGAGAGAATCCAGTGCTGCATCTTTTAGCCCAGCACTGACTCTGAAAAGTAATTTTAACCGTACTTACCAGTAACTTATATTTTCTTCCATAGGAATCCATTGTCTGGTTTTCAGCAAAAAGTTTCAAAGTGTTGATTTTTACAAACTACAAATATTCCTTAAAAATCACCTGTATGACTTAAACGCATTCTTTCAACTGTTTACAGGAGATGCACCAGTGCTGGATCCAGGATCCAACACTGAGTAAGAAAAAGTAACGATAACAGTTTTTACCTGCTAAGTGAATTTCCTTCCATAGGATAACATTGGTGATTCTATGAGAAAAAGTTTCTAAGTGTCAACTTTTAAAATACAATAATATTCCTTAAAAATCACGACTGTAACCAAAACGCTTTTACTCAACTGTTTACAGGAGATGTACCAGGACTGAATCTAGGATCCAGTCCTGTGGTTAGAAAAGTAATCCATAAAGTAACTAATTGCATTTAACTAGAAATTCACATTGAGCTGAATGTTGCATTGTGTTTGAAAATGTGTTGCCCATTGCAACAACTGTAACTACTGTACTTAAAAGTCTATTGCCTATGTGCAAAGTATTTAAACTAAAGTAATTCATTCTGAGAAAGTATTTTTTGTAATGTATAATGTAATTACAATGTAATTTAAAAAATAAAATATGTAAAAAAAATTGTTTCTAAAAATGTAGTAAATCAGTATGAAAAAAATTAATATAACAATTAATACATTTAAAAATTGTCATTTACAAAACCTTTGAAATTCACTGAAAAAACCGTAGGTATCAGGCACGTTATAGTTAGAAATTAGCATTTAAAAAACCTTTGAAATTCACTGAAAAAACCATAGGTTTCAGACACGTTATAGTTACAAATTAGCATTTAAAAAACCTTTGAAATTCACTGAAAAAACCATAGGTTTCAGACACGTTATAGTTACAAATTAGCATTTAAAAAACCTTTGAAATTCACTGAAAAAACCATAGGTTTTAGGGACAGTTATAGTTACTTGGACAATGCACTCGTACAAAACCCGTGAAATTCCCCCGTTATAGTTAGTTCAGCTAACTATAACTCGCGCCTCGCAATGCACTGCTGATGACGTCACATATTACATCACTCATGACATGGTCAGTGACATCACTGATGACATCACTGATGACATCTCAAATGACATCACTGATGACATCATCCACGTGATAATCTGATGCACCTCCTCACACCCTAATATAATCTTTGATACACCCACTCTAAATTACAGACTGCCATTCGCAAAACCATAGACACTCCAACACCAATAACCACATACCCACTCACTGATTCTTAGGTCTACACACACACATCCACTCACTCACCCGTACAGTCACTCATACTTACGGTCACTCAGTACAGGACTATCATATGCACTCTTACTCCTATATAGACACTCAAACAACGCCACTCATCCATAGAGATACTCAGACACCTAGTCAGTCATGCAAATAATTAAACACACTGCCATTTACTCACCTATACAGTTATACACACACCAGCTCACTTACTCATACAAATAGTAGCACATTGTTACGCTCTTATACAATCACTGATACAAGCACACACTCATCCATACAGCCACTATCACAATCACTCACTCTTGCTTATAGCTATTTATATACTCCAACACACATATATACTGCCTTTCACATATGTAGTTACTCACACATGTACCACTGGGACATACATTCACTCACTAACACACTCTTACACACACTTACCCACCCATACAGTCTATCACAGATGCACTCTTGAAACCATCCACCCAGTGAATCACCCACTCACACATCTATGCACAGAGTTGCACACACCCCTCCCACACAAACACTCAGGCACCCATACAGATACTCAGACAAGCATTCAATAACTCATATAGACACTCATTTAGCTATTCACAAACACATGCAGCCACTTACACAGCAACAGACAGACGGATACAGACATTCACCCAGTTTAGTCACTAACCCATGCATTCAGTAAGATACGTTAAATCACTCACTTATAGAGTCAGTCACGCACCTACTAAATCATCCATACAGACACTTACACACCCACTCATTCTTCAATACGTCTTTTCCTATATATATTAAAAATATTTAAACTTTACAGAAACACACAGTCACTGGATGATGTCATCAGTGATGTCATTTGAGATGTCATCAGTGATGTCATCAGTGATGTCACTGACCATGTCATGAGTGATGTAATATGTGACGTCATCAGCAGTGCATTGCGGGGCGCGAGTTATATTTAGCTGAACTAACTATAACGGGGGAATTTCACGGGTTTTGTACGAGTGCATTGTCCAAGTAACTATAACTGTCCCTAAAACCTATGGTTTTTTCAGTGAATATATATATATATATAAATATTACTGTTTCTATAAATGCTATGTTTATGAGATTTTTTTTTCTTTTAAATTAGGATTCGCGAACCCGACACAGATAACCGCTTTGGGTTCGCATACCTAAAATATTTTAAATTGATTAAAATACATAATAATAGAATTGTAATGTACTTTAGTAGTAAGGTACTTAAAGTAAGTTTAGTATATGAAAAATAGTTTTAAAATGTTTTTACAACGTTTTTCGGCACCACGACCCTGTCGCGCACCGTGTCGTAACTTCCTTAGGGATTTGCGATGTGGACGCGGCTCTGCGTAGTTTTAATATTGTGGAATACATATTTAAAGGTTGTTAATATTGAATTTTAGGGAACAGGTGTACTAGCAAAGCACTATAACTTCGAAAATTATTACTAGAATTATTTAAAAACAGTTTTCAATAGTTATTGCGGAGCCGCGACACTGTCGCGTACCTTGCCGGCCCGTATTTCCGGGTGCGCGGATGTACGCAACTTCAGCATGATTTTTATAAGTATTTTATTTGCAAATGTACAAGTTAAATGTGTTTTACAAATTTACAGATTTGTTGTGAAAGTGTAAAAAATAACACTTTTATAGAAGAAACTTACTTTTAACAAGTATTTAATACATTTCTCGAGGGCATGACGTGAACGCGATGATGACGCGAACCCTTCGCGACGTCATTTGACATAAAAAAAAGAGATTTGATTGGTTCAGAAAGCTTTCTATCCTTGAAGAGAGAGGATCCAACCCCTTTTTCTGCATTTTGGTGTGTCACTACAGCTTCACACCTTCTATATTTGAACTCACTATTTTGAGTTTTTGTTGGTGTTTTCAATTCCTTTTTCAAAGAGAAGATGGCATCTGGAGAAGAAGAGAGTGCAGAGGAGTTTGAAAACATGGAAGAGCAAGACGAGCCTTTAAAAAAACGAAAGGAGAGTATAGTCTGGACTTTCTTTACTATCCCTGAAGGGGAAAAAAAGTTAATGCCAGGAAAGTCACCTGTTCGCTTTGTGGGAAAATGCTTTCCAGAGGGTCGGAGCGAAAGTACTCCTGTGGCACTTCATCTATCATGAAGCACCTTCAAACCATCCATCCCACCTGACTTGCAAGAGAGCAGTGTGCTAGAGAGAAGAGAGAGCAAGCTCAACGTGGTGAATTAGGAGAAGCTAGTACTTCATCTGGCGGAGTACTTAGTTCACCACAACCGGTGACATATCCTGAGTTGGCTGATGCAGGGATACATTGCTGCAAATGCCAAACTATCTTGTGTGTTGGAGAGCAGTCTATCTCAGCTGTTATAACACTTATCAAGAATCACAAGTGTTACTTTTGTTTTGTACTTGACTTTTTTCCACAGTGTGAAGAAAGATTGTCTAAAAGTTCGTTTTTTTTCAAAAAGTTTTAGAAAACACCCAAAAAACTCAAAATAGTAAAAAAAAAAAAAAAAAGAGTTACCAAAAAAAAGGTTCTTCTGGAACCGCCTATTCTGGTTAAAGATAGAAATTATTTTTTTATATGTATGTTAGTAGTGGTGAAAATATGCTTTGTCCTATGTTTTTATATGTAGTGAATGTGTTTGCATGGGTAGTGCCTGGGTGATTGGATGAGTACGTAGGTTTAATGTCTGAGTGATTGAATGAGTGCACAGATAGTGGCTCTGTGATTGGCTGAGTGCACAGAAACTGCCGGAGTGATTGGATGAGTGCATGGGTAGTGCCTGGGTGACTGGATGAGCGCAGGGGTAGTGATTGGGTGATTGCATGAGTGCCTGAGTGAATGGATGAGTGCAAATGAAGTAACTGGATGATTGGATGTGTGCTTAGGCAGTGCCTGTCTGAAAGGATGAGTGTATGGCTTGTCCCTGAGTGAATGGATGAGTGCAAGGGAAGTGCCTGAGTGAATGGATGAGTGCATGGGTAGTGCCTGGCTGAATGGACGAGTGCAATGGTAGTGCATGAGTGAATGGATGAGTGCATGGGTAGTGCCTGGGTGATTACATGGGTGCATAGGAGGTGCCTGGGTCATTGGATGAGTGCATGGGTAGTGCCTGAGTGAATTTATCATTCATGAGTAGTGCCTGAGTGAATAGATGAGTGTATGGGTAGTGCCTGAGTGAAAAGATTAGTGTATGAGTAGTGTCTTGGTGATTGAATGAGTGCATGGGTAGTGCCTGAGTGAATGGATGAGTATATGAGTACTGCCTGAGGGAATGGATGAGTGCAAGGATAGTGCCTGGGTGACTGGATAAGTGCATGGAAACTGCATGAGTGAATGGATGAGATTATGGGTAGTACCTAAGTGAATGTATGAGTGCATGAGTAGTGCCTGAGTGAGTGGATGAGTGCAACGGTACTGCCTGGGTTATTGGATAAATGCATGGGAAGTGCCTGAGTGAATGGATTAGTTCATGAGTAGTGCCTGAGTGATTGGGTGAGTGCAATGGTAGTGCATGAGTGAATGGATGAGTGCATGGGTACTGCCTGCATGATTGGATGAGTGCATTAGTAGTGCCTGAGTGAATGGATCACTGCATGAGTGGTGCCTGAGTGGATAGGTGAGTGTATGTGTAGTGGCTGAGTGAATGGATTAGTGCATGAGTAGTGCCTTGGTGATTGGATGAGTGCATGGGTAGTACCTGAGTGAATGGATGAGTACATGAGTAGTGCCTGGGTGATTGGATGAGCACATGGGTAGTGCCTGAGTGATTATATGAGTCCATGGGTAGTGCTTTGATGACTGGATAAGTGCATGAGTAGTGCGTGCCTGATTCTATGAGTGCATGGGTAGTGCGTGTGTGATTCTATGAGGGCATTGGTAGTACCTGTGTGATTGGACGAGTGTATGGATAGCACATGGGTGGTTGAATGTGTGCATGAGTAGTGTCTGGGTGAATGGATGAGTGCATGGGTAGTGACGGATATAGTAGATCATGTAGTTGTTAAGCTAGGGCCATTAGCTCCAGGATATATGTTAAACTGCATGTTCAAATGCAAACATATGTCAGACATGGAAGCTGTTAAACATTCAAATGTAACAAAATACACTTTCAGTTTCAAGCATAGATATCACTATGTATGTACTACTTCCAGTATACCTTTGTGGAGACTAATATGGGCTAGGATAGAGGTAAATACACTTTTCAACATGTTTTAAAACTCACATTTCTATAATAGTTTCTTTAAGCAGAAGCAGTTTGCAATAGAAGGTCTAATGCAAAATAAAAGGCCAACTATTATTATGCCACTTTTATTTGTGTCAGCATTTTCTCAGAAAGTGAGCGTGTTACTGCTTCTCAGCAGTAGAATGACAGTTTTTAAGTAGTCTATAAGTAGCAGGTTATGTGTGTTAGACACAAATGACATATTCTTACATCTTAAACAATTGTCCAGTTTATCAAGATTATTAAATTATATATTCTTACCTTTGAAGTAATTTAGATACATCATTTAGTAAATCTGTTTTTAGAGTAGTATTATCCTAAACAGTACTAAAGCTTTTTCAATGTTGAACAGTACCTGCTATTAAGAAGAAAAAGAAAAACTATTATATAACCATATTATATTAGAAAAACCATAATATTACGTTTTTCTGAACATGACATTATTTTATAATTAGATATCAGTTTCAGTTTCCCTTTTTTAACTGTTCTCAGATTGCACAATACTTCACCATACACAGTGATTTGAATGTAGCATCATCATTGAACAGTGGGGAAAAAACAATTAAATGGATCGTATAAAAAAAAAAAAAAAACAGCATAGTACATCATTATCAATATGTGTAACTATGTGTTATAGTAACTACATTTCCTTAATCACTTCTTTCATCTACATTAACTCTACCATTTATCATAAATAGATTTAAAAAAATTACTATTACTATTACACCTGTTACAGTATTGACAACAAATATATATACTACTTGCTTTGTCAAAAGACATTTTTCAAAATCTTATATCTATTAGGCAAAATAATAATCAAAACACTAATTATGAATACTAATAGAATCCAGTGGTTTTTATTTTCTGTTGACATCACCCCCAATAGGCCGAATGATGTTCTTAAAACTTTGGCTGGAGCAATAACATATAAGAATTTGCTAATTGAGGAGGTAATCTAGCTTTGAATTCCAGGTGGGCATCATTGCAATGTGTCCATCCATTGGTACATTTTAAATAAACAATGTATTGTCCAGATGTTACAGTAGGTCCTTCATGAAAAATAATAGCCACTGTTGTATAAGTTCTTATTGAAATAGATACTTGACTTCCTTTAATATTTTTAATTTTTGTTTCCAATTTTGTTGTATTTGCTCTACAACGCTTTAACATTAAAATTAGATATTTTCCAAATCTTTCTATATGCAATGTAGCCAACATGTCTGATCTACAATGTAAACATGTCATATCTTCATTTGCTGTTTTAATCAATTTGTTAAAAGGCACTGATTTGCAGTATGGTATCGTTAAGTATAGGAATCGTTCTCTTCGTATTTTAGTGGTAGAAGTAAATAAACAATCTTCACACTTATGGTCCCATTTATAACTTAGTCCAAATAAGTTATCAATGTTTATTCCTTCATCCTCTAATACTGCAAACATGAGCATTAGAAATTCTTGTGCATCTTGTTGTATGTTGAGTGTAATTGTCAATGAACCGGTACATATAACTAAAAGATGTCTAGTGCCAGAAGCAATATGTATTTTACTTCTGTTGGTTACCAACTGTTGAAATAAATGATATAGTGCAGAACAGAATCTTTTTTCACGGTTTTCCATGATTTCATGATGAAGACGTGGTAAATAAAACCTTACATTCAGAATCACGTTAGCATAACAGTTTTCTAACTGGTATCCTACAATGTCATCATCACTTTCCACTTTCTTTTCTTTACGCCTTCAACTTTCTCTTCAATACTTTCCTTATCTTGAACTTCAGTGTAATGTTTGATATATTTCTGTTTTGGACACAGTACACGTTTCTCATATATCGGGTATTCACCTAAATGAGGAGCATATAAGTCTTCTTAAACGATTGTACTCTCTTACACAATTTGCATCAGCACTAACCTTTTTCTCATCAAATTCTATCAAATACAATCCGGACAATGTTCTTACTTGAGACAATGCAACGTATGCCATTTCCTCTTTGAACACAGTACTTCCAATATTTACAAAAGCAGTGTCTATACTTCAACCTTGAGATTTGTGAATAGTTACTGCATATGCTAGAGACAGAGGAAACTGTAGTCTTCGAACATACAAGTCCTTTACAAGCATAAAACGTACAACACAACGCCCAATCTGTCTTACTTCATTAATCTGGTCAAATTTTATAATCAAAAATTCTATTCCATCTCTAGTTTGAAAATTTAGAAAATCAACAACTTTTCCCATTGCTCCATTTACTAATTTTTCTTCTACATTCAAATTATGCTGCAAAAATACTCAACAGTTTTTACATACACGTAAACACTTTTCTAATCCTGCAGTTTTAGATACAGACTTTTCCATAGAATCCAATCTAGCCTGTAGTGTTTCTGTAAGAAGAATTGTTACTCCTGGTGTTCAATTTTGTCAATAGCTTTAATTTCTAGAATTTGTTGTTTTTCCAGTCTGAGTAGATGTTCATTAAATGTAGAACACTCTTGCAGTGTAGGCATTAGGCAAACTATAGATTTTGTTTTCTACAAGCATATTGTACATTAATTCTGCTGCTGTCTTTCAGATGTAAACAAGTTCCTTAGTAGCCGACTTTCATAAGCTTGTTTACCATGTTTTATCAACATACCAATTCTTATATCTGTAAGAATATTTCCATAATCTTCATCACCCGCTTGTCACATATTCTTAACAAGTTCCTAATATTCAAAGTTTAACCAAATATTTACATTCCCAATACTTCCCAAAGATTTCCTTGTGTTATCATAGAGAAGTGTTTTAAAGACAGGTTGTCCTTTAACAGGAGTAAGTTGTAGTAGGTCTCCAAATACAATTAAATGCTTTCCTCTAAACAGCACATCGTAATCTGTTTTTAAAATCTGTTGCATTCTTAAGTGTACAAAGGCAAGCATTACATTTGAGAGCATGCTCACCTCATCAATGATTAAAGTTTTAGTTTAAGCTTCTCCAGATAGCTTTTGATATTCCAATTTATTATCATGTGTGACAGGTAGCATAAGTAATTGATGTAAAGTAATACCTTTAATGTTGTGTGCTGCTAATCCAGTTGGAGCTGTTACGACACAAGATAAATGTGATTCTGTAGTCCTGTGTAGATAACTTGTCAGAACTTTAATTAAGAAACTTTATCCTGTTCTAGCTTGACCACTAATGTACAATAGAATAGGTTGAAATGATGAACATTGGCATTCTATTTTTTCGTGGAGGAAACCATGTTCTACTTGTTGTTTCACTTGTAGATATATTTCTTTTTGTTCAATATTCAGTTGTTCCTCTAACTTTTCAAACTGAATAATATCCTATTGTGCTTGTTGCATTGCAGTTTCTACCTCATTCATGGCTATTGCTGCTTCATTTTCAATAATTGGTTGTCCAATTGGATCTTCAATGATTGGACCAGAACTTTGACTGCTTTGTGAACTTTCTCTAGCTATTTCAGCTGCAAAAGTTCCTTCTTGTTCAATCTCATCATTTATTATTTTTAAGTAAGTTGGAAAAACTGTACACTGAATGCTATCTTTAGTTGCATTAAAAGAATCTTCGTAGCAGTCAAAATCTCCAAGTAATTCTGTTTCACTACGCCAGGGCTTGAACAGTTGCAGAAGTGCTAAATAGAAAAATTCTCGCTTATCTGGAGTTTCACAATTGAGTTTTCTGTGATTAATAAGATTCCCTTTGACATGTTTCACTAAACATCCATCACATCCAATTACTGCATATTTTTCTTCTTTTATATTTTCTATAACATTTTTTTTAAACCTGTGATGTTGAAGTATTTCATACAGACATTGGTTTTTAAGATGTGGACTTCTTTTGGGATAGTATGTATCCAACATATTAGTTTTGACAATACCAGTGCTTTCTGGCTCATATTGTGTTAAGTATTGGATTTCTTGAAAATATTTCAATACTCTATTTCGTGTGGAGGCTAGGCCTAGACTTATCCAAATGATTCCTCTTGACTTTCAAAACATACTGGCTGGGCTCAAGCGATCTGAACATTTATAAGATCCTGTCTCTCTATGGCAAAGCATCTTCAAGCTAAAGTTGTACAATTTATTGCTGAGACTCTCATCTGCAGAAATTTCTTCCCACATTTCTTTCATCTCTGACTTTTCAGATTTTGTAATATATGATGTGACATACTGAGCAATAGCAATTGAATTGTCTGTAACAAACTGAATATCCATGTTTGCATTCCACATTTTTAAAATGACATTAATATACTTTGAAGCTTCTGTTGTTCTTAAGTTTTGTGTATTCTTTAGGGATTTCTGACTTATTGTATGTCTTACTGCTGAGAAAAACTATTTACTCTTCCTTTAAAAATTATAGGGTGGGAATCCAAAACGACATTTTGTATAAAATTTTCCTTTACATGTGTATTTCTGTCTGCAGTATTTTCCACATCTATGAGTTTGAAACCGTAAAACTTGTTGTCTCAAGCTCTTTTCTCCTCCTTCTCATGGAATGGCATATGTAACATACTTTTCAATGAAAAACAAAACAGCTTCATCACTATCTGTTCCAAATTCTGTTGCATTCTTCATCCATAATAGCATGTGTATATGAGGAGCACCTCTGGCTTGGTACTCTTTTCACCAAAAGAAATCAGTTACCTCTCCAAGAGGTGGAATGCTTTTATTGAAGATAAATTACATCATAGATTGAAACCTATGGTTAAAATACCTGCAGACATTTACAGGATCCAAAGAACAGAGTTGTATTGTCTTCAGTTCAATGTTTTTTACATTTGAATTTGCTTCTCGTAGGAATTCAAGTAAATCATCCCAGGCGTATTCAGCACAACTAAGGGGCCGATTCCGATTCGGGCCGGAAAACGTACCGACCGACTCGGTCCGGGAATAAAGTCCGACCGACACGTACCGGCACCGTCCGACCCGGGTAGTACGATGAAATGCATGGGAAACACGACCGACTCGTACGGAACTCAAGGCGAACGACCGACCCGGACGGAAACAAGCTATCCGGCCGGGAAAACACGCGAATCGAACCGACCGACACGCACCAGGAAATAACCCGAACGAAACGTACCCGCGAACTCCGACCCGCGCAGTACGATGCAATGGGTGCAAATACAGACCGATTCGCACGGAGCCCAAGCCGTACGACCGACACGCATACAAAAGCCAGCCGGACAAACACAATACTCCGCGACCGACGCGTACGCCGCATATGAAACTGAGCTGAAACACAGCGGGAACGACTCGGAGAGGCACGTACGAGACAACTGCAACGTCCTACTCGGTCAAAAGAACGACTCCTACATGCACAATAATCACAAATGAAAAAATACAAAAAAAAGGGCCAAACAAGCAATGACAAAGCCAATAAATACAGGGGGTGAAAAAAATGGATCAAGGACACACCCCCAACTCCACCTACATAAAGCCCACAAATCCCTACCATGATCCTTTGCAAATTCCACTGACCTGCCAGCAGAGAACACCATCACACAGCAAACACAGACACACACACAGCCCTTCCAACACAAAAGCCACACACCAGTAGCACCTCAACAAATAGCACACTCACACACACCCAGCAAAACCTACACCCACACACCCTCACTTGCACACACACACATCAATCAGCACCACCACCCATCAACATGCCCCTAAAGAAGAATCCAAAGTTCCTAGATAGTGAATTGGAAGTCATGGTAGACGAGATCCTGAGGGTAGAGCCACAGTTGTTTGGCACATTGGTCCAACAGACCCCCATGTCGCAGAAAACCAAGATGTGGGCGAGGATCGTCGACAGGGTGAACGCACAATCACCATGTTTGCGCACAAAGGAAGACATCCAGAACAGGTGGTATGATGTGCGCAGGAGGGCCAGGGACCTGCTGAAGAAGGATTACCTCCTGAGCCAGCACACCGGCAGTGGCCCTCCTGCCAAACCAGTATACCTCAGGCCCTGGGAGGAGAAGGTGCGGCCCATCCTACCACCAGTGAGCGTATATGGACTAACAAACATCCCAGAGCCTGGTGAGTACACAACTAATATACACAATATTGTGTGCCAATACACACACATCACTGTCAAGGGGACAGTCAAACCATGCACCCCTAGCAAATCAACAGCAACCAAAAGATATTCATCCCAAGAAGTGTATGTTAGTCAGATAAACACAATACATGCCATGTCATAGTGATATGTAACTGTGTCATGACATGTACAAATCCAATACCAAATTGAGCTAGGCAGTGGCACAAATCTAACCAACAAACACTGTCAGATATTAAGCCACCACTAGAACACCACCTCACAGGGAAGCTCACAGAAAGGAAGGAATCCTGTGTATGCTGGTGAAGTCAGTGTAACCAAGAGCATGATGGGACTCGTAGTAACAGATAATGGGCAGCCTCACATTTGGACCATCAACACCACTCTGAACCATGCTCACATCACAGGGAGTGGATAAGGACTGACAAGATGGCTGACACTGGGTACTGCTGTGGGGTGCACAAGGCCCTGCTGGGAACTGTGCACCAACCAACAGCAGGACACCACTGTCAGCCATCTTGCCATTGCTGTCACACTCACACACAGTGAAGTCCACTCAAAAGGAAGGAAGTATGGGCATGCTGGGAAGGGGGTGTAGGCAATAGCATGATGGGAGTTGTAGTCACAGATACTGCTCACCCTCACAATTGGCCCATCAACACCACTCTGAACCATGCTCACATCACAGGGAGTGGATAAGGACTGACAAGATGGCTGACACTGGGTACTGCTGTGGGGTGCACAAGGCCCTGCTGGGAACTGTGCAACAACCAACAGCAGGACACCACTGACTGACATCCTGAAAGACAACATGCACTCCCTGCAATGCAAGCACGTTGCATGGTGGGATATCTGGCTGGGTGGGAAGGAGGACTCACAGCACTGACCATAGTTACAAGCAGCTCACCTCACACACACCCTCAACACAAACTTCACATAACCCACCTGGGAGAATGCAATGCCTCACATACCAAATGAAGATCCCACAAAGAACCACCACCCTGGGTAATGCTGTGTGAAGCACAGGGACACTCTTGGGACTTGTAGCCAAACAAACGCAAGGACAACACTGTCAGCCTTCCTGTCAGCACAGGCACACTACCCCACAGGGAAGCAGAGTCAAAAGGAAGGAAGTACGGACATGCTGGGAAGGGGGGTGTAGGCAATAGCATGATGGGAGTTGTAGTCACAGATACTGCTCACCCTCACAATTGGCCCATCAACACCACTCTGAACCATGCTCACATCACAGGGAGTGGATAAGGACTGACAAGATGGCTGACACTGGGTACTGCTGTGGGGTGCACAAGGCCCTGCTGGGAACTGTGCAACAACCAACAGCAGGACACCACTGACTGACATCCTGAAAGACAACTTGCACTCCCTGCAATGCAAGCACGTTGCATGGTGGGATATCTGGCTGGGTGGGAAGGAGGACTCACAGCACTGACCATAGTTACAAGCAGCTCACCTCACACACACCCTCAACACAAACTCCACATAACCCACCTGGGAGAATGCAATGCCTCACATACCAAATGAAGATCCCACAAAGAACCACCACCCTGGGTAATGCTGTGTGAAGCACAGGGACACTCTTGGGACTTGTAGCCAAACAAACGCAAGGACAACACTGTCAGCCTTCCTGTCAGCACAGGCACACTACCCCACAGGGAAGCAGAGTCAAAAGGAAGGAAGTACGGGCATGCTGGGAAGGGGGTGTAGGCAATAGCATGATGGGAGTTGTAGTCACAGATACTGCTCACCCTCACAATTGGCCCATCAACACCACTCTGAACCATGCTCACATCACAGGGAGTGGATAAGGACTGACAAGATGGCTGACACTGGGTACTGCTGTGGGGTGCACAAGGCCCTGCTGGGAACTATGCAACAACCAACAGCAAGACACCACTGAATGACATCCTGAGAGTCAACCTGAACCCACTGCAAGGGTGGCATGCGTCATGGTGGGATAACTGGGCTAGGTGGAGAAGGATGGCCGGATGTCCACCAAATACAACCAATGCTGGCCATGCATACACCTCAACATTCACATTGAAATGCCCCAGGTATGCATGACAATGTGCCACACCAATATCAACCTCTTACTGTGACAACTTAGGACAATGCAATGTACATGCCCGCATCCAGAGGTACAGTCACAACTGTCAGGTGTGTGAACCATTGATGCCTGTAGAAACATAACATACAATGTGTGTCTCTTCCAAATACAGGTGATGATGATGGGGACACAGCAGCAGGCGAGGAGGAGTCCCTGTCCCAGGCTCCGGGGGACACAGAGCTCACTGGTGTGGAACAGCCTCTGCCCTCCTCGGATGGCGAAGACCTACCTGGCACCTCCGGTGTGAGTCATCATGCAGCACCAGCTGGAACAACATCTGCACCCCTTGCACCCACCCCTCCAACAACTGCCAACACACGACACGGACAGACCAAGGACCACCGATGACAACAGCATAGGGCCCCAGGCCCACCGTGGAGCAACGGACGACAACACCACTAACAACCCCCAAGGGGGCCTCGGGTCACCTGTGCATGCCATCGCAGGCCCTGCACGTGTCGCCAGGGGTGGTAGACATAGGTCGCTGCTTGCAGAGGGGTCTGGACTGCATGATGACCCACAACTGGCACGCATCGCTGATGCGTACCAGGATAGCACCGGAGAGGTCAGACAGGTAGTGGGGATCCTCAAGGACATACAACAGCAGCAGGCTGCCCATCATGCCCGCTTGGACTCCCACATGTCCCGTGTGGAGACACACATGTCCCGTGTAGAGACACACATGTCTGGCATGGAGTCCAAGTGGGACACATTGCAATAACTCACAGCGGTGCATAGGGACATATTGACATGCCTCCGCCAGATTAGCACCAACCATACCTCCCTGTGTGCCCACAACATCTTGTGCTGCAACAACTGACACCACCACAGGGAGGGAGTAGGACTCTGGCGGAGACTCCCCTGCACTGCAGCAGCCTGTACGTGAGGGTCCCCCCCAAAGAAGAGGGGTCGTCCGAGGAAGGAAAACTGAGAGGTTGATGGCCACGTACATCCCCCAGGAAGCCAACACCTGTTCCGGAAATTCTCCTTTGTGTGCAAACGTTTCACCCTGTCGAATGCAACACTACTCTCCCACATGACATGGGGAGTTCAAGTTGGACTAATGTATCATATGACTGTGGACTTCACTCAGGACATTTCTGCTACCAAGACTTCCAACTCATCTGGGAACTTTGGATCACAATCCCAATGTACAGCACCCACCATCCTGTGCACTATACACACACACATTTCTGTAAATAAAATCACTAGTACACCATACTTGCCTCTGTTGTTATTCAAATGTGGATACTGTTATGGTGATGATGATCTGCTAAATTACACTGTGTATGCTAACTGCCACAGCAAGTACAACACCGTCGTGTGAGTCATGGTGACGTGACACATATGAGGGAGACACACCACTAGGGCTACACAACACAGAGACACCAGGGCCATCGGACTCATCGCCCACAGTGATGTTGCCAGGAAATACAGTGGAATGCCACCACACCTATTCAGAGTCTGTGGCAACTAGCCCACAGGTGCAGTAAGCAAATGTCAGTCAGATGTGTGACCACAGACAACGCACATCCCAAAGTGAAGCACAGGTTTATTACACATTTGCAACATGTTGTTTCCACTACAGATGCAAGGTTTACCCACGTGGCAGTGGCCACACAGTCAACAAGTGCAGAAGATATGAAGTCCAGGGGTGTGTGGCACATCACTTGTAGGCAAACTACTGCTGCCACCCTGAAAGCAGGATCATGGTGTCGGGGGATCCAAGTTGACCAAAGTACTCAGTAAGCACCCTGTGAGGGACAGACATGACACACAGTTAAAACCACTGAAGAACAGGACAGAACTGCAATACTCATGCCCAATACATGTCACAACACAACTACACAAAACCAAGTTAGCATGTCAAAACTGTTGGGGAGTACAGACTACCTGTAAGGACACATTGCTGCACGCATCCAGTCAAGTAGCACATGGCCACACTCAAACAGCACCAGAGCACCACCCACACATATCATGCAAACTCACATCATTCACATTACTTCTCCCTGGATACTCACATTCAGCTGAAGAAGTTGGTGATGAGCTGTGTGCGGACATCACCATCATCATCATCATCATCACTGGCATCGTGGTCCAGGCCAGGATCCTCCACAGGTGGCGGACGTTGGTCATCGTCATCCAGGATGAGAGGCAACTCCTTCCGCACTGCCAGGTTGTGTAGCATGCAGCAGACGATGACAATCTTGCACACCTTTGCTGGGGCATATGGGAGGGCCCCTCCTGTCTTGTCCAGGCAGCGGCCTCTTCAGGAGACCAAAGGTCCGCTCAATCACTCTCCTGGTCCGACCATGTGCCTCATTGTAGCGCATCTGGGCTGGTGTCACAGGGTTCCTGAGGGGTGTCAGCAACCACGGCATTTTGGGGTATCCGGAGTCACCTACGGACAGACAAGTGCACATTAGCTGAGTTGGAAAAGTGGGTGGAATACTACAGAGCAGAACACACACAATGGTACAAAGTCAGTACACACCGACAAGCCAGGCACGCTGGTTCTGCATCTGTGCCATCATCCTCGGGATGCGACTACTCCTCATCACTTAGGCATTGTGTGCTGAACCAGGGAAACGGGCACACACATGTGTGATGCTCATATCTGCAAGACATACCACCAGAGCATTGATCGAATGGTAATGTTTACGGTTCCGGTATGCCTGCTCATGTGCCTGTGGTGGTATCAAAGCCACATGTGTCCCATCAATGGAGCCAATGACATGTGGCATCCTCCCCAGGGCATAGAAGTCACTCTTGACATCAGTGAGTTGTTGACGTGTAGGGAAATAGATGTACTGGTTCAGGCATCTCAACATTGCCTCCAAAACATCGCGTAGCACACGGCTGAACATAGTCTGTGACATCCCACCGGCAGTCGCCACAGTGTGTTGAAAGGTACCGGTGGCAAAGAAGTGTAGGGCTGCCATTACCTTCACCTTGGGGGTCAGCGCCGTAGGGTACGGCCGGCCAGGTTGCAAATGTGGTGCCAAGCGCACTGCCAAATCCTCAATCAGCTGCCTGGTGAAGCGGTACCGTCGGATGCTGTCACGTTCCACCATCGTTGCCAGGTCAGGGAATGGTCTATGGACAGCTGGAGCCCTGCAGTGCATAGGTTGAAGAAAGAAAGATTGTCAGTCATCCCACATATGTGCCATTCACCATACTCAATTTCACATGATACATCATTATGAGACACAAGTACTTGATGTGTGTGCCGTTCTGTTCGGACATAACTCGCACCTACATGCCCATCATCTAACTTCTCAGTACAACATGTGTGCACAACTGGTACCAGGTTGTGCTATGGGAAACCATTAGGCTGTGTCACAGTACCCATTTACTGCTGTCACGTTCCACACACACACCACAGTGACATGTCTGGACAGATGCGCCACAGGCATCACAGCTCATTGACAGGTAGATTCCCAGTGACCCTGTCTTGCCACATGGACACTGGCATGACATGGCGTATCATGTACACGTCAGAAAAACAAACATGACTCCCACAGGTAGTGGCCCCTGTCGCCTCCGCAGGACAGACATGGACGCCAGTGACGCACAACATCAAAGTCCATGCACAAACAACGTTGATGTGGAGACTGTCTCCCATCGTGCACATGGAATCAGAGACATCGGAAACACAACATGCACACGGACTGTGGAGGGACATCACTATTGTGGCAATGGGTCATCCTGTGACGTACATGCCTTCCCCCATGGGACCCTGGGGGTATGTGACATGTCACACACATACACAACCTGGAAATGTGACCATGCCACATGCTCCGAAATGAACTGTTGCACATCACAGTGGTCATGTGCACAACACACAAAGGACCCTGTCCCCATGAACACATGCACAGCCTGGGTGTGGCTGCCCACAAGTGCCACCACAGAAACCACATGTTAACCCCCATACACAGAAAAGGTAATGCAGCCTTACATGCCTTAGGAAACAGTGTGGACTGGGTGTGGTGTTGTAGGTGTGCCCCTGGGTCTCTGGCAGGTGTGTATGTGGCTGGCATACGTTCACCAGTGACAAGCATGGTGACATATGCGACTGACCTGTACAGGTACGCGTTGTACAGCAATGGACCGATCGGTGTGCCCGGCCGGCCCATTGCATCTGTTGTGTGCGGGTACGCGTTGTATCCCGAAATACGCGTTGTACAGCAATGGACCGATCGGTGTGCCCGGCCAGCCCATTGCATCTGTTGTGAGCGGGTACGCGTTGTACAGCAATAACCCGATCAGTGTGCCCGGCCGGACCATTGCATCTGTTGTGTGCGGGTACGCGTTGTATCCCGAAATACGCGTTGTACAGCAATGGACCGATCGGTGTGCCCGGCCGGCCCATTGCATCTGTTGTGAGCGGGTACGCGTTGTACAGCAATGGACCAATCGGTGTGCCCGGCCGGCCCATTGCATCTGTTGTGTGCGGGTACGCGTTGTATCCCGCAATACGCGTTGTACAGCAATGGACCGATCGGTGTGCCCGGCCGGCCCATTGCATCTGTTGTGAGTGGGTACGCGTTGTACAGCAATGGACGATCTGTGTGCCCGGCCGGACCATTGCATCTGTTGTGTGCGGGTACGCGTTGTATCCCGAAATACACGTTGTACAGCAATGGACCGATCGGTGTGCCCGGCCGGCCCATTGCATCTGTTGTGAGCGGGTACGCGTTGTACAGCAATGGACCGATCGGTGTGCCCGGCCGGACCATTGCATCTGTTGTGTGCAGGTACGCGTTGTATCCCGAAATACGCGTTGTACAGCAATGGACCGATCGGTGTGCCCGGCCGGACCATTGCATCTGTTGTGAGCGGGTACGCGTTGTACAGCAATGGACCGATCGGTGTGCCCGGCCGGACCATTGCATCTGTTGTGAGCGGGTACGCAGCTGTACAGCAATGGACCGATCGGTGTGCCCGGCCGGCCCATTGCATCTGTTGTGAGCGGGTACGCGTTGTACAGCAATGGACCGATCGGTGTGCCCGGCCGGCCCATTGCATCTGTTGTGAGCGGGTACGCATTGTACAGCAATGGACCGATCGGTGTGCCCGGCCGGACCATTGCATCTGTTGTGTGCGGGTACGCGTTGTATCCCGAAATACGCGTTGTACAGCAATGGACCGATCGGTGTGCCTGGCCGGCCCATTGCATCTGTTGTGAGCGGGTACGCGTTGTACAGCAATGGACCGATCGGTGTGCCCGGCCGGACCATTACATCTGTTGTGAGCGGGTACGCGTTGTACAGCAATGGACCGATCGGTGTGCCCGGACGGACCATTGCATCTGTTGTGAGCGGGTACGCGTTGTACAGCAATGGACCGATCGGTGTGCCCGGCCGGACCATTGCATCTGTTGTGAGCGGGTACGCGTTGTACAGCAATGGACCGATCGGTGTGCCCGGCCGGACCATTGCATCTGTTGTGTGGGGGTACGAGTTGTATCCCACAATACACGTTGTACAGCAATGGACAGATCGGTGCGCACGCATTGGCTGGGGCCTGGCATGGCAACGGACGCGTTTCGAAGCTCCAACGAGTCTGATGCAGTGAATTCAGTTGGCCAGCCACAACAATGTTGCAAAATCATGGGTGTCATGAAGTTGAAGATTTGAAGGATGCTGTGGGCGTGTATTAGTGCTGCTATTCCATGGATTGGTCAGATTCAGAAGATGCTAACGACTTGGACCTATCACTTTGGACACATGGGACAGTATCTGCCTCTGCAGCAGACATATAATGCTGGCTGGTCCCCTGAGAGCTCACTTGCCTGACTACATGCTCCAGGACGACATCTGCCACCAACACTGCTGCTGTATATGCATCCTCTGGCTACTGCAATGGCACGTACTGTGGAGAGAGCCCCAGCCTTCAGCCTTGAGGAGAACCAGGCCCAGCTGGACAACCTCCTTCCACAGTACAGCAAGCTGTATGGGAAACCAGGGGAGCAGGTGAGTGTGCTGTCCACTGCCTTACTAATTGTGCATGTTGTCTGACTAGCAGGACTTACAGTGTGCACACCACTGGCTAGCATGCTCACTGAGTAGTTGTCACACCCCAAAGTGTGTAGTTACATGCACTGAACAGGTACAGTGCAGTAACAGTGCTTTCCAACAAGGTTTACTTCCCATGCAATGATACCATGTAGTGACTGCTGGCAAACTGTTCATAGCCATTGTTGCACTGCCTATGTACATCATATGCCCCTGTGATTGAGACATGTATCTCCAACTGTGTGATGCACGTATATGTTGCATGTGTAGTAATGGCCTTTTCACTTTGTCATCCTCACAGGTTGATGCCCACCAGAAGCAGGAAATCTGGCTGACCATCGCCCGGGCAGTAAGATCCGTGGGGGTCTACAGGCGCAGGATCCGCAACTGCCAGAAGAGGTGGCAGGACCTTCGGGGCTGGACCCGGAGGATCGCAAGGGTCCAGCTGAAGCTGTCGCCTCCTCGCAGGAGGGGCGGACACCGGACCCTGACCCCCACATGCTCAGGATCCTGGCGGTGGTCTTCCCTGACCTGGATGGGCAGCTGAAGGGCAGACAGCAGCAAGGAGGGGGTGAGTCCATGACTGCACTGTGCACTTTGTCTGACATGCTATGTGCCCTCCTCTGGCCTGGTTAAACTTCCACAGTACATCAGTCATGTGGTCCAGGACCCTTGTCCCTCATCTGTGACATGCCCACTTCTCCTCTGATACGCATATGTGTGGCCCTTACAGTCAGGAAATTGTGTCACTTGGGGACTGTGTCATTGCATTTAGCTTCGCTCAAGGTGGGGGACAGCATTTGTTCCCGTGGCTATGTTGTGCGATTCATGGGTGGGTCAATTGCTTACACAATGCCTAAGTTCTGACATGTAATCTGGGTGTAACTTTGATATGTGATCCACTTGCTGATCTGAATCACCACATGTCCCTGGGGAATTTGGCACACACCCATGCTGCGGGTGGGAACAATGTTTGGGCCTCAGGAGTATGTGTATCAAGTGTGTCACACATGCTTAGCCACCTGCCTACTGTCCATGACTCATCCCTCTTACAGGTGGAGCTGGACAGTCATGCCTACTCCAGGGCATACAATACACTCTGTACTCCCACTCCCGTGTATCATCTGGCATGTTGTGATCAGTGAAATGTACCCTCAGGTGTCTGCCTCTGTCTCATTGTGCTGTGTCTTCGTTGTCAGGGCTACTGGTATGTTTATCGGTTAGGGCTCAGCATGCCATCGGAGATGTGACCATGATAGACGATACTTCTGTGACTTATAGGTGTCTGATCACAGGTGTTTGCGACTGTGACTTTCAGGCAGCTGTATTTTCATTCACAGCACACTGTGAGGTGCTCATGTTCAGAGAGTTGTGTTTCATGTCCCCCATATGTCCAATTGGTATGACGTGGACAAATAGTAGTTCAGATGATGTGGTTTTTGGGGGATGGACATGTGCACTTGTCAGTTACATAACTTGCATTCCCCATGTCCTAGGATTGTGACACAGTGCAGACAGTTGTTGTCTGGCTGCCATGGCCATGTGACTGGAGACAGTGATGTATGACTTTGCACGCATGCCTGTGTCATGGCATTAAACTTCCTAAGACTGATCCTGCAGGGGAGTGACATGTGCAACATGCACCCCATTGTGGCATTGACTATCCGGACATGGGTGCATCATGGTGTCTGGTGCTGGTATGCATCACATGCATTTCTATTTAGACTCTGGACATCCCTTTATCCGGACACCTGCACTGACTCAGTGGCAAGAGATGTGATGTGTGCATGTTCACATACTTCACCGTGTTCCCTGCAATGTCCAACAACTGTGTAGGTGGTGCATGTGTCCACACTGGGGTCTTACCATCAGACAGGCACCAGACAGATGGGTGCAAGGGCAGGAGGGGTGTGAGTCCCATGGTTGACCATCAGACTGACAATTGGCTTCCCCAAATCTGTGTGAGGACTTTAGGCAATGTACAACTAAGGATGCCAGGGCTTGCTCTGTGATGTGCTGTACTTACTGTGGTGTGTGCGGTCAGTGCAGGTGACTGATGTTTGTCTGTTTCCCTAATTGTTTGCAGATACATCCACGGCCACAGGAGGGGACAGCTCCACGGACCAGGAGGAGCAGCGGAGCCAGACTGGGTCAGCATCCGACGAGTGGTCAGAGGGACCCAGTGGCACAGAGGGCGAGGGGAGCCACACCGAGGAGTCCTCAGCACCATCCACCTCAGCTGAGGACCACATCAGCTCGGAGGATGACTCCCTTGTGGAGGCGGGTGTCCGCAGCCACCACACCCCAGCTAGTGTTGCTGTCCCCGCCACCACCACCACCACCACCGCCCTCCCATTGGCTCCCATTCCTGAGGTCCGTGGAGGCTCCCGTGCTCGGGAGCGTGTCTCCTTCGTGCCAGGCACCGCACCCCCTGCCCCTGTGTCCCCTGCTGCCCTGAGTGAGGAGTCTGTGTACCTCCTTCAGCAGCTCCATGTAGGACAGACAGCAATGCTGAGTGTCCTCCATGCACACACCACTCTGTTGACACAGCTGGTGTCGGTCATGGAGTGCATCTCGACGGGTATGTCTGCCCTACAGAGGAGCAATAAGTCCATGGACTCCTCCCTGACGGCAGCCGTGTCCTTCCTCCAACAGTCCCTCACCCCTCCCACCTCTGCCCCATCCACACTTCCTGACACCCTACCTGTCCAAAGCACATGCACACCTGCACAATCACCCAAACACACAGACACGAGCAGCACAGACACACCCAAGAGAAAGGCAAGACGTGCACACAAGCATCCTCAGGGGACTGATACCACACACACATGGGATGGGGAACAGACGCACACACAGGCATCCACAGTCACTCCGCAGTCCTCCAAATCCTCTCCCTCCAAGACCCCTTCCCTTGCCTCACCTGCTACCCCACCTACACAGCAGATCTTCCTCTGTGACCTCGGCCTCTTCCCCTCCAATCCTGCTGATCCAGCATACCGGGGGAAGAGGAAGTCCACCCACACAGAGGGAGTGCCCCTCGCCCCCGGACACCCTCCCCCAGGCGCAGGCAGACACAGGACCCCATTCGGAAGTCCCCCCGGACCAGGAAGAGCAAGACCCCACCACCACCACCACGCAGCTCCACCACCCAGTCTCTCTCCTCCATCCCCCAGGCCACCACTCCACAGGTTCCCCCGCCACACCCTGCCCCAGGTTCCCCCACACACTGATACCGCATCCCCAGACTGCTTAGGCCCTCCCCCCTGCCACTTGCTCTTCCACCCCCAACCCAGACGCTCTGCCTGTTAGTGCCACTGGTGTGGAGACCGGGTCCCCTCCCTCTGTCCTGCCCACCTCATCTGCCCCCCCTTCCACTCCCTTGGAGTCATGCACTGCAGTGGAGTCCACAACCACCCCGTCTGACTCGGGCACTGCAGTGGGGACCCAGTCCACTACATCAGACCAGCCCACTGCAGTGGTTGCAGCACCCACACCAACTGACTTGTGTACCACAGTGGTGGCAGCCCCCCCTGAGTCAAACACCTCCACTGCAGTTGCCGGTGACACTCCTGCACCCACCACCCCTTCACTGCCTCACTCTGCCATCCCCTGATCCTGTCCCTGCGGTGCCTGGCCTGCCCCTTGTATGCCCCTCAAGGGGGATGTCCCCTGTCCGTACCAGTGCAGGCAAGCAATAGGTGACCAGTTGTCACTTATCACCCTGTTGGGACTGTGATTTTGGACTGGCCATTGGCCTTAGTTTCTTTTGGACTTCAGAGTTGTCCTTGACATTTGCTGAATAAAGCCTCTTTTTGTTTAATTGTGGGTTTTCTTTTGATGTACATGATGTGGATGAGTAGCATCCTGCATTTGCAGTTGTAATAGTGTTCATATCAGGAAAATGAAGTGTTGCTGTGATGGACTCCATGTGGTCCATGGGATATGTGTCCTGTTGTAGTCTGGATCTATGGCATCCTTTGCTGCAGTCTGAGGGTGTAATGTTCAGCATTTGACACAGGGATGTACGTTTTGCATTTGTAAATGTACATCTTTGTCTTACACTGATGCACATCTGGTGGGCTTACCACTGTTCAATGTTCCGATTTCCCTGACTGTGTGCCCAGCTCCACTGGACATGCAGTTTTGCACATCAATGTCGAAGGACTCATCTGTGTATACAGTGCAACTTGCTTGACACGTGTTTTGGGTGTATGCAGATGACTGACGTGACACTCCCGTACCCAGGCTGATGTGAGCAGAGCCTTCTGTGTGTTGTAGTTGTTGACTCACTGACGGAGTGTTCTGCTGACATGTTTGGGTCGTGCACAGACAAGGTTTGGCACAGCAGACCTTCCACAGGTGTGGAGTGCCCTCATGGGAGTGTGTAATCCGGTGACATTGCGTGGGCCTGTGTTGTGTGTTGTGTAAGCATGTCTGTGCGTGTTCCCTTCCCTTTTCCTACACAGGCTGTGTCCCTAGGGATGTTCCTGTTTGTGATGCTTGCTGAGTTGTTCTGTGTTCATCCAGCATCTTGGACCTGGTTTCTCCGTGATGTGGGTGCATGGCAAACTAATGTTCATGAGGTTGTCATCCCAGGTTGTCTTTGTTGTCAGGGCTGGGGATGTGGTCAAACGCAGATGGGACACATTCAGGATTCCCCTTGGCACTTGTTGTTTACACAAGTCATGTGATTTACAGTTTGTGTTAGCTTTCAGTGATTGTGACACGTTGTGTGTGTGACTGCTGCCACTCCTCAGGGTCAGAGCTGCAATGTTGGAAGTTGTGTACGTGTGTTCTTAGTGTGTCACCTTGGCTTCTTCGTTGGTGTGTGAGTATGGCCAGGATCCCATTGATTGTGGTGGATTTCACATCATGCCCATGTACGGCGTACTGTGCTGTGTGTCAGACATTGACGAGTCTTGTTGACTGGCCATGTGTGATGGGTTTCTGCACCTTAGTTCCCACCACCACCCCTGGTATTGTCATGGGTGCATGTGCAATGTCACCAGTCCATGTGAGCTTCACTGCTGCACATTGGTGGAGATCAGGGTGTGTGGTGTTGAGTGTGTGCAAATGTCAGTTGTTGCACGGCTAGACCCCTACCTCCATATTGGCCTTGGCTGGCAGGCCGTGCTGATTGATTAGAGCTTGTGTAGGTGTGATGGTAGTTTGTTGCTCAGGACACATGGCTGTGGTTCACAGTGTGAACGACATCTACCTTTGTCATCACAGTGGGATTATCATGCAGGCTAGTGTCAGCACAATGTGGGGTCCCTGGGGGTAGTGCTGTGGTGGGTCTGTCTCTTGCTGTGTTAGTTGCTGTTCCTACAAGCTTGTGTGACATGTGTAATTTGGGCTCCCTCTCATCTAACAATGCCTGATTGCCCACATAGGGGTATCCGATCCATGAGTAACTTTTGTATGGCACTGTATACACATCTGTGTGGTTGGAATTCAGGCCTCCTCATGTGTTGTGTGGTTGCCTGGGGACACTGGCACACACCCCCATCACCTGTTGTGTTTGATATGCAGTGTGAGTCTGCCTGTTTGTGTTTGTGCCTTTGCACCACTGCATTGGCATATCTTCAGTGTGCCATTGGCTGTATGTTGTTTGGTGGCTTTCCCCTGCTGTCCCTGGGACTCCTAGGTCATCAGTCAGCACAATAATCATGGTTTGTATGTCCCATTGCTGCCATGGTATGGTATTTGTTCACCTGACATCTACAGTCTCCACAGGATATCTACATTTGTGTGTCCATTGGTGCAAATATGTGGCTCTGCATTATGATGGTCACTTCTGTCATTGTGTTATTTGTGAATGTTGACAATGTGGGCCCCCATGGGTGATGTTTGTATGCACATGGCCTAAACGATGTTTCAGTGACACTGCACTGTTTGCCTCGACCAATCTATGTTGCTATGGGACACAAGCACTACTGTGCCACTGATGTGTTTGTTGTTGTGTGACCAGGATTCATCCATGCAGTTTGGCTTTGGCAGCTTTTACCATGACTACACTTACCTTATGATCACTGTGGTGATGGTGCTTTAGACCCCATTGCCACACTGTTCAAAAATGTGCATCAACTATGGACACCACACCTACCTTTTGGTCACTGTGGTGATGGGGCTTTAGGCCCCATTGCCACACTGTTCAGAAAGTGCATCAGCTATGGACACCACACTTACCTTTTGGTCACTGTGGTGATGGGGCTTTAGGCCCCATTGCCACACTGTTCAAAAAGTGCATCAGCTATGGACACCACACTTACCTTTTGGTCACTGTGGTGGTGGGGCTTTAGGCCCCATTGCCACACTGTTCAAAAAGTGCATCAGCTATGGACACCACACTTACCTTTTGGTCACTGTGGTGGTGGGGCTTTAGGCCCCATTGCCACACTGTTCAAAAGTGCATCAGCTATGGACACCACACTTACCTTTTGGTCACTGTGGTGATGGGGCTTTAGGCCCCATTGCCACACTGTTCAAAAAGTGCATCAGCTATGGACACCACACTTACCTTTTGGTCACTGTGGTGGTGGGGCTTTAGGCCCCATTGCCACACTGTTCAAAAAGTGCATCAGCTATGGACACCACACTTACCTTTTGGTCACTGTGGTGATGGGGTGTTCGAGCCCATTGCCACAGTGGCCATGATCGGCTTGCATTGTGGAGGCCACACACATTTATGTGTGACACATGTGATAGGGGGTCACATTGTATGTTCAATGTCATGTTCAGTCTTGTAGGCATTTGACACAGACTACACACGCTTGTCATGGTGTTGGGGGGGATGTAATTTTCTGTCATTCCTTATGTGGGCGTATGCTGGTTGTGTCATGCATTACCCGTCCTATGAGTAGGGGTGGTGTTAGTGGTAGGCATCCATACCCCTAAGGGTGGGGATGGTAGTAGTGACAGGCATCCAGGCACCCATGATTAGGGGTGGTGGTAGTGGCAGGCATCCATCCCCCCATGAGTGGGGATGGTAGTAGTGACAGGCATCCAGCCCCCTGAGGGTGGGTATGGTAGTAGTGACAGGCATCCAGCCCCCCCTGAGTGGGGGTGGTGGTAGTGGTAGGCATCCATACCCCTAAGGGTGGGGATGGTAGTAGTGACAGGCATCCAGGCACCCATGATTAGGGGTGGTGGTAGTGGTAGGCATCCATCCCCCATGAGTGGGGATGGTAGTAGTGACAGGCATCCAGCCCCTAAGGGTGGGTATGGTAGTAGTGACAGGCATCCAGCCCCCTGAGTGGGGGTGGTGGTAGTGGTAGGCATCCATACCCCTAAGGGTGGGGATGGTAGTAGTGACAGGCATCCAGGCCCCCCTGAGTAGGGGTGGTGGTAGTGGCAGGCATCCATCCCCCTAAGGATGGGGATGGTAGTAGTGACAGGCATCCAGCCCCCCCTGGATAGGGGTGGTGGTGGTGGCAGGCATCCATCCCCCTAAGGGTGGGGATGGTAGTAGTGACAGGCATCCATGCCCTCCTGAGTAGGGGTGGTGGTAGTGACAGGCATCCATCCCCCTTAGGGTGGGGATGGTAGTGGTGACAGGCATAAATGCCCCCCTGAGTAGGGGTGGTGGTAGTGACAGGCATCCAGGCCCACCTGAGTAGGGGTGGTAGTAGTGGCAGGCATCCAGCCCCCTAAGGGTGGGTATGGTAGTAGTGACAGGCATCCAGCCCCCCCTGAGTGGGGGTGGTGGTAGTGGTAGGCATCCATACCCCTAAGGGTGGGGATGGTAGTAGTGACAGGCATCCAGGCCCCCCTGAGTAGAGGTGGTGCTAGTGGTAGGCATCCATACCCCTAAGGGTGGGGATGGTAGTAGTGACAGGCATCCAGGCCCCCCTGAGTAGGGGTGGTGGTAGTGGCAGGCATCCATCCCCCTAAGGATGGGGATGGTAGTAGTGACAGGCATCCAGCCCCCCCTGGATAGGGGTGGTGGTAGTGGCAGGCATCCATCCCCCTAAGGGTGGGGATGGTAGTAGTGACAGGCATCCATGCCCCCCTGAGTAGGGGTGGTGTTAGTGGTAGGCATCCATCCCCCTTAGGGTGTGTATGGCATTGGTGTTGGCCATCCCACCCCTATGGTTCTGCTGTTGCTTGTGTACGTCATTTGTGCATCCCTATGTGTGTGTGACATATTTCGGGTACGTGTAGTTTGTTTGTATTGTTGGTGTTTGACTTACCGTCTGCGCCTTACGCGTCCGTGCCGGTCCCGGTAATAGATGTAGAGTATAGGTAGGACCTGCGCAATGGGATTCATGCTTGGATCATCTCGTTCGGGTTTCTCGTGTCTTCGACTCGTACTCGTCGCTGGCTTGTTCGTCTCGTAGCCGTGGATCGTCTTGTGGCGCAAAACGGAGCTTATGTACGGCTCGCCCGGATGCTCAAACGTGCCGGAGGTAGCGACGGGTTCGGCGCGTACGGAATGCGCATCGTACTAGTCCGGCCGGAAGGTGCTGTGTATTTGGTTCAGTGCGGCTCGAATCGGCGTTTGCGGATCCGGCTCGGGCGGGGAACAGGGGCTGGATTGGGTGAGTACGGCTCGCTCGGAAACTGGGTTGTTATACGCATCGTACTTGTTCGTCCGGACGAGTGTACGAATCGGTCGGGAAACACGCATTCGGCTTGTGTTTTTTCCGGACGACTACTGTTAAGTGCGCTTCCGGCCGAGATCGGAATCGACCCCTAAGTGTTAGAAACCATGTATGTGTACCCAGGTTTCTTAACATGCATTTAAGTTCACCATGACGGCGATACCAATATTCATTAGTGCCACGTTGGAACGTCATCAAATTGATTAACTGAGATTCCAAATTTTAATCTCTTTCTTCAACTTTCTCCATGAACTCTTTTGCAGAAACATGTTGAAAATGAACTCCTGTTTTTAATATATGGTTCACCGCATATGAAAGTGCAGACAAATCACTCTCAAACAGAAAATGAAATATATATAGAACGCACTGGCGAAATCTTGGATCTTCAGAGTACAATCTTGTTGATCGGTATTCCGATGCTGGAATCCGTACAGCTCGCTCATCAAATCGTCCACCTTCTCCAGTGGGGAATAGCTGTGGAAAACAATGAGCTTCTAAACCTTTTTCCCATATACTCACGGGAGCTCCTTTTGCTTCTTTCATTTGAAATAATTCAATAGTGTTTCCTATGATTTCTTTGTAATGGAGAGGATGTATGGTATAATGTTAATAAATCTCTTCATTCCTGGATTTGTCTACTTTTTCAATTTGGCCAGTTGAGATTAGTTTGCCATCTTGTAAGCATCTTACTTCTTCATCAACATTTACATTCTTATAATAAATATTATTATGTAACAGGTATAATGTAGCATTTCGAAGTTTATTAATATCTACAAACTCTTGCCAGATTTTATTACTCTTTATTGGTACACCATTTACTAGAATAACTACTGGCTCATTTTCCTCTCTGTCTACACCAACAGTTTTAATATTTTTCTTAAAATCTAAAGGTAAGTACACAACTCTTCCTTTGAGACCTTTTTGTAAATCTGTTGGTGGCAGCTTACCTGTCTTAGTCTCCATACGAACTATGGCCTGGAATGGGTGTACAGATTGGATAAGAATAGACTCATATACATTTAAATCTGCCAGTTCCTGAGGAATAGGTACCAACTCTAAGGGCCCGATTCCGATGTCGTTTGGAAAGCATCCCGACTGACTCGGATTTGTAATGCTTTCCGTACGACTCGACCGCGAGCCCTCCGTTCGACGTAGTACGATGCATCCCATGTGAAACACAACCGAATCGTACGAAACGCTATCATTCCGAACGAAGGCTCCGTAAACCGCATCGATGCGACCGACACGTTTGTAAACGTTCAACATTCACATGCCGGTCACGAGTTGGACTCGTATCAACATGCAGTGAGTTGATGTTGCAGGAGAAACGGTTACGGAAACGTGTCGGTCCGTGTATGAAATGTCAATGGGGGAGTCAAAAACACCCAAATAAAGCATTGACAAATCAACAAAAAAAAAATTTAAACCACACCCACAAATGCACCTACACCATGACCATGATCCTTTGCCACAAATGTCAATACTCACAAGGAGTTTGCACCAGACATTACTTTCTCTCTGCCTCCACACTCACACACTCACACACCCAGCACAGATATAGTTTCACTAAAAAACACATATGCACACAACTTGTTAATGATTCTCACTCACATCCACACTCACCCTCACCTTCACACTCGCCATCACCATGTCCAAAAGGAATCATCCACGTTTTACTGATGAGGAGTTGGAAGTGCTTATAGATGAGATTGTCAGAGTAGAGCCACAGTTATTTGGTAACCTAGTCCAACAGACCCCCCTTGCCCAGAGAAATAGGATGTGGGAGAGGATAGTTAACAAGGTGAATGCTCAAGCACCTTGCTTGCACACAATGGAAGATATCAGGACCAGGTACTATGATGTGCGAAGGAGGGTCAAGAACCTGATGGCCAGAGAACATTTCCAAAGCCAGCAGACTGGCGGTGGCCCTCCTGCACCACCTGTCCACTTCACATCCTGGGAGAAGAAGGTGCGTGACATCCTTCCGCCGGAGGGCGTCTACAGAATCACAGGATTACAAGAGTCTGGTGAGTACACAATCCACATTCAAATAAAGTTTAATCACACCTCTAGAGACAGCACTTCAAAGGATACAGTTAAACTAAGGCCAGTTTAAAATGAAAAAATTTACTAGATTCTAATAGCATGTGATGTGTATGTCATATTTTATACAAAAATAACTCAAAATATATTGATAATGCAACAAACCATAACCATTTACATACATCTCAAAAACTCACAGATAGGCCATCTGCTCCACACAACTAGCACCAGTGTCAGACATCTTGGCCCAGTACTTTTCCACTCACTCACAGGAAAACACAGTCACAGGTAGTCTGTTTGGGATGCCTGGGAAGGTGGGTCTGGCCACAGGCACCATGGGACTTGTAGTCACTGCAAACACTCCTCCACACACACAGCCCACACATACATGCTGGGATTATGCAAGCCCCACAGTCAGTGTAAAAGTACTAGCAACATGGATGACACTGCTGCATGCTGTCTGGAGAACAAGGCCTGATGGGAGTTGTAGTCAAGTCAAACTACACACAACAGTGAGACATCTTGGCCCAGTACTTTTCCATTCACTCACAGGAAAGCACAGTCACAGGTAGTCTGTTTGGGATGCCTGGGAAGGTGGGTCTGACCACAGGCACCATGGGACTTGTAGTCACTGCACACACTTCTCCACTCACACAGCCCACACATACATTCTGGGATTATGCACGCCTCACAGTCAGTGGAAAAGTACCAGCAACATGGCTGACACTGCTGCATGCTGTCTGGAGAACAAGGCCTGATGGGAGTTGTAGTCAAGTCAAACTACACGCACCAGTGTCAGACATCTTGGTCCAGTACTTTTCCCCTCACTCACAGAAAAGCACAGTCACAGGTAGTCTGTTTGGGATGCCTGGGAAGGTGGGTCTGGCCACAAGCACCATGGGACTTGTAGTCACTGCAAACACTCCTCCACACACACAGCCCACACATACATGCTGGGATTATGCAAGCCTCACAGTCAGTGGAAAAGTACCAGCAACATGGCTGACACTGCTACATGCTGTCTGGAGAACAAGGCCTGATGGGAGTTGTAGTCAAGTCAAACTACATGCATCAGTGTCAGACAACTCTACATTAGACTTCCATTCACTGTCAGGTAGACATAGGCCCAGATGACATGTTTGGGTAGTATGGGAGAAGGAGTGTTTGCACTGACAACATCACCTATCAGGCTTTATCCCACACACACACCTTCACATATAGACCAACAAGGCCACCAGGAAGAGTAGTGTCCTGACAATGATAGGAAGTGTACTTGCAGGATGTCTGACACTTGTGCATGGTGTTAGAGTTGTCCACAACTCCTATCATGGCCTTGTGCTCCTCACACCACTACCCATTGTTAGACATCTTGATAGTACAGTTTCCATTCAGCATCAGGGATAGCATAGATCCTGGTCTGCTGCCTGTGCTGGCTGTGAAGGTGTGTGCAGGACTGGGCATGATGGGTGGGGAAGTCAGTGCAAACACTCATCCTCACACACCAACAAGACAGCATTTAAATGAGCTTACATTACAGTCAATTATAATGTACTGGCAAGGTGTCTGGCCCTGCACACTGATGTTTTGAGTCCAAGGCACAGTTGGTGAGTAGTGGATAAATCAGACACCTGTCACCAGTGTCAGACATCTCTGAAGCACATTGCCAATCACTGTCAGGAAAGTAGACTCACAGTTAAGATATTTAGGATGTGTAGGAAGGTGTGTGGAGTACGGAGCATGATGGCAGATGGAGTCATGGCAAACACTCCTCCTCACAAACAGCACAAACAGACCACCAAGAACCATGCATACCTGATGGTGAATAGAAATCTACTGACAAAATGGCTGACACTGGTGACATCTGCCTGTACAACTACGCACTGCTTGTGGACACATAGGCACCAGTCATCAGTGTCTTCTTGCAAGTACATTCACACTCACTGTCAGGGAAGCAGAGTTACAGGTAGCCTTTTGCTGATGGATGGGAGGGTGTGTGTGGGCCAAGGCATCATGTGACTTGAAAACATTGAAAATAATCATCCACCCACCCAGCCATGCAAACTCCCCTGGGCATATGCTTACATCACAGTGAGGAGAAGTGTACTGGCAAGGTGGCTGACACTGCTGCCAGTATCAAGTATCAAGTATCAAGTGTCAATCTTGAAACCAACTCCCAGCAAGGCCCTGAGCACAAAACATCATGCAACTGTGTCAGCCATCTTGTGAGTACACTTACATTCACTGTCAGGTAGCCATTGCCACAGATGAGCTGGTTGTGCTGGTTGTGAGGAGGAGTATCTGCCATGACCATTTCTACTTTCATGCTCTGGCCTCCACACACCTTCATACATAGCCAAAATAGCATATATGGGACTCTGCTTACCTGACAGTGAGTGGCAATGTGCTGCCAAGATGTATGACACTGCTGCATGGTGTCTGGAGCAGAAAGCTGTGATGTGTTTTGCAGTCAAGCCAAACAGGCACCAGTGTCAGGTATACATCTGTGATAATTTGTATCACAATGAGGTAAGCATAGTACTTGCTGGTCTGTTTGATGTGGGTGGAAAGGTGTACGTAGGACAGGGCCTTATGCAATTTGAAGCCATTGAAAAGACTACTCCTCCCATCCAGACTAGCTAACTCCACCTGGCCTAAGCCACACTCACACTGAGGGGAAGTGGACTAGCAAGATGTCTGACACAGCTACATGGTGTTTGGAGCTCAGGTCCATGGTGTGAGTTGCAATCATGTCCAAAACCATGCACCAGTACCAGCCACATTGCCAGTACATTTACCCACACTGTGAGGTAAATATAGGCACACAGGAGTCAGCATGTCTGGGTGGGAGTAGGTGTATTTGCAATAGGTACAACTCACATCAGGTCTTGTAAGACACAGAATCCTCCCAACCAGCCCAACAAGCCTAACAAAAAGTCTGCTTACTTGTAAGTGAGTAGCAATGTACTGACAAGATGTTTGACAATGTGGACTGGTGTTTTTAACTCAAGTCCCTGTTTGGATTTTTACAATAATCAGACACCAGGCACAAGAGTCACACATCTCAATCTGTTCCCAATCACCACATGGAAAACCTTCTGACATGTGGTCTGTTTTCACTGTGTGGGAAGAGTGTGTGAAGGACAGAGCCTTCGTGGGAGTAGGAGTAATGTTAAACAATACTACATCCACCACGAACAACCACTTTACCTGGGACAATGCCTAACTGAAAGATGCCTGACACTGGTGCATGGTGTTTCCTGCACAGGGTCTTTTCTGTGATTTTGATTCACATTTACCACCATGCACCAGTGTCTGCAGCCTTGTCAGAACACTTACCATCACTGCCAGTTAGTCAAAATCGCAGAGGACTGTGCTGGGCTGCTCGGAGGAGGAGCATTTCTAAATCCAACTAATCACATCAGGCAGTGGACAACATACACCTTCATCAACATCACAAACAGACCCACATGAGCTAAGCGTACACACAGTGAATTTGACTTTACTAGCAGGATGCATGACATGGGGCACTGGTGTCTGACTTATCAACAAATAGCCACATTGACTTGTGCTCAAAACACCAGGCACCAGTGGCCGCCAGACTTGTCAGTACACATCCACACACTTGCAGGAAAGCATAGTTCCATGTGTTCGGCATTTGCATGCAAGAAAGAGTGTGCATAGTACATGGCCTGATGGGATGTCTGTCCATTGTGAACACTCATCTTCAGAAACAGCCATATAAGACCACTAAAAACCGTGATTACCTGACAGTGAGTGGACATACTAATATGAAATAGCAGAGACTGTGGCATGCTGTGTGGTGCACAAGGCCATGAGGCAAGTTGTCTACAAGTCATAAACAAGTTCCCAGTGCCAGACAGCCGACCATTATATTTGGACACACTGTGAGCTAAGCTCATGTCCTGGTTGCCTGTTAGCACTGGGCATGAAGGTGTATGTAGAAGTGGCACTGATGGGACTTGGAATAACAGCACACACGTCTACACACACAGGACAACCACTTCATTGTGGGCTATGTCTATCTCTCAGTGAGTTCATGTGTACTTGCAAGATTGCAGACACTGGGGAATGTTGTCTGAACCTATCACAACTGCCACATTTGCCTATGTGCCACAATGACCAGCTAACATAGACACATATCTTTCACATACACTCACAAACATTGGCTGCACAACACTCTTCCGTGTGGCAAGGTGGGGCTGGGTGGGAGGAGGGGTGTAAGTTTCACAAATATACAACAATCACTCAAACATCGGTTAATCATAGTTCTTTGCCACAAAATGGCACAAAGGTAAGAATGTGAAATCATTTGACCATGGAGTCAATGTACAAAGTACATGATCTATGTAGACACAAAGTTAAACTGTCACACAATTCTCCTACTCACAGCCATTCACATGTGTAGAATGAGATGAAAACAAGAAGCACCTCAATCACTCCATTCCCACACCTATCAGGCTAAGTTAACAGAATGTGAGTGTGTAGGCAGACACACCAATGTGACTGCTGAAGACATGTACTAAGACCAGGACACAGGCCCAAAAAGAGTACGCACAAAGGGCAAGAAAGTGTATGTATCTCATTGTGAAAGTACATATGTGGACAACCTAAACACACCTGAGTCATTCATAGGGTGTCAATAACCAGTCAATGTCTTCCAACATGCTATGTGAATCAAATACAACAGGCCCATTGATGCACATACCTGGCCATGTTCATCAATCCCCCTCTTGTCTCAAAAATAGAGTCATCACAAAAAATATGTCTGCATCATGGATTAAGGAGTCCAATCTATTTACAGTTACTTATCATGAGCTTAGTTAGCCTGTGTAATGTGTATGATTTGAGTTGCAGTGGACATTCACATCAGTCATTGTATTTTGTTTGTACCCACTGTGCCAGCTGAGGACAACACTGGAACCATCCAAGACAGCCAGGCCCAGACTCAGATCGACCAAGAGCCCTCCGGCATTGATGACTCTCATCGTTCTTCTGATGACAGACCTGCCCCTTCTGGTATGGGTCACCCCACAGCACCAGTGGCGGAAAGACCCTGATCCTCTGCAAGCACTCCTTCCTCAGCTGCCAACACCCAGCTGACCCCTAACCGCACGGAAACAGCATCCCAGGAGACCAACAACACCACAGCAACATGGGGCACTCTGGAGTTGCCCAACAACACCATTGACAACGATGAAGGAGGCTCCGTGTCGACTATGCCAGCACCAACTGGTCCTGTTCGGGTGGGTAGGGGTGGTGGGAGGTGTCGTGGGGATCGGCAACATCATGCAGCTGGTGCCGATGATGTGGAGATCCAAAACCTCTCCAGAATCCTCAATCCATATGAGGATTCACAAGGAGAGATGGGCCAGGTCATAGGGATCCTCAGGACAATGCAACAACAGCAGGCAGCCCAAAAGGAAAAACTGGACAGGTTTATGTAAAAAATTGACGAACAAACTCAGGTGTACAGGGACATTGCCACCTCCCTCCGCTAGATTGCCCCCAACATCTACACAACTCCCTGTGTGCCTACCACATCCACTGCAACAACATCTACAACAGCCACAGGGAGGGATGTGGACTCTGGCGGAGAGACACCTGCACCGCAGCTGCCTGCACCTGAGGGTCCCTCTGAAAAACGTGGAGTCGGTCGTCCGAAGAAGAAACGATGAGAGACAGATGTCTACACATCACACCCAGGAAGTGACTACCGGCTCCTGAAATCCTCCATTGTGTGCCAACCATTATGCACTCAAGTAAATCACTCTGCACCCAAAAAAGTGGTAATGTCGTTACTTTGAATAACTAAGGTAATAACTGTAATGATGTTGAAAAAGGCAAAGAAGCAAGTGTGCACAACATTGGTAACACATCACTTTCAAGGAGTATATTACTGTCTTGTGAGTATATGTACATTGTCACAACCAGGTCATGGCCCAAACCATAGGACATGTCACAGATGCAATGCAAGTATATTGGTCAAAATACTAGCACCATTTTAAGACACAATAAACACACTTTTGTTAGCATGACAGTGCATCATGGAGCATGTTTATTGTAAAAACAAATTACTTTGGATGTGTGAAAACACACAAGGCATGAATCCTTGTGTATCATAGGATTATTTCCCTGACACAATCTTGCGCATTAACACTATTTAAATGGACATCACACAGTAAGAAAAAGCGGTAACGTGAAGAAACATGTCCATCAGTCCAAAAGGAATAGCGTGTCCTGGATTTCCAAACAAGTCCAATGTTTCAGTAGGTGTCTGGTGGGGTCACAAATTGCATGGTTGACAAGTACACAGGACTGATTCTCTTCAATTTTGACAAGATTGTCAGCTGAAGCACAAGATTGTCAGTGTGTAAACTATCTTTGATTCACCGTAACACTGTACATCTCAACTTTTCCATCTCACAAATACTTATCATACAACTTAGATCATGGCAATTTGTATACACTCACAAACATACATACACATTGTGCACCAGCAACACAACAACAAACATTTAGGGGTACTCCCCTACTTTCATTGCATGCCTACACTCATGTGAAGAAGTTGTTGATAAGCTGTCGCCTCAAATCCACGCCATCATCATCATCCCCACTGTCGTCATGTCCCAGTCCTGGATCCTCCCTCGCTGGTGGATGCTGGTCTCCATCGTCTTGTATAAGTGGAATTTCCCTCTGAATAGCCAGGTAGTGGAGCATGCAGCAAACATTGATAATGTTGCACACCTTCAATGGTGCATATTGTAGGGCTCCTCCCGTCCGGTCGAGACAGTGGAATCTTGTCTTCAGGTGGCCAAAACACCACTCAATGACTCTCCGGCTCCTACCGTGTGCCTCATTATACCGCATTTCGGCTGGGATGACTGGGTTATGGAGTGGCGTCAGTAACCAAGGTTGGTTGGGATACCCAGAGTCTCCTACATTGCAAGCAGAAAAATATGATCTGTAGTTGATTAACAGAGCATTATCAGACATACAATCTACACACAACAAAGCACACAAGTCACATCACCTACCAACAAGCCAAGCACGGTCATGTTGTGCCCATGACATCAAACGGGGAATGGCACTGCTCCTCATGATGTAAGCGCCATGTGCAGATCCAGGGGAACGTGCACAGATGTGGGAGATGGTCATATCTGCCAAACAAACCACCTGGGCATTAATTGAGTGGTAATGTTTGCGGTTACGATACACTACCTCAGAAGCCTGTGGTGGCACCAATGCAATGTGGGTGCCATCAATGGAGCCAATTACATGGGGTAAGTGTCCCAATGCATAAAATGGACCCTTGATGTCTCCAAATTCTCCAGGTGTCGGAAACTTTATGTATTGGCACAGAAAATTCATCAATGCAGCCAAAACATCTCGCAGAACACGGCTGAACTTGGTTTGTGACATCCCACCAGATGTTGCCACTGTGTACTGAAATGTACCGGTGGCAAAAAAGTGTAAAGCTGCCATAACCTTCACTTTGTCCATCAGTGCAGTTGGATATGGCCGACCAGGCTGTAGATGAGGGGACAACTGCGCAGTCAAGTCTTCAATGATTGGCCTTGTGAAGCAGTACTTCCTGATGGTGTCACGTTCTTCCATAGTTGCCAGGTCTGGAAAGGGCCTGTGGACTGCAGGTCGTCTGTGATACCTATGTGGAGAGTATGGACACAGTTGTTGTCAAGTCACAACGTACCATGCAACATGCTTAGAGACAAAGGGAACATGAAATGTGAACACAACTGAACCTACAGATCCTTCTAATACATGATTTAATTATCAAAAATCTTTGTTATATACATATGCCAGCATCAGTAGCATACACAGACATGTTATCAGGGTATGGTGACACAGCAATTATAGTGGTGTGATGTATAAGTCGCTAGTGTCTGACATCATGAATGTCTGCAAACAGCACATATTCTAAGGAACAATAGTTCAAATATGTCACTTTAATGTGTTTAAAAATATTACATGAATATCAATAAGACTGAATAGGAACATGTAATTCAAGAGATGTGTAACACATGATATACACATCATCTCAAATACACAGTCATGCCCAACACTGTCACAGGTTGGACACTGTCATTCATTTATGTCTACTTTACACATAAATTCACATACACTGATTACTTTCAATGTAGTGGATTTAGAACAAGGTAACAATATCATGCACTGCAGCCTGGGGCACACAGATAGACTACTTATTCACATTGCACAAACCAGATGAACATGCATAATTATTTCACTGTCCAATCATCCAATGATAAAATCCTTAGCCATTACTGACACCACAGACATCTACATTCTGAAATTTTTAAAATTGTGCAATTGGTCATACAGGACACTAATGCAGTGCCAAGGTAAGATTGCACATGTACATCCACACATAAAATGATGTTCACTGTGACCAATACAATGCAGAAAACAGAACTTCCAATCCAGACATGCTTTACATGCAAATTATACAGTGTGGCATGTGTCCCTTAAGGTTAGCTCCTCATGGGAGTATGTCTCATTAATGTACATTTCATTTTTGATATATATATGGTGCATACACACATGTACTGTACTAAGATACATCATTGACAACAGTGTGGGCTCTGACGACCGATTATTCAAAGAACACGTCCTCCGCATCCGAAACGATTCGTTTACAGCCATTGGTTGTCATGGTGAACGACGCAGGTGAGTATTCAAAGGACGCGTCCTCCGCATCCGAAACGATTCATTTACAGCCATTGGTTGTCATGGTGAAAGACGCGGGTGAGTATTCAAAGAATGCGTCCTCCACATCCGAAACGATTCGTTTACAGCCATTGGTTGCCATGGTGAAAGACGCGGGTGAATATTCAAAGGACGCGTCCTCCGCATCCGAAACGATTCGGTCACAGCCATTGGCTGTTTGTTGGCATGGTGAGCGACGCGTGTTTCGACTCTTTTCTTCTGTGAAAGGAAAACGACTCTGTTACCTCACATCACCAATGTATCCATTTCAAAAGAGATCACATAAAGAGTGTTTGAACGTCACGGTAGGTGTGTCATTTGCTAGTAAAGTAATGCATTGGCCCGATTCGTACAATGCGACCGACGCAAACCTATCACTTTTGATGCATGTATTGAGACCGCCTCTGCTGTTTAGATATAAATCTGTCTGTTCCCTAGAGACTTCACTTGCCAGCACTACCTGCTTCAATCCTGCACCTCCCCATCTCTCTGCTGCTGTGACAACATCCTGTGGTAGCCACAATGGCAAGGACACACCCCAGGACCCCAGCTTTCACTGAGGAGGAGAATCAGGCCCTGCTGGACACACTCCTGCCACTACACAGCCAGATGTATGGCAAACCAGAGGGGCAGGTGAGTGAGATTGACAGTGCATTGCCCTTGGACATGTGTGACAACTGTGCATTACTGGCAGTAAGAATCTCTATCAGAGATATTCATTTATGCTATTTTCAATCAATCAATCAATCAAGCATTTGTATAGCGCGCTACTCACCCGGAGGGTCTCAAGGCGCTAGGGGGAGGGGGGTCCGCTACTGTTCGAACAGCCAGGTCTTGAGTTGCTTCCTGAAGGAGAGGTGGTCTTGGGTCAGGCGGAGGTGGATGGGTAGGGAGTTCCACGTCTTGGCAGCCAGGTAGGAGAAGGATCTTCCTCCCGTTGTGGCTCTTCGGATGCGGGGGACGGCGGCGAGGGCGTGGTTGGTCGATCGTAGCTGGCGGGTGGGAGTGTAGAAGGTCAGACGGTCGTTGAGGTATCTGGGGCCTTGGTTGTGGAGAGCTTTGTGTGCGTGGGTGAGGAGTCGGAACGTGATTCTCTTGCTGACGGGGAGCCAGTGCAGGTCTCTCAGGTGTCCGGCGATGTGGCTGTGTCGGGGAATGTCCAGGATGAGTCGAGCTGAGGCGTTCTGGATGCGTTGGAGTCTTTTCTGAAGTTTGGCTGTGGTTCCGGCGTAGAGGAGTTGCCGTAGTCCAGTCGGCTGGTGACGAGGGGCCTGGGTGACCGTCTTCCTGGTTTCGGTGGGGATCCACCGGAAGATCTTCCGCAGCATGCGTAGGATGTTGAAGCAAGACGAGGAGACGGCGTTGACTTGTCTGGTCATTGAGAGGGAGGAGTCCAGGATGAAGCCCAGGTTGCGTGCGTGGTCCGTTGGTTTGGGTGCGTTGCCCAGGGCAGGGGGCCACCAGGAGTCGTCCCAGGCGGAGGGTGATGATCCTAGGATGAGGACTTCCGTCTTATCTGAGTTCAGTTTCAGGCGGCTGTTCCTCATCCACTCGGCTACGTCCTTCATCCCTTCATGTAGGTTGGTTTTGGCGGTTGTGGGGTCGTTGGTGAGGGAGAGGATCAGCTGGGTGTCGTCGGCGTAGGAGATGATGTTGAGGTTGTGTTGGCGTGCGATGGCTGCGAGGGGGCTCATGTAGACGTTGAAGAGGGTGGGGCTGAGTGATGATCCTTGTGGTACGCCGCAGATGACTTCGGTGGCCTCGGAACTGAACGGGGGAGGCGGACTCTCTGGGTTCTTCCGGCGAGGAAGGAGATGATCCACTCCAGTGCCTTCTCTTGGATTCCGACGTTGTTCAGGCGTTGCACTAGGGTTTTAAAACATAACTGGGTGTCTGGAACTGATTTTGACAGGCACACTGCTGTAGAGGTGTGTGTCCTGGGTCAAACATGTCATCACTGTCCCAAATGGAACAGAGATTAGATTGTACACCTGATTGATGCACATGATGTCACATGCATTACCCTTAGTTATTTGTTATAACATGTAATGAGCTAGGTATATTAGTGTATGATAGAGACACATGACGTATGTGGACTAAGGGATTATCACCATGAAGGTGCGTGACATGGGGGTTGCATATCGTCGTGTTCGTCATTGCCGCAAGAGGTGGCAGGACCTTCGTGGCTGGGCCAAGAAGATTGCTGAGGTCCAGCTGGGCCTGTCACAAGCGGGCAAGTGAGGCGGCCGGCGAAGATTGACCCCCCACATGCGACGCATCATGGCGGTGGTCTTCCCTGACCTGGATGGGCAGTTGAAGGCCCAACAGCAGCAAGGAGGGAGTGAGTCACTTACATGTTGCATTTCTATCTTTATCCTGGCAGGTTTTGTGATCTGAGCTTGATGGCACTTTTAGTGGTTGTAGGTCTGCCAAACGTGCAGGCATTCGCACTAGATGAAAAAAGCAGATGGAGCAATAGATGACAGGTAATTACCCATTCATCAGGGACATGTGAATTAGTCATGTTCAGGGATTGTAACAGTGTTGACATGCACATGTGTGCTTAATAATTTACACAAGACGTGTGTATGAGTTTCTGCATGAATCCCATGGCTTTACAAGTGTCTGCACATCCACTGATGTGTTATCCTGTTCTCAGAGTGGTTGGAACAAATCATTGAAGTATGTTGTGATAGGTGATTCCAAATTTGCAAATCACATGCTAAACATTTTGTGAAAAAGGATTTGTCCATGTAGAGACATAGATTTGTTCGTCTTGGTCCGTGTGCAAAGGTCTTTTTCACTGACGTGCTGCCAATTGTGATCACATGTATCCCAAGGGACATTCACAGCTAGGGTAACTCGGATCACATGTCACAATGTCCTTCCCATGATGTCATGTCAAAACATACAGACAACATTTGGAAAAGTGAGTCCATGTGTAGGAGTATGTGATGGTGAAATCACAAGCCATTCATTGTCAAACACAGGTTGTCACTGATTGCAACATGTCATGATTTTTGAGGTATGATGTGAACTACACAGTCCCAACTGTTGACATGTGTTTCTGGTCTTGAATACTCAAACATGATGGTTTGGTAAACAAGGTTTTTTTGCCTTACTGTCAGATTCTGAGATGTAAAATGTGCACCAATTGCAAATTTGTTAACCACATGGTACGTAAGACATGAGCAATATCAGTAGTAGAAAGTTTGCATACTTTTTAATCAAAGGGAGGGACAGTCAGACTTTGTCCATATGATGTTGGACTTTTCAGTGTAGGCAAGATTGTTCAACAGTGTTGACTGTACTCATGCTGGGAATGGGTTCAGTCACAGCAATCCATGCAGTCATTGCACCCAGATGTGCCAGTGGAATGGTGTTCCGCCTGAGGCATTGTGAAGCTGAAAATGTCAGACGTGGCCGTTTGTAGACCATTAATTACATCTATGAAACTTTATTTGTTTTCAGTCTTCAAATATATATGATTCTGCTACATGACACCGTGCATAGATGACACAGGACAGTGTGCTACATGCCTGTCGGACCAGCTATGCGTACTGCCTTGGTGTCTCCAAGATGACCCTCATATGTGTCTACTGACATTGGGTATGCAAAGCTACTGAACACGTTGTCAATCACTGTGAACTGTGTAACATGACTCATGCATTGAGTATGCATTGTGCATGTTTGACAAGGTAGATATGTGAGCCATGACATATGAGCCAATGGTTCAACATTAGATGACTAATGATTTCAGGATGTGTACCATGTCTCAATGACATCTGAGATTCATATACATTTTTTCATGGCTCTACTCACATGCAGAAGAGGAGAAAGTAATACCAGTCCACAAGTCCATCATGAGCACAAGACAAAACATTCCCTGCCACAAACTCCATTAGTGAACATTCTTGTTCTATACTTTGATGTTGATACTTGCAAAGTTGCTGATCACATCATGTGTCATTGAGCAATGTGAAAGTGGCAGGTTGACAAGTACCATTTCTGTTAATGCAGCATGTGCTAATAGCACAACTCAATGTGATGTCTGATATCTATTTACATCTGTGTCTTAACTATGTGTTAACTAGGTATGGATGACTCATGTAAATATTTTTATTACTTGGTCACAGCATCATCAGCTGACACGGGAGCAGAGAGTGCCACGGATGTTGTGGGAGCAGAACGTCAAACTGGGTCCAGTGAAGAGTCATCGGAGGGGGGACCTAGTGACGGAGAGGGTGAGGGGAGTCTCACTGGCAGCAGATCTGCAACAACATCTGCAGCTTCTGAATCAGATCATAGCTCAGGTGAGGACTCCCATGTGGTGGTGGGGGACACAGAGACTGCATCTACAACATCAGAGTCCACCTTCACCACCCCTACCATCTCCACCCTCCCTGCTACTCCCAGTTCGACTGTCCGTGGCTGCAACCGTGTTAGGGGCAAACTATCCTTTGGGCCAGGCACCTCACCCCCGGCACCTGTCTCCCCTGCTGCCCTCAGTGTAGAGACCAATGACCTCCTGAGGCAGATCTCTGTGGGGCAGACATCAATGCTGAGTGTCCTCCATGCACACACAACTCTTTTGACAGACATGTCATCGTACATGGAGGGCATCCACTCAAACATGTCTGCCCTACAGAGATCAAATCAGGCGATGGCCTTAACACTGACGGCAGCACTATCTCTCCTCCAGCAGTACCTCCCCCCTCCTACCTCTTCCTCATCCACCATCCCAACTACCCTCCCTGACCCAAGCACATGCAAACACTCACAGTCACACACTGCAACATCCACACGCAGCACACAAACACACAGACAAAAATCACAAGCCACACCCGCGCACACTCATGCTACAGACAGCACACTCACACCAAAGGAAATGACAGCACCCGACACACATGCATCCAGTGACACTCCACATACCTCACAACCCTCTGCCTCCACAACCCCTACCCTTTCCGATCCTGTACCACCCTCCACCCAGGCTCCCCACCTTGTTCTCATTGAATTTTTCCCTCCACAGACATGCACCCCCATCCTAAGAAGAGGAAGTATCTACAGGATGTCCTACCTGTATCATCTGCTAGCCCCACCACAACCTCCAAGGAACAGAAAGCATCAACTCCCTGTAGAAAATCCCTCCGGTCGCAAACCAAAGCATCCACTCCTACACCCCATAGATCCCCAGAAAAGCCCAGTAAATCAAAATTGGCTAAAACCCCCACCAAAAACACACCTCCCCTCCCCATTTCAGACTCACCCCTCACAAAATTTAAGATCCCTAAATTAGTTAAGGCCACACCATCCTCAGCTCAAACTGCCCATCCCACTACAGCTGCACCCCCTCACAATCAGAGCCAACCACTGCAGTGGTGTCCCACACCCTGCCATCAGACCCTACCACTGCAGTGGACCCTGAAACCCCTACTGCTCCCATCCCTCCCAAAACACAACCGAGTCCCAAATAGTTTGTTCCCTTTGGTGCCTGGCATGCCCCCAAGATGCCCCTCTCAGAGGAGGTGTCCCCTTGCAGGAATTGTACTGGCAAGAATGTTTTGGCCTGATGTTCAAAGGTCACATGGACACTAACCAGTGATGGACTGGCCAATGGCCTTTTGTTTGTGATGGCAGATATATTTATTTTACTGCTGAATAAAGCAATTTTTTTTTTAATAAAAACATTGTTGTTCAACAACTTGTTTCAGAGTTGACTGTGTAACAAGTGGAATTGCTTTTTTATATGTACAATGATATTAGTGGGGCATGTTTTGTATATGTTACATGGAGTTTGTGCACTTTGACAGAAGGTATTTTAAGATGTGGGGTCTGCATTTCATGGTTGTCATTGCCAAATTATGTCTTGGATCAGAGTGCCAAATACATCACAAGGTCTTACTTTTGTTAGTAAATTAGAGTGGTGTTGTCCTGCAATGTTTCTGTGTGTGTTGTGGTGGACTTATGCATTCACTGTGTGATCACACATATGTGTGTTTATTCTTATTCCTGGTCTAGCGCCAAATGTGCTATCCCCTAGAATTTAGCATGCTGACTGTAACTACCTGATGATGAAAATCCCTCATCCTGCATACACAGCATGCTATTGAGCCATGTTCTGATTGTGATCACAATGATGCTCAGGCAATCAAAATATAATTAACACACAATCTGTGATCATCTGTTGCACATGACATGTATGTTTTTACTGGCCAAATGTTTTGTAGTTAAATGAACTATGCTGCAGATCAATGTTGTGGTATATAGGTCAGACTGTCCAGTTGTGACTTACCTCCCTGCAAGGTCTCTACATTGAAGCCAAATCCCTGCACCTGTTATGCCCTGAAAGTGAAGTTTGTGTGTTCAACATGACACTACCTCTGTCAATGCATGTAAGGCCGTACACCATGGTGGTTCTGTCACAAAGGCTGAACAGCAGCCTCTATTCAAAGAACAGATGGTATTCCATTGAAATTGTGACATAATGTTGCATTGTCCTGGTTGGGACTGTGTAAGTGTGTGAGTCCATTGTGCTGGTCTATGAAGGCCCACATAACCATGGTCTGCAGGTGACCCTGTGGTGCACCTGCATCTCCACTCTACGCATTCCTCAAGGTTAGCATTTAGTTTTTTTGCAACAATGTGTGAATACCTTTCATTGACAATACCGTGTGAGCTTGTTTATGTGGAAATGTCTGCAGCATGTACTCCACATGTACTGATATAAGATTTTGTTTTTGGAAGAGAAGTTTTATTTTTCATGTCTATTTTTAATGCTTTATTTTTACCCCCAACCCAGGTAATGAAACTTATTGTATAGGGGTATTTTCACAAACACCAGATATGCATAATCATATATGGGGGTATTTACCCCAAACACAAGAAATGCCTCTTTTTGTATGAGAGTATTTGCCCCCAAAACAGGTTAGGCATCTTCATGTATGGGGGATTTGCACCAAATCAAGTTAGGCATCTTCATGTATGGGGGTATTTACCCCAACACAAGATGTGCATCTTCATGTATGGGGGTATTTGCCCCACAATAAAGTTAGGCATCTTCATGTATGGGGGTATTTACCCCAACACAAGATGGGCATCTTCATTTATGGGGGTATTTTCCCCAAAATCAAGTTAGGCATCTTCATGTATGGGGGTATTTACCCCAACACAAGATGGGCATCTTCATGTATGGGGGTATTTTCCCCAAAATCAAGTTAGGCATCTTCGTGTATGGGGGATTTGCACCAAAATCAAGTTAGGCATCTTCATGTATGGGGGTATTTACCCCCAACACAAGATGGGCATCTTCATGTATGGGGGTATTTCCACACAAAACCACATATGCATTTACACATATGGTGTATCCCACCAACAAAAGCACATATATTTCTTCAACATTGCTGTAGGTAGTTGCCACCCCTCCTATTGACTGGACATTGTTGTAGGTAGTTGCCACCCCCCATATTGACTGGACATTGCCGTGGGTAGTTGCAACCCCCCATATTGACTGCACATTGCCGTTGCCACCCCACCTATTGACTAGACATTGCTGTAGGTAGTTGACACCCCCCATATTGACTGGACATTGCTGTAGGTAGTTGCCACCCCTCCTATTGACTGGACATTACTGTAGGTAGTTGCCACCCCTCCTATTGACTGGACATTGCTGTAGGTTGTTGCCACCCCTCTTATTGACTGGACATTGCTGTTGCCACCCCCCCATATTGACTGGACATTGCTGTAGGTAGTTGCCACCCCCCATATTGACTGGACATTGCTGTAGGTAGTTGCCACCCCTCCTATTGACTGGATATTGCTGTTGACACCCCCCATATTGACTGGACATTGCTGTAGGTAGTTGCCACCCCTCCTATTGACTGCACATTGCCGTTGCCACCCTTCGTATTGACTGGACATTGCTGTAGGTAGTTACCACCCCCCATATTGACTGGGCATTGATGTAGGTCATTGCCACCCCTCCTATTGATTGGACATTGCTGTTGCCACCCCCCATATTGACTGGACATTGCTGTAGGTAGTTGCCACCCCTCCTATTGATTGGACATTGCTGTTGCCACCCCCATATTGACTGGACATTGCTGTAGGTAGTTGCCACCCCACATATTGACTGGACATTGCTGTAGGTAGTTGCCACCCCTCCTATTGACTGGACATTGCTGTAGGTAGCTGCCACCCCCCTATTGACTGGACATTTCTGTAGGTAGTTGCCACCCCTCCTATTGGCTGCACATTGCCGTTGCCACCCCTCCTATTGACTGGGCATTGCTGTAGGTAGTTGCCACCCCCCATATTGACTGGACATTGCTGTAGGACGTTGCCACCCCTCCTATTGACTGGACATTGCTGTTGACACCCCCCCATATTGACTGGACATTACTGTAGGTAGTTGCCACCCCTCCTATTGACTGGACATTGCTGTTGCCACCCCCCATATTGACTGGACATTACTGTATGGGTAGGTGTCGTACTTGCCTTCTGCGACAAATGCGTCGGTTGCGATTGTAGTAGTGCTCGAAGAGGTAGAGTATGGGAATTACATGCACGATAGGATTCATGGCCGCACGTCTCGTTCAGCAGGAATCGCGTTGTGGCGCGAATCGCTGCTGAAATACTCCCCTTCCGGCTGCTCTGACGTGTTGGTTGTAGCGACGGATTCGGCACATGGGAAGTACGCATTGTACTTCGGCGCTTGAAATCAGACTTGGAAATGCCTCCGGACGGCTCCTTTCTGTGTTTCCGGAGGCTTTTCGTTTGGACTATGAGTGCGGAATCGGAGTGACCGTCTCGTTCGGTGAGTAAAGGTTTTTGTGCCTCGTACTGCGTTGTTTGGTTTAACCGGCTCCCAATACGTGTCGGTTGTACTGTTCGCCTCCGGACGCATCTGGGAGGGCCTTCCAAACGACATCAGAATCGGGCCCTAAGTTGTGATGTACTGCTCTAGCTAGCATTTTGTTTCCTTCTAATTTGTTGTAACAGTACTTACATATAAGTTGATCACTAGACAACTCAAATTGTCCTTCTACAAACAAATAAAGAGCAAATTGCTGCCACTTATTATTGTTTTCTTTTTCACTTTTTTAATATAAATCAACATTCCTAGTTTGACTTCTATAGAGAGTACGTCGACAACAAATACAAACACAATTTGGTTTTTCAGAGGAAACAGTGTTAAACTTTGTAATTTCTTCTGCAAAATCATCAATACTAATCTCTTTGTCCTGTTCTACTACACCTAAAGTTATCAAGTCCTCACTTTCTCTACACTCCTCTTCAGAATCAAAAAAATGAAACTGTACATCATCACAAAGTTTCTGTACATCTGCTACATAGCCATGCAAAAGAGCTGTATTCATTTCACTTGAACATAATGCAGGAGTTTTTACATAGTAAAGTCTCCTTACTAACTTCCGCATTTCAGAGTGGTGTACAGCTAACATTCTTAAATGATGAAAAGTGCTTTGACACACTTTTCACGAAAGACAAGCCAGAGAATGACCCTGCAACTTATTACACTTTCTTATTTTGCATGGATCTATTCCTTGCAACATCTTAATCTTCAGTTGAATACTTTTTTTTTGCATATTCGCGTAAAAAAATTCGTAATATGTCACTAGACTCCTGTCGAATACTGCAAATACTGCTACAATCCCATATACAGGAGCTTGTGTACGCCTTTCTTGAACTTCTTCAGCTATTACTTCTTCTACATTCCTAGGAACCATTTTTTCCTTTGGAATGGGAGAGCCATCTTTCACCTCATAACATCGACCACTAGTATCAACTGTATGTACTAATGTGTTCTCTTGAAAATAGCTTTCTGCATTAAAGAAAGGCTCAGTAGTGGAAGTGTGCTTCCATTCACCAGTAAAAGTTTTATAAATGTTAGTTCTATTAACCAGTCTTTTTCTTTTTCTTTTCTCCTTCATAAACACCATTGTTTTATCCAATGTTCTCATTCTCTTCAATATTAAGATAAATAAGTTTTGTTTCGACTTAAAAGCTCTATCTACTACTCTTTCAATCTGTTGCTTTTTCTTATAAAATGCTGATCTTCTTTTATATATTTTTAATACATTTTGAATTACTCTACTTCTAAATATTCTTCTTCTTATATCCTTATAGTGTTTGTGCCTTTTTGTCAGATGTCTTGTTTTTCTATAATTTGAAGTTCTTTTAACATGACTAATTCTCTTTTGTTTCTGAATTCTTGATAAACTTTTCTTTTTCATTTCAACAGTTTCCACAGTTTTCAATGTTCGTAATAGTGTTTTAAGAAACTGTTTAGCACTCTTACCATAAGATTTTTTTTCCTCTATAATATTGTGTGCGACATCTAATTTCCTCTTTTCACTCTTCTTTAAGTAGTACGTTTTTTTTTGTTCTCTTCTCTTTTCACGTTTTCTTGACATCTTCAAGTTTTTTAATTAAGTAAAGTAAATATCTAAAAAACAAAGAACAGTTTCAATAGTATGTTAGATAAATTAATAATTTTAGATTAATTACATAATATTATTCATAATCATCACTAACCACTTATTTAAATTACTTTGCCATTATCTCCATTAGCAATAAATATATCGGATATCTAACTATGCACATTAGGAAAGCTGTACATGGTTGCAAGTCTGGCAGAAAAGTTTTATAAATTAATATACCCTTTTATTTTCTACATTGAGGACTTTCTATTTATTTTACAGGATAGACAGGTATGAACCTGTGTAATCAAATGCTTACATCAGTCCTGTCTAGCAAACAGATCTATCTTTGTAGTACTAGAATGTGAAGTACGTTTGATAATATTTTCCCATTGGTATGATAGGCTGTATACTTGTAATCAGCTGTACTACACATGTCAAACTAAAAGTAGAAGTAGCGACATACCTAACACATGGTAGCAGTCAGACATTCAAACTTGAGAGAGTACGCTTTCAGTTTAAAGCACACACCTCACTATTTGCGGCCTACTCCCAGTGTACCTATGCAAAGACTTATACGGACTCAGATACAGGTTAATACATCTAGGAACATGCTTTAAACCTTACTTTTCTCTACCAGTTTGATTAGAGAGGGAGAGGTTGCAATGCCAGGGATAAACCAAAATGAAAGGCCAACTCCTGTCATGCCACTCTTGTGAATGTCGCGATACAAAAGGGGATGATGGACGGAACGCTTGAGCCAATCAAACACTCACCCCCAGTCAACTGATCTGGGTTTAATCCATCCGTCCATCATCCCCTTTTGTATCGCTTTTGTCGCCCTAAGTTGGCGGGGGTATGCCCAGACGTGGGTCCCTTGCTCACTTTGCCACTGGATTCAAGCAAGCCTGGCTGATGACGGCTGAAATGCCAGAAACCGGTCCTAGGAGGCTTATTTCCGGTCCAGGGAAGACATGGCTTGGCAGTTCGGGCTGGACTGTTCCCATGAGGCACAGGGTCAGACTGATTTGCATATGGCCATGTCTGAACTGGGGTGGTGGAGTGAGCTAAAGAATGATGATGGATTAAACCCAGATCAGTTGACTGGGGGTGAGTGTTTGATTGGCTCAAACGTTCCGTCCATCATCCCCTTTTGTATCACTCTTGTGAATGTCAGCATCTTTCTAGAGAGCTCAATCACTGTGCCACTGCCTTTTTAGAGGAAATATAATACATTCAACCATGCGTATACATACTAGACTACCCCTGTTTCACACGTTATGCTTTCTAAATGTCAACATATTTGTTAGTGCCTTTCTAGAGGCAAGATAACATCCAAACAACGCTGTACATACTAGACTACCCCTGTTAGACACCACATGCTTTCTAAATGTCTGTACAAGAAGCGCATGAATCACTTTCTGCTCATTACACAGTGCAGCTGGGTATGAATGTGCTTGTTCAAGTGTTATCATGATGCCTGGCTAGATAAGGCTTCCTTGCTTCTATGACTGAATGCTGTAGTCGCTCTGACAAGATTTGAGCAGCTGTATGATAAACTACATAGTTTTTAAGTTAGGGTCATCAGCTGCACCACAATTCTCAAAATACATGTAGAAGTACAGACATACCTGAGACATGCTAGCACCCAGACATTTAAACCTGACAGAGTACATTTTCAGTTTAAAGCAGACACCTATTTACGGCCTACTTGAAGTGTACCTTTGCAGAGACTCATATGGACTACGATATAGATGAATACATCTGCCAACATGTTTTAAACCTCAGTTTTCTCTTGCAGTTTCATTAGACAGTGACAACTCACAATACCAGGCCTACACCAAAATGAAAGGCAACTCCTGTCATACAACTCTTGTGAGTCTAAGCATCTTTCTGAAAACCTCAATGAGTGTGTCTGTGCCTTTTTGGGGTGAGATGACACATGTAAAGAAACACATAGGTACTAGAATATCTCTGTTTCACACCATATGCTCTCTAAATTTGTGTAGAAGAAGTTGTATCAATTACTTTCTGCTCATTATACAGGGCAGGCGGGTATTGAACTCTGTATTCGAGTGTTTCTGTGATGCCTACCTAGGTAATAGATCTGTGCTTCTGCGACTGAATGCTGTAGTAGCTCTGACAAGATTTGTGCAGAAGTATGTAAAAACTGCATAGTTTTTAAGTTAGGATCATGAACTATACACCACATATCAGACTATATGTAGAGGTACACACATACCTGACACATGGTATCACTCAGACATTCAAATTTGTCAGGGTATGTTTTCAATTCAAAGCACACGCCTCACTATCTATGGCCTACTTGGAATGTACCTTTGCAGAGACTTATATGGCCCGGGATACAGGTTAATACATCTGCCAACATGTTTTAAACCTCACTTTATTTTAGCAGTTTTGTTAGAAAGTCAGAGGTCACAATGTCAGGCCTGTGACAAAATAAAAGGCCAACTCCTGTCATGCCACTCTTGTGAGTCTCAGCATCATTCTAAACACTTCAATTACTGTGTCTATGCCTTTTAGGGGTAAGCTGACACATGTAACGAAGCCTATTGATATTAGACTACATCTGTTTCACACCATATGCTCTCTAAATGTTTGTAAAAGAAGCTGTATGGATCACTTTCTGCTCATTATACAGGCCAGGCCATTATGCATCTGAGTTTTTGAGGGCTTCTGTGACGCCTGCCTAGCTAACAGATCTATGCTTCTGGGACTGAAAGCTGAAGTAGCTCTCACAAGATCTGTGCAGCTGTATGATAAACTACATAGTTTTAAGTTTTTAAGTTAGGGTCATCAGCTGTACCACACGTGTCAGACTACACGTAGAAGTACACACATACCTGACACATGGTAGAACTCAGACATTCAAACTTGACAGAGTACGCTTTCAATTTAAAACACTAACTTCACTATCTACAGGCTACTTCAAATGTACCTCTGCAGAGACTTATATTAAGAGGGATACAGGTTAATACATCTCCAAACATGTTTAAACCACACTTTTCTCTACTACTTTCATTACAGAGTCAGAGCTCACAATGCCAGGCCTTCACCAAAATGAAAGACCGACTCTTGTCATGCCACTCTTGTGAGTCTCAACATCTTTGTAAACTTCAATAAGTGTATCTGTGGCTTTTAGGGATGATATAACATATGTAAAGAAGTCTATACATATTAGACTAGGTCTGTTTCACACTGCATGCTCTGTAAATGTTTGTAAATGAAGCTGCATGAATCATTTTCTGCTCATTATACAGGGCAGGCGGGTATGCTTTTGTGACACCTGCCTAGCTAACACATCTATGGTTTTGCAACTGATCTATACCTGCATCTCATGTGTCAAATAACACAGGAAACAACAAACAAATCCGAGACATGGTACCAGTTAACCATTCAAATTTCACAGAATACACTTCTAGTTTCAAGCACAGATATCAGACTATTTGCACTAATCATTTCAGTACAATTATATAGACCACAATACAGGTTCCTACATTTGGTAACATGTTTTAAACCTCACATTTCTGTAATGTTTCTCCACTTTTATACATAGTGCATCTGAAAGTAAAAAATGTAATTACAATCACTGAAGCACTCCTACAACATGCATAACACACCCTACACATTTGCAACTTACCTCTGAAATCCTGTTGCAGAATATGAAAATTTCACAAACTCTTAAATCATTTTCTTTCCCACACAATAAATGTAATGCACCACTCTCAATTATGAAAAACCAGTAATGGCAAATCTTCCCTCTCATTTCCCACAGAAATGAATGTAAGTAACTAATCAAAATACTCCCTTCATTTTTTCAAACTCTAAAACCACTTTCTATTGGATACTCATATTAACCCTTTAATACTCTCTTCTAAAAGAGCCCAATCTGGTTCAGTAACTTAGTAGAGTTGTGACTCCACCACGGTGCCGCAGTGTGGCGTCGCGACGGAGTCGCGATCCCTTACGAGAGTTCAAAAACCCATTTCCAATAATACTAGTATTGTGTTTTAAGAACATACCACTTTTAAACATAGTACTGATTTGGGAAAACTTAATTTACAATCATATACCATATATATAACATTCCATTCTATATTTTAAAACCACATTTTACTTTAAACCCTTCCCCCATAGTGCTTCATCTTAGTTTCCATAGCAACACTTTCTGCAACATTCAACTGTACCAGTAGGTCACAAATCTACCATATTTTCAAATGCAGCACACTAGCTTCCAAATCCAAATAACAGGTGTGGTTGACTTTTGCTAAATATTAGCTTATCCCGTCTACTGTACCTTTCAAACTTTTTTCCATAACCAATCAGAAAGTTACTTGTTTTCCAAAGTAACATGCAATCTATTTTTAAGTACACAATGCTTATGAACAGCCAATGACTTATCTGCTTTTTGTTAAACAACATTTTGTCCACCATTTTAGATACCGCTCATTATACAAACTGACTTACTCAGCTACAGACATCTTTTGATACCTGCCACACATTCCTTCAGAATGCTTACAGTATGGATTGTAGGGCACAGCTATATGTTCTGGGGCAAAAGGTATGCTGAACACAGAGGTATTGACAAAGACCTGGGTTTGCATAATGTGGATATTAAATGGTTTGCGCAGAGAGGATTAAAGTGGCACCAATTGCTGACTTTGGTTAAAACCTTTTTGCAATGGAAATCCTAATGAAGGATACCTTTGCACAACTGATGTCGCTTTTCCCTCACACTGTCTTTGTATACTGTATTATATACCAAAGACAGAAATGGAAGTGGTCAAATCAGTTCTGTCCACGGATTGACAAAGCCAGGAAGCATGTTAATAAAGCTGTTTCTGCTTACCTCAGAGACCATAACATGGGCTCTATCTCTAACAACAATCTACGTTTTGACATGGATGACATCTACAGAAGTGATGGGGTTCACTTCACAGATGAAGGGAATAGAGTGTTTCTCAACAACCTCAAGCTGTGCATCGGTACTTACATGTAGCTGCAACAAAGTCATAATGAACACAACGGTTCTTCTTAGAGCCATCCTATAACCCAACAGTGAAAGTTATATATTTTTTAACACATATACTCTTTATAAATATTTGCCGGATTCGCAAACCCATCGCGAATCCGCAAAACAAAAGCACAAATTCAATGAACTGCAACACATTTCACTTTTTAAGTATATTTTTTAATTCATATATTTTTAAATGCTTTCTAACTCATTGTCAATTTCAATGTAAGTATGTACTGCACTCTCATTAGCTCTAGAATAAACTTCACAACTATAACAGTGACTGTGTAATTATTTAATATTTATTTATTTACTTAAGTTAGATCCGCCACTCCACCACGATGTTATACTGGGGGGCCGCGCTGAGCGCTGCAATGGGGTTGCAACTCCTACTTTGTGAAAAAAAAAATATTATAAATATCCCCCCCCCCCCACCTTCTCTGGGCCGATTTTTGACCCGGGGACCCCATTCCCCCGGGGCCCTGCTTTTTAATTGAAAAAAAGGAAGGGGCCCTCCCCAGGCCTAGTTCGGCCCCAGGGATCCCATCCCCCGGAGCCAGGCCTTCAGCTTTTTTTAAAAAGGGGGAGGGGGCCATGCAGCCAGCCCCTCTCCAGGCCAATTTCGGCCCCGGGGACCCTATCCCCCAGGGCATGGCCATCTCCTTGGGGAGCACATGGAGTGCCTAAAGGCCCCAAGGGCCCTGGCCAGTTTCCGCCTCCTACGGGAGCCGGCATTGCTTTTTACACCCAGGGAGCTGCTAAGATGGAGCTCCCTGGGTGTAAAAAGCAAAGTGTGCTCCACTTTGAAAAAGCAAGAGCAAAATGCTCTCACTTGTTCAAAGCGGAGCACACTTGTTTGCAATGGGCTCCCGCCATCCCATAGAAAACTGTACTGTCCCGGGGGTGGGCACCCCGGGACATTGCTGGAGCCGGCCCTGGTGGGTGGCGGTCCCCAGGGCCATTTATGGCTCCAGGAGGGGGGGCTGCACGGCCATCCTCCCATTTGCAAAATAGACTTAGGGAGGTGGTGGTCCCCGGGGCAGCGGGGGGGCATGAGGCCCCCCTGCAGTTTAGTATAGTAGCCCTGGGGAGGTGGCATTCCCCGGGGCTGCGTGGGGGGCCGGAGGCCCCCATGCATCTTATTTGAATATAGCCCAGGTGAGGTGGTGGTCCCCGGGGCTGTGGGGGCACGTGGCCCCCACACACACACAATTAGCCCCAGGGAGGTGGCGGATCACGGGCCTACGGGGTGGCTGCGTGGCCCCCACATATAAAACAATTAACCCTGGGGAGGTGGCAGTCCCACCATTCTTTTTTTTAACTGTCCCCGGGACCTGGCCCACCAGGGGACCTAAAGTAAATGAAGCACGGGAGCCCGCGCTTCATTTTTAAAATTATTTTTGGCTGGATTCGCGGATCCAATACTTCTTGGTTTGAAGTGTTGGCAGCCAATCAGATCTCAGGCACGAGATCAGAAGGGTTCACGGATCCACCGCAGCCACAGTTGTATATCTGAGCAATCTTTAAATTTCTCAAAAACTACTGAACGGATTTACACAATTTAACAAAAAGAGTGCTTTCTGGACCAAGAGCTACCTTTTTGCCAAATTTGGTGTAATTCCTTTCAGCAATTCAGGCTGTAGCCGTGACTAAAGATTCCTATGGAAATTAACATGGAAAAAAGCAATTTGGGACCCCCCTTTTTCTCGGATCCAGCTTGATGGATCACCCTGAAACTTTCAACACAACAGCTGAAGTGAGTGCCCATTAGTTTTGAAAATTTCGCAAAGATTCGTCAAAGTGCGCCAAAGTTATGGGCAAATCAAAAAACGCTTTTCCTATGGAAACTAGGACCTAACTATAACTACCTACTGGCGACCGCCAGTAGGTAATATATGTATATATGTCTATATATATATATATACATATATATATACACACACATACATACACATACATATACATATATATAGCTAATACCTTTGGTGCAGTTTCAAAAATCTTCAAATATTTATATATATATATACATATAAATATATTCAGCTAACTATCTTGCACGCCTGCAATGCACTGTTTATGACCTCACATATTACATCACTCATGACATGGTCAGTGACAACGCTGATGACATCACTCATGACATTTCAAATGACATCACTGATGACATCATCCAGTGGGTGTAAGTATTTTCTAAGAGTTTATGATTGTTAAAAATATATACTATGGTACTACAAAAGATAAATTAGTTTACGAGATGTGCTACTAATGAGTAATACTTCTTCTAAAATATATTATGTGAGTGGACGTGTGACTGTGTGTATCCGTGCGTGAGTGGGTGTGTGAGTGACTTTTTGGGTGTGTGAGTGGGTGTGTGATTGGCTGTATGGGTGAATTAGTGGGTGTGTGAGTAGCTGTATGGGTGAGTGTGTTAGGGAATAGATTGCCTGAAACACCTACAATCACTTTCAGGAAATCCAAAACCATGGGATCAAGATTGGTTAAAAGTAGTCCAGAACTAAATCAGACAGGGACTTGGCTAAAACCCAGACAAGGCTTCAGAAAGTGTTCATCTTGCAGAGCCTGTAAATTTGGAACTAACAAAACCCATTATGTTACTCCATTCTGTGAGAAAGAGATCGCAATCAGAGGCAGCTTCAACTGCAGAACTGAGTATGCGGTGTTGTTCTGACATGCACCTGCGGCCTTAATTACATCGGGAGTACGAAGCTGCAGGTGTATGTCAGAATTTTACAGCATCTCAGAGCCATTATTAATAATGATCCCGCATACCCAGTCGCAAGACATTTTAAGATGACACACAATAATGAAGTAAACTGTCTTACATACTATGTAATTGACGCCATTCCCAAACCCCAGAGGGGTGGAAATAGAGAACGTCAATTAAGACAGTTGGAAACCCGTATGATCCTGCAGTTTGATAGCAAAACACCTAATGGTCTTAACAACACTGAGGATATGCATAATTTTCTTTGGGAAGATTGTTAATTAATGATATCATGAAGGCTCATCAAATGAAATAATTAAAGACAATCTAAAAAATCAAGATATATATGGATGCAATGGGCAGAGACCTTTTAATCATGAAGTAATGATTTTAAGTGTTTTAATTGCTGCCTTAATTATGTAATGTGGCAAATTTTAGCTTAATTTTTAGAAATTCTTTTAAGATGTTTTAAATAGTACTAACTGAAATAAGTTATTACTGTTAATAACATGCTAGAATTTTGCACATGCAATATTAAGCACTTTGAGAATAAGCACTTTTTTGCACATTTAGTTTTGCTGCTAAAGCACCCACGCACTTTAAAATATAACAAAATAAAATCAACAGGGAATTAACAATATGAAAACAATATGATGTATTTATACGGATAGACTGCACAGCCCAGTAGAGGAGCAATAAAAATAAAAACAACAATGGTTGATATATTGAAGAGATACCAAGGGAGTATAACATCGCAGGTAAAGGCATTTGAGCTAAAGATTAAATTCCGGCATTCATGCAAATAAATTAAGAAAGAAGACATCAAATAAGAAATGTTTACAATAGGGTTTTATAAATGTATATACCTTATTTATTTGTAATGGCAATTTTTTAGATTTGTGTATTTATACATTTATATATTGCTGCAAGTATTTTAAAATATTTTAAAATATTTATTTGCATCTGTTATGAATTGTTATGTCTTCAGCTGTTGATTATCGCGATGGCAAAAAATGAAAAGATCTTTATAACGTTGCTAATGGAATATAGGCTATTGAACTAGTGAAAGTATGTTTTCCCTGTTTGCTACCACATGACACGGGAGGCAGGGGGGTGTGCACTAAGCAATGATAAATAGTAATGGCGGACTGCACTCTGTATGTGAACAAGGGCACTTGTTGCCCGAAACGCGTCATCGCTTGTGAGGAGTGAGGATTAAATAAAAACATCTTGCCAAAGAATCCTGGGTCCGTCACTCTCTCTTTGCCGGAAGGAGGTTGTGAGAGTCTGCGAGTCTATGATATATATATATACATATATATTATATATATATATACACACACATACATACACATACATATACATATATATAGCTAATACCTTTGGTGCAGTTTCAAAAATCTTCAAATATTTATATATATATATATATATACCCCCAAAAACGGCTCCTTGATCGTGAACAAGGTCTTGTGCCAAGACCGAAACGCGTTGATCTGTAGCTTGCACTAGATAATGAGCTGAATATTTAAGTAAAATAAATTGTTGAAATTGCGTTGTGCGACCCTGTTCCTTCTTCAGAGGAGTTTGGTGAATATATATATATACATATAAATATATTCAGCTAACTATATCTTGCACGCCTGCAATGCACTGTTTATGACCTCACATATTACATCACTCATGACATGGTCAGTGACAACGCTGATGACATCACTCATGACATCTCAAATGACATCACTGATGACATCATCCAGTGGGTGTAAGTATTTTCTAAGAGTTTATGATTGTTAAAAATATATACTAAGGTACTACAAAAGATAAATTAGTTTACGAGATGTGCTACTAATGAGTGATACTTCTTCTAAAATATATTATGTGAGTGGCCGTGTGACTGTGTGTATCCGTGCGTGAGTGGGTGTGTGAGTGACTTTTTGGGTGTGTGAGTGGGTGTGTGATTGGCTGTATGGGTGAATTAGTGGGTGTGTGAGTAGCTGTATGGGTGAGTGGCTGTGTGAGTGGGTGTATTGGTGAGTGAGTGGGTGTGTCAGTGGCTCTGTGGGTGAGTGGTTGTTTGGGTGGGTGAGTGGATGTGTGAGCGACTGTATGGGTGAGTGAGTAGGTGTCTGAATGGCTGTATGAGTGAGTGACTGGGTGTGTAAGTGGCTGTATGGGTGAGTGAGGGGCTGTTTGAGTGGGTATTTGGTTAAGTAAGTTGGTGTGTGAGTGGCTGTATTGGAAAGTGACTGTCTGTGTGAATGGCTGTATGGGTGAGTGAGCGGATGTGGGAGTGCTTGTATGGATGTGTCAATGGGTATGTAAGTGGGTGTGTGAGTGAGTGTGTGATTACCTGTGTGGGTGAGTGAGTGGCTGTGTTGAGAGACTGTATGGATGAGTGAGTGGGTGTGTGAGTGGCTGTATGGGTAAATAAGTAGGTGTGTGAGTAGCTGTATGGGTAAGTGTGTGTGTAGGATGCTGGCTCTCTATATAGCACTAAAATGAAGTACACTGTACAGAGTGTCCAGTGAGGCCCAGATTGGTATACAGAGGCAAAAGTAGATAATACTAACACTCTATTTGTGGTGGTATGGGTGAGCAGTTAGGCTTATCATAGAGTAGTGCTAAGCATTTGCTGTACTCACAGAGGCAATAAATGAGACACACACTCAAGAATAAATCCGAGACCAATTTATAAAAATAACACAAATTTTGATGTAAATTTTCAGACCAAGAACTTTGTTCTACAGTAAGTACTCTTTAAGTTATGAATTTTTCAAGTTTGAAAAATAAATCACTTTTGTTCACAATTACGCATCATTGAAGTCAATGAGAGAAAATAGAAAAAAGCATTGAAAATCACCCAGTCGGTTCTCGAGGTTCACCTTCTGGATTCAGGTAAGTAGTAAGGCCAGCTCCTATGTTGCAGCAGCAGAAGTTCAGGAACATCCCAGATTCAGTCAGGAGCAGGGTGCTGAGGTTGTTGCCAGCTAACGCGCTACGAAGAAGGTGGGCCACCTGAAAACACACTGCACAGTTGGAATTAAAAGTAAGGCGGGGGATCCCACTTGAGGGAGCATGTCAAAAGGGCCTTTGGACCATGGGAACACAGCTAGATGGTTGTTATCCAGGTTGGGCTGGCTGGGTGCAGAGCAGATAGGGCAGCTAAGCATTGTGCATCAAGATGGTCCTCGTGGTCATGGGCAGGCAGGTTGCACAGTTGATTCTGGGACAGCTGGGCCACACACAGAGGGGCCTCAGGGGTCTCGTAGTCCCTCGATAGGTGTCTGCATCCTGTCTTTGGAGTCTGGATTGGACTCTTTCTTCTTGGTCTTTGATGCAGGGGGTCCGGGAGCCCAGGCATTGGAACGACACGGCTCCGTTAGGTCCTGGTGTCTTCTCACTTGGAGGGGGGGACAGATCTGACCCTTCAGAGTGGAGGTACATCTTCTTGCTTGGGTGCTGTCTCGGAATCACCAGGGAGATGCAGATCAGTAAAACGGCTTTGTGGTTCGATGCCTACAGGCTGCAGGGGAGTAGCTCTGTTACTCCAAGGGAGGTTCTTGACAATTTTTCGAAGGCTGCATGAGCCCTGGGGTTCTTGGAGGCCTCACAGTTGCAGGATGAGACAGCACACCACAACTATCGAGACTTTAAGGCAACATGCAGGGTTTGGTGCCAATATCCTGCAGCAGGGCTTCAGTCCTCGAGTCAGCAGCTCTCCTTTGTCCTTTTCTTCTCTTTGGCCATTGAATCTAAGTTCAGGGTTCAGGGATGCTACCTAAATACTAACTTTAGGGGCATTAAAGGGGGTGACAGGTGGTACCCAATGGGCTACCTACTTTTAGGGTGTCTACACCCTCTAAGTGACCACTTCCTGTCAGAAGAGGCACTACCCGGACCCTAATTGGCTAATTACATCACAAACCAAGATGGAGGGAAATGAAAAGTGGGGTCCACATCACCTACCCCACCTTAGGGGTGGTGCTGGCTGAATGGGGACCCACCTCCTAATTTACCTGATTTTTCCACCTGTCCTCCTACCAAATGTGTAACAGGAATGGGGTGGGCTTCCTCCACTAGCTGGAGCTGTCTGGGTCACATTTCAAAGGCGGAATCGCCTGTCTTCATGAGAAAACAACAACGCTACAAAGAGGTGAATCTCCACCAAACAGATGTGCTTGCTCCTAACTAAATGAAGTAAGTGAGTCTTTGTTTGGTGGAGATGTCGGCATATTCTTCTGCTTCATTAACGCATCACCAAAATGGCTGGAAACGCGCTTGGGGGCCTTTTGTTAAGCTGTCAAGGAATGTGGGAAAAGGGGGTGGACCTTTGCATACTACTAAGGAACACAGGGAGGGGAGCCGCGCAGCCCCCCTTTCGGCCAGGGGACCCCATCCTCAGGAGCCCAGCTGAAATTTAATGGGGGAGGGGTTCTGCATGGCCCTCATCCCCGGGCTGATTTTAGACCCAGGGACCCAATTTCCCGGGGACCAGCAGAAATTCAATGGTGGATGGGAGTCATGCGGCCCCCTCCTGGCCCGATTTCCCCAGGACCCAGCTATGTCTCCCTGGATGCCCTGGAGTCCACTCAGGTCACCCAGTGTGCTATGGGACCATGAGGGGAGCCTCAAGGCCCCCGTGGTCCCAGCTGGCTCCCCGCCTCCTGCCTCTTGCATTTCCAGCAGCTTCCTGCGTGCGAGAGCAATGCTTTCATCGCTTTCCCTGCCGGCAAGTCTGTGGGCAGGGAAAGAGAGGAAAACTCTGCTTGTTGGGAGCAGAGTGTTTGCTTTTGCTTGGCAGGTGCTGTTAGCTCCCACCAAGCAAAAGCAAACAGCTATCTCCCGAGGGTGGGCACCTTGGAAGATAGCAGGAGGTGGCCCTGGGGGGTGGTGATCCCCATTGCCATATATGGCTCCAGGAGTGGGCTGCGTGGCCCCCCTCCTTTGTTATTCTAGGGCTTGCCCAGGGGAGGTGGTCATCTGGGGCCATAGATTGCCTGGGGGGGGCACTCAGCCCCTCTCCCTCTTTTTCAAAAATACAATTGGCCCCGGAGAGATAGTGGTCCGCGGGGCTGGGGGTCCCCGTGCTCCCCCTCTTTAATATTTACCGTAGCCTCGGGGAGGTGGTGGTTCCCGTGGCCCGGGGAGTCCATGAGCCCATCTGTTTATTTTTTTTAATTATAGCCCTGGGAGGTGGTGGTATCTGGGGCATAAATAGGCCCTATGAGCGGGGCCAGTGCGACCTTGCCTCCATTTTTTATAAACTATGTATGCCCTCGGGACCTTGCCCACCCGGGGGCAACATTAAAAACAAGCACAGGAGACCGCACTTGTTTTCTTTTTTAATTCACGGCAATATTCATGAATATTTGCGAATTTTGCTGTGAATTAAAATAAAGATGCTTTTTTGTCCTGCCTGGGTCCCTCTGGGACCCCAGGACCAAGGCTATGGGGTTAGGGTGTTCGTACCCTGCCCCCTTTCTTTTTTTGTGTGTTTTTTTGGGGACTCGGCTGACTCTGAGTGCCAAGATGGCTGCCAACACTTCCTGGTTGAAGTGTTGGCAGCCAATCAGAGCTCTGCAAATCTCTGCATGAAGTTGTCATATATATATATACATTTCAAACGCCTGATCTCCGCTAAGGGCTGTTGCTCCTAACAGGGGTGGTGCGTGGGGGACGCGATTATACATGAAACATCAATGTTGCGCATAAATGACACCACGCGCACTCACCACTCGGTTTCAAGGGTGTTCAATAACAAATGGACACCAGCAAGATACAATGTGTTTCAGCCCTCCTGGCCTAGATCATGCATTTTGCATATGGTGATCAAGACCAGGAGGACTGAAACGCATTGCATCTTGGTGGTATCCACTTGTGACTAAACACCCTTCAAACCGAGTCCTGAGTGAAGTTGGAGTGGTTTTTGAGCAACTTTGATGTTTCATATTTCTATCTATCTATATCTATATCTATATCTATATCTATATATATATATATATATATATATATATATATATATATATATATATATATATATATATATATATATATATATATATATATTACCTAATGGCGGTCGCCAGTAGGTAGTTATAGTTAGGACCTAGTTTCCATAGGAAAAGCGTTTTTGATTTGCCAATATCTTTGGCGTCGTTTGACGAATCTTCGCGAAATTTTCCAAAAGAAGGTTCATTCAGGTCGGCTCCTGTCTTGAAAGTTTCGGGGTGATTTGTCAAGCGGGGCCGAGAAAAAGGGAGAGTCCCAAAACGCGTTTTCCCCATGTTAATTTCCATAGGAAACTTTAGACACGGCTACAGCCCTAACTGCTGAACAGAATTACACCAAATTTAGCAAAATGGTAGCTCTTGGTTCAGAAAGTGCCCTTTTTTTAAATAGTGTAAATCCGTTCAGTAGTTGCTGAGAAATTAAAAAATAAAAATATCGATATCTGAGCACCGAGGAGGATTTGTGAACTCTCCCGAGCACGAGCTCAATTCTGATTGGCTGTCAACACTCCAAACCAGAATGTGTTGGCAGCCATCTTGTGACTCAGTAACCGATTTACAAGAAAACAGTTAAAAAAAAGGTTAAAAAACAAGAAAGGGGGCAGGGTAGAAACACCCTGACCCCGTAGGCCTGTTCAGGGTGTCCCACAGGGCCCAAAAAAGCATTTTTTTAAAACAAATTGGCTGAATTTGCGCTGGGTGCGCGAATCCGGCCGAGAAAATTTAAAAAAAGAAGCGCGGGCTCCCGTGTTCCATTTTCTTGATGCCCCCGGGTGGGCCAGGTCCCGGGGGCAATATTTAATAATGGTGCGGGGGCCCGTGGGGCCCACACAGCCCCGTGGACCGCCACCTCCCCGGGGCTTACATTAATTATAGGCGGGGGCCTCGCGGGCCCCCCCAAGTCCCGGGGACCGCCAACTCCCCGGGGCTTCCTTCATTAATTAGGGGGGCCTCTTGGGCCCCCCAAGCCCCGGGGACCGCCACCTCCCCAGGGCTTTATTAAAATTTGAGGCAGGGGGCCTCGCGTGCCCCCCCAAGTCCCGGGGACCGCCACCTCCCCGGGGCTTCCTTCATTAATTAGGGGGGCCTCATGGGCCCCCCAAGCCCTGGGGACCACCACCTCCCCGGGGCTTTAATAAATTTGAGGCGGGGCCTCGCGGGCCCCCCAAACCCCGGGGACCGCCACCTCCCCGGGGCTTCCTTCATTAATTAGGGGGGAGCCTTGCGGGCCCCCCAAGCCCTGGGGACCACCACCTACTCGGGGCTATGCAAATGTAGGGTGGGGGGCCGCACGGCCCCCCACACTGGAGCACTTTATGGCCCTGGGGACCGCCACCTCCCAGGGCCGGCTCCTGCAATGTCCCTGGGTGCCCACCCCCGGGACATTCCCGTTTGCTATGGCAGAGCGAGAGCACGGCTCCCACCCTGCCATAGCAAACACTGCTTTGCTTCGTTGAAGCAAGAGCAGGAAACCTGCTCTCGCTTCAATGAAGCAAAGCAGAATTGCTTTTGGGCAAGGGGAGCTGCATGTCAGCAGCTCCCCTTGCCCAAAACCAATGCCGGCTCCCGCAGGAGGCGGGGAGCTGGCAGGGACCGTGGGGCATTGGGGCTCCCCCCACGGTCCCCAACTTGAGGGCATGCCTCGGGGGAGGGGGTCCCCGGGGCAAAATAAAGCCCTCTGGGGGGAAGAGGGGGTAATATATATATATATTTTTTAAATAAATAAAATATGAAATGGCTGGGCCTCGGGAGGTGGGGTCCCTGAAGCAGAATTTAACTATTAAGAATGGGGGGCATTTTTTTTTTTCTTGCGTGCTTGGAGTCCCGACTCCATCCCGTCCAGCGCGGCCCCCCCAGTGTAAACGCGATGGGTTCGCGACTCCAAGCAAAATTTTAAAAAAAGAATATGTATGTTTTTTAAAGGTAAGATTCACTGTTGGGTTATAGGGTGGCTCTAAAAAGAGCCCTTGTGTTTATTATGAGTTTGTTGTAGCTACATGTAAGTGCGGATGCAGAGCTTTAGGTTGTTGAGAAAGACTCTGTTTCCTTGATCTGTGAAGTGTACTCCATCACTTCTGTAGATGTCATCCATATCAAAACATATACTGTTATTGTAGATGGACCCCATTCTATGATCTCTTAGGTATGCAGAAACAGCTTTATTGACATTTTTCCTAGCTTTTTCAATCTGTGGACAGAATTGATTTGACCACTTCCATTTCTGTCTTTGGCATATATTAGAGTAAACAAAGACAGTTTGAGGTAAAAGCAACATCAATTGTGCAAAGGTGTCCTTCATGAGCATTTCCAGACCTACCCCAGTGAATGTGCCTAGGTCATTGCCACCACAGTGCACAATCATGAGGTCAGGGGGTTGGACATGCAAAAAGGTTTTGCATGTCCACTTTGGTGGTGCCACTTTAATCCTCTCTGTGCAATCCATTTAATATCCACATTTTGCAAAGCTAGGTCTTTGTCAATACCTCTGTGTTCAGCATACCTTTTGCACCAGAAAACATAGCTGTGCCCAACAATCCACACGGTAAGCATCTTGAAGGGATGTCTGGAAGTAATGAAAAGATGTCTGTAGCTGAGGTAGTCAGTTGGTAGAATGAGAGGTATCTAAAATGGTGGACAAGATGCTGTGTTTTAAAAAGTAGATAATTGATTGGCTGTTTAAGAACATTGTACACTGAAAAATAGGGTGTATGTTTCTTTTAAAAGCATGTTTCTTATTGGTTTCTTAAAAATGTTTGAAAGGTACAGTAGATAGGATAAGGTCTTATTTTGCAAACATCAACCACACCTGCTGTTTGCATTTGTAAGATTGTGTGCTGAACTTGAAGATATGGTGAACTTGTGACCTGTCAGTTCACTCCAATGTTACATGAACTGTTGCTATGGAAACTGGCATTAGGCAGAAGGGGGAAGGGTTGAATGTTATCTGTGGTTTTAAAATGTGGAATTGTAATTCATATACAAGTGATATGTTATTAAAGTAAGATTTCCCAAGTCAGTACTATCTTTAGAAGTGGTGTGTTCTTAAAAAATAGTGGTATTTTTATTTGTAATACATTTTTGAACTCCCTTCTGGATTCGCGACTCCATCGTGAACGTACACGGTGGAGTCGCGCCTCCTGGAAAATTACAGAACTAGTTTGGGCACTTTTAGAAGTCAGTTGGTAAGGGTTAATATGTCTAACCAATAGAAATGTGTTTTTCAATTTGAAATTATGTAGGAAGGAATGTGATTTGTTATTTAGATTTATTTGTGTGGAGAAAGAGAGGGAAAGTTTGCCATTACTGGTTTAACCTTGTTGAGAGCAGTGCATTATATTGATTGTGTGTATAAGAAAATCTTTTATGAGTTTATGACATTTGATATTCTACAAATCAATTTTTAAGGTGAGTTATAAATTTGTGAGGTGTATTATGTATTAGGTTTATTTTTCAACTTAAAAAAATATTCAAGAACTGTGATGTTTGAAATATATTATTAAATGTAGAGATGCGTATTGTAGTTTGTTTTATTGTGCTTAAATGTTGTTTGAAAAAGATTCTAAATAGTAATGTATGTATATTGGAAGATGGATTAGTGATTATGGTAGTCTGTTTTACTGTGTGGATATGTACATTTGTAGCATACCGCATAATTTTAGCTGTTGCTTTCATATTGGATGTGCTGTCTGTCATGTTTTAAGTTGTGTATGGACTTGTGTCTGAAGTATGTGTCTACTTATATATGTATTTTCATATGTCTTCTACATTTGAAAGTGCATGATAAATAACAAAGATGTGTTGTTGCTTTTTATATGGTAGGCTCTAGATTGTGAGTAGTAGTAGAATGGTGAAGATGGAGCACAAAAGTGTGGTTTAAAAGATGTTGAGATAAGGTATTAGTGCTTAGATTACTAGAAGTCTCTAGAGAGGTAGAGTTGAAATATGCCACATAATTTTTGGTGTTTGCTTGAAAATGGAAGTTTGTTCTGTGAATTTTTCAGGTGTGCATAGTGTTGTGGTACAGACTTATGGATGCATGTTTTCAGGAATATGATGAGACTTATACCAGAGACATGTGAAGGGTTTCTGCTTTATATTTGGCTACTTGTAACATTATAAGTAGTTGTAGAATGGTAAAGCAGCAGCACAAAAGTGAGGTTTGAGATATGTTTGTAGAGGTATTATTTATTAGAATAATTTGTATGAGTTTGTGGAAAGGTATATTTCAATTTTACCGCATAATTTTCACTGTCTGTTTGAAGTGTAGTTTGTGAAGTTTTAAGCTGTGGATGCTGTTGTGAGTGAGGTATGTCTCTACTTGCATATGTATTATGGTATGTGTTATGTGTCTGAAGATGATAAATGTAGAAAACTTAGGTATACATTTATCTGTATATTAGTTTTATATATGATGGTGCTAGCAAAAGGTACAGACATATGCATGTATGCTTTTAGGAATATGGTGAGACTTACAGTAAAGAGATCTTATCTAATTACCCTGTGAGGATCTACACTTTTCCAATCACTGAGGCACTATCACAGTACTTCTCCAATAACCCAGGCAGTACTGATGCACTTTCAAAATCACAGAGGCAATTCCTATGTACTCTTGTAATCCTCCAGATATTACCCCTTAACTCATGCAATCACTCAGGCATTACTTATGCACTCCTTATTCCCCCAGACATTACCCCTGCACTCATGCAATCACCAATGCATTAGCTATACAGTGATTCAATCACCCAGGTACTATCCTTCCACTCCTCCAATCATCCTGTCAGGATCCATGCACTCCTCCAATCACTTAGCCAGTACTCATACACTTATAAAATTACTCAGGCACTACTTATACACGTATGCAATCACCCAGGGACTACCCTAGTACTCCTTCAATCATCCACACACTACTCTTGTTCTCATGCATTCGCTCAGGCACTTCTCTTGAACTCCTTCAATCACACAGTCAGTACCTGTGAAGTCCTTCGATCACCCAGCCACTAGCTATGCACTTATAAAATTACCCAGGCACTACTTTTACACTCCTTGAATCACTCAGGCACTACAATAGTACTACTCCAATCACCAAGGCAGTATCCATGCACTTATAAAATCACCTAGGCACTTCTTATGTACTCCTGAAATTCCCCAGACATTACCTGTGCAGTCATGCAATCACGAGGCATTATGTATGTATTTGTCTAATCTCCCAGACATTAGTTCGGCAATCATGCAATCATGAATGCCTTAGGTATACACTGGTTTAATCACCTAGGTACTACCCTTGTAGTCCTCCAATCACCCTGTGAGGATCTATGCACTCCTCCAATCACTTAGCCAGTGGCCATGCACTTATAAAATCACTCAGTTACTACCTATGCACTTATGCAATCACCCAGGCAGTACCCTTGTTCTCATACAATCACCCAGGCACTACCCCTGCATTCCTTCAATCACCCAGTCAGTCTCTATTTGTATATGTATTTTCATATGTCTTGTACATTTGAAAGTGCATGATGTATAACAAAAAGGTATTGTTGCTTTTTATGTGGTAGGGTCAAGACTGTGAGTTGTAGTAGAATGGTGAAGATGCAGCATAAAAGTGTAGTTTAAAGGAAGTTGAGATAAGGTATTAGTCACTATGCTAGTTTTTATAAGTCTCTAGAGAGGTACAGTTGAAATATGCCACATAATGTTTGGTGTTTGCTTCAAAGATGAAGCTTGTTCTGTGAATTTTTGAGGTGTGCATAGTGTTGTGATACAGACATATGCATGCATGCTTTCAGGATGTTGCACTTTTCCACTCACTGAGGCACTAACACAGTAGTACTCCAATCACCCAGGCAGTACCCATGCAGTTATAAAATCACTCAGGCACTTCCTATGTAAACTTGTAATCTCCCAGATATTACCCCTCAACTCATGCAATCACCCATGTTTTATCTATGTACTCCTTAATCCCCCAGACATTACCTTTGCACTCATGCAATCACCAATGCATTAGCTATATAGTGATTCAATCACCCAGACACTACCCTTGCACTACTCCAATCACCCCATCAGGATCTATGCACTCTTCCAATCACTTACGATGCACTTATAAAATCACTCAGTCACTACCTATGCACTTATGTATTCTCTCAGACAGTACCCTAGTAGTCCTCCAATCATCCAGGCAGTACTCTTGTTCACTTGCAATCACCCGGGCACTTCCCTTGCACTTCTTCAATCACCCACCTTCTACCCCTGAAGTCCTTTGATCACCCACCCACTACCTATGCACTTATAAAATCACCCATGCACTACTTTTGCACTCTTTCAATCACTGAGGCACTACAATAGTGCTACTCTAATCACCAAGGCAGTATCCATGCACAAATAAAATCACGTAGGCACTTCGTATGTACTCCTGAAATCCCGCAGGCATTACTTGTGCACTCATGCAATCACAAGGCATTATGTATGTATTCCTCTAATCCTCCAGATATTACTTATGCAATCATGAAATCATTAATGCATTAGCTATACACTGGTTTATTCACCTAGGCACTAGCCTTGCACTCCTCTAATCACCAAGGTACTACCCTTTTTCTCATACAATCACCCAGGCACTGCCCTTGCATTCCTTCAATCACCAAGCCAGTCTCTACTTGTATATGTATTTTCATATGTCTTATACATTTGAAGGTGCATAATGTATAAGAAATAGGTGTTGTTGCCTTATATGTGGTAGGGTCAAGACTGTTAGTAGTAGTAGAATGATAAAGATGCAGCATAAAAGTGTCGTTTAAAAAGAAGTTGAGATAAGGTATTAGTCAGTACGCTACTTTTTATAAGTCTCTAGAGAGGTACAGTTGAAATATGCCATATAATGTTTGGTGTTTGCTTCAAAGATGAAGTTTGTTCTGTGAATTTTTGAGGTGAGCATAGTGTTGTGATACAGACATATGCATGCATGCTTTCAGGATGTTGCACTTTTTCACTCACTGGGGCACTAACACAGTAGTACTCCAATCACCCAGGCAGTACCCATGCACTTATAAAATCACCCAGGCACTTCCTATGTACTCCTGAAATCTCCCAGACATTACCTGTGCACTCATGCAATCACCAGGCATTATGTATGTATTCCTCTAATCCCCCAGACATTACTTCTACAATCATGCAATCAAGAATGCATTAGCTATACACTGGTTTAATCACCTAGGCAGTACCCTTGCACTCCTCCAAACACCCTGTGAGCATCTATTCACTCCTCCAATCACTTAGCCAGTGCCCATGCACTTATAAAATCACTCAGTTACTAGCCATGCACTTATAAAATCACCCAGGCAATTCCTATGTACTCTTGTAATCCCTCAGATATTACCCCTTAACTCATGAAATCACCCAGGCATTACTTATGTACTCATTAATCCCCCAGACATTACCCCTGCACTCATGCAATCACCAATGGATTAACTATACAGTGGTTTAATCACCCAGGTACTATCCTTCCACTCCTCCAATCATCCTGTCAGGATCTATGCACTCCTCCAATCACTTAGCCAGTACTCATACACTTATAAAATCACTCAGGTACTACTTATACACTTATGGAATCACCCAGGCACTACCCTAGTACTCTTCCAATCACTTAGGTACTATCCTTGTTCTCATGCAATCACCCAGGCACTACCGCTGCTTTGCTCCAATCACCTAGACAGTCTCTATTTGTATATGTATTTTCATATGTGTTATACATTTGAAGGTGCATGATGTATAACAAAAAGGTGTTGTTGTTTTTTATGTGGTAGGGTCAAGACTGTGAGTAGTAGTAGAATGGTGAAGATGCAGCATAAAAAGTGTGGTTAAAAAGATGTTGAGATTAGGTATTAGTGTCTACGCTACTTTTTATAAGTCTCTAGAGAGGTACAGTTGAAATATGCCAAATTATTTTTGGTGTTTGCTTCAAATTCGAAGTTTGTTCTGTGAATTTTTGAGGTGTACATAGTGTTGTGATACAGACATATGTATGCATGCTTTCAGGATGTTGCACTTTTTCACTCACTCAGGCACTACCACAGTACTACTCCAATCACCCAGGCAGTACCCATGCACTTATAAAATCACCCAGACACTTTCTATGTACTCTTGTAATCCTGCAGATATTAACTCTCAACTCATGCAATCATTCAGGCATTATCTATGTACTTCTTAATCCCCAGACATTACCTTTGCACTCATGCAATCACCAATGCATTAGCTATACACTGATTCAATCACACAGAGACTACCCTTGCTCTCCTCCAATCACCCTGTGAGGATCTATGCACTCTTCCAATCACTTAGGCAGTACCGATGCACTTATAAAATCACTCAGGCACTACTTATGCACTTATGCAATCACCCAGGCAGTACCCTAGTACTCCTCCAATCATCCATGCACTACTCTTGTTCTCATGCAATCACCCATGCACTTCCCTTGGACTCCTTAAATCACCCAGCCTCTACCCCTGAAGTCCTTCAATCACCCAGGCACTAGCTATGCACTTATAAAATCACCCAGGCACTACTTTTGCACTCCTTTAATCACTCAGACACTACAATAGTACTACTTCAATCACCAAGGCAGTATCCATGCACTCATAAAATTACCTAGGCAGTTCTTATGTACTCCTAAAATCCCCCAGACAATTCCTGTGCACTAATGCAATCACCAGGCATTACGTATGTATTCCTCTAATCCCCTAGACATTACTTCTGCAATCATGCAATCATAAATGCATTAGCTATAGACTGGTTTAATCATCTAGGCAGTATCGTTGCAGTCCTTCTATCACCTTGTGAGGATCTATGCACTCCTCCAATCACTTAGCCAGTGCCCATGCACTTATAAAATCACCCAGGCAGTACCTTTACACTTCTCAAATCACTGAGGCACTACTACAGTACTTTTCCAATAACTGAGGCAGTACTGATGCACTTATAAAATCACCCAGGCACTTCGTATGTACTCTTGAAATCCCTCAATTTTTACTCCTTAAGTCATTGTAACACCAAGGCATTACCTATATAGTCCTTAATCCCCCAGAATCACCAATGCATTAGCTTTAAAGTGGTTCAAATACGCTGGCAGTACCCTACCACTGCTCCAATCAGCCTGTCAGGATCTATGCACTCTTGCAATCACTTAGCCAGTATCCATTCACATATAAAATCACTCAGTTAGTACCTGTGTACTTATGCAATTACCCAAGCACTACCCTAGTACTACTCAAAACAATTGGGTACTATCCTTGTTCTTATACAATCACACAAGTAATACTCCTTCATTCCTTCAGTCACCCAACCACTACCCCTGAAGTTGTTCAATCACCCAGCCACTACCTATGCACTTATAAAAATCAACCAGGCACTACTTTTGCACTCCTTGAATCACTCAGGCACTACAATAGTACTACTTCAGTCAACAACGCAGTATCCTTGCACTTATAAAATCACCGACCCACTTCCTATGTACTCTTGTAATTACCCAGGCAGTATCCATACACTTATAAAATTACCTAGACAGTACCTATGCTCTTATATATTCTCTCACACACTACCCTTGCACTCCTTCAATCATGCAGGCACTACTCATGTACTTATGTAATCGGTGAGCTAGTAGTCATACACTTATTAAATTACCCAAGCACTACCTTTCCACTCCTCTAGTCACTCATGCACTATGTTAGTACTTCTACAATGAACCACACAGTATCCATACACTTATAAAATCACCCAGAGATTTCCTATCTAGTCTTGCAATCCCCTAGATATTATACTTGCAGTGATGCAATCACCCAGGCATTATGTATGTACTTCTTTAATTCCCCAGATGTTTCCCCTATACTCATACATTGCTTCAATCACCCAGGCACTACCCTTGCAGACTTTCAATCACACAGAGACTGCCTTTGCACTTATGTAATCACTGAGCCAGTACTCATGCACTTATAAAATCACCAAGGCACTATCTTTGCAGTCTTTCAATCACTGAGGCACTACCACAGTACTCATACCATCACTCAGGCAGTAGTCATGTACTTTTGAAATCACCCAGGCACTTCCTATGTACTCCTGTAGATCCTCAGATATTATCTCTGCAGTTATGCAATCAGTAATGCATTATATATATACTGGTTTAATCACTCAGGCACTACTGTTGCACTCCTCCAATCATACTGCCACTACCATTACAGTCATACAATTACACACACATTACCCATGCACTCATGCAATCACTTAGACATTACTCTTGCACTACTCTAATCACTCACTTTTGTAGTGGTTCTTCACTATTGTAGTAATGTTGAGGGTGTTGGGCCTATGCAAATATAAAACTAAAATGTAAGACATATGTGAGCTGTAAGTGTAACTATATTATGAAAATAATATATGGATATGTGTGTATCTTTTAAATTGAATGTATTTTTATACTTATACATGTGAATATTTGTATATAATTATTTTAATATTATTAAATACGTTTTTTTTTAAATTCCAGATATTCTGCATAATTATTAAGAAAAATTCAGTATGACAAGAAAAGTGGAAAGAAAAAGACAACAAAAAAACAGTTGTATTTAAAGGAGAGAGAAAAACAGAAATTAGATGAAGTACAACATGTGACGTTAAAGGAAAAGTCTTCTGGTAAGAGAACTAAAGAATTTGTGAAAACAAGTTTTAAAGAATGTAACAAATTGTCAAAATGAAGAAAAGAGAAAGAAAAGTACTACAACCACACAGAAGGAAACGAAAAAAGGACAAAAAGTGGAAAATCGGGTTATGGGAAAACAATCTATGTTGAAAAAAGGATGAAACAATTTATAGACATTAGAAAGAGAATGTATAAAAGTAGAGTACTACAAAATTTGTTGAAAGATTGCAGAGAATATAAAAAGAGATCAGCATTTTAAAAGAAAAAACAAGAGATTGAAAGTGTAGTTGAAAAGGCTTTTGAATTGGAAAGAAAATTGTTTATATTAGTATTGAACAGAATGAAAAGATTAAATAAAATAATGCACTTTATGAAGGATAAAAGTAAAAGAAAAAGACTGGTTAATAGAACTAACTTTTGCAAAATATTTTCTGGGGAATGGAAGCACACTTCTAGTGCGGAACCTTTTTTTAATGAAGAAAGCTATTTTCCAAAAATACATTAGTTCACGCAGTTGATACCAGTGGTCGTTGCTATGAAGTTAAAGACGGTTGTTCAATTGAAAAAGAAAAGATGGTTCCTAGAAAGGTTGAAGAAGTAATAGCTGAAGAAGTTCAAGGGAGACGTACACAGGCTCCAGTGTTTAAGTGGGATTGTAGTAGTATTTGTAGTGTACGACAGGAATCTATTGATATATTAAAAACTTTCTTATGAGATTATGGAAAAAAAAGTGTAAAACAGAAGATTAAGATGTTGCAAGGACTAGATCCTTGTAAAGTGAGAAAATATACTAACTTGCTGGGTCATTCTCTGGCTTGTCTTTCTAGGAAAGTGTGTCAAAGTCGTTTTCATCATTTAAGAATGTTAGCAGTACATCATTCAGAAATGCGGAAGTTAGTAAGAAGATTATACTATGTAAAAAGTCCTGCATTATGTCTAAATGAAATTAACACAGCTCTTTTGCATGGTTCAGTGTTGGATGTAAAAAAAGTTTCTGATGATATACAGTTTCGTTTCTGTGGTTCACAAGAGGAGTGTAGAGAAAGTGAGAGTTTGATAAGTGTAGGTGTTGAAGAAGAGATTGAAGATACTACTACTGTGAAGTTTGAAAAAGAAATAACAAAGTTTAATGTAGTTTCTGGTGAAAATCCAAACTATGTTTGTATTTGTTGTAGACGTACTCACTATAGAAGTCAAACTAGGAATGTAGATCTGTATTTAAAAAGTGAAAAGAAAAACAATGATAAATAGTGGCAATTTGCTGCTTATTTGTTTGTGGAAGGTCGTTTTGAGTTGGGTAGTGATCAATGTATTTGTAAATATTGTTACAACAAATTAGAAGAGAACAAAATGCCAGCTAGAGCTATACATAACAACCTAGAGTTGGTAGCTATACCTCCAGAACTGGTTGATTTAAATACATATGAGTCCATTCTTATTCAATCTGTGCACCCGTTTCAGGCTATAATTCGTATGGAGCCTAAAACAGGTAAGCTGCCTCCAACAGATCTACAAAGAGTTTAAAAGGAAGAGTTGTGTATTTACCTTTAGATTTTAAGAAAAATATTGAAACTGTTGGTGTAGAGAGAGGGGAAAGTAAACCTGTAGTAATTCTAGTTAATGGTGTACCAACAAAGAGTCGGAAAATTTGGCAAGAGTTAGTAGATGTCACCAAACTTCAAAAGGCTACATTATATCTTGTACAAAACAATATTTAATATAAAACTGAAAATGTGGAAGAACAAGAAATATATTTAGAAGATGAAACAGAAATTTCAAGTGGCCAAATAGAAAAAGTGGAGAACTCCAGGAGAGAAGAAATTTACGAACATTACAGTATACACCCTCTGCATTCAAAAGAAGTGATAGGAAACACTATTGAATTATTCCAAATGAAGAAAGCGAAGGGAACTCCCATGAGTGTATGGGAAAAAAGTTTGGAAGCTCGTTGTTTTCCACAGCTGTTCCCCACTGGAAAAGGTGGACGATATGATGAACGACCAGTTCAGATTCCAGCTTCAGAATATCGTACATTAAGACTGTACTCAGAAGATCCAAGATTTCGACAGTGTATTCCATATTTATTTCATCTTCTGTTCGAAAGTGACTTGTCTGGACTTTCATATGCAGTGAACCATATATTAAAAACAGGAGTTCATCTTACACATGTTTCTGCAAAGGAATTCATGGACAAAGTTCAACAAAGAGACGAGCATTTAGAATCTCAGTTAATTAATTTGATGGCGTGTCAACGTGATACTAATGAGTATTGGCATCGTCGTCACGGAGAACTCAAATGTATGTTAGGGAACTTAGGAACCTCTACGTGGTTTGTTACGCTTAGCTGTGCTGAGTACGCATGGGACGATTTACTTGATTTTCTACGACAAGCAAATTCAAATATAAAAAACATTGAATTGAAGACAGCTGGATAACTGTGTTCCTTGGATCCTGTAAATGTGTGCAGATATTTTAATCATAGGTTTGAAGCTATGATGTCTTTTATCTGCAATAAAAATAATCCACCTCTTGGAGAAGTTATTGATTTCTTTTGGAGAAAGGAATACCAAGCTAGAGGTGCAACTCATATTCATATACTGTTATGGATGAAGAATGCACCAAAATTTGGAACTGATACTGATGAAAGTGTTTTGTCTTTCATTGAAAAATATGTTACCTGTGCCATTCCAAAAGAAGGAGGAGAAAACAACTTGAGACAGAAAGTTTTACGGTTTCAAAGTCATCGATGTGGGAAATTTTGTCGACGGAAATACAAATCAATGGGAAGATTTTCTACAAAATGTCGTTTTGGATTCCCACGTCCAGTAATTTCAAAAGGAAGAGTCAACAGTTTCATGTCAGCAGTAAGGCATACTATAACTCAAAAATCTCCAAAGAATACTTACAACATAAAAAGAACTGAAGATTCAAAGTATATTAATGACTACAATCCAGTGATTTTGACAATGTGGAATGCTAACATGGATATTCAGTATGTTGCAGATAATTCGATTGCTGTTGCTCGCTATGTTACGTCATATATAACCAAATCTGAAAAGACAGAGTTGAAAGAAATGTGGGAAGAAACTTCACAAGAGAAGACTCTTAGTAACAAATTGTACAGCTTCAGTTCGAAGATGCTTTCCCATCGAGAGATTGGATCCTACGAATGTTCGGATTGGTTGACCTCTGCAAGTTTATATTCAAAGTCAAGAGGAATCATTTGGGTAAGTCTTGGTCTTTCTGCAACACGAAATCGAGTATTGAAATCTGTACGAGAAATTGAATACTTAGCATTGAATCAACCAGAAAGTACAAATATTGTTAAAACAAATATGTTGGATACGTACTATCCCAAAAGGAGTCCACATCTGGAAAACATATGTCTCTATGAAGTTCTGCAACATTACAGCTTTAAAAGAAATGTTACAGAAAATATAAATGAAGAAAAATATGCAGTAATTGGATGTGAAGGATGTTTGGTAAAACATGCCAAAGGAAATCTTATTAACCACAGGAAACTCAGTTGCGAAACTCCAGATAAAAGGGAATTTTTCTATTTAGCACTTCTGCAACTTTTCAAGCCTTGGCGTAGTGAAGCAGAATTACTTGGAGAGTTTGACTGCTATGAAGATTCTTTTAATGCATGTAAAGATAACATTCAATGCACAATTGTCCCTACTTATCTACAAATGTTAAATGAAGAGATTGACCAAGAAACTACTATTGCAGCTGAAATAGCTAGAGACAGTTCTCTAGATAGTCAGAGTTCTGCTCCACTAAGTCAAGATCCTCTAGGACAACCAATTCTTGAAAATGAAGCAGCAATAGCCATGAATGAAGTAGAAACGGCAATGCAACAAGCACAGCAGGATATTATTGAGTTGGGAAACTTGGAAGAACAACTAAATATTGAACAAAAAGAAATATATCAGCACGTGACAGAACAGATACAGCATGGTTTACTGCATGAAAAAAAGAATGCCAATGCACATCATTTAAACCTATTTGAATGTATATCAGTGGTCAAGCTGGTACAGGAAAAAGTTTCTTAATTAAAGTTTTAACCAATTATCTACAGAAAATCACTGAATCACATTTATCTTGTGTTGTAACCGCTCCAACTGGGTTAGCAGCACACAACATTAAAGGGATTACATTACATCGATTACTCATGCTACCAGTTGAACATGAAAATAAGTTGGAATACCACAAGCTATCTGGAGAAGCTTGTTATGAAGTCTCAAGAGTACTGAAAAAAATGAAACTTTTGATCATTGATGAAGTGAGCATGGTCTCAAACTTAATGCTTGCCTTTGTACATTTAAAAATGCAACAGATTTTAAAAACAGATTATGATGTTTTATTTGGAGGAAAACATGTAATTGTATTTGGCGATCTACTACAACTTACTCCTGTGAACGGACAACCAGTTTTTAAAACACTTGTCCATGAAGACACTAGGAAATCTTTGGGAAGTATTGGAAATGTAAACATTTGGTCTCATTTTGAATATAAAGAACGTATTAAGAATATGCGACAAGCAAGTGATGAACATTATGGAAACATTCTTCAAGATATAAGAATTGGTGTTTTGACAAAACATGGTAAAGAAGCTTTACAAAGTCGGCTACTAACAAACTTGCTTCCAAATGAAAACATAGCACCTGACATAATATACAAAAAAATTGGAGAAAAGAACTCTATAGTTTGCCTAATGCCAACACTGCAAGAGTGTTCTACATTCAATGAAGAACTTTTGAAGTTGGAAAAACAACAAATAATGAAAATGGAAGCCATTGATAAAATAGAACACAAAGGAGTTACTATTATTCTCTCATAAAAATTAAAATCAAAATTGGATTCTTTGGAAAAGTCTATATCTAAGACTGCTGTTTTGGAAAAGACTTTATATGTATGTGAAAACTGTCGGGTAATTTTACGGCGTAATTTGGATGTAGTAAAAGGTTTAGTAAATGGAGCAATGAGTAAATTTGTTGATTTTGTTAATTATCAGAACAGAGATGGAATTGAATTTTTGAAGATTAAATTTGATCAGATTGACTGTTCGTTTTTTGCTTAAAAAAGACTTGTATGTTCGTAGAAAACAGTTTCCTCTTTCTTTAGCATATGCAGTGACCATTCATAAATCTCAAGGTTTAAGTGTTGACAATGCTTTGGTAAATATTGGATTGGCAGTGTTTAAAGAGGGCATGGCATATGTTGCATTATCTCGAGTAAGAATATTATCTGGTTTGTATTTGATTGATTTTGATGAAAAAAGGCTAGTGCTGATGTAAATTGTGTAAAAGAGTATAATCGGTTAAGAAGAGTTTATGCTCCTAACTTAGGTGAATATCCCATATATGAAAAACATATACTATGTCCAAAACGGAAATATGACAAACATTCTAGTGAGATTCAAAAAAAGAAAACAATTAAAGAGAAGCATGAAGCTGCAAAGAAAATGAAAATGGACACTGTTGATGATATTGTAGGATACCAGTTAGAAAATAGTTCAGGTATCAACTGCTATGCTAATGTATTTCTAACTGTTGTCTTTTATCTAGAAGATCTTTATCATAAAATTATGGAAAATAGAGAAAAAAGATTCTGTTCTTTATTACATCATATTTTTCAAAAGTTGGTAACTGATAGAAGTAAAATCCATACTGCTTATGGCATTCGGCATCTTTTGGATTTATGTACTGGTTCTTCGCAATTTACACTTAATATACAACAAGATGCACAAGAGTTTCTTATGTTTATGCTTGCAGTATTGGAAAAAGAAGGGATTGAAATTGAAAATTTGTTTGGACTAAGTTACAGATGGGATCATAAATGTGAAGAGTGTTCATTTTCTTCTACCACTGAAATAGACACTGAACGATTCATATATTTGACAATACCAGATTGCAATTCAGTGTCTTTTAACAAATTATTAAAAACAGCTAATCAAGATATGAAATGTTCTCATTGTAAATCAGAAATGTTGTCAACATTATTTATAGAAAGATTTGGACAGTATGTCATTTTAATGCTACAATGTTGTAGAGCAGATGGAAGAAAATTGGAAACCAAAATTAAAGATTTTGTGGCAAGTCAAGTATCAATTTCAGGAAGAACTTTTAAAGCAGTGGCGATTATTTTCCATGATGGACCTACTACAACATCTGGACACTATACTGTGTATTTAAAGTGCAATAAAGGATGGACACATTGTAATGATGCCCATTTGGAATTCAAATGTCGGTTGCCTTACGAATTACCAAATTTATATCTGATATTTTTGATGCCAAAGTTTTGAAAACATCATTCGGCCTATTGGGAAGATGGGAACACAAATTAACGAGTTTATTTTGGATATTTTGAATGCAAATAGATTTAGAAACATTATTCGGCCTATTGGGAAAATGTGAAGAATTACTGTTTGGAAAATTGTTTGTGCTAATTCTTATTGCGTTTGCAAAATTGTGTTTGAAACAAGTAGTTTATATATTTGTTCTTTATATCATACACGATGTAAATGAGAGTGTATGTTTTAGAAAATGTATTTCAGAGAAGTAGGTCATTTAATGTACTTGAAGAATGTAATTTAGAAACTGTAGATAGGTAAACCGATAGTTGAACTTGTAGTAAATATTTTCAACACAGATTTGTTTGTTTTTTTACAATCTTACTGATTGTATTTTTTCCCCCGCTGTTATATGATGATCAGCATTGAAATCACTGTGTATGGGAAAATTCAATAGAATCTGAAAGCAGCAAAAAAGGGAAACTGAATATGTTATGTAATTCTAAAATTATGTTGTGTTCTTAAAACTATAATATTATATGCAATAACAGTTTTTCTTCTTCTCTTTTACAGAAAGTAATACTAAAGTTTGAAAATATTTTAAATTTAGTTTACAATGAAACAACTGTAAAAAAGTTTCAATGAGTTTGATATCTACTTCAATAAACAAGGTAAGATGAAATAATGTAATAAGCATAATAATATGAAGTAATGTTTACAGTCACTTTTATTGCAGTCATTCATGTTTTCAAACTCTACCAACTCACTCCTCCAATCACTTCAGCACTACCCATACACTCCTTCAATCACTGAAGCATAACCTATGTACTTACAAAATCACCTAGGCACTACCAATCCATACCTTTAATCACTCTGGCAGTACCCATACACTCCTGCAATCACCCAGAAGTTACTATTACAGTCTTGCAACCACCCAAGTATTACCTATGCACTCCTTCAATCGTCCAGACATTACTCCTCCACTTATAGAATCACCCAGACACTATGGAATCACCCAGTTAGTACCCATGCACTCATCCAATCACTCAGCCACTACCCATGCACTTATAAAATCACCATGCACTACCCTTGCACTCCTCCAATCACCCAGGCACTACCCATGCCCTCATGCAATCATCCAGGCATTACCCATAAACTCATGCAATCACTCAGGCATTACCCATGCACTCTTCCAATCACCCATACATTACCTCTGCACTCATGCAATCACCCAGGCATTACCTAAGCATTTACAAAATCACCCATTCAATACCCACGCACTTACAAAATCACCCAGGCATTACCAATGCACTCCTCCAATCACCCAGGCACTACTCATCCACTCATGCAATAACCCAGGCACTACCCATGCACTCATCCAATCACACATTCACTACCCATGCACTCCTCCAATCACCCAGACACTACTCATTCACTCCTTCAATTACCCAGCCAGTAGCCATGCACTCCGCCAATCAACCAGCCACTACCCATGCACTTACAAAATCATCCAGGCATTACCAATGCACTCCTCCAAACACCCAGGCACAACTCATCCACTCATGCAATAACCCAGACACTACCCATGCACTGCTCCAATCACCCATGCACTACCCATGCACTCCTCCAATCACCCAGCCAGTACCCATGCACTCATCCAATTACTCCGCCACTACCCAAGCACTTATAAAATCACCAGGCACTACCCTTGCACTCCTCCAATCACCCAGGCACTACTCATGCACTCATGCAATCATCCAGGCATTACCCATTAACTCATGCAATCACTCAGGCATTACCCATGCACTCTTGCAATCACCCATACATTACCTCTGCACTCATGCAATCACCCAGGCATTACCCATGCACTTAGAAAATCACCCAAGCAACACCCATGCACTTAGAAAATCACCCAGGCATTACCAATGCACTCCTCCAATCACCCAGGCACTACTCATGCACTCATCCAATCACCCATGTACTACCCATGCACTCCTCCAATCACTCAGACACTACCCATGCGCTTATAAAATCACCATGCACTATCCTTGCACTCCTCCAATCACCCAGGCACTAACCATACACTCATGCAATAACCCAGGCACTACCCATGCAAAAGGTTTTTAAATGCTAATTTCTATCTATAACGTCCCTGAAACCTGTGGTTTTTTCTGTGAATTTCAAAGGTTTTTTAAATGCTAATTTCTAACTATAACGTTCCTGAAACCTATGGTTTTTTAGCTAATATATATATATATATATATATATATATATATATATATATCACGAAGAAATCCCAATGTCACGACAGACACTCCGGCGCAACACACGGGCACAGACTCCAAAAGCTGGTGTGAAAACAGGATGGTAGTTTATTCACACATCAAGAAAAGGTCCAACATGACGGATTTCGGCTGCCAGACATGCAGCCTTGATCACATAGCGCTATGGGCGGACATCTGCAGTATATATACAGGTGAATGTAGTTTGGATGTAGTAGTCTGATTGCTATGTCCATTGTCATGAGTAAGCATTTTACTACAGCTAGCGCCAAAAGTCATGCGTGTCATTTTACTGCAAGCAGAATACACAAACAAACAAAGGCTCAATGCAAAACGCAGAGAAAGGCGCAAATGCAGAAGGAGGCGCCATGAACAAAAAGACACAATACAAGAAGAGATGGCAGAACAAGTGAATATGAAAACCAATACCGTGGTAAATCTGTCACCAATAACACTAACCAAAGCAGAGACACAATTGTTAGAATTAGGATTGTCTTTTTGTCCTCTGAGTGATTTTAACTATACGAGAACACGCGTTGATGTACATCAATTTATCCGCAAATTGAAATTGAAAAAATATTACATGTTGAAGCAAAAAAGCTCCAACAACATCTTGCCAACGGAGGCTGAGATCTATGACGACCAACAGGGGTGCCCGCTGACTGCAGCAGATGCGGAATTGCTGGCAAATTTACAAGAGTTGGCACGTGAGAGCACGCCCAATACCAATGGAGAGGGAAGCCCAAATGGAAGCAACCTTATAACAGTACCAACAAATTTCAAACGCAAATCAACATTCCAACCAGTAATGTTGAGGGATTCTCTTGATATCTTTGGAGAATTGGTAACAACAGCAATCAAAAATTTGAAATACAAAACTGCAAGGTCAAAAAATAGGTACAGATTTCAACAACATGCATATATGAAATTGATGCAAAAGTTACAAAATAATGAACAAATCATTGTGCGTAATTCCGATAAAGGTGGCAACATCGTCATTTGGTCTCGCAATGAGTATATGAAAGAGGCATTGGCACAATTGGATGACTTGAATTGTTACAAAAAGTGCAATATGCAAACAGTTCGGACAGCATGGAATCATTTTTATGCTAAACTCAATGCATGGCGCAGTACTGGCTTATTAAGTATGGATGAACTAAAATATCTAAAAAACGAATATCCAGTGATGCCGGTGCTATACTTGATTCCTAAATTACACAAAAACACAACAACCCCACCTGGAAGACCAATAATTTCAGCAAGAGGGGGGTTGTTGGAGAATACGTCAAAATATATAGATTTTTTTCTACAGGACATTGTGAAAAAGCTACCATCCTTTGTGCAAGACTCTAGTGACTTCTTGAGGCGTTTGAGTAACTTCAAATGGGACCCAAACTATTTATTAATATGTCTAGATGTAACGTCGTTATATACCAGCATTCATCATAATGACGGAATTCGAGCGATAGAACATTATCTGAATCGCAGACCGATACACCTGGCACACCACAACAAAATGTTGATTGCTATGATTACATATTGCCTGAACAATAACTATTTCTTATTTTCAAATCGGGTATACCAACAAACAAGAGGAGTAGCTATGGGGGCATGTTTTTCCCCTAGCTACTCCTGTCTTCATATGGGGTGGTGGGAGGAAATGGTGTTGAACAGAGAATACAAGGACATAGTAGACAATCATGTGCAGCTATGGCTGCGTTACATTGATGACTTATTTATAATTTGGTCAGGTACTGAAGAGGCAGCCCTTGAATTTATACAGGGTATTAATCAGAATAAAATGAACCTTCACTTTACAGCTACCATTAGCAGTACACATGTATATTTTCTTGATGTGGAGGTTTTTATCAAAGATCAGAATATGGAAACTAAACTTTACAGAAAACCAACCTCAGGCAACAGTCTGTTGCATGCTACAAGTCACCATCCTCAACATCTCATCAAGAGTATACCATTTGGAGAGATGTTGAGGATACGTCGAGCATGCAGCACAGAAACTGATCTTAGTGAGGCACAACAATTGAGCAGAGGTAGATTTTTGGAACGCGGCTATGATGCCAAGACAATAGATATAGCCATTCAAAAAGCCAACAGACTAGATAGAGAGACATTGTTGATGCCCAAAAACTCAAGTTTAGCTGACACTCAAACGAGACTCATACTGACATACAGTAGACAACAGAAATCATTGAGAAAGATCATTAATGATAATTGGCCAGTAGTAAGGAGTGATCCGGTGATTGGAAAATCATTACCAAAAAATCCCAGTGTAACATTCAGAAAGTCCAAGTCCATGAAGGATTCAATAGTTAGCAGTAGTCCTGAGATTTCAAAATCAACTAATTGGCTAACGGCCCGCAGTGGCTTTGTTAAATGCAACAACTGCAGGGCATGTAAATATGCAACCAACAAAACAACATACACTAACCCTTTTTCTGATGATACTAAAAAAATTACAAAATTTCTGACCTGTCGGACTGAGTTTGTGGTGTACGTATTGAGTTGCTCTTGTGGGTTGCAGTATGTGGGCAGTACTAAGTTACAAGCCCACAAACATATACTGCAGCACATGAGAGCAATTACTAACTGTGACGCCACTTATCCAATTGCACGTCATTTCAAGGAAAAACACAGCAGTGACTTAAGACATTTTTCATACTTTTTGATTGATTCCATTCCAATATCTAGGAGAGGGGGCAATAGGGAGGCGAAATTGAGACGCCTAGAGACACAATACATTATAGAACTAGACACCAAGACCCCTAATGGCCATAACTCAAGTGAAGATTTTTTTTACGTTGCTTTAGAACAGTATCTCCTAGATATTATGTATACACTGTAGACATATATGCATAGTATATAAGTTATTTCGCCCCAACTGTCCTGATGAATTCTATCATCTTCAGTTTGCTGCTATAAAGCATTCATGCTATAAAAGTTTTTGGAAAGTTTTTTAGATAACTTATAGATGTTTTTATAATTATGGTGTTTTTAGATACGTTTTAAGGAACAAGGTTTGTTCCGTGGTAGCACATTTTTTTAGGCATATTTGCCTTAGCACTTTAGATCGGTATAGAGTTGAACAACATATATGTATGTATATATATACAATTTTGCTACGTTACAAAAGTCATAGTATATCCTAGAATTTCAAAGGGAACAAATATGAGTATTTCAGAGGAAACCACCAGTAGACCATTGTATTGTATGAATTATTGTATTTTACGTGGACTATTCTATTTGGAAGGGAAATAAGAGTTTTTTATGAAATGACATCATATGCTTTTAAAATACTGTTTTTAAATGCTCTTTTAATAGAATTATATGTATTTTACATGAATTTATATTTAAGGCATTTTTAATCATATGTACAGTATTTTAGCTCCACGGATATTTATGGCGATTTTTTGCACAGGGATAAGATGCAATATCAATTGTAAAGCAATGTGTAGTATTTTTTCTATATCTATACCTAACGTATTTTTTGCACTTTAAGAATAGGAGGTGGCTCACTAAGCGTGTCATGTGATCAAGGCCGTGTTAGGCCGAAACGCGTCAGGCGGTTGTGGTGGTTGAGCATCAATAAACTAATTGCACTACACGAATGTGGTTCGACTCCGTCTTTTTCCCAGGAGAAGGGAAGTTACAGAAAACGGAAAAGAAGAATATATATATATATATATATATATATATACATATATATATCACGAAGAAATCCCAATGTCACGACAGACACTCCGGCGCAACACACGGGCACAGACTCCAAAAGCTGGTGTGAAAACAGGATGGTAGTTTATTCACACATCAAGAAAAGGTCCAACATGACGCGTTTCGGCTGCCAGACATGCAGCCTTGATCACATAGCGCTATGGGCGGACATGTGCAGTATATATACAGGTGAATGTAGTTTGGATGTAGTAGTCTGATTGCTATGTCCATTGTCATGAGTAAGCATTTTACTACAGCTAGCGCCAAAAGTCATGCGTGTCATTTTACTGCAAGCAGGAAAACGAGCTCCTAGTGACATGACAAGGCATAGAAACAACAGGAAAAACAGACTATGCAAAAATAAAGACAAAATCCTGTGGCGGCGAAATTCATTCCAAATGCAATGCATGCACGAGAAAAACACCCAACTTTCTGGCTATTGCGCGGCCTGAGTAGACAAACATTTCAATCTGTTCGTGTTTATCAGAATATGGTGCGTTGAAGGTGTTAGCCTTCTATCGTATGCTGGCGTGTGGTGTGCTTAAGTGCCTATGACTCTGGTTTAGGCTCATAAAGTGTCAGCCTCGGGGGCCCTGGGATGACCCTGCCAGTTAATTAGAAAATGAAAGACCGTGCCTGGAGCCTTGGAGGTGAAAAATCGGGGCTGAAATAATGCGTGCGCCAAAGATGTCAGATTGTCTGAGAGTGCTGTCTGCTGCGCAAGCCTCTGTGTTGTGTGCTACAATACATCGTCCTGGCAACATGGGGCCCAGAAGCAAGCACCCAACAGGACAAAGGTAAGCGGCTACTACAAAGCAAAATTGTGAAGGGAAAGCACATGGTGAGAGTGGTGGAGAGGGTGTGCATAGGGGAGAGTGGAGGAGACGTGCGTGAAAAGTGCACAGTGAATTAAGTGGTGAAAATAACAACCTGAATTAAAAATCTCCTCCAATCCAAAAGACTTGTGGTTAAAAATATCTATATGCCATGTTGTGACTATAGGTAACATGTGCATACAAGTCAAGGAGAACCTAAATATCCTTTATGTGTGGATCTAGTCAGCCTAACCTAAAGTGTATGGCGACAAAGGCGTGCGTGTTACAGATAATGTGTATGTAATAAGTTGCAAGCGACAAATTTACAAAATAACTGCTTAAATGCAAGACGTCAAACAAATACATCAATAACATTAGAGTAAACTAAGTGGAAAAAGAAACATGCTCAGTCAAACATATGTTACCTACAGGACAATAGATGTGACAGACCTCTAGTCCTAGGTGCCTGGATAGCAGCACCCCTGGTGAATACATATACCGGTAGGTTTACAGAAAGTGGTATAGGTCCTCACTGGTGTTGAGGCCCGCAGGCGCCTTGGTGTTGAATTGCAAAATGTATTTACTTTCCATTTGTCGTAACAGCTTCTCCCTGTTACCTCCCCTTCTGAGTGTTGGAATGCAGTCAATGACCGAGTACCTCATGTGTTCCAGGTTATTGTGATGTGTCTCCTTGAAGTGTCTGGCCACTGGGTATGTGGGGGTCACTATTCACAATGGCTCTGAGGTGTTGTAGGATGCACATGTGTACTGCTAACTTGGTACTCCCTATGTAGCGGAGACCACAATCACATTCCAGAATGTAAATGTCATACTCTGTTCTGCATGTTAGGTGGTGTTTGATGATGAGAGGTGTCAGTCTGAATGTGGAATCTAGTTGTGTTATGTTTTTCCCAAATTTGCATGCCCTACAACTGTTACACTTGAAGAACCCCTTCCTGTCGGATAACCAGTTTGCTGTGCTCTTAATTTCTGGGCTATTTCTGACGAGAGCGTCATGCATGGATCTGGCCCGTTTATATGATAGTAAGGAGCAATTAGAGGGCCCAGGGTTGGGTCAGACCTAATGATTCCCCAATGTCTGTTGATGACTGATTTGATAGCCCTCACTTCAGTGTTGTGGGTGATGATAAGTCTCGTGCTGACTGTCTGTGTGTTCTCACTAGTCGGGATACTGCTATTTTCTAGTTCGACGGTGCCTCCTCTAGAAGGATGCCGCACGCTGGGGAGATTAGGATCACTCTCTACACTAGGTCCCCCGGTTCCCTTGAGGAGTGCCTCTCGAGGTTGTGCATTAGCTCTTTTCATGGCTTTGTTGATATTAGCTGTGGAATATCCTCGTGTTCTGAATCTGTTAGCTGCCTCCTTTTGACATATCAATAGATCTGTGGGGGAACTACAGATCCTCCGTAGCCTAAGCATTTCTCCGTAGGGGGTGCTTGCTATTAAGTGCCTGGGGTGGAAGCTGGAGGCGTGCAGGACAGAATTACCTGCCGTGGGCTTTCTGTGAAGTTTGGAGTGCATGATGTCATTGGATATGTACAAAGTAACGTCAAGAAATTCAATGGAAGTGTTGCTGATGTTTGCATTGAATTCTAGATTCAAGGTGTTGTTGTTGATCTGAGTGATGAACATGTTGGCACTCTCAGTGTTAACTTTCCAGATTAAAAAAACATCATCGATGTACCTCAGCCAGGTGATGATGTTGTCCTGCCAAGCCTTGTTATGTTCTCCCTTGAGGACCTGTTCCTCCCACCACCCCACTGTAAATTTCAAAGGTTTTTTAAATGCTAATTTCTAACTATAACGTTCCTGAAACCTATGGTTTTTTCAGCTGATATATATATATATATATGGTCCAGTAGAAGGCTAGTGGAGCCGAAACGCGTAGACCGTCCTGTTTGTTCACTTTTTATGGTGTGAATAATAAATCACTTTAAAATTACCCTGCTGTGGTGCCGTGACTTTCGCAGGGAGAGGACGCGAAGGAATTGAAGATATATATATATATATATGCTTGAAGATTCCTGCTAGCGCAGCAGCGCCGCAAGAAAAGCCCGCACTCCAGGTAAGTCCAGAAAAGTTGTTTATTGTAGCTGACGCGTTTCGACCAGGAGGTCTTTATCAAAGCTAGGGAGGAAACATTGTGGCAGTGTATTTAAGGCATACAGTGAGACACAGTAACAGAACAAAATAAACATAGGAAAAAGACTTTAGGCATATAAAAATGCACACTCATCAGTCGCATGAAAAAATACTACATCTAGTCAGTGTAAAAACCTTTTCCATCCCATGATAATTTTAAATAAAGAAGAGAAAAAAATATAATTTTTTTCAAACTGAGGGTGTCTCACCCTTAAACCAAATTTAACATAAATCAAATGTGTGAAAAATTAAAAAAATAAATAAATACAGAGAGAGGGCCAAATTTTAACAGAAGGAAGGCAAGCGCAAGGTCTAGTAGACGCCTCTACCAAATGTTGTCTTCCATTGCCCAGAAAGTTAATTTAAACATCAATGCTTTGTTATGTTGGATCGTACTACAGATTGATGGTCAAGTGACCATATAATGACTAGTAAAAAGACTCTTCCCATAAGGACTCAAAGAGGAGAGGAACATTAGAGAAAAGGGGGGACATAGGATCAAGGTTGTGCAAGCCCAGTGGCTTAGGAAAGATATACAAGAGAGAAAGGCAGGAGATCAGGTAAGAGATGTGGAAGGCAGGGAAACACCGATGTTATCCTAGATGCACGTGGAGTTCCTCGTCCTGGTTCAGACCTCCCGGGTGTTTACTGATGAGGCTGATAATGTATCTCGATTCAAGTCTTCTAGGGGCTCGTTCCCTGTCTCCACCCCGGCTCTTCATGGGAATCCTGTCAATTCCAAAAAATGATATTTTCAGATCCTCAGGTTTAGTTAAGCCATGCAAAGTGTTACAATGCCTGGCCTTGGGATATGTCACATCATTGTTTCTTATAGCTCTAAGATGTTCCAGAACACGCTTTTTTACCGGGAAAATTGTGCTGCCAACATACCTAAGGCCACACACACACACACCAAAACATAGACAGTGAAGTCAGTATTGCAGTTGATGAATGGCCTGATTTTATATTGTTTGCCATTGGGTAAGAGGACTGTCCTGACATTGGTACTGTGTGCGCACGCTTTGCATTTCCCACATTTGTGGAAACCTGGGAGTTCCCTCAACCAAGTGCTGCTTTGTGTCTGGGTGGGTTCCATGATGCTGTGGACCAACATGTTCCTCAGAGAGATCTTAGCACTGGGTGTGACTAGTTTGCCAATGATGGGGTCCAGTTTGACCAAATGCCAATGTTTTCTGACGATTGCCTGAACCTTATTGCAATCTGTGTTGAATGTGGTAACTAGCCTGATCTCTGGTTTGTTGGCCTCCCTTGACCTGGGTTTGAGCAAGGTTTCCCTTTTCACCCCTCTCACTTTCCGTCTGGCGTCTACCACCACTTTCCGCGTGTACCCTCTTTGTAAGAATCTTTCTACCATGATACCCTCCTCTCGTGTGTAAGCTTCTGTAGTGCTGCAATTTCTCTTGGCTCGCAAAAGTTCCCCATAGGGGATACTGTTCTTTAGTTTCTGGGGATGGTGGCTTGAGGCATGGAGGATATTGTTACCCGCAGTCTCTTTTCTGTGCAATCTCGTGTGTATTTTGTCATTGAGTGCTTCTACTGTAACATCAAGGAAATCCACCCTGTCCTTGCTAGTGACACTTGTAAACTTAAGGTTTAGCTCATTATCAGAGATAGCTAATAGGAAATTGTTCAAAGCTGCCTGTGTGCCATCCCATATCAGGAAGATATCATCAATATATCTGGTCCAAAGGACCAGATACTTGGTGTATTCCGCAAATTTCTCAGCCCAGATATGCTCTGATTCCCACCAACCCATTAACATGCATGCGTAGCTCGGTGCAAAGCAACTGCCCATGACAGTTGCTTGTACCGCTGCTTACCATGCATAAAGTAGTTGTTCTCCAGACAGAACTGGAGCATCTCAAGCAACATGTTAGTGTGGTCATAAGTGGCTATGGGTTTGTCCCTGAAGAAGTGCCTGCATGCTGTGATACCGAGGTCATATTGGATACAGGTGTACAATGATACCACATCCACTTTGGCCATGATGTAACTTGATTGCCACGGTATGTCTGAGACTTTGGATATAAAATCAATGCTGTCACAGCAATATGCCGGTAGGTTGAAGACATAGGGAAAAAAGAAATGATCTAAAAAAATGGAAGTGTTCTCAAGTAGGCTGTCATTGGCCAAGATGATAGGCCTCCCTGGCGGGTTTGTACTGTGTTTGTGGACCTTTGGCAATAAATAAAAGCATGGAGAGACAGGTTTTTTCATAGTTAAAAACAACAATTCATCATTGCTCAAAAGCCCAAGGGTGTGCCAGTCAGAAAGCCTATTATGGAAACAGTCAATGGTCGAGGCATAGTGGCCAAAAGTACTTTTAGTGTAGCTGCCAGAGAAGTCCAACTGTCTCTTGGCTTCGGCCATGTATTTCTTGATGTCCCAAAGCACCACATTACCCCCCGTGTCAGAAGGCTTGATGCAAAGGTGGTGGCTTGCTTTAGGGACTCCAAAGCAGCTTGTTGGCCTCTGGTTAAATTGTTCGTGGCCCCCGTGCTACTTCCGGTTTTGAGTTTGTGAATGTCTCGTACTACTGCCTCATGGAAGGAGTCAATATTGTCATGGGGGGTATTCGGGTTAAACCTGGACTTAGGTTTGCAATCACTGCGGCTTCTCCTGCCAGTTTCCAGTTCCAGAGTGTGCAAAAGGTCCCGCTCAGAGGCCCAATCCCTGTCCCCTATTTCCAATTCTCTGAGGGAGGCCAGGCCTCCAATGTCCCCAATCGAGAGGAGATTGGAGGGTGTTTCCAAAACGGCAGGGTCATAGCTCGCTGTTGCCCTGTCTCGCTCCACCCTTGGGCCTTTGAGAGTGTGGATTTTGAGGAGTTTTAGCTTTCTGGCAAAAAGGAACACATCAATGCGGGTGCGGGGATAGTCAAAGTTATTCGTGGGGCAAAAAGAGAGACTTAATTCCAGAAGGGACTGCTCATCAGGGGTGAGGGTGTGGGAGGAATATATATATATATCAAACCAAATCCTTTTGTTCTTTTACGATTCCCTAATAAATGGAATCAGAAACAGGAACGAACTCCACTTTCTTGTGCGATATTTTTTTCTTTATTGATTAGTGCGCTGTGTCGCCATGACGCGTTTCGGCCTTTACAGGCCTTGATCACATGACGTTTCTCCAAACCCTCCCCAAATTTAAAGTGCTAAGTACATGACTCGTATGGAAGACAGACTATCATTCTGAAACCCATTATCTCAATACAACATAGCAGCAAAATTACCTACTTTCAGAATCTGGACAAAAAAGTATTAACACTGTGCTTAATAAATGTGTCAATTGTCTGTTTAAATACAATTAATATACCACACATTGTTATGAACATTTTTAGAAACACTTAAAATAGCCCAATGCTACACAATATATACCTAGTGGCTGTCAGGATCGTGTTTCCATATTCCATTTGAAATACCTTTTTTGTGTTGCTAATAACTTTGGTGCCATTTGACAAATCTCTATGAAACTTTCCAACAAAAGTGCTGCTTTTTGACTAGTTTGCACATGGAATGTTTCGGAGTTAGGGGTGATCCATCAAGCGGGAGTTGAGAAAACTGGGGGAGGGGGAGGTCCAAAATTTGTTTTCCCCATTAATTTTTCCATAGGAATATTAGACATAGCCCAAACCACTGAAAAAATGTACACCACATTTGGCAAAAAGCTAGATCTTGGTCTCGAAAGAGTGCCTTTTGTGATTTGGTGTAAATACATTCACTAGTTTTTGAGCAATTAATTCTCTGCTGGAAACTTTTTTTCTGCAGTAGCAAAATACTTAAGGGGAACATAGTGAACACAAGTCTACTTTCACCTGTACACAGAGTTATTCCTGAATACAAAGGTTTATAATGTGTTCAATATCTTTACACAGCTATGGTGCATAAGGAGAATATGTGTTTTCTAAATACTTACAGCATTAGCTAGACCCAACTTGTACAAAATAAAGTGGAAAAGTAATATGGTAGTTATCCGCCACAATCTAAACTATTAAACAAATGAGTACACTCATTGGATGATGTCATCAGTGATGTAATCCGTGAAGTCATCAATGATGTCATTTGAGATGTCATGAGTGATGTCATAAATTATGTCATAGGACATCTCATGAGTGATGTCATATGTGAGGTCATAAGCAGTGCATGGAAGGGGGCGTAAGTTATAGTTAGTGCTGCTAGTGCTATGTGTGTGAGTATTAAACAGATAAATATTCAATAGGAATTGTTTATTTGCTCAGTTATTGTAACTCTGATATCAAGACATGTCACCAGCAATCTTTTTTTGAGGTGTCACGGTTGTACGTCATAGGGTGTGTAGAGGGACAGGCCTCTATGCTGAGACCTCTCTCTTTAATGATGGGTGTGCGTAGTAGGGTGCGGTGATGGACTGGCCTCTCCTTTCAGATCTCTTACTCAGATGACAGATGTGCGTAGTAGTGTGTGAGGAGGAACTGGACTCTGCTTTCAGGCCTCTCTATCAGATGACAGGTGTGCATAGTAGGGTGTGTGGAGGGACTGGCCTCTATTCCAAAACCTCTTTCTGTAATGATAAGTGTGCATAGTTGGGTGTGTGGAGGGACCGGCTCTCCTTTCAGACCTCTTCTCTATCATGATGAGTGTGCGTATTAGGGTGTTTGGATCAGCCTTAACTCTACTCACAACTCTTCTCAAACCAATGAGCATAAATAGTAGAGTCTGATAAACACCATGTCCAGTAAGACTCCTTCTTACAATAACAAGAGTTCATATTTGAGTGTATTCAAACATCACCTACACCTTCCTACTTATCACGATCCCACGACAGTCTGGCGAGATGGCAACATTCTTTATAAAAATGTTTTACCTTCTAATCGTCACAGTACTTATATCTTACACACTTCCTCTCAAGAACTCATCTACTTCTTTTCACTATTCATGATCCCACAAGAGTACCACAAGATCATAAAAATTACTTGAAAACAATATACATTTATTTTCTTCACAGTAGTTATCCCGTAGACACCTCCTCTCTAAATCTAGGGAGATAACATGCCTCTCTGCTGCCCCCTTATATAGCTTTTTTATTTAATTTCCACAACACCTCCAATTTTTCACAGTAAACAGTAATGGCAGCCATTTCATTTCTAACATTCCAACAGTCAGCCAATCAGTGCACTTGCTCTTGCGAGACTCGAGGGAGCCACTTGCTCACGCTAGAGCGTGAAGGCTCCCTGGAAAAATAGGATTCTCAACTAAACAAAGAGCTCCATTATTAATTTTGCGCTCTCGCAGGAGGCTCGTTGGTCTCTCGCGAACCAAACTGCCAAAATATACAATTTTGTTTTACCATTAATATCTCAAAAACTACTGAATAGATTTACACCAAATCACAACCAGCATTGGCAAAGCCAATTGGTCTCGGCAATCCGAGATATATATTGGCGTTGTCAATGGTATTGTCTTTTAGCCATGTGTTATGGAAGGGCTATTTAGCCATAGTTTCATTAATTGGTTAAAACATCTGTCATGTATTCCAAGTTGCTACGAAGAGAGCATTCATAATTTAATTATAAAAAAGATGTGATTATACTTGCATCCACCATCAGGTAAACTGAAATTGGAATGAAAATATTTTATCCCAAAATGGCAAAGTTTCAGCATGTTTTCTGCTTAATTCAAGCCAAAACACATGCAGCTTTAAGTCATAGGTGAACCAGGCCTGGACCTTGTGACATACATGTCACAAAAGCATCTTTGCAACAAGCACGTTAAATCAGGGGGCCGATTCACAGAACTAATCTGAGACAAAATCCTAAACTTACTACTTTTGGTATTCACAGAAGGCACTTACGATTTTTGGTATTCACAGAATGCACTTATGACTCCTAACTTTACGTCCGCACTCAGGCAGGAATTTCCGCACCCGGACCGTACTCTCCGCACTCGGACCTTACTCTCTGCATCTGGACCGTACTCTCCGCACCCGGACCGTACTCTCCGGCTAGGGCCGTACTCTCCGGCTCGAGCCGTAATCTCCGGCTGTGGCCGGATAAAGTGCAATCAATGGGACGGATTGCAATTTTTACAAAAAGGAACATTAGGAATGTGTGATAAATGGTAGAGGAGGTCACCGCATTTAACACTGAGGGGAGCGCAAATTGTGCACTGCATGTACCATGATGCAAAGGAGAAAACTTTTCTGGGTTATGATGTAGTGTCTGGCCGTACCCTTTTCCCTGCCCAAACTGTTTTTCATGACCTCCGCTACCATTTATCACACATTCCTAATGTTCCTTTTTGTAAAAATTGCAATCCGTCCCATTGATTACACTTTATCCGGCCCCAGCTGGAGATTACGGCTCGAGCCGGAGGGTACGGCCCGGGTGCGGAGAGTACGGCCCAGGTGCAGAAATTCCGGCCCGAGTGCGGACGTAAAGTTAGGAGTCTTAAGTGCATTCTGTGAATACCAAAAATCGTAAGTGCCTTCTGTGAATACCAAAAGTAGTAAGTTCAGGATTTTGTCTCAGATTAGTTCTGTGAATCGGACCCAACGTGGCTGTCGTCAGTTCTCTGCAGCAAGCGCAAAAATCCTCCAAGTTATTTTATGATGATTCAAAACTGTAACGAGAGTTCACACAAGTGCATTAATCACCTGAGTTTTCTTACATATGAGCACTGGCAAAGCCAATTGGTCTTGGCAATCCAAGAGCTATAGGCGTTTAACTATGTGTTATGGAGTGGAGTAGAATTATGTGGGTTGGAGTGGAATTGTTTGTTGTGGGATTGTGTGGCATGGAATTGTGTGGTGTTGAGTGGAGTGATGTGTAGTGGAATTATGTGGCATGGTGTCCATTGGAATTATGTGGCTAGTAATTATCTGTTTTTGAGTGTAGTGGAATTATGTGGAGTGGGACTGTGTGTTCTGGGGTGTAATTATGTCGAGTGGTATTGTGTCGTGGAGTGGAATTATGTGCTGTGGTGTTGAATTTTGTAGCAAGATGTGGAATTCTGTGGTGCTGTCAACTCAAGTGTTATCACTGCCACTGATTATAGACAGCCTCCGGAATATTGACTGTACGTTATCAATTAGTGAGAGCCCTTGTGTAGCCCGAACACTCCAACTTTGTTCTATGGCATTCTGAAAAGGTTTCTTACTACGATCTGGAAATAATGTAGTGAGTGTACAAGGCAACAGCTGGCTGCCCTCTATATGTTGCTGTTAATTACTGTAAAGCTTTTGATCCTATTATAGAACCTTGCTCTGCACCCATAAAGTCCTACACCTTATGTGGCGACGATGTCTCTTTTGCCATTATAAATCCTACAGAGCTGCCTGCTGTTTTATAGACCTGATGGCCCCCTCTTCCCACATATTGCATTTCAACAGAGCTGGCGATATCTTCTAACATAGCTCCTGTTGGTTCATTATCACATCAATTAGTTGTTTTCCTGTAAAGAGCTGATGAGTGTGCCTGTCTTTGTTGCTTTTAAAAGATTGTTCTTCAAATACAAGGGCAGCCCATGCAGGAGATTTCCTGTTCACACTGTTGCGTCGTTGGCACGCATTGAGAGAATTACCAACCTGCATCCCGTAATCCTGCAGCTTTTCTAATACCCTTCTTATTCGTATAGATTAATAAGGGCAAGTTTGTGGTCTCGTCCTCCCTTTTTTCGTACCTTAAAATGGCAAGCATTGTACACATCCCTTGATGGTGTGCCTGAGTAAAGGGTAGGCAGAATATTAGCACCTGCTTTGGGGCCTCTGCACAGACCATACAGGAACCTCAGCCCACTCATGTGGCTGGCCACTGCAGAACAACAGCTGCGTCCGGAGCGTGGCATGCAGAAACTATGCACATGCCCTATCCCTGCCTCCCAACTCACCAAGACAATGGCCTGCCCAGCGCCATGGACTGCAAGGTTTAACACGAACATTGGACACTGAAAAGGAAACAACTATGATTGTGGTGGCAATGTTTGAAAAGGTTCAGATCTGTAAATTTCCTACGGAAGGGCGCTAAAAAAAAAAAAAAACTATAGAAAATAATAAAGACATGCAAAGTATCCTTGAACTCGTAGCTTTATGTATTATTGTACCATTCTCTCTTACAAATGCTATCATTAACATGAACATAACAATCAAGAGGGAGGTCGGAATACATATAGTTTTTCCGTCCTCTATTGCTCACCGACATCGCTATCAGAGAGAGAGGAAGCAGTGCATGATTGCTAAGGTTAAACAATCCTTTGAATTTGTCTACAGGCGCAATGACACCTAATGAACTCTATGCCCTTAAGACAAATTGTGCTCAATACTTCAAGAGTTTTTTTCTTAATAAGTAAAATAGAGCAGAATTATTTGTTATGTCTCATACCTTTAAAAAGAAAATACAAAGCCATGTTGATGCTTTCAGTTTCACTGATCCTGCCCCTCACATGTCACATGCTCCATGGAGGACAGAGAGCGTTGTCGAAGTCCAATGGCACAGGGATGCTCACACAGTGCCGGCGGGGTTGTGGCATGGCTCTAACCCACTTTCTGTCTGAGCAAAGACAGGCTTCTAGCTATAAGCAACACTGGAACATTAACTTAAACTAGACGATATAAAGAATTGCTGCTGAGACTGCGTGACGGTCATATTTAGGGGTGGGTGGAACTCGCTGAGTTTTATTCTGCAGAATTCCACGGAGTTTTACTCTGCGGAATTCTGCAGAGTTACATAAAAACTTCACCAAATTCCACAGAGTTCTGCCCACCCCAACATAATATACCTGTCCTTGAGTTATTGAAGGTGCATCAGGATATACCTACTTTACATTCAACAAAAGAGACACTGCACCTGTTACATATAAATCGCATTTATAATCCAATGCTGAGATGCGTTTTGCACCAACAGAAAAGATTTTGACGGCGGTACAGACTGCTGTGGTGAGACAGAGCAAAAGGAACAAATGATGGACAGAATGCTGAACAATGCAAACATTCACCTCAAGTCACAAAGATCTGGGTTTAATCCATCGTTCTTTTGCTCACCATGCCACCCCAGTTTGGACCCAGCCATATGCAAATCAGTCTTGACACTGTTCCTCATGGAAACAGTCCAGCCCGAACTGCCAAGCCAGGTCCTCCCTGGACCAGAAACAAGCATCCTGGGACCAGTTTTGGGGCATCATCCCTCATCAGCCAGGCTAGTTTGAATCCAGTGGCGCAGTGAGCTCGGGCCCATGTCTGGGTATACCCATCCCACTTAGGCCGACAAAAGAAAAAGGAACAAATGATGGATGGAATGCTGAACAAGGCAAACATTCACCCCCAGTCACAAAGATCTAGGTTTAATCCATCATTATTTTGCTCAACACACCACCCCAGTTTGGACCCAGCCATATGCAAATCAGTCTTGACCCTGTTCCTCATGGAAACAGTCCAGCCTGAATTGCCAAGCCAGGTCCTCCCTGAACCGGAAACAAGCATCCTGGGACCTGTTTCCCACAGACACCTCTACTGACCTCAAACATGCCTCTTGCTTGTGTGCATCTGGATCACTGTGGCTCTTCACAATCAGATGGGGCTAACAATCTTGGTTGCAGTGGATTCCTGCTCTCAATTCCTATGGGTATGGCCACAGCGATCGGCTGATGCCCGAACTATTATCAAAGATCTGCAAGTCTTTATAGGGATATACGCAGTTGGCACATTCCATTCAGACCAGGGGCTGGCATTCATCTCTTAGGCTTATAAAGAAAATTGGGTGTGACCGTGTGATACTCCTCCCCCTACCATCCCGAGCGAAACGCGGTAGTGGAAAGGAAGAACCGGGACTTAAAGCAGTCTTAACAGCGAGGGTATTATGCTCAGGTCGCAGTTGAATCCCTCACGTACATGGGGTCCAGAGAGCCTCCAACATTCTTCCTAGAAAATTCCTGGAGGTTCGATCTCCTTACGAGATACTGTTTGGGGTTAAGATGTGGGTACCTGATCTCAACAGTCCCAGCACAGTGGCAGCAGAAACAGCATTTGACATCAATGAACGTTTGGCTGTTTTACAGGAACTGAATAACTTCCGGGATGCATAGAGCAATGTCCATGTGAAACACACCACCACTGGAGAAGTAAAGGAAGCACCAGCTACTCCTGGATGGCTCCCCAAGATTGGTGAACTGGTCTGGGAGAAAATAGTGGACAAGAAAGAATTTGGGCCATCTTACAGAGCCTGTAACTGTCTTGGCTTTTGAAGGTAACAGAACTGTACTTTTACCACCCTTTGCTGGTTGCAAAAACAATAGATTTGTTTCAAGCGATTTGATCAAACCCCATCATGTGGCCTGTTCTACATAGTAGGCCACGTGGGATCCTGAGTAGTTACCTGTGTCCTCTCACTACTATATAGGAAGTCCCATTGGAAGCTTTGATCAGCGATGAAGCTACAATTCCCCGGCTGGGGATGAAAATAATGAATTATCCCTTCTACCTGCTACATCAACTACAACTATACAAACAACTTGTACAGAAACACAGATTTCTATTCGAAAACCCGACACGGATGGTGTCTACATCAATATACCACAATTCTAGTCTGCTCCAAGATCTACACAACCTACAGAGCTGCCAAAAATAGATCATTCAGACTCAGGCTACTTTATTAACTTTGATGATTCCTCTTCGGATTCATCTGAACCACCACCTCCACGAGGTAAATTGTGCGCATTCTAATTTTGGTTGAAGAAGACGTACTTTGTTCCTGCATGACTGTTCCTCTGGATTACAATTTAGTTACTTTTCCTTGTCCTCTGGATTGGTTTTGTGACAGTCTTTTTCCTGCTTCTAAGCAGACACTTTCTCCCAGAATGCTCTGTTATACAATTGGTGAACTTGGTTTTAACAACCAATTCTTCATCACACAAAGTGCGAAGAGACCTTTCCCTAGTGAACCTTTCTGCTGTTTCGGATCCTGATGGAATTGTTTGGGATAGGGTATTCTTATGATATATTCGGTCCTGCTGAACTTTTGTAAATACCATATGCATTCCACATCTCTTGAAATGATTCTGTTATACACAGCACTGTCTCAGATGATTCGGACATTGATACAGTGAATTAAATGCTGAAAGATCTAGAGTATTCCACTATTTTTAATTCCGAGGAAATGTATGAAGCACCTCTAATTATGATGAAATGTTCTGTTTCCAACATTATGGTGACTACTTCTTGCATAAAGAGAGTACCCCACGTGCAGTCTTTAATTACATACAATTGGAGCACTGCCCTATACCATCACTGGGTAGCTCACAAACGTTTGCACAGAAGTTTGCATATTTCTCTGGTCACTATACAACTGACCCAGTGTCTTATTATCACAGGCTTACACCATCACAAGCAAAGAAAAATATGCTCACTAATACAAAGCTGATATATTCTGAAACTTATATTCTCCAGTTGTCAACACATGGGTTTAACTTTTGGAGAGACACTGTTGATTTAAAATCAATTTGAGGAACTAAAGATTTGCAGGTTCAGGGGAACAAGGCATTATTTAGATTATGCCAAATACCACATCAAATGATTTTCCTGGACAAAACTGCACAGCAGATATCATGTCTTGGCCTGGCTAAGATAAAAGATTTAAATACACCTAACATTCCCGCTTTTGCACGTTTTGCGAGCTGGCAACAGTTCACAAATTGCACAGAGGAAACATTAGACTCCTTGAGTACTTATGTATTCTCAGCCAGTTGACAACCTTGTTTCGAAGTTACCCCCTTGATTCCACCTGATTTACTTGCAGCGGGGTTACCCCCGCCATTACCAAGACATAAGGGCATAAATCAGGTGTCAGATTTAAATTTTCAATTCTAGGAACTCTGTCCATAACCACATCTTCCCTTCCATGTATAACTGGGGTACTTTGATCCTTTAAAACTCCCTGTAGGGTACTCCTGTTAGAGCTATTCATGTTGTGAGCAATACCCAATGGGACCTTGGTTACATGATTTCTGAACGCCAATACTATAGATGGAGGTGGGTAAATTGAGGTTGAGATTGGAGTTTAGATTGGAGATCCAGAGGCTGTGAAGTAACTCCCCCATTCAAGACTGTACCCCCTAAACGTTCTGAGGGCCTCATTTTAGATGTCAATTCAAGTGCATTTCTATTGCAGGCAACCTCAGTGACCCAAGTGACCATTGTAGTGCACACGTGTGCGATACCATCCCGCACTCTTGCTGGTGCAATTAGAAGGGCCTCAGTCTTCTCAAGGCGCTCCCTTATAGGCTGTAATTGTGCCTCCAAAATTTTTGAAAAGTTCTTATACACCTCCTCCATGAAGGTCTTATCCGAGAGAGAAAACATAGTACTGAGGTCCCCTCCTACCACTGTCTCAGGCCCTTTAGATTTTACTCGTGGTGCCCCCGTATTTGTCTTCTTTCATTTTGCCACCAGCTCCATGGGGGAAATAAAGTTGTCCTGCCTCAAATCATCTATGGGGGGGGCAACAATTAACACCACTATTATTATCTTCATGTGACTATGATGGGTGAATGGAAGATGTAATACTTTCAGTCACATCGGCTTATCCCTCAGGACAATCAGTATCGCTAAACGAGTCACCTCTGGTGACAACCATAGCATTTCCCAACCCTGCCTTGTCCAAAGACAACCGTTGTTCAGTTAGGGCAATTTCATTGGACACCACTGCAACTGCGCGCTCAAGCATGGTATCATACTGGTAGGTCTATATGGAGTTTTCTTCAGGGTCCGGAGCCCGGACATCCCACCCCCTTGTGTTTTCCCATGTTCTGTGAGAGTTCAAATAAAACTTCAAACACCCGAAAAGGGAAAAAAGTTTCACCTTACTGTCCACAGGTTCAAGATGGTGATATCAGGGGGGGTGACCCAGCTCAGCCTCATCCGGACACGGATGGGCCTACCCTTGGCCCAGGCACTCCCACGTGCATCCCGCACTGCGGAGTATGAGGCAGCACTATAAGCACTGTGACAGCGCACCCAGAGGCTCTTGAGGACCAAGAGCAGCCCCATCCAGGAGAGGATAGGGGGTTGCCGGGCCTTGGGATGATCAAGGCATCTGGGTGTGACTCGGGAGGGCTCCGCCTATACTCGCTGCTACCAGTTTCAATGTCCATAAGAAAATAGGCTTTGGCTTGGTCAGTACCTTCCAGACAGTCTTTGGAGTTATTCCATCATTCATGCACTCCGTGCTGGGATGCAATTTTGGAGGTCTTCTACTGGTCCTGTTCCTGATTGTCGGGACTTTGCTTTTTCTTTTTCTGCTCCGCAATGGTTGTCCCATTAAGAGACTAAATGGAACTAGCACTTCCATATGTGCTCCTGTATTGTGAACGCATGATACAGTGTTTTGGTGCACCCTTGCTTCAGGAACTAAATGAAGACTAGTTCATGTCCTTTCAGCCTGTGTGACTATGCTGCATGCAGCCCGTATTCCGCTGACCTCTGTGCACTTTCGAGTGTGTCCTGGTCATATGCCAAGGCACGCAACTGGTCCCTTCTTTGAACATTGACCGACTGGTGAGCCTGTTGACTGCCCACTAGTACTGTTGTCCTTTGCGCTTGCTGTTGATCCTGAATGCATTCTAAGAGCCGTCCTGGGATGCTTCTGCTCTGAGTGATTCAGATCTTGGCTTGGCTTCTGCGGATCCCGCACTGGCTGTTCCTCCTTCAGCGGCTGCAGAAGTGGATGGCTGGGAACACATTTGCTTGATGTATCTGATCTGATGGGTGCCTCTGAGAACATCGTCTGCAGTTGCTGGGAGAAGCAATGTTTTGTCTACCTCTCGGAACACATAAACAATCTGCCAGTTTCGAGTCATGGGACATTTTTTAATTTGGTTATATTCTAATGCTAAATTGCTTTTTAAATTTGTTTTAAATACAGCTTTTAATATTTTTAATGATTTTAAAATGGCTCTCGCTATGCTCTTTGCTATTAAAGAAGCATGATGCTTTTTTAAATTTTAGCAGGGTTCTTATACTTCTTGACCCTTACATTTTAGCGTTTGTCTAGGGATAGCTTTCATTGACACACATTCAAGGAGTGGGCGTCACGTGGTCAGGATATGCCCGGAAAGAGACACCACCATTTACATGTTCACGTTTCTTAAGTTGCCTTCTCTTTCAGACACAGTGACTTTTGACATACATTTGAGTGTGTGACCATGCAGTATAACATTCTCTGAATCTGCATTGCTTTAATTTCCACTTCATAGGCACACTATCACAACACCTTGAACATTCAGCACAAGGGCTAAAGTTCACTGCGCAAAATGGTATTTATGTTATCGTCCGGTAGCCTACGATGCTATCAATCTAGAATAAACAATTGTGGCCTGACAGGGGTTGCGACAATGCCATATGGGTGCTGTTATAATATATTCAGAACCACTTCCTTGTTTATGGGGAGGAGCACTCAGCTGACACTGCGAGGTCACTACATGCCGGAATTCAAGTTTAACTGATTCCTGCACACCAACATGGGGATATCCAGCTCTACACCAAGACAGACAGCCTGATGACACTTACCTCCAGGCAATGGGGAGTTAGACCACCTGGGCAGGTATTTGGCAGATCACCCACCATAGGAAAGATCAGGTTAGGGAGCGCTAGGTGGGAGTACACTATACGTAGTACTTATTTGCCCGCATATATTCACTGACTTCTCACAATAGTGGAGATGTCAATCTTTTTCACTATTCTTGTAATGCTAATTACGCTAATCTGTTTCATTCTCTTGATTATCGCAGCACACATATTGTATAAAGAATCACAATGCTTCAATAAATATTGAAACGCATTGCTGAGTATTTCTTTTCTATTTCTTTGGGTATGTATGAGAGGCCAAGCAAAAGGGTTCTAGATCTGTTACCCCGATTTCCTTAAGGGATCAGGGTTGTCATGTTCCGAGGTTGCACACACATTTGTTGCCCTGTAAGGTTAGGGGTGTAGATGATGCACTGTGGGCTAGCAGGGAGCTAGGTCAACATATCCAAGGTATTCATGGAATCAGTCTGGCACAATCCCGACTTTTATGTTAACCAACAAACGCACAGTTTTACCGATGAGGTGCAAGCAATACGACAGTGCTGCAACCCAAGAAAATCCACGAATCGACGAGGTTGTGCCGATCGAAACTGGTGCATTTCCTTCGACTACTTTCACATCGCCACTGCTGCACGAACCGTGGACACCACATCACCGACTGCGGTACACATCAGCCCGGATTCCGACGCATCTCTGACTCTGCGCGGCTCAGTGCCAACGCATCGCTTCATGCTGCTCGCATTGCCTACTGCCCAGTGGTTTATGATGCATCGCCTCAATGTCCATCACATCTTCACTCTCGATGCATCCTCGTCTCGGCGCAGCTCAGAACCGACGCATTGACTACATCTCTGTGATCGACAGTGATGCATCACCTACTTTGCTCCATGCTTCAACCTTGATGTTGCTGCATCCAAGGTAATGTTCAGCGGGCGTGCGTGGCTCCTGTATCTGTCCCGAGCTCTATCGTGGTCGGCCTGAACTTTTGGAGCGTGACCAGATAGCCCCAGCTGGTGCTATCTGCTTCTAAGCACTACAAAGCAGTTTATTATTTAAAAAATCATATCTTGGCTTCTACTCATTGGATTTTTGTTGTTATGGTCTTGTTTTGCTCATAAAAATATTGGCTATTTTCTAACCTGGTGTGGAGAACCTTTTGTGGTGTTTTCAGAGTGTTACTGTGCATGCTGTGCACAAATACTTTACATATTGCCTCTTATTTAAGCCTGACTGCTTGGTGCCATCTACTAGATGGTGAGCACAAGTTAATTTAGAGTGGGTTACTGACTTACCCTGACTAGGATTGAGGTTCCTGCTTGGGCATGGTGCATACCTCTGCCTACCTGAAACACAATTTGTAACACCCACCCTTTCAAAGGGGGTGACAATGACAGAGAAAGGTTGCAGGGGAGCCTTCTGCTTCTCTCCTGACTTGCCACAGGCCTGGCAGATAGGGCAGGACCTGCACAGTGCATCTGAGGCCTTCCTCATTTGAGGCCAGTAAACGTGGGTGACAAGCCTGTCAAATGTCTTGTTCTGCCCCAAATGGCCAGCCAAGGGTACATCATGAGCCAGCTCCAATAGGAAGGCCCTGCAGCACTGGGGGACCACCAACACACAGGTTGCACCAGGCTCTGGAACCTTGGGCTCACTCTATAGGAGACCATTCCCCCTTTAAATCAGGTGATCACCAGAGGTGTCGCCAGCTGCCTGGGCCTCGACCTGCTGCGTTAGACCCACAAGAGTAGGGCATTCCCTCTGCATCTTGCAGAACTCCTCTCTGGTAGGACCCACTTCCTGCTGCCAGTTGGTCAGCTCAGGCAGGTTCCTTAGTACGGCTACATCCTCCCCTGTGGGTTCTGGGGCATCCCCCTCAGGGTCAGCCTCCTCCCGGGCCATGAAATACTCTTAAATGTGTTTCATGAGTGGGTTTCCTGTGCCACTTGCCCTTCCTCTTCTTGGCAGGCGCTTGGGCTATTCTTTCGGACTCCAGGTCCTCCTGACTACCCTCTCAGGCTGCCATGGACCATGTGGTCAGGCACACCCACTCAGGCAACCCTAACATCTCCAAGTGGGACCTGAGCTCCACCTTCTTCCAGATGGTATTCTCCAGGTCATTGCCAAGCAGACAATCCACAGCCGTGGATGGACTCACAGCTACCCTCAAGGAACCTGAGACCACCCGCCACTCAAAGGGAACCAGAGCCACTGGATAGTGACTCTCATGGTTGTAGCTGCAACAACTTGGTGGAATGCATTAGGGACAGCCTACTCTGAGGTCACCAGGTGACATCTGATGGTTGTCGTGCTGGCTCCAGTGCCACTCAGCACCTCCACCCTCTGCCCATTGATAGTGACCCACTGTCTTTATTTTCTAGGATTACTAGGCATGTGAGATCTCTGTACCATCTCTCTATCACTTCCCAAGCGCTACACCAGCCAAACCCAGTGACTGCCCACCAGTGGGGGGGCTGTGTTCGCTTGGGACACTTGGCATCCCCCTTTAAGTGCCCTTCCTGTTGGCACTCATAGCACTTGGGGCATGCCTTCCCCGAAGACTTACTGTCAGGGAATCAGTTGGGGAGTAGGAGTCCTGACCTGAGGAATCAGTTTGGGGCTCTTTAGAGAACGTCTTGTTTTTATGTTTATCTCCCCCCCTCCTTCTTCTGATGGGGACCCTGCCCACCCTTGTGGTGATCCCCCCAGGTACCTTCTTGTGGACCATGGTGCTGATCCAGCGGTCCACCATCTTAGCAAGCTCCCTGGGCCAGTGAGCATACTATCACTCAAGTGTTGACGCAGATCTGCAAAACAAAGACTGAATATTTGGTACTTTGTAATCAAACTGTACAGCCCCTGTTTGAGGTTTTCCCTGAAGTGTAGGAAAGATTGAGTGGTACGAAAATCCAGTGGCAGGGCATTCCAAATTCTAGGTGCATTCCCAGAGAACAAACAGGTGGAATTAGGAGTAGGGTGTTAGAGCTTCGCAAAGGTCTCTTTCGGCCAGCATTTCATCATTTGTTTGTGAGGTAGATAAGTTGTTCAGTGTAGAGAGCTTTATGGGTTAGCAGGCTGTTTTGAATATACGTCTTGCTTCAATTAATAGCCAGTTGAGTTTTTTGAGAGTGGGAGTGATGTGGTCGGAGCAGCTTTCCCCAGAGAGTAGTCCAGCCGCTGCATTTAGTGTGGCTTCTACAGGGAGAAGGTAGGTTTTTGGGGAACTGGCGATTGTTGCATTACCGTAGTCTAGCTTGGAGAGGACTATGGATTGCCTAAGGTCTTTAAATATTCCAGGGGATGAAGGTTTTTTTAGGAGTTTCAGCTATAAGAAGGCACTTTTTCTTGAGGCATTGATGTGGTCTTTCATGTTCAGGTTTTTGTCTAGTGTAATCCCATAAGCTTTAACTGAGTTAGAGATAGAAAGTTTACAGTTTAGTGCAGTTAGGTTGTCCAGGCAGTTGTAGATGGGAAGCGACTTCCCTTTAGGTTGGAGGAGGAGGAGTTCAGTTTTGTTGGAGTTAAGATTTATGTGGTTGTTAGTCAGCCAAGATTGTACCACGCAGAGGGTGTGATTTAGGTGTTGGATGTCTTTGGATGACGAGATTTTAACGTAGAGTTTGGTATCATCTGCATAGAGGTGGTAGGCGATTTTGGCTTGATTCAGGATCATTGCAAGGGGTTCCATATAGCGGTTAAACAGGGCAGGGGATAAGATTGATCCTTGGGGGACAGAAATTGCTGGTGAGGTAGAATTATTTCGTTTGATTATGTAGGATCGTTGGTTCAGGTATGAGGTGAACCACTGAAGGACAGTACGTTTGATACCTGCATGTTGAGAGGGGGTATTTAGGAGAATTTTGTGGTTAACGGTATCAACGGCCGCAGAGAGGTCCAGGAGGATTAGGATGCATGCCTGTCCATTGTCTAGAGATCTGTGTAGGTCATCCATGATGTTCAGGATTGCAGTCTCTGCACTTCAGCCTTTCCTGAGCCCAGATTGAAAGGTGTTGTGCAAGTTGAATTTTTTAATGTGGTTGTTGAGTTGTGAGAACACACGTTTTTTGATGGTTTTGGCAAGGAGATTGAGGTTAGTTATTTGTCTGTAATGGCTAAGGTCATTCGGGGCGGCGACTGATTTTTTTGATGAGGGGGTGACATGGCAGAGTATAAGGGAGGTTGGCATAGAGCCACTGGAAAGGGAGGAGTTAACGATTTAGGACAATGTAGGGGCAATGAAGTGCCTAAGATTTTTGACAAGTGGGGAGGGGAGAGGTTCAGAGAGATGTGAAGTCAGCTTAATACATGCAAGTATTATGGTGACTTCTTCTTTTAAGACATTATCAAATTTGCTCCAGGATGCATTGGTTTTTAGTTGTATATGGTTGAGGTTGGTGCTCTGATTCACTGAGGAGGTGAGTTTGCGAGGACCGTCATCGGTTGAGACTGTGGCAGAGGAGGCTATCTTTGGAAGACAGGGGATCTTTGATGCAAGGGAAATAGGTGGTGGGGTCTAGTGAGATTTCAATGCCAGTTATTTTTTCTGAGAAGAATTTGGCAAACTCTTCACATCGCTTAACAGAGTCATCAGTTAGATGTTGCGGAACAGAGGAGGTTTGCTGTTTTATAATGTTGAAAAGGTCGTTGGGCCTATTTCTGGAATGGTCAATTTGGGCTCGGAGGAAGCGTGATCTCGCTCTGTAGATATATTTTTTGTATTTTAGGCGTTCAGCTCGCAGGAGAGAGCGATGAGTCAGCAAGGGTTGTTGTCTCCATGTTCTTTCAGCCAGTCTAAGTTGCCGTCTCTCATTGTTGAGGGCTTTATTGAACCAGGATCTAGAGGGGATACTTTTTGATTTTTTGAGTATTAAGGAGGCGATCATGTTAAGCAGTTCTGACATTTTTGAGTTATAGTGAGAGGAGAGGTGAGGTCATCGGTGGAAGAAAGATAGAAAGGAGGTAGAATATGGGAAGTGATTAGGGATTCTAATTCTGGTTGAGGGAATTGGTGCATATTTCTTGCCCAGTGTTTAGGACATTTAGTTTGGGTCTTAGGCATTGGTTGGTTGACATTGAGATTGAACAGAATTAGGTGGTGGTCGGTCACTCAGTGGGAAGGATGGACTGGAGGGTTATGGTGTTAGGGATGGAAATAATTGCATCGAGGGTAGAGCCTTTGGTGTGGGTCTGTTTATTGCAGTGTTGGGGTAGATCTTTTGTTTCAAGGAGGGTGGATAAGGCTTGAACTGTTGAATCTTCTGCGTCATTCAAGTGAAATATGGATGCAGCACAGGAGCGGAATTGCGTCTGAGAACTTAATTCTTCAATTTATTTAGTGTGGACTAATCAGCCCTTCATCTGTGGACCTGTCAGCAACTTTTAAACCTTTATTTCGGCAACCTTGTGAGCGTTTTTACTATTTTGTTTTTTTTCTGGAAGCGCTTGCCCTGTTCGCTTGGTGCCCGGTGGTTCTGGATCCCTCAATGGACAGGATCCCTCAATGGACAGAAGAATGCGTGTACCTTCTGTGTGCTCAGTCCCGCCTCACGCTTTCCAGAACGTTACTCAGCAGCTCCAGTGACTCTTACCTCGCCAGACAATAATTCCTGGAAAAGTATTGTGGTGTATTGCATATCAAGGAGTTACAACCATCTGACATAGTCACTGAGAGCTTTGATGGGTCTACCAACGATATCAATGGATATATGTCATGTTGGAATTCAAGAGTGGATGCGCCCAGATTAAACTGTATGTGGCTGCAGGAGGTGTAAATGTTCTAGGTTGGAGAGATCAGTGGAAATTGGGGATAATATTAAATCTCCGCAATAGTGAGCCCGTGTTGAGGGAAGTGATAACAAAAAGTGATATTCATTGACCAAGGAAGTAGGGATAAGATTGTGATGGAACGGATTCCCAATGTTTTCAATAGAAAATTGGGAAAACTAGGAGAATTCACGAACAAGACCAAAATAAGACCAAAATAAAGAGTAATACACTGTCCGTGAAACATATGACCAATAAATGTCAGAAAAGTGTTGATGGAATTGTTGAATGAGCTAGTTAAGGATGGTATAATTGAAGTGGTTGAGTCTTCTGTGTGGGTGTCTCCAATAGTTTTGGCATGAATAGCAGATGAAAAGTTGAGATTGTGTGTGGATTTGAGGGCTCTAAATGCCAATATTTTAGTTGTCATCCGATTGCCCAATATCAGCGAAAAGATATGTATGTTTGAAGATGTCAACATTTTCTCTACTTTAGATATAAGGTCCGCATACCATCAAATTGAGCTCGCCGATGATTCCAAACAATTGACACCATTCATTGCGCCACAAGGGTTTTACCAGTTTAAAAGAGTGCCCTTTGGATTAGCCTGGTCCGCTTCTGTGTTTCAAAAGGGCAATGTTTCACATTTTTAGAGATATTGATGGTTATGTAAAATTTTTCAGGATGACATCCTAATATTTTCAAGGAATGAAAAGGAACATCTTCAACACATTTTTGAAGTATGCAGCAGACTGGAAAACATGGGTTGACACTAAAGGGATCAAAATACAAACATTAAAAAAAATCTGTACACTACCTAGGCCATACCTTGTCTGGTGATGGAGTAGTGCATAATAAATCTATTGTAGACACTATTGTAAAGGCACCAGCACCTACCAACAAAGAAAAACGTTTGTCGTTTGCCGGAATATGCGTATATTACAGTAAATTCATTAAGGACTTTGCTACAAAAATGGATCCTTTGAGGGAGCTGTTGAGGCAGAGAGTTGAATTTGTTTGGTCTGCGAGACAGCAGTTGGCTTTCAAGGGTATTAAACAAGACATTGTGAAAGCTCCCACATTAAAACCCTTCTGCTTGAATAAGGAATGTGTAATCACTGTGAATGCCAGTCTGTACAAAATAGGAGGGGTGTTATCTGAGAGCTGTGGGAAGGAGGAATGGAATGTGGCTTTTGATCTCACACCTTGAATGGGACTGAAAGAGAAGAAGTTATTGGCGTGTGTCTGGGCGATAGAACATTTCAGAAATTATGTGTGGGGAAGCAAGTTTGTCTTGAGGGCTGATCACAAGCCGCTTGTAAACATACTGTCTCCTGGTGGAGGATGGAATTCAACAGCACACATTGCTAGACTTACCTCAAGATTGCAGGAGTATGCTTTCAAAACAGAATTTGTTTCGGGGAAAAGAAATATCACAGCTGACTGTTTATCGCATTTACCGTGTCAGCACAGTGATGAAGATGGTGCTGTAAGGGATTGTGATATGATTGCCGCTATTAAGCATATTGAGTCAAAGGAGTTTGAGGAGATTCCTGATGAGGATGAGTTGTGGCAGACAGCCGAGAAGGGTTGGCCTAAAAGAGGGGAGGTCAGACCTGAGTTGTTGCCATTGTTTAAGGTGGCTGGTGAGTTGGAAATTGAAGGAGGGCTTTTGTTCAAGAAGGGGAAGTGTATCCCTCCGAGTGATATGCAAGATGTGATTTTGAAACTAGCTCATAAAGAATATCCCGGGATGTCTGCAATGAAACATCTAGTGAGAACATCTTCTGGTGGCCTGGGATGCACTGGGTGGTGGATAGACCAGTGGGAGAATGTGAGATATATGCCAGTAGTGAGAAAATGTTGAAGGTCAGGCCCGTGCTGTTGAAACCTGTAGCGTGGGTGAAAGAGCTGAAAAGGGAACAGATGAAAACTTTGTTACATGGAGTCATCATGACTGAGTACCTGCGTGGAAATGCGGCTCCTACAGGACTCATAGTAACGAATGAACCACGGATCTTCCTGCAGGATCCACTTTTTAGGAAAGAGTGGTCACTAATCGCGTGGCGATGCACACGCGATTGGTTAATATCATTAACACTGCAAAACGCATCTCAGAAGCCATGCTGATTAAGATCAAGGTCAGCGAAGATAATCTAAACGCTCAGATTAAGATCTCGGTGTTCAAAAAGAAATTAGAGGAAGTAAATAAAGAAATCGCAGAACACAAGGACTTCCTACTCCAGAGCAAGATATCCAAGCTCCAAAAAGACTTGAAATATTTTCACATGAACGTGTATACCCATATACTAAGGATGGATATAACAAGAAGGATGGGTCCGATACAGAAATATCGGAGAAAAGTGACAATGGATCGTCATACTCAGATTCTGACGAATGGTCCAGTGACAACTCATCAACAAGTAAAAACAGAAGAGGTCGGAGGAGATTCCAGAGAGGGAATTTTTCAAACCCCCCTTTTCAAAATCACCAGATGATGTACTGGCCAGGGGGCTACATCCCACCACCTTATCATGGACCACCAGTACCGCATAACATACAACCGAATATGCCATACTACCAACCAAACCACCCTAACCAGCATTTTTTAGGGTTTGGCCCCCAACGAGGGAGAAGAGGCCGAAGAGCACGAAGGGTGCAATGGCAAGACAATACACCAGATGGGACCAACACGAGGAGCAAGACACGGGACCTGGGACAAGCCGGCCCGAGCAATCAGTAAACCTGGTGGTCAACCTGTCCAAAGAACAGCTGTCTAAAAGGGAGCTTGATGTACTCAACAAGGGGTTGGGTTTTGTCCCTACCGCAACCATGGACAAATTCACCATTAGGTGTGAACTAGCGGAATTCTTCAGAAAGATATGCATAAAAACTTTTTTCATGGGCCAGCCGGAACAACCGGTGGAAGAAGGATTTACAGACCTTAAAAGGAAATCCACATTCAACCCACCCATATCCTCAATACCCCCGAAGGTCTTAGCTTTTGAAGAAGCAGTGGTGAAGGACATCAAAAACTTCCAACCAAAACGGAGTGGATTTAATAACCTCTCAAAGCAAGAAATGGCCGCCCTAAAATCACTTGGCGACAAAGAGAATATTATAGTGAAACCTGCCAACAAGGGAGGCGCTATAGTCCTCCAGGACAAAGAGGACTATAGGACTGCATGTATGACACTACTGCAAGATGAGAGGAACTATATAGCACTTAGAGGTGACCCCACGATTAAAATACAACAAAAAATCAGCACACTACTGGACACAGCCATTGAGAGGGGTTGGATTAACCGGAAGGAGAAAGAATTCCTTACAGCAAAAGAACCCAGAACCCCTAGATTCTATACTATTCCAAAAATACATAAGGGGCGCACCCCGCCTCCAGGGAGACCGATAGTCTCAGGTATCGGTTCCATACTAGAACCTTTATCCCAGTTCGTTGACTGGTACTTACGACCTGTGGTGGCAAAAGCCAGGTCATATGTCAAAGACACTACCCACCTTCTGACTTTACTCAAAGATATCCCTTTCGACCCTGGACAAGAAACGTTGATCTGTTTAGATGTGGAATCACTCTATACGACTATCCCACAGGAGGAAAGTCTCAAGGTCATTTATGACCTGTTACGCACTGAAGAATGGAAATCGAATGCACCAATAGACTGGGTGATGCAGCTAGCCAAAATAGCCCTTACAGAAAACTTTTTCAGGTATGAGGACGTATTTTACCTGCAACGTCATGGGACTTCCATGGGCAGCACTTTTGCCCCAAGTGTGGCATGTCTGTACATGGGGTGGTTTGAGGACCTTAGTATATGGAACAACAACCCGTATGCAGACAACATACGAATGTGGGTAAGGTACATAGATGACATTCTGGTCATTTGGAGTACTCCCAATGTACCTCCCGAATCTCTGAACGAATGACTTAACCAAAGGAATCCCTATTTAAAATTCACCATGACCCACAACAATGAGAAAGTCTCATTCCTGAATGTTAACATTGTGGCAGAAGATAGCAAACTCTACACATCGTTATATACGAAACCTAAGGACCGCAACAAATTGCTGCACTTTGAGAGTGCCCATCCAAGGGCACTCCGGGAGAATCTCCCAGTGGGTCAATTTATGCGCATACGCCGTAACTGCTCCAAACTAGAAGACTACAAAAAGGAGGCTTAAAACCTGACTAACAAATTACAAAGTATAAATTACCCGTCTCACATTGTGGAAAAGGCGAGAAAGAGAGTACGGAACATTCCAAGAGACTCCCTCCTAGAGAAAACGGATCGCCCAGCCAAGACCAATCTCATTTGTGTTACAACCTACAACGCCGGTTCCAATTTCATGAAACAAACAATCAACAAACATTGGCATATTCTTTCTTCCAATACTCTGGATTTTGAGAAACCCATGTTCTCCTTCAGGAGAAATCGGAGTATTAGAGACAGAGTGGTCCACAGTGACACAAACAGAAAGACAACTACGGAACAGAGTACCCTGTGGAACCTACCGCCAGTCCTGGGACACTTCCCATGCGGGAACTGCTCTGTATGCCCTTTTACATCCCACACTAACAGTTTAGATCTGGGAATGAGAACTCCGTGGGAGCAAAGATCCCTCACAAATTGCAATAGCTCAAATGTAGTATACACAATCACGTGCCCATGCAGTCTCAGATATATCGGGATGACTACCCGCAAAGTGAAAACATGCATAAATGAGCATAGGAGCACCATTAGGTGTAGACGTGCAACCACAAAGTTGACGGCACACTTCCTTGAGAAAAACCACACTGACACTGACTTGCGATGGAACATCATTGAAAAGATAAAATGTACGAATGATCCATACAAAACACTCCTAAAAAAAGAACAGAGGTGGGTGCACCGCCTGAGGACACATATACTTGGTCTCATTGATGAAGTACCGTGGAACCAACTTAATTCATTGAGGCACTAAGTGAATAAAATGATATGTCCCATCAGAAACCACTATAGATCAGCCCCATCGTACTATAAGTGTGAAAATTAACCGCTTTGTTTTAATGACAGATCAGGAGATTAATATCCATTCATTGCAACATAGGGAGACAAAATCTACCAATTGCTACAGTCTATCTAAACACTAGCCTAAGTCCGTGGTCATTTACATGTAGGGACCACCACGTGAACTAGAAGGTGGGGAAAAGAGGCAAATGAAGGGTGTACAATCCTTATTTTTAATACAGGCACCATGGTATCCCTAGTAATAAGAGAACGATAAAAGATCAAAAAAGAGCTAAAAAATTCTGAAACCAGACCATGAGCTGTATGTTTTAATCAATACTACGTGATCTGCCGGTTGCGTGGCAAATGAAGGGTGCATCACCCACCCCCAACCCCATTCCTCCCTTTCTCCCCCCTTCCTCCCCTTTCCCCCCTTCCTCCCTTTTCTCCCCCCCCCTTTTTTTCCGAGTACGGGCACCGTAGTAGTTCTAATAAAATGTGAACGCTTAAAAATCTAAAAAGTGTCAAGTCAGAGTAGTAGGTTAATGGTTAACCAACACAACGTGGTCACGTAGGCTGCCAGTCGTGACGTTGTTACTAACACCCTTCCAAGTCCGGGGCCACTCCCAATCTTGAACCACGTGAACCAATAGGCGGGGAGATGACGTCGACGGAGGGGCGTGTCCATTCTAGACACGCTGGACCAGCCGCATAGGAATGCTGGTATTTAGCTGCTGCATGATTCACACGGCACTCGTGCAAGCCGAGGAGCCTGCGGACTACTAGGTCCATGCAGGGAGTACCTTTGACGAAGTAAGTGGGGGGGCTGTGAGTATGTGGGGCAGCCTGGGGCGCCAACAAGAGTTTCTTAGCGGGCACAGTAGATGAAATTGACTTACGGGCACATTTTGCATCAGCCGACTATGTATTGGGCATTCTTCCTCGTATTGGTACGCTGGACTTTCACGGATTAAATATCCTCAGTACCTAGGGAAACATTGACATTGGAAACTTTCATAAATGGCACAACCATGGCCCGCATTTAAAACGCGTAGGAATTCATGGTTTAAGAACAGGCATAATCTGGATAAAGTTTATAAGAGATCACATAACTGCCGGCACAAGTCGTTTAATATATGTACAACACGGTATTAATTAGTAGACATAACACACGACTAAGGTAATACATGATAACATCCTCTGGGTACCGTCCATATACACCAGACCGATAACGAACAACTATGGCAACACTTTTGAAGTGGTTAACTATCTATTTTCTGTCACCCACAGAGTGTGACAATAAGGCCTCCCTCCCGCGCTCCTTCTGGGAAGCCTATGCCCTGAGTTACAGGGGTGAGTGCTTTTGGTTTTTACTCATCACAAAACTTTGAGAGTGGAAGAGTATCAGATTGAGTCTCTGGATGAATGATCAAGGATGAATATATTGTGAATGAAATAATGCATGCCTGCATTTATGCATACTACATGTGAAAGGCACATGAGTGGATGTATGTATGAACCATTTGTGATACAATCACATCAGCAAATTGCTGTGACGTTGGGTTTACAAGTTACAACACACCCACTTTTACCACAATACTGGATCTAATGGGAACACTGTGTCAATGGTGGTCAGACAATTATATGTATGTTTTGTTTTATGCATATAATTTGTTTTTTTCTTCATGCAGGTAATTCCTCACGAAAACCAGTGGCAAGTATTAGGCTTGCTCCTTTTTTAATTCACGTAAGAGTGCCTGGAACAAATCGTTGACACGCATGCACGTCTTTGGGGGAAGTAACCTCTTTACAACCCACCCTGACGAAAGCCCCGGACCTATTTAGGCCAGTTAGTTAGGGCTGAAACATGTTGGTGCTAGAATAAGGGTCATAGGACCATCTCATCCTTAGTCACCCTGTTTGTATATATTTTAACCTCCTCCCCACCCCCACTCCATCATTAAAGATTTCTTTAGGAGTGGGTGAGGAATTTTATCTTTAATAGTACGCCCCCATACAAGAAATCCTAAGTGCTCCCTGAATCACGGTTGAGCCCACCCCGACTTTTAGCAGTCGGGGTGAGCCCTATGATGAAGCATGTCACTATTAAAGTGAGTGAGGGCTATTTAAAGAAAAGGGTCTTTTTCCCTTCCCACCCGTAACAACGGGTTGGACACCAATTGAGTATTTCCCTTGTGAACGTGTTCATGAGAGGATCAGCATTATACATTTAGGAACCCCCACCCAGCCGGGATCACTCATGGTTTGCTTTGTCTTACACAGTGAAAAAGCAACCATTCGACCAGAGAGGGGACATTCTTGTGCATGTGATTATGAAATAGGGAGGACGTGTCCTTTCTTAACCTCCGTTGGGAGGACCTCTCAGCCCACCTGGGAACTGAGTTTCCCGGGTTTTGTGTTTTCTGAAACCTGTAGCATGGCCTGAGTTTCCGTGGGAAAGAGTGGCTTTTGATATTTCAGGACCATTTACATTTCTTGCAGTGGATTATCGATTTGCGTTGGTCTTGATAGACCACCACACAAAGTGACCAGAAGGGAAATTCGTGTCTCAAACCACAACAAAAGTTGTTATTGAATTCTTCAAGAAAGGTTTTGCTAGAGAATGTTGCCCTGCAGTGCTAGTAACCGACAACGAGGTTCCGCTTAAATCTGGGGAGATAGAATCATTTCTCAAGCATTGCAACATCAAACATGTAACTACTGCATTATATGAACCTCATGAGAATGGTCAAGGGTTATGTTGTAGAGGTACACAAATGTGGAGGTGACTGGAATACTGTGATGAGAGAAAGGCTGTGGGTGTATTTTATAACTCCACATACCGTCACTGCAGTCTGCCCTTTTATGTTACTTAAGGGCAGGAATCCTGTTTCTAATCTATGCCCACGGAGGTTCAAAATGAAGTGTGGCAGGGTAGAAGAGAAGTGTGACTTGAAGGAAGTAGCAGGAAGGGTGAAAAGGTAACAAAGGAAGACTAAGGAATGATATGATTCGAAATAGAAGACAAAGGCACATGTGATCATTGTTGGAGATTGAATCCTGAAGACTGGAATAATAAAAAAAAAGGACTTTACATGATTGGTAAAGCCATGAAAGTGGTGAAAGTGTTCTCCATTATGTGGTTACCCAAGACAAAAAGATGTGGAATATGACGAGAGCTGCCAAGTGTAATGGAGGAATGCATGTTCGTGATGGTGTGGGTGATGATATTGATGATGAAGATAAGGGATTTTTGGTGAAACTCAACAATAGCATTCATCAGAGTGATGAGGTATTGGACAACATGGGTGACCAAATGGGAAATTGTGAGAGATTATCTGGATCCAGTTTGGAAAGTGAGGGTGTGAATGAGTCAGTAGCCTCAAGGGTCAAGGGCACAAGCAGGGCTAGATTTACAGGTTATGATTTAATGTTAGTATTATATCCTCAGTCAGTCTTATAACTTTAGCATGTTTTGTTGTAATTTTGTTTTAGTATTATATGCTGTGATAGTTTTTATTTTGGTATTTTCCTACTCATAACTTTCTTCTGTCTTTGTTTTAAAGGAGGAAGGTGTGTTGCATTGTGATTCATATGTTACATATGCACTTGCTCATGTTATGGTTTGGTAAGCAATATACATTCCTTGGAATGTTGGTTTATGGAATGCATAGTACGAACCAGTTGAACCTTAGCTGTCTTCCTGTGAAGATGATGTTGCCATGCTGCCAAGAATAAAGTTATTCTCCTACTCTTCAAGTGTACTCTTTTTAACAGAGCTGTGTTTGTTCTGCGCCGCTCAGCAGAGAAGATGCATCAGTTCCGCTGGTAAGCACCTTAGGCCCACTTCCAAGGGTACAGAGTTGACTGGCACCATGTGGGAGAGTAGACTCACAGATGTCAGAGTCTAGATGCAGGGGCAGGATGGTTGGAAGCCTGTTATGTCCTTGAGGCTTCAGATCAGGAGGTAAGCCAACTAGCCCTTGGAGTCACTGTAGGTTCTGGGTTCAAAAAGTTCAGGTCCAGTCCTTCTCACCCAGGCAAGAGGGCAGCAGGTCAGCATAGCAAAGCAGGAGTCCAGCAGAGCAGCAGTCCAGCAGAGTAGCAGTCATTTCAACAGCACAGCAGTCCTTCCTGGCAGAGTATCCACAAGTCCAGAAGTGTACTGAAGTGGTGGTGTCTGAGCTCCTTCTTTTATACACAGTTGTGCCTTTGAAATAGGAAGAACTTTCTAGAGACATGCCTTTGAAGTGCACAGTTGCCCTACCTCCCCTGCCCTGGCTCCAGACTAACTACAGGGGGTATGCAGCCCTTTGTGTGGTGACAGGACATCACCTATTCAGCTGTAAGGGAGGCTGTGCCCAGCTCATTCCTCCCATCCTGCCGGTGATGGCCCATTCTAAAACACCTAAGCTCCCATTGTATGTGGCTGTCTAGGAGGAATACACAAAGCCCAACTGCCAACTACTCCCAGTCATGTGACCAGAGACAAAATCCAACTACCCCATAAGTTAGGATTTTAAATTAGGATTTCAGAGACACCAACCATGTCCCAGTTATACCTTCCCATTTGGAAATTACACTTATAAAATGTAATACGGTAATCCCAATGTTATCCCATGGGAGATATAGGCCTTGCAGTAGTGAAAAACAGATGTAAGAGTTTTTCACTACCAGGACATGTAACACTTAAAAGTAAATGTCCTACTTTTTAAATACTTTGCACCCTGCCTTCTGGGCTGTCCAGGGCCTACCCTAGGGGTGACTTATATGTATTAAAAAGGAAGGTTTAAGTCTGGCAAAGGGTTTATCTTGCCACGCCAACATGGCAGTTTAAAACTGCACACACAGGCTCTGCAATGGCAGACCTGAGACATGTTTAAAGGGCTACTTAAGCGGGTGGCACAAGCAGTGCCGTAGGCCCACTAGTAGCATTTAATTTACAGGCCATGGGCACATGGGGTGCACTTTACTGGGGACTTATACGTAAACTAAATATGCTAATTGGGTATGAGCCACTGATGCCATGTTTTGGGGTAAGAGCACAAGCACTTTAGCACTGGTTAGCAGAGGTAAAGTTTGCAGAATACTAAGGCCAGCAAAAACGAAGTCAGCAAAAACAGGAGGTCTGAAGGCTGAAAGTTAGGTTGAAAACACACCAAGCATGCCAGGTGTAACAGAGAGGTAGGCTTCACAGTAGTGACAAACTAATTTAGAAATTTTTCACTATCAGGACATATAAAACTTAAAAGTACATGTCCAATCTATTAATTACAATGCACCTTGCTCTATGGACTATCTAGGGCATACCTTAGAGGTGCCTTATATGCAATAAAAGGGGAGCATAAGGCTTGGCAGAGGGGTTATATTGCCATGTCGAATTGACAGTTTAAAACTACATGCAGGCTGCAATGGCAGGCCTGGGACATGGGGCTACTAAAGTGGGTGGTACAATAAGTGCTGCAGTCCCACTAGTAGCATTTAATTTACGGGTCTTGGGTATATGGTACATCACACTACAAGGGACTTATAAGTAAATTAAATATGTCAATCAGGTGTAAGCCAATTTTACCAATCATTAAAGGAGGGAACACAAGCATTTTAGCACTGGGTAGCATTGGTAACATGCACAGAGTTCTAGGGCCAACTCAAATGAATTATTTCAAAACTAGAAGGGGTGAAGGCAAAATGTTTGGGGTAAACCTGCAGAGAGGGCCAAGTCCAACCAATAGCTACAGAAAAGGATGTAGAATCACTGTACTATCACTTAGGATAGATAAACATAGAAAGTTAGGGATCTTAGCGGATGGCAGAAGACCAGCATGATCCACGCTTGATGCCTCGGTATGGTTTTCAGGTGGTATATCCGCCACATTGCGACTGACCATTAAAGCTTTGCATGACCCTTTCCAAAGCAGTTTTTTCCTTGTCGTGACATGTTTGACATTCATAAACAGGAAAACTGAACATTAAGCTCCACACACCGGGAGAACTCCTTTGCAGTTTTGTTATACAGAAAAAAAATCACATTTTTTATTGATTTTCTGAAAGGCAAACAAGCTGTCATGACAGACTGCTTGGGCAGCAATGCATTTGAACTGAAAGTGTGCCTGACATGTCAGGCGCTGTTTAAAACACTTATGTTGGTGGGTGTTGGAGAAGTGGGTGTAATGAAATATATGTGAAAATCTCTAAATGCTAATTATACAATTTGTAAATTATTTTTTTCACATATTTTACACAATGATTCCTCACTGTAACTCCTCCCACTCTCTTGCCTCCTTATTACACTCCTCTGCGCTCTTTTTTTAAAAATTGTATTGTATTTGCAATAGACACTTGGTAATCACTCTCCCTTTTCAAATTCCTTATAAACAGCTTATAAACAGGTCATGCAAAACATATTATAAATAATAACATGGTTGTACGTCAGAATATCAAATTGAAAATATATTGGAGCCCTAGTGAGGCCTAAATATTGAGAATCAAAATATCGAGAAGGTAAGTGCACATAGATAAGTACAGATTTACTACTCTTGAACCCACATCTTCGTACCTTGAAAATATGCATATCCTGAAATACATATTGTGAATTGATTATAGTAAACCTATATTCACCTATACATACTTAATCTTGAGATATTTTGGTTCTCAATACTTAGGCCTTGATATTTTGGCTCCACAATAATTTCTAGTCATTATTCTGGTCTGGTGGAATTCCAAAAACATGCATACACTTACATAGAGGGGCTGTGCTCAGACTTCTTCACCCACAGGACTGGTCAACTGTCATTTACCTTTTGCTTACGCCCACCACAGCATTAAGCAAGGGGCAATCAGTCAGCTCACTTAATCCATTGTCTAACTTTCACTGTGAATGATGGCAATTTTCCTTATCACATGTGTACATCTGCCTAAAAAGAAGAGCACTTCAGTGCCAGGACTGATGATCCAATACTTCATTTTGCCAATGCTATTTTCTTTCCTTTATTTATTCTTGTTTTAATTCCTTTAGTGATGCATTTGTGTTTAAGCAATGACTGCAGCTTACAGTAATTGAAAGCCAATATCACCTTTTCGTAGTGCCAGTAAGAATCATATTTTCTAGTGATGTGCATTAAATTTTAAAAGGGTTTCTTCTATGTCACTTCTAAGTACACCTGCCTGCTAGGAAACACCACAGTTTTCTGTTAAAAGTATGTGAAATTATTATTATAGTTTAAAACATTTGATGCAAACAAATGTCCTCTATTTTTAGGTAGAGCATTTTTCTTTTTGTAGCATATGCTTGCCATTTGAAATTAAAAGTTACCATCACATCAACCTGCCAAGGAAAGACCTGTTAGCTTTGCCAGTGCTCCCTTGTGCTTCAAGTGTTATTTTCTCTTGCCCTGTACATATAGATTTGCAGGAAAATGTAATTTGTGCAGTTCCTTTACTAACATACAACACTATTGAGGTCCATTGTCATTTCTAATAAGAATATTATTGCAGAGTTTTTCTTTTAAAAACAATACTTCCAAAGTTTTCAGGGAACACAGCTGGGATGTAGAGAATTTTACTAACTGGTAAACTTAGGGTGGATTGTGATAAGTGTGTTGGCTGAAATAGAAACATTAGCTCTATTTATGTGCATTGGTAAAAAAAGAGACGATGGAAGCACCTTTTAAAGAGCCAGTAAGACAGGTTGATGGGCTTAACCCTTTCTGAGGAAATATATGTGTTTCCTGATACTGGTTCGGACCTTAGCAGAGAATATTGAGCTAGAGTAACAGGTTGATGAATACGAGCACTTGTAAACAGCGTAATAAACTAATACTTTTGTGTGGCCGAATGTGAAAATGCTAACAATAGCTACAATTTGTTTAGTTTCAGTTAATTCTAGTTAGGATTTATGCTGCATGAATCAGTGAATGCCTTGAAGGGTAAAGGGGTCAAGCAGTTATAGGGCTGGTTTGGGGGAGCAGAAGAACCTCCCTAAATTGTCAAAGCTCCTTCTCCACCAAGGGCCAGATGTACGACCAATTTTAGCATGCGCAAACGGGTTAGCGACCCGTTTGCGCATGCTAAAATTGGAATGGCCATGTACTAACACAATTTTGCGAGTCGCAAATGAATTGCAACTCGCAAAAAAGTGTTTAGAGACTCGCTATTTGGAAGGGGCGTTCCCTTCCAAATAGCGACTCTCTAACCCATGAACGAATGTTTTGCGACCGCAATTGCGGTCGCAAACCACTCGCAAATTACCACCCTCTTCAAGAGGGAGGTAATGGAGTCGCAAATGGGAAGGGGTCCCTAGGTGGCCCGTTCCCCTTTGTGACAGGCTCTGAAAATATTTTTTAAGGGCAGGCAGTGGTCCCAGGGAACACTACCTGTCCTTAAAAAATGAAAATGTTTCATTTTTTTTTTTTAAATGCATCCCGTTTTCCCTTAAGGAAAACGGGCTGCATTAAAAAAAACTGCTTTATTTAAAAACAGTCCCAGACATGGTGGTCTGCTGAGTCCAGCAGGCCACTATCCCTGGGAGGGCCTGCCAATCCCAATGGGCTCGCAAATTGCGAGAGGCTCATTAATATTCATGAGCCTCGCAATTTGCGACCCCATTGGGAATCACAAACAGTGTTAAACACACTGTTGTACATCCAGTTTTGCAACTCGCAAATTGCGAGTCACAAAATTGCTGGTCGTACATATGGCCCATAACCCCTTATTTCCTCACTAATTGAGAGGTAGGCAACCACCTGGTTTCTAATGGCGAACCCTCAGATGTGCCCGTCTACCATGCAGAGTGAATGTCACAAGACTTGGGATGGGCTTTCCGACGTTCCTTGTGTCAGGGTATATTTGGGAAGAAAATACCACAACACTCTCTGCACATCACTGCTAGAGCCGGGATTCCCTAGTTGGCTGAGGTAGGTACCTTAGGCCAAATAGGGACCCTTGCTTCTAAGTCAGGGAAAGGAAGGACACCTTCTCATATAGCCCCTGCTCACCCCCTCGAGCAGCCAGGCTTATCTTCAGGGCAAATGTGTAAAGTATTTGCAACCACGCTCTCAGTGACCCAATGATGACACCACAAATGGACTCCACATGAGTTTCATAAAAAAACAAGTATATGTTTATATAAAAAGATATACGATGAGACCACACGATAAAAATCCAACATATGCGTACTTGTAATAATTCACCTTGCTGGTTATTAGGCCAGCAAGCCCTTGTAGGTTCTGACGGTATCAATGAGAAATTCTAGATGATCCAATACAGTCCTTATGCAATGCTATGCAGTTCGTAAGGCAAGAATCAGGCACTTTACAATGTAAAAGTAATGCAGTTCGTTATGCAACAATCAAGCCGTTCGTAATGCCAAAATAATGCAATGCGTAATGCAACAATCAGGTAGTTCGTGATGCAAACTCAATGCAATGTGCAAGACAACAATCAGGCAGTTCGTAATGCAGAAACAATGCAATGCACAAGGCACTCCGGCACCGATCACGGTGCTTTAGACGGTCTCTCTGCCACTCGTACTGACTCGCGGTCAGCTTCCGCCAACATATGCCCCCAACACGGGTATGGTGTAAACCAAAGTGCAGCTCCACACTCCGGCCCCGGTACTGCCACTCCTTTGGCAAGTATGGGCCGCAATACGAGCTTGAGCCGAGGCTCGCGCTGCAAGAATGGGAGAGGCCGAGAGCGTCTTCTCTCGAGCCCGCACCCCGCCCCAGGCAGCGACACACGTTACCTGGGGGGTGCGACCTCGCTCTCCTCTCCTCCTCTGGCGACTTGGGCCTCCGATGCAACTTGGTTGATTCCTGGCATTGGAACTCGGGCCCTCCACCGACGGGGTTGGTTCAAGGTCCTGCTTCTGGCAACGGCGGGCTCGGGCCGGTGGCACAGCTCCTCTGGGGATGCCGGTCCGGGCCGATGGCGATAACGAAGATCTCAGGCTGCAACAGGGCACACGCACACAGCGTCGCTGAGACTCACTTGAGCTCCGGGTGTGTACGGTCACAGGGCACTCCTCACAAAGGTCTCAGGCTGCACGAAGCACACGCACCCAGCGTCGTTGAGACTCACTTGAGTTCCGGGTGCACACGATCACAGGGCAACCCTCACGAAGGTCTCAGGCTGCACAAAGCACACGCACACAGCGTCGCTGAGACTCACTTGGACTCCGGGTGTGCACGATCACAGGGCAATCCTCACGAAGGTCTCAGGCTGCACGAAGCACATGTACACAGTGTCGCTGAGACTCAGCTGGACTCCTGGTGCCCACGATCACAGGGCAATTCTTACGAGGGTCTCAGGCTGCAAAAAGCACACGCACACAGCGTCGCTGAGACACACTTGAACTTCGGGTGTGCACGATCACAGGGCAATCCTCACGAAGGTCTCAGGCTGCACAAAGCACACGCACACAGCATCACTGAGACTCACGTGGACTCCAGGTGCACACGATCACAGGACAATCCTCACGAAGGGCTCAGGCTGCACGAAGCACACGCACACAGCGTCGCTGAGACTCGCTTGGACACCGGGTGCCCACGATCTCAGGGCAGTTCTTACAAGGGTCTCAGGCTGCAAAAAGCACACGCACACAGCGTCGCTGAGACACTCCTGGAAACTTTTGGGTTCCTGAGTTTCCACAACAGGGAGCCAGCTCTCCTCAGGCCCTTGGGGATAAGTTACTTCAGGACACAGCACACAGCAAAGTCCTTTCAAGCAGGGGGACACAGCATACAGCAAAGTCCCTTTAGCCTCTCCTTGGTTAAATCAGCAAACTGCAGGCCAGCCCCAGAACACACAGCAAGGGTCAGTCCTTTCCTTCAGTCTCTTCAGCTGTTTCTTCCTTGGCAGAGGTTCCTCTTGACCACGAAGAAGTTTCAATCCTTGACAGTCTTGAATAGTTCCATTCCAAAGTCCAGGGGTTTCAGCTCTCATAGTTATACCCCTAAATGTCTTTGAAGTCTTGGTGTCCAGGGGGGCACTGACCCCTGTCCAAACCAGTTCTGGGTGTCTCCCTGCCAGTGACACCTTCTGCCTTTGATAGTGGGGGTATGGATCCTTAATCCTCACTCAGCAGGAGATGGAGCCATTGTTTTATGGCAGCAACCCAGGCCTCTTCACCTCCAGGGGCTACTCCCCCCCCCTACACTCCAGATGCAGGTCAGCCTGTTGCTGTCTCACCTCCTCAAGGTCAAGACATTCCCCAGAGCCTATCACATTCAAATACAGACATTCAATCCACAACCAGGCAGAGACACACAGAAATGTTAGAGCACAAAAAGCCAGCCACTTCTAAAAGAGTGGTTCCTAAACACGCAATTCAAAAACCACCTTCACAAAAAGATGTGTTATTAAATTGTGAGTTCAGGCACACTAAACTTCACCTCTCCATCTTAAGCCTATGGGAAGATAGGCTGGAAACATATCACACAGCCTTCCCCATTCTGTCCTATGGGCAAGATGGCCTTTCATCAGTGAAAAACGAAATGGAGAGTATTTCACTGTCAGGACATGGTACACACCTCAGTACATGTCCTACCTTTCACATACACTGCAACCTGCCCAGGGGGCTACCTTGGGCCTACCATAGGGGTGTCTGATGTGCATAGAAAGGGAAGGGTAAGGCCTGGCAAGTGGGTGCACTTGTCAGGACAACAAGGCAGTTTAACAAACTGCGCGCAGGCACTGCAGTGGCAGGCCTGAGTTCTCTCTTTAGGGCTACTTGTGTGGGTGGCACAATTAGTGCTGCAGGCACACTAGTAGCATTTGCATTACTAGCCCTGGCACACTTAGTGCACTTTACTAGGGACTTTACTAGTAAGGCAAACATACCAACCATGGACAACCAGTTACCATTACACTTTACACAGGGAGCACTTGCACTTTGACACTGATCAGCAGTGGCAAAGTGCCCAAAGCATCTAAGTTGGCAACACCATGTCAGAAAAAAGGTCTAGGGAGAAAGCAAAAAGTTTAGGGAACTTCAGCCAAAAAGGGCCAAGTCCAACAATCACAGACATGTTTTTCACTGTGTCATGTCGGTGTGAGACCTTGTGATGAAAAAGGTCTACCAGAGCAGCGGAAAACCCCAGTATGTTCGGTGGGAAGCTATGTGGCCCACCCCACCCCTACCTCCTTTACTAAATGACACCATAGTTGTATTTTCAAAAGAAAAGGATTTTTTAAAATGAAGTAGAGCACTCTTTGTAATATAACCTGCGGCAAATGTCCGTCTATCTTCAGCACAGTTAGGGGGATAGGCACTAGGAAGTGGAGGAGATAGGCGTTAGCCTTCCTGGCTTAACGCCTCTCTCCTCCACTTCTGAAACGCAAGGCTGCACGATATTTACAAGAATGTGGTGCAGTCTTGCGTTTCCCTCTGCAATGGCGCTAAGTTTAGCAACTTAGCGCCAACGCAGGCACCCTTGCACCAGAGTGCAAGGGTGTCTGCGTGCAGGGGAGGATTGTTTATGTGTAGGAAGGTGTCCCTTCCTGCACATAAACAATCCTAGAAATGCCATTCTGTCTCTTTCATGCGTGCTGCTTCATGCAGCGCACATGAAAGTGACAAATTGGCATTTTTAAAAGTTTGTTTATGTACAGGAAGGACACCTTCCTGTACATAAACAAACAATGGCATTTTGCTTTTTCCATGTGTGCTGCACAAGGCAGCACACATGGAAAAAGCAAAAACGAGGAGAAATAATGCATTTCTCCTCGTTTCGCCATCTTCAGACCAGGTTTTACCTGGTCTTAATTTTGGCGCTGTCTCCTATGTACGTCAACCTTGTACATAGGGGGCAGCATAAAAATTAATGGGTTTTGCGGTGGAACGCCCCGCGCAACACCCACTGCCTACCCCTTTCACGCTAACCATAGCGTGAAAGGGGGCCTTATGTACAAGGCAGCATTAAGCCTTAACGTGGCTTAACGCTGCCTTGTACATATGGCGCAGCCCCTATCGCCACCACAACGTCACTATAGGTGACGTTGTGGTGGCGATAGAGGCTTGTACATATGCCCCTAAGTCCCTTCAATTCTTTGTAGTGCACGCAAGACATAGGGAATTTAATATTTTGACCAGAAGACCTCATCCAGTTTATTACACAAATGAAATGTTGCTTTCCAATTTATTATAACAGTGACTAAGGGGCCGATTATGATGCGGGCGGACTTTGTCCGCCCGCCATCGCCCCGGTAAATGGGACCGCCCGCTATGTGTGCGGCGGTCCCGAAAATGTGATTAGGATGCCACCGCCACGGTGGCGGTGGCATCCTCATTCCCAGCATTGTGGCGGGCGGTGCTCACAACACCGCCCGCCACAGTGCTGGAAATGCATGTAGTGCATCTGCATGCACAACGTGACAGGCACCGCGCGGTGCCTGCCACCTTGTGCATGCAGATGGTACCCCCATGTGCAGCCCCCACCCCCCAACACCCTGGGGGCCCGCAACAGGCCCCCAACAGCAAGATCGCGAGCTTTTCCATGGCGGCGACGCCGCCATGGAAAGGCTCATCACCGCTCGGCATCATAATGCTGGATGGCGGTGTCTTGCAGACACCGCCACCATATTAATCCTTTTCCGCCCGGTCGACTGATCGGCCGGGCGGAAAACATGCAGACGGTCTTTCCGTCCGCCGGGGTCCCCTCCGCCATGGTAATATGGCAGGGGGGAATTTGGTGGCGGACGGACGAAAATGGCATGCGGATCGCCACTGCCATGCGGGCGGTGGCGATCCGCCCGACATCGTAATCGACCCCTAAGTGTTCACTTGGTAAAGTGAGACATCCTTTAATTTATTTCCTCAGCAACAAAAATCATTTGTCAACGTTGACACGTCTCCCATGTTTTTTTACATTGACAGTAAAGGCAGCCTAGCCTTGTAAACTTATGTTTCACTTGTGCCACAGAGATATCTCAATCCACACTAACTAAGCATTGCCAAAACAGTGTATAACACATTGTATGAAAGTGCAACCAAACAAGGGTCTTGTAATTGATAATTGCATTCGATTTTCATGTCTACACTGGAAAATGTACTAATGGTGTAGACTGCTGCTCCCTTTGACAACAAATATTATCTTGCAAGAAAGTACATCATTCCCCATTAGGCGGATGGGCCGTGAGACAGAAGCATTTACAGATCAGGCCTGAGCCCATCATCTGACGCCCTCTGCTGCAGCTCCCACCAGCCTTTCAGAGACATTATAACCGGATTGTGATGATTTTGCCTCACTCTTGCCAGTGTTCAGGAGATGCTGGTCATATAAGCAATATACTCTTTCTCAATCATGGTATCTCAGAATGTCGAAATAGTGATTACAACAACAACCCTGAAATACATGCCGGCATTTTAGGATCGAGAGATGGCACCCCCGGCAACTGCAATGGTCTCTCCGGTGATGTAGGAGGCATCAGGGGAGCAGAGGAAGGAGACGACGCCGCCATAGTCCGTAGGCTCTCCTATTCTGGGGCGGGGGGTGGGTACAACAGGAAAAAACAAGAATTAATAGGTACATGGGTCACAGTCTCAGACATACTAGCATCCATGTGAAATCAAGCATGCACAACAAACTCTTCTCCTCTTCAGACCTGAGCCGTCCCACCCTAGAAATGTCATTCACAGCTTTCCTCTGTCAGTTAAGAGCTCAATCCAATTAAGAGGTGACAAGCTCTGAGCACCAAAAGACATTTTGAACTTAACAAAGACTACAGATGAAAGGCTCTTAATCCCTGAGTCAATCCACTGAACCACCAAGTCTCAAAGGATATGATTTGTACCCCTGTGTCAATCCCCTGATCCCATCCAGCAAGAGGTTCTCATTCTGAGTCATTCAGAGTCCCAGCCAAATCTGTGTGACTCCGCATACCCACACCTGAAGGTTCGAGACCTAATTTTCATCTACTGGGAGCAGGTGGGAAATGTCTGCACTAAAGTACACGGCATTGGACATCTGTATGTGGTAAATGACCTAACATTCTGGGTTATGCGTGTTATTCCTCATTGCAGTCAATTTAGTTCATGATGCCGTGTCGGTATCGCCACCCCTTAATTCTGGGCATCCTTGAATGATGGCCATAGATGTGACAAACTGCATCCTTACACCAGTTACCTGTGCCCATCTAGCTGTTATCAAGCCATGGAGGTGAAGTCAGTCAAATCCTCTCATTTAACTTGTTGAAAATGCCCACTCAACAAAAACCCCGGATTGGACAACATATATATGTCATCAGAGAGCTGTATTCTCAGTGATTCCTGAATGTTATGATGACCAGACCTTCGTTTGAGGCCATGGCTTTCTGTAGTCTGAAGTTATAGACTTGGAAGATGACCTTCCTTGTGGCCTTTTCTTTTGTGGGGAGTGACCTAAAAGCTCTAACAGTTTCAGGTAATGGTGCAACGAAAATTTAGTTGCAATTTCTATATATTTCCAAATAAACCAGGAGATATTTCTACAGGTCTATTTCCCTAGACTCAGTTGTTGTACACAAAAGGCTAAGCCACACAATTTGGACGCAAGACATATTTTGAGATTTCAAATCAACTGCACACATTGTTTTCAAGTCACTGCTAGGCACAAAGTGCTCCAGCAACATTTCTAGGTTTTTCATAACTTATTGTGTGGGGCAAAAGGTACCTGGTAGACAAATGTTCAAGGCCTTCTTTCACATCAAATTTATTTCCACATCTCGTCTTACTACAAAATCCGAATGCTTCCTTCCCAAAATGAATGAAACGAAGGGCTTCTTGGAATTTTTAAAGTATGTTCCAATTTCTGAGATATCTGGGCAGATGGTACCACTTCAGATTCCTTCTCTAAGCATTATTGTCTAAGTATCTAGTTGAGAGGCTTATGCCGGCGGTGGTCACATTTCTGTCAGCATACCCTTCTTTGTAATGCGTTTCCAGACGCAGAGACTTGAGCTGAGCCAGGTTCAATAAGCAAAAAGTTGCCCAAGTGCGGTGCAGCCATGCTTTTAGTCCATGGGCTCCTCTCTAGTCCTGCATTCACACTCCATCACCCCAAATCAACTACAGCCAACAGGCATACCTCAAGTTGACTTTACATTTTTTAGAAATGTTGGTAGAGGCAAAAAATGGCCGTCATGGGGGCAAGGTCAGGCATACAGACGAGGGATTTACTGTGTGCTCTGGTGAGGTGTAGCATAATTTTTTAAACTGTTGATGGCACAGTATCCAGGCTACTTGTTGTGTGCTGCAAGGACCCCTCAATTGTTTTTCAAAGCGACATGTTGGTCCAGAGCGCTGGACTTACTACAGACAGTAACAGTAGCTTTTGATAATCAGCAGGGTTGGAAGAAGCCTATTGTAGTTGGCTGGCTTTACAGGCATCCTGACAGTTTGCCAGGGCCGATTTCGGTTCCCAGTCCGGCCCTGTTATCCAGTATTCCAGGAAGAGGATGTAGCCTTACGGCTAGAGCGGTCAACCTTGAACCTGGGGAACCGGGTTCGAGTCTCGGCAGGAACACTCAACATCCTTTGACTCTGGGCAAATCACTTAATCTCCCCGTGTCTAACAAAAATGAATGTGACCATCTGTAACAAAGCTGGTGCTCATGTAAATCGCTCTGATACTTGATATCTTTGGGTCGAGTTCGTGCTATATAAAACTTTAAAATAATTTTTAAGAAAGGATAAAAAATATACATTTCCAAATGTCATCTTTCAAACCAATATCCTATCCAAATGTGTGTTTCCTATTCAGTGCCAACCTATACCCATGGTAACCTGTCAAACTTCTTATGATTGAGAACTGATTAGTATATTGATGAGGTAACAGTAAGTAAAATATTTATTATTCAGTTAGTCAGTCTCTGAGCTATTTAAAATCATCACGCCTCTCACCAATTTTATAAATCAGACCCCCTCCACAGTATGGATTAAAACAGCTGTGACAATATGTCCGACTTTTTCCAAAATAAGCTACAAGTCATTTATGATGAAATCATAACAATAGCCTCGACCAATAGCTCGGGCGGCCCTGATCCCGCCTCTAACGTGAAAACCTCGGCAGCCCTTAAACAAACTGTTTCAGAGATTGCAAGCGACCAAGCAGGCCTAGGCAATTTTCCCCAGCTTTCTGTGGAGGAAGTAGAGAACATTATTATTAGCACGAAGTCGGAATCACCAGCGGACCCTTGCCCACCATACATTTGGCACCTTGTGCCTAACATAATGGCCACCCATCTCACTAAGCATCAATATCAAGTCTTAGAGACTGGAACCTTCTCATCTGCTTGGAAATTAGCATCGGTTTTTACTAATATTGAAAAAACCCGATCTCAACCCCGCTGATACAAAAAATAATCGGCCGATCTCCCAATTGCCGTTCCCGGCCAAAGTCCTGGAAAAGGCGATGAGCAAGGAATTCACTGAGTATCTGGAGAGAAAGAATTTATTAAATCAGGATCAACATGGTTTTAGGTCCCAGCATTCCACTGCGTACGCCTTAGTGGGGGCATCTGAAGAAATCTGCAGAACTGTGGATGAAGGGGGAAGAGTGGCCCTAATTCTTCTTGCTCTTTCAGCTGTGTTTGATATAGTTAACCACAATGATCTTATCAAGTGGCTTGAGAGAATCGAGATCGATGGTGCCGCCCTGGCCCTCCTCAGTTCCCTTTTAACCAACAGATTTCAAAGAGTGGAATGGAACAGCTTCAATTGAAAGCTATTTTCCCTGCTGTGTGGTGTTCCACAGGGGTCATCCTTATCCCCAACATTGTTCAATATCTATACCACCCACCTGCTAGAACTTATCCAGTCTTACAGTCTGTCGGGGGTATCCTATGCCGACGACACTCAAATCATTGTCGCCATTCCTAAAGAGGACGGTCCTATGGCCTCTACCATAAAGTACTGTCTAACCCAAGTGTCGATCTGGATGTGAACAAACTTCTTAAAACTGAACGCTGACAAAACGGCGGTGATTCTTTTTGGCAGGAACACTAATTTCTGGAAAACTACTTGGTGGCCAGCAGACCTCGGCCCTCTACCTACACCCATACCAAAGGTAAATAATCTGGGCATGATCTTTGACGACCAGCTCAGTTTCAGAGAGCAGATTCATCACACCACTTCCACCTGCTATTTCATCATCAGATTATTAAAAAACGTAATCCCATTCATCGCTCTTAAACTACAAAAATCGGTCGTGGTTGCACTCATTCTTTCCACGATCGACTATTGTAACGCCCTTTACTTGGGCACTACGAAATGTGCACAGAATAAATTACAATCTTTGCAGAATGCCACAGCATGACTTCTCCTGAAGGTTCCCAAATTCCAATCAGTTCCCAAGAAGGGGGCCCTTCATTGGTTACCAGTAGTGGTCAGGATTACATTTAAAGCCCTATGTCTCATTCATAAAGCCCTGCACGGAAAGGGAACACATTACCATCGGGCCAACTTTCATTGGTATCGTCCACAACAAGCTCTTCAGTCCGCCTCTGCCCACTTTTTAAAAATTCCTAAGATGCCAACTGAAAAATGAGATTGGGGAAGGTTTGGAAGAAGATTGCACAAAAAACATCGAACCAAGAAGAAAGGGTCAAGAAACCTAAAACTTACCTGGAAAACTCAACAAGGCGGCACATTAATATCACCCATTCCATCGCTGTTTGGGAAAATGAATCCCAGTGGAAAATTCACCTTTTTAAAGGATCCAGCAACTGTCATCTATGCAACAACGGACAAAATAACGGGCCTCCCGAACCCGTTAACACCGCAAAGGCTTGATACCACATCAGCTGGAGACTTAAAACCCAACATAAACCAGAATCCAAAATCAATCCTAACACAGGATTATAAGGACACAAAGGATCAACCCGGGGGTAATAGCATTGTGACCCAAGCCCAAGTGCATGCCATAAATCTAATACATTCCACTCCAAGATCGGTGATACAGGATGGTGCCCCACAGCCTGATACTAGAAAAGATATTCATAGCTTGGAAGGTGTGAATAATTAGTGGTTCCACTCAATCTCACTTACAAGTAATATGGGTTTAATGCAGGCATAGAGGTCAAAACTATAATCCCGGCTGACAATTTGACTAGTAATTTAGACAATGACCATTTGAAAGGCCAGCGGCAATCAGTGATTGAGATATCAAGTGCATCGGAACAATTACATTGCACTGATTTAAGTCAAATTCACAAAAGTCAAGGAAGCGGAGAAAATTACATAAAACAGAATGTGCATATGGCCCAATTGTTGACAAATGGAGCACCATACCAGTCATCTTAATGAGTATCTTGAACAAAGGAAAAAATAGTAAACAGCCAATCGTGTCTAGTGGTCCAGTACAAGAGCACGGTAACAACTCACAAAAACCGACACTAGAGGAATCACAATCATCGGTTAAAAGTAAACCAATTAGTGACCCAGTGCTGACACAGCAACTTACAGACCGGCCAAGCAAACAAGATAACCCTATGATCCCAGTTCCAAACAAGAGACAGAAAAATGAGCTAGGAAAGCTAGAAAGAACCTACAGTGTAGAGGAAAGTACTCGAAAATAGACTGTATCCTATCTTTGAATCCAAATATAAGATACAAGATCCATCAATGGTCTACACAACAATAAATCAAGTAGTAAAGGAAGACACCAATGAAACCCAGGAAACCTCTACGCTGCCGGACGCAGACTCTATGCCAACAAACGTGATGGGAAGAACAACTTGCAGTATGCATGGGATAAGGCTCAGGAGCAAATGAGCCCCGCTCAGAGTTCGCAAACGGAAAAAAATATATTTATTGGCCAACGTGTACAGGGCTCGGTGAGCAATAGGAACACCATTCTGGCAAAAAAAAAGGAAAAATTACACTTCGATTCTGCCACGACTTGTATTAAAACCGAGAGGATGACAAACAAGGAGAGCGACAAATATATTAAGCCAATCCTAGGCCACCAATACGGAGGACAAACAATCACCTTGAAAAGTACCTACCAGAAAAAAAACGATGGGAAGTGGCCTGGCAGAGGTGCCCCCAAACAAACAATGGGCAAAGCGAATAGATAGTAATAAATGTACAGAAGGATACTGAGACGACCCAAAGACCAAACCGGAAACAAGGAGATACAGAGTATAGCTCTCCCTCTTCGTTCTTGACAATGGTTAAAGAGCCACGAGGAAAACCCAATAATCAGATTATATTAACACATCAGTACACATTGCAGGGTCACCAGGACCCTCTCAACAGAGGAAACATCTTGAGACTGTGGCGGAAATATCGACACTGAAACATCTCTCCTCTACTGACTTATTATCAATCAAATTTATTTTCCAGGGGGAGAAGAAGCAGGCGGAACAAACTCTGTCCACTTGAAAAACAGAGGAGTTCGTATCATTAATTCTAAACGCCACCCAACAGTTTGAAGCCTAGGGTACACTTACAAAGCCAAGAAGGCAATGCTACCCTTTACCCTTGCTACTTCCATACAGAAAGCTTAGCACTGATCTTGGAACTACTCCTGTATACTCAGTACTACAATGTGCTAGAGGCAAGATGGAAACTGACGAACAAGAGGTAAAGAAGCAGCTGAAGGAACAGAGTGCGCGTAAATAGCATTGGATGGCATCAACCTTAAACAACACTGGAGGTAAATGACCCACTAAAAATAGAGCCAGTAAACCCAAACACTCATCATTAAACCTTGTACCCTGGAACATCGCGGGGGCAAAAAAGGAATTACAGGATAACTCTCGACCAGACAACGGGAAAAAATACGCGATCATCGCCCTTCAAAGAGACTTGGTTAATTAGCCCCCTCCAAGTGGCAGGTTATACTCTTCATCATGTAAAAGCAACAACACTGCAACGACATGGGAGGCCAAAAGGTGGCCTCGCAGTATATGTATTCACGGCATTGAACATCATATCGAATCAGCTGCCCAACTCCACAACAGATATGCAAATAATTAAATTCGACACCTGGCACAAATATCCAACAATCACGATAATTCTGATAAATGTTTATGCACACCCAAACAAGAGTAAAGAAATTGTGCTATTTAATAAATTCATTTCCATGATAATGGAAATAAGGTTCGAGAACCCAACATGTGAAATAGTGGTGACAGGTAACCTAATTTACACACCAGATGAAGATGAACATCTAGCAGCAGAAAATGCTAGCTGGTCAGTACAACCTCAAGTGTGCTCGGTATTCAAGCGATTTGATCTAAATGGACAAAGGTTAGTGACAGACTTGGAACATCTTGGAATGAGAGTTATGAATGGCAGATCTCAGCATGATAGGCCCCCAAGATGTACTTATCACGATGTAAATGCTCGATCAATAATAGATTATACAATTCTTACTTTACCGTTGCTTGCACATATGAAGAATTAGAACATTGGAATGTGGAGCACTCCATTGAAGACAATGGAGTGCTCCGTGCTTCTACGGGCCGGTAAAGGCCCGCAAAGCAACATTCCAATGTTTTCACAAAGGCCTCTCGGAGCCCGAGGGGATTTAAACCCCCTCGGTCTCCGAGAGGCCTTTGTTTTATTTGTTAGAACATTCTGCCCTCTAGTGGCAGAATGTTCTAATAGCCTTATAGCCCTTCGTAGCTGGGCTATACCGGTTATTAAAGTCCCGCTCACTTGTTAAAGGCCCTCGCCGAACGCTGGAGCGGGACTTTAATAGCCGGTATAGCCTGCTACGGCGGGCTATAAGGCTATAATACATCATCAAATAAACTATTCGAAGCAAACACTCATATCAACACCTTGAACTGAGTATCACCCCTCCTAGGCACCTGACTGCCCCACTCGAAGTGGGGCAGGTAACAACCACCAACTTGAAACTCCTAAGATGGTCGAGTAACACTCTCTGGGCCAGATGTACGACCCTATTTTGCATGCGCAAACGGGTTTGCGGCCTGTTTGCGCAGGCAGAATGTGAAAAGGCTATGTACAATTCCTAAATAGCGAGTCGCAATTTTTTTGCGACTGGCTATTTAGGAATTGCGAGTCGCTATTAGGAAGGGGCGTTCCCTTCCTAATAGCGACCCCAACCCCATGTATGAATGTTTTGCAACCGCAAAACACTCGCAAATGACCACCCTCTTCAAGAGGGTGGTAAAGCACTCGCAAAAGGGAAGGGGTCCCAGGGGACCCCTTCCCCTTTGCAAATGCAGGGGGAAATATTTTTTAGGGGCAGGCCGTGGTCCCAGGGACCACTGCCTGCCCTTAAAAAATGAAACGTAAACGTTTCATTTATTTTTTTAAATGCATCCCGTTTTCCTTTAAGGAAAACGGACTGCATTTAAAAAAAAAAACCTTCTTTATTTAAAAGCAGTCCCAGACATGGAGGTCTGCTGAGCCCAGCAGGCCACCATCCCTGGGAGGGACAGTCATTCCCAATGGGGTCGCAAATTGCGAGTGGCTCATTAATATTCATGAGCCTCGCATTTTGCGACCCCATTAGGAATCGCAAACAGTGTCTGAGACACTGTTGTACATTTCAAATTGCGACTCGCAATTTGCGACTCACAATTGAGCGCAAATTGCGAGTCGCAATTTGGAATGGTCGTACATCTGGTCCTCTATGAGCTAGCGAGCATGGCAAAGGAGCTAAATACAAGTAGCAACAGCTTAAAAGGAACCCAAGTAAGGATCTGGGTGACCGTTTTAAATAATCTGCTAAAACATGCTCCTGCAATTAGCCATGTCAGAAGGCCCCTACACGCGCAGTCCAAATGCCTGAAAAAAAAGCCAGGAAATTAAGAAAAGAACTAAGAAGGACAATTAGAACCACAAGGAATGCCATGGCCTCAAAGGATGCATGGGAAAAAATAAAAAACCTCAGGAAGCAATATAAAAAACAAATATGGGAAAATAAGAGAGGTCAAACAGACGCATTTTGGACTAAGCTCCTCATTAATACAATATGAACAAATATCAGAGCTTTCTGGGAAACAGTAAATGGCCTTACAAGAATGTCAAAAGTAATAAATGTCTCACAGACAATGCACCCAGTAGGGAATAACCTTGCCAATCCCACACAAATTTCCTATGTGAGCCAAGGGAGTAGACCACTTTGCCAACTTAGGGGCTTATTAGGATGGTGGGCGGACTTCAGTCTGCCCGCCACCCTAACGGTGCTGGGACCGGGCGCCAGCGGTGCAGCGGTCCCCCACCGCCAATTAGGATGCGACCGCCACCCTGGCGGTCGCATTCCGCATCTTTAACATTGCGGCGGGTGCTGCTGTAAGCAGCACCCGCCCCAATGCCAAAGAGGCATGCTGTGCATTGCCATGCACAACGTGACAGGCACCGCGCGGTGCCTGCCACCTTGTGCATGGCAATGAAGGGGGGTACTATAGGTACCCCCCAAGTGCAGCCTCCCGCCCCCCTACTCCCCTGGGGGCCCGCAACGGGCCCCCAAAGCAATTCCCACCAGCCTTTCCATGGTGGCATCGCCGCCATGGAAAGGCCTTGACAACCCAGCATCATGATATTGATGGTGGTGCCTTCCAGGCACCGCCACCATATCATGCCCCAGCTCCGCCCGGCCGGCAATCGTAACGATTGCCGACCGGCGGAAAAGCGGCGGACGGACTTTCAGTCCGCCGCGGTACCCCGCCATGGTAATATGGCGGGGGGTAAATCATGTTGTGATGGCGGGCAGATCGCCACCGCCGGCGGCGATCCGCCCGCCATCATAGTGACCCCCTTAATTGTTTCGATCCCCAGCTTCCCCAAGAATGCACTCCTTACGTTGTAGTTCTACGCTAGCTAACTCACAGAGGGAAGATCATCCTGCGCTCAAAAACGAAACGATGTATTGTCTCAAAAAGAACGCAGGCTGGGAATATTACCTCTCAGCTTAGCTTCTTTCGGTTCGTAGAACAGCACGGGTTGAAAACCGGGAAAAAGAATCCTGGGGGTCTGTTTAATTATCAACTTTAGAAGACCTTTCGTGGCTAGTTCTCTTCTTCAACGTCTCCAGCCCTGGAATTTAACACATGGCTCTATTACAGCTCTGCAGCTCAGGTATTTTTATAGTCCACAATCTCAGGCTTGTGTGCCATTTTCGTTAATAGAGGAAACACAGGGTGCTTCTGAGCAACAGACTTTTACTTTAGAGAGAAGGAACAGCTATGAAGTCCTTTTTTCAATGGAGCAGCTGGACTGAATCCACACCAATTTCATCCCAAAGAACTTCCAACAACTGCAGATCCTTGAGGTTTGCCCCGGAGCTTCCTCATTACAAACCTCCTTGGGAAAAGGCCTGTCACATCCTCTCCCTAATAAGCCTGACACTAGGGAAAGCTTTAGTCTGCTCTCATGGAAAGTGGCAGGTATACGGTTTAAATTGAATAATGCAGATTGGCTTTTGTTGGTAGAGAAGCTTGATATAATATGTTGTCAGAAACTTGGGCTAGCAATCATTCTGTATAAATGGAAACCGCTCTTGGTGTGTAGCTGCATCTCCATCATGGGCGGGCAGAGCAAAAGGTGACCTAGCCGTGTTAATTTCAGTGAATTTGACCAAGCTAGTAGTTTCTGAAGTTCACTGCACTTCCCATTATCAAATGCTATTATTCAACGTTCCTGAATCCTAAGATTTGCTGTTGGTTCATTTTTCCCACAATATTTTTGCTGCCTGTGCTACCCATGTGATTGAAGGCTTAGATGTACAGTTAACCACATTTTTGGATGTGTGTAAAAAGGAATTACTTACGTTTTGGGTTGGAGATTTTAATGTTCAGTTTGTAATTTATGCTCTCATATGTTATGTGGTTTCGAGGATGTTGATGGGAATGAGCTGACACACTTCAACCGTGTGCCCTATGGAGATGCTTTAAACAACAAAATAATGTCTAGAGATTTAGTTTTTGCAAGCAATGTCGGCCCTACTAATTCTACATACCTTTTGCCCTTTAAGAGTAATGGGAATTGTAACACTATTGACTATATAATTCTGTCCTCCGATGTGGCTCCTCTCTCATTAGAGTACAATGTATTAGCTGCAGTAGCAATCATAATCTGCTTATAATTACCCTTGGTTGAAGCCTAAGTGAGGCACATACCCAGACTGAATGTCTGGAGCTAGACTGCACACAGAACAAAGAGGTCATCAATAAGTGGGAGAAAACCAATTAGGTTCAGTTTATACCAGATCTTGCTAAGGAGAACCAGGAATTATTTCCTAACATTGCCTGTATGGAGGAAGATCCAGGAATTATATTATAAGATTTTACTTTATTGTGTGCCTCTGTCTCCTCCAAGGTTCATGTCCTTAAGCGGGCCAAAAGGCTAACCCCTTTAGGATGGTTTAACCATGATTGTACTGCCATCCACAGTAACTTTAAAGTGGCTCTTAGTAAATGCCCTGAAGACCTGGAGGCACTTAGAGAGGGCAGGGACACTTAAGGATAGCTCTGCTTTCTATAAAGTGGTTAATTACCCCATTGCAGAGATTACCAAAAGCCTCAAATTGAGTCCAAAATCTCGGTACAGACCGGATTTGACCATTTTATGAACATTTTTAATAATGAGGGCTCTGATAGTTTAGTAAGTGCTAAAATGGCTTCTACCGATCAGGGGGCTTTAAGCCAGTCTATTAGCATTAAAGATGTTAAGCTTGCCATCAAGAGAAGTCCATCTGGGAAGCCCCCCAGTCCGGGTGGGGTTCCTTCTGATTTATTTAAGGAAAATATTCCTTGTTGGGCACCCCTGATAACCAACGTGATAAGAGCAGCTATAGCTAGCCCTCTAGTCCCCTCTTGAGGGAGGCAATAGTGATCAGAATTTTTTTTAAATGCTACAGAACCCACCGCAGCTGCTATCGGCCCATATCTTTGTTGGTCAGCACTTTCAAGATTTTAGGTAGGGTTTTAGTATCTAAACTTGAGGACTGGGCAGCAAAGAATCAAATATTGTTGGAAGTACAGCTTGGTTGTCAGGCAGGTGTTGGAAAACTTGAGCAGTGCCTTAACCTCCATCTCATAATTGGGAAATATGTCAGCACCAGGAGAGGATTTATCTATGTGGCTTTTTTGGCCCTCTCCTGTATGCTTGACACAGTGCTTCGTTCCAAATTATGGGATGTTATGAAGGGGATTGGCATAGACAATGCTCTGATTGACTTGCGACATCACATGCACTTGGACATGTCAGTTAAGACTCGTTATGGTACCAATGGTGAATTTTCTCCCAGTATCAAATCTACCAGAGGCATCCAACAAGGTTGTGCGATGGCACCCTTTTGGTTTTTACTGTATATAAACGGTCTAGATAAACACCTGTGCAAAGTTGGTAAGGATCTGCCCTATCTTGGAAATTGCTCTGTGCCAGTACTCTTGTGCACAGATGATGAGATTATAATCACAAGAATGGCCAATGGGCTTCAAATTTTACTTGATGCTTTTAGCTCCTTCATTGAGAATCTGGGTCTAAAAACAACTCTAGGGAAAACATGTAATGAGTTGTGAACCAAAGTACTTGAAAAACAATTCTTTTTAATGAATGCAGACAAGGTAATGAAAGTACACAAGCTTACATATTTAGGCATCCAATTTGACTCTTCAATGAACTGGGATCCTTTGGTTAAACTTAGGGTACTCCACTTGCAAAGGTCCGCTGAGACTATATTTTGTTTTGCATCCAGATTGGGCCATAAGCCGATTATAGAAATTATTTATATTTAATAAGAGCAAATGTGTCGCACTTAGCTGTTTTGGGGCAGTGATTTGGGGGTATATTTTCATTGACCAGCTCCAAAGGATGGAAAATACGTGTCTGTGTAGAGTGCTTGCTATATCTCTGTCTTCCTGTACCCCAATGTGCCACCTAGAGTGTGTGTTGGAGCATCTGGGGGATAAAATTAAGCTCAGCCCTCGGCTGCTCTGGTTGAATGTCTGAGGTACATTGGAAGCTAGGCTCTTGAGGCTCTCTGACTGTATATCTTTAAACAATGTGGTGACCATACCGTGGCTTGTGAATGTGAAGACAGCTTTTATTAACCTAGGACTTCCAGATCTTTTTTTAAGCCTGAAAGCATAGGAAGAGAATCCAAGGCCTTGATGAAGGATGCTTTTGTAATCGCCAACAAGAGACTCACCTGACCAAATTTGGCATCATAAAGTGTGGAAGCTACGATCAATCAAAATGACAGATGGGCTCGAATTTTACTTCACTTTTATTTCCAACCCTCAGTGGAGATTCCTTTTAACTCTGCTTCATTATGACATGATCCATTTTTTGTGGCATTCCCTAGCCAAGGTACCTGGTTTAAAGATCTACCAAAATATTCCTGTGCCAAAGCTACAGATAAAAGCACGGTCCATTTTTTATTTTACTCTTCTGTACACTTTATAGGACCATCCAGAAAAATATTTTAGTAGCTGTTCTAAAGGACACTAATATCAGACAACATAAATCAGAATTAATTTTCCTGCAGAAATTAAGTTCCCCAAGGGTTTATGTGGCAACACTGAATGTTATCAGAAGTGTACTGACTATTAGAAAAAGCCAGGGAATAGCTGTCAGTCAGTGGAGATTATGCACACTGTTTGTATGCTGTTTATGTTCACATCAGATGAAAAACTTTTATATTACTGAATATATGACTTTATTTTATGTTGTTTTTATTGTGTGCTTTTAAGGTTTATTTTAAGCTTGATAAAGCTGATTTAACTGACTGGATTTCTGAATGCATTTCTAGCAGTGTTGCAGTTAATGTATCATGTGCTTATGAAAATCTATTTGTTGATGTCATCATTACTTTATTTCACACCATGTCACAAGAGTGCTTTTCACTGTTTGAAAACCTATAAAATGTGTCTTATTTGAGATTTGTGCTAGACTTTTCTTGCCTTTTAAACTGAGTAGTCCCCATTTTGGACTGTTATTTGATTCTGTATTGAATATTTTTGATTCTAACTATTGATTTATTATGGAGGTTGACATTATGTTGAAACCTCTTGCTTATTATGAATTATTGAATACTAACCATCTTTTGCCTTCTATGATGATTCCTATTTTTGAATATACCTTAATGGTTTCTTTATTTGCCTTCGGTTCCTGTCTTTTGGGACTCACACCGCCCTGATCCTGCGCATCGGCCTTTCAACTTATTGGTGCACAGCGCCAACAATCATCTGTGATATTGAAGCTGTAGTAAAGAGCATCTTCGCAGGTTCGTAATCCTTGTATTCTGAAAGTTGGAAGTAGGGGAAAATGACGGACAGCATCATATCCGATGGGATAGAGCTTCTTTGTGATAGTCACAAAACCTGAAGGCTTATGTCACTTTTTTTGGTTTCAACTTTTATTTATCCTAGGTCAAAAAGACTGAAATGTATCCTTAGGTAGTTGGTCCCCAGGTCCCTGGGTATTGACTCGGTGATTTGCGTGAAATTGATTTTGAGCATAATTCTCCTTAATGGGTGCAACTGGAGAATTTTTGCAAATCATGGGATTTAGATAGTATAGCAATATGCTTTTTCAATAGGCTTTTGAAATTAGACTACAAAAAAGTTGTTCCTACTATTATTGATATTTTTATGGCTATTTGTATCTTTGCTATTGTGCTGTAAGGTGTCATACCTTTTGAAATCAGATTTTTAAATTCTTTGCAATAACTGCCCTTGAAGGATTTTTGCTATACAAAAGAGGATGATGGACGGAACGTTTGAGCCAATCAAACACTCACCCCCAGTCAACTGATCTGGGTTTAATCCATCATCATTCTTTAGCTCACTCCACCACCCCAGTTCAGACATGGCCATATGCAAATCAGTCTGACCCTGTGCCTCATGGGAACAGTCCAGCCCGAACTGCCAAGCCATGTCTTCCTGGACCGGAAACAAGCATCCTAGGACCGGTTTCTGGCATTCCAGCCGTCATCAGCCAGGCTTGCTTGAATCCAGTGGCAAAGTGAGCAAGGGACCCACGTCTGGGCATACCCCCGCCAACTTAGGGCGAACAAAGCGATACAAAAGAGGATGATGGACGGAACGTTTGAGCCAATAAAACACTCACCCCCAGTCAACTGATCTGGGTTTAATCCATCATCATTCTTTAGCTCACTCCACCACCCCAGTTCAGACATGGCCATATGCAAATCAGTCTGACCCTGTGCCTCATGGGAACAGTCCAGCCCGAACTGCCAAGCCATGTCTTCCCTGGACCGGAAACAAGCATCCTAGGACCGGTTTCTGGCATTCCAGCCGTCATCAGCCAGGCTTGCTTGAATCCAGTGGCAAAGTGAGCAAGGGACCCACGTCTGGGCATACCCCCGCCAACTTAGGGCGAACAAAGCGATACAAAAGAGGATGATGGACGGAACGTTTGAGCCAATCAAACACTCACCCCCAGTCAACTGATCTGGGTTTAATCCATCATCATTCTTTAGCTCACTCCACCACCCCAGTTCAGACATGGCCATATGCAAATCAGTCTGACCCTGTGCCTCATGGGAACAGTCCAGCCCGAACTGCCAAGCCATGTCTTCCCTGGACCGGAAACAAGCATCCTAGGACCGGTTTCTGGCATTCCAGCCGTCATCAGCCAGGCTTGCTTGAATCCAGTGGCAAAGTGAGCAAGGGACCCACGTCTGGGCATACCCCCGCCAACTTAGGGCGAACAAAGCGATACAAAAGAGGATGATGGACGGAACGCTTGAGCCAATCAAACACTCACCCCCAGTCAACTGATCTGGGTTTAATCCATCATCATTCTTTAGCTCACTCCACCACCCCAGTTCAGACATGGCCATATGCAAATCAGTCTGACCCTGTGCCTCATGGGAACAGTCCAGCCCGAACTGCCAAGCCATGTCTTCCCTGGACCGGAAACAAGCATCCTAGGACCGGTTTCTGGCATTCCAGCCGTCATCAGCCAGGCTTGCTTGAATCCAGTGGCAAAGTGAGCAAGGGACCCACGTCTGGGCATACCCCCGCCAACTTAGGGCGAACAAAGCGATACAAAAGAGGATGATGGACGGAACGTTTGAGCCAATCAAACACTCACCCCCAGTCAACTGATCTGGGTTTAATCCATCATCATTCTTTAGCTCGCTCCACCACCCCAGTTCAGACATGGCCATATGCAAATCAGTCTGACCCTGTGCCTCATGGGAACAGTCCAGCCCGAACTGCCAAGCCATGTCTTCCCTGGACCGGAAACAAGCATCCTAGGACCGGTTTCTGGCATTCCAGCCGTGATCAGCCAGGCTTGCTTGAATCCAGTGGCAAAGTGAGCAAGGGACCCACGTCTGGGCATACCCCCGCCAACTTAGGGCGAACAAAGCGATACAAAGAGGATGATGGACGGAACGTTTGAGCCAATCAAACACTCACCCCCAGTCAACTGATCTGGGTTTAATCCATCATCATTCTTTAGCTCACTCCACCACCCCAGTTTAGACATGGCCATATGCAAATCAGTCTGACCCTGTGCCTCATGGGAACAGTCCAGCCCGAACTGCCAAGCCATGTCTTCCCTGGACCGGAAACAAGCATCCTAGGACCGGTTTCTGGCATTCCAGCCGTCATCAGCCAGGCTTGCTTGAATCCAGTGGCAAAGTGAGCAAGGGATCCCGTTTTGATGGATTAAACCCAGATCAGTTGACTGGGGGTGAGTGTTTGATTGGCTCAAACGTTCCGTCCATCATCCCCTTTTGTATCGCCTTGAAGGATTTTTGGTCAGCTCTTCTAATTCTGAACCAGAACCTTAGTAACGTTCCGTCTGCTTGTAGTAGCTGATCAATTAAGCAAAATTCGAGTGTGATTTGTGGGGAGTTTGTTGATTGTGGCAGATAAAATATTTTTCATTATAATTTTGTTTGCAAATTTAGTCAAGTTCTCATTTTACCTGGAAAGGCTCACACCTGTAGGTTGGAGTTGGTACAAATTTGGCTTTTAAAACTTTTAATAATGGTGTCAGATAGATGCCATCTAAATTTTTGAATAGATTTAATAATGCAAATGTTTCAGCAGTTGCTTTGCTCTTTAACACTTGTAGGTGCTCGTTATACTCGCCGTTTTGTAGGTCGAGCCTGAGCCAGCGCGCAAGGGCTGCTCTGGCGATCTGTTGTAGGTAGAGTACGGAGGAGAAGCCCCGCCCATATTTTTCATTGGCTTGTGTCTTTGCCCTTCGTAAATGCTAGCCTTGATTCCTTATTAGGCTTGCTAGTCCCTCCTTAATACGGCCATGTTGTCATTTGTATCCTCCCATGGCTACTGGCCCCTTTACTTGGTTGTTACACAGTACTTGTACTTTTTTTTTTTATTGAGCCGGGACAAAAATGTGAGACCTATGGCATTGCACATATTTTTTAATTATTGCTTTCAGCCCATGGTGGACTTCTACTGGCACTGCCACCCCCATCTGCTTTATAATTGTTCCATTCCGCTGCCAGCAGTTAAGAGCGTCGTCCAGAAAGACATTGATATATGCACGCGCGTCGTGCTTTATATTCTAGCACGGCGCCTGGTTTTCTGTCAACAAAGCCAATAGGTTTGGCTACATCTCTGCTTACAGACACATACCTCTGAAGTGCATTAACTGATAGAGGTTTCTTAATGTTATAAAGTCGCAAATTATCAATAAAAGGCTGAAGACTCGCCCCACCCTCTCCGTGCGCGGGGCAGCAGCAGCTTTGTCAGACTTCAGTAGCGTTCCTGCAGCCAGGACAGCAGACACTATAATGCATGTAGGATACACGAATACTACCCTTCATTAGATACCAAAAAAGTAATGGGAGGGTATTATTATCACATGCACGAGCTGAGCACGCCTGCTCGGCACGTCAGCACAGTACACATTCACGAATGTCATCTATGACAGTAGGCTCTAGCGTTTGGAATGAGATGTTTGTATGATGGTAAAGACAAATGTATCCGACTAGATCATAAAAGAACTGCAAACCTCTAATCAAAGCGCTATGGGGAGAGGTGTTGCTATCAACCTCTGAGATGAATACTCCCCTGTTAAGAGGTAGGAAGCGCTATATAAAAGCGACAATACAACACAGTGGTGGCGGGAGGGGGAGGTAGCACTGAGCAGACAGGGCAAAACCGACACTTTGCAGTGACACTAGTCACAAGTGAAAACAATACTCTTAAGTAAGACCCTGCTGGACACCCTTCCACTCGTCACCCTCCCTCCGAACACACAAACGTCCTCAACAGTACACTTACAGATTACGCTAATTAAGCTAATAATCAATAGAATGTACTTTACATTGAAAAAAATTAAAGCAACAATACGTTTGAATACCAACGGGAAAAGAAGCACCTTTTGGAAGCATTGTCCGGTCACCTCACTTCAAGGATCCCTGACGTACAGAGAGCCGTCTTACTCAGTACAATTCCATCCAAGTGAAAAGGATGGAGAAAAGACAGCGTTTCCCGTCGCTTCTTATAACGAGTTTACATTCAAACCGAGAGCATAGCAGAGAAAAGGAAAGCCTTGAAAACATATCAAATGTGCGATGGATGAGAAAGCACACAACGTGAATGGAATGGGCAGTCGATGCTACCCCCTTACACGCTGTACATTCAAATTCATTTCCGGCGAGCCCCTGAAAGTCAAATGACGGCTGGTGTTACGAAGTAATAAGACTATGTTTTAGGAAAGTTCATTTAACTACTGTATTTTGCCCTGTCATTTGTGGAGAGGGAATATCCCCAGAAGCAGGGGCACAAAAATCACAATTCTGGGGAGTACAAATGTATTCAGGAGCATATGCCTGAAAGAGAAAGAATTTTCATAGATGCCAAAGAGCATTATGAGGAGGCAGCAGCGTCGTTACCAAAGATGACAGATTTGTGCAGGTCACTAAATCTGCAACAAAGCATATTTCTGACTACACTCCAATAAAAATTAGCAGTTAATCACATTCTTTTAAAACACACATACATACATATATTCTTTTAAAAACACACATACATATATATTTGCATCTCTCTCTCTCTTTCTCTCTCTCTCTCTATATATATATATATATATATGTTTGACACTTTTATGGCCTGGCGTGGATGGCACAATGCTAATCCTCTGCTTAAAAACTTTTCTAGAAAAACTGACATTTGAGGTGAGCAATTTTAAATTGTTGTAGACTGTTCCATATAAAGGAGCTGCTCGGCACGGAAGGGTCAAATTAGGCAGGATGGTTGAGTAACTAGAGCAGCAAGAGAAGGCAAATTTGCGGCATTATGCAGCACATTTTGTGGTAGTGTTACTTCATTATTTTGTCATTTTAAGCTTGTAACCATTCTGTGAGCATTAGTTGCACCTCATTAGTACCAGTTTAACACCCATATATAGCAATAACCTACAGAAAGATGACCAGTCAACCTTTGCAAAAGGCCTTCCACTGCACGGCAACACGTGTCGCTGCGTTTTTACTAACTTTTGAACCGTTTGAGCAAGAAACAATTTTTTTTGTTAAAATCTGCTGATTATGTAGCAGATGATGGATTATGTGACAAATGCGGTAAATCTACAATTATGTAAAAATCGCAGCGGCTGCACAATCGCATAATTCCAGTGGCCCTGACTAAAAGCATGAAAGGGTATTGCTTTGACTTAAACTGAGTGCTCCCCTTGTATCTGGATAAAGCTATACCTCTAATAAGAGTGAATCACGCGTCGGGGTTGCTTTTATTCATTCTAGGTTGGCTTGGAAGGTAATTTGCCAATCCAGCGCTTTAAACTGTGCCTGGAGTAGCAAAAGGCTTTCACTATTTTTAGGTCGAGCCTGAGAGCGCACAAGCGCTGCTCTGGCGATCTGTTGTAGGTAGAGTATGGAGGAGAAGCCCCACCCATATTTTTCATTGGCTTGTGTCTTTATCCTTCGTAATGCTGGCCTCTGATTCCTTAATAGGCTTGTTAGTCCCTCCTTAGTACAACCATGTCGTCATTTGTATCTTCCTATGGCTACTGGCCCCTTTACTTCAGTTCAGTTCTTACACGGTAAGCACTATATTCTTTGAGTTTGTCCTACTTGAGGCACGACGATGTGCTTTGTTTACATTCAGCGCGCTCTGCGCGCTTTCACTTTCGAAGCTGCCGGGACAATAGCGACCGCTTGTTTTTATTTGTCCTGGCCTCAGACCCTTCCTCCTCAGCGCTCTGTAGCGCAGTACCCTTACTCGTGAGCGTGTTGACTACTTATAGAAAGGTTTGGTTGTGTTTGTTGTGAAACTGTATATTTTCATCAAATGGCTTAAGATTTATTAGCAAAACAAAAATGTTCGCCCAGTAAATTGCCATCATGATAAATATATCCACCATTTCCCCAATTTTGTAAGACAAATTTAAAACCAAACACTCGAGCAGTAAAATTGATCGACCGTTTACTTGTTATTTCATCTACATTAAAATGATAAAAGTGTGAGTCGGCCCGTGGGACTCGAATTTTTCTCATGCCAGTTGCGCAAACCTCTTTTAAGTGGGCGCATTGACCCGCTGACCTACCTCACTAGCCTGCAAGCCAGGAGGTTATTATGGGTCACTAGAGCTGCAATGCTGCACTGTTTCACACCAAATCAGCGTCCCGCAGAGGCTCGTGCAGATGGGGACTGGTGGGGGGGCTGTGTCATGCACGCGCAGTTTATTTTCCGGATATCTCGCGCTCTCCAGTGATGCCGAGATGGATGGATCCAACACAGACTGTGCAGCACAAATTTTTGAATTAGGGTCCGGTTGCTATGGAAACGCCATGACAGCCATGCAGCCTTCAGGCACAGGGTTGCCATTATCTGCCGGCCCGGGCATGATGACCAAGCCAGGGAGGCCGGGCTGTGGCACCGCCACTCAGCTTAATATGTAACCGCTTTGGAGATAGCCATCGCCTGCAGATTAGGAGCTGGCGACCCGGGACAAAGGTGACTTTATTTATTTATTTATTTTATTTTCAGCAAAAATGGCGATTGTTGTCTGGTTTGCTGACTGAAGCAGTTTGTAACAGCTGATGAAATCTTTTTTTGTCATTTTGTTTTTTATTTGGTTGTGAAGTCAGTAATAGTGAAGATTCTCTAGTATGTGTTTTAACCCTATTCCGGTTTGAGGCAAAAGTGTTGATTCATCTGTGAATTGTCTTATAATTACTGATTGCACATTTAACTTGCATGGACAGACTCTTGAATTGGTTAGTGCTGACTGGACGGCTGAGAAATAAAGATTTAAAAATAGCAACTCAAGAACGCAGCCCAGTTTGAGCCCCTAGTTTATGGGGATTTTTTCACGTAAGGTGGTACATCCCCTTAGTTGACGTTGATGCAATTGTTCCAGCATCGATGACATTCAGTTGTTCGATTGGAATGCCATAGTTTCTGTGTTTGGCCCACAATAGATCTCTATTGATGAAATTGAATGGTTTTTTAAAGTCCACAAAGCACGCATGTAGTTTTTTATTTGCCTTTGTTGCTTTGTGTACCAACAGAATAATTAATATGATGTTGTCTACTGTACTGCAGCTGGTATAGAATCCTGTTTCGAACTATGGTATGATTTTCTGCCGATTTTGTCAAATCCTGTAGCAGTAGTGATGCATAATATGTTGTCTCTATATCCAGAAAGGTAGTTAAGTCTGTAATTGGCTGGAGCCTTTATGTTGGCTTTTTTGTTGAGGAGGTATAAAAGTGAGCCTTACCATGACAGTTGGACAGATGCCTATTGTAACAGTTCTCGAAAATAATTTCATGAATTCAAGCTAGAATACAGGGTTCAACTTAAAGACTGCTGAGGGAATTCTTTTTCGTCCTGGTGCTGTATCATTGTTGTTAATTTTTACTATTTTTATTATCTGATCAGTACTGGTCCATTCAGGTTTTGATGGCTTAGCTTGATTTCTTTTAGAGTTTTATATAGTGCGAACTAGACCCGACACATCAGGTATCAGAGCGCTTTACATGAGCACCAGTTTCGTTACATGAGGACACATTCATTTTTGTTAGGCACGGAGAGATTAAGTGATTTGCCCAGAATCACAGGATGTTGAGCATCGTGCCGAGACTCAAACCCGGTTCCCCAGCTTCGAGGTCGACCACTCTAGCCGCAAGGCTACATCCTCTCCACTTGATCCTCATAGTCAGGTAAAGGTTTCATTGTTAGCTGGTTGTAAAATGTGGATAGTTGCACATTTATTTGCCTTGTACATATAAGATGCTTACAAACATAGGGCCTAATTTAGAGTTTGGTGACAGGTTACTCAATCACCAATGTGACGGATATCCCGTCTGCCGTATTACAAGTACCATAGGATATAATGGAATTCTAATTCAGCGGACAGGATATCCCTCACATTTGTGACGGAGTAACCTCGCCGTCAAACTCTAAATCAGGCCCAGAGTCTATGTAGTGCCTGTAATGCTGTTGCTCTGTGGAGTTACAGTTGCGCTTGAAGTTTTATAAACGTGACTCCAAAAACTCCTAGGGTTTTTGCTTTTTCATACCTTGTGTAACTCTAGCCATTGGAAGTCCTCACATAATCACATGGTGTCTCAAATAAGTTTTTTATGTTGATGTTGTAGACAACCTAGTTAAAGAGAAAGAATAGCATGGTTGGTTGATTTTTTTAAATTTTTTTGCTTTGATTGTGAGTTCTCTCCTTTTATTGCATAGCTCAAGTGTACACCTTGATCTCTGTGCTCTTTTTATGGGAGAACCGTTTTTTTAGTTGTAGTTATTAGTTGCAATCTTAAGTGGTCATTACACTAATCCAATTATCCTTGTCAATAATCTTTTTCCGCTATCATTTCAAGGAATGTTTGAAGATTAATGACCATTTTTCCATTTTCTTTCTATTATTGAAGACCACTTTATTCTTATTAATTTAGTGCACCTGTGATAGCTCCTATAGGTTTCTCAAATAGGACTACTTGGTTGTTTATCACCAGTGTCATTGTATGGAGTAGGTGGTTACCGACCAATTGATGCTGAATTTTAAAACTTGTAAAGCAATTGACAATTTCAAAGGAGGTGATAGTGTAGTCTAATACTGCTTTTCCCATGTTTTCAATATGAGTGACTGACATTGGATTATCTTCAACTGTACGTCCATTGATAATTCCCAGACTAATTTCCCTCAATGTTCTGAGTAACATGCTTCCCATGTATTCATTTCTCTGGGGTATGATTGCTATATTGTGAATGTTTCAGTGTTGGTTTTGTTCCTGTGAAATCTCATTTTCTGGTCCTTGGGGTATAAGATTGAGACTGAAGACTGATGCTAATATTATGGCGCCAGACTTTTTTTCTTGTGGTATTGATGCCAATGCAAGGTATTTGTGTGTTTTTTTGCTTTCTTATTTGCTCATCTTGGTTGCGGATAGATATTTTATTTGCATGTCCTTTCTCAATTATTTCTGCCTTTGCCTTTCCAAGCCCCCCTGATGGTCTACCTTTTGTGATTTTCTTGTTGACAGTTTCTCAAAGGTTTCAAAGCCTGGAAAATGTACTGTGTCCATTTTCCAGGTTTCTTGGAGGCACAGTATGTCAAAATATTATATATATGGCATTGTACCTGTGTGGTTATTTAGTTGAAACCAGCCTGCTATATTCCAGGAACATATCTTTATATGGTTGAAAGTTTTGTAGTTTTCGTTATGTAATGAGATGTTAGGAACTGGACTATGTCTTGAAGTGTATGCCAGCTTTCTATCAAGACTTTCCTCTGCTTGTAATGAGAATGCTAACCAGGACCAGGCCTCATTTTGCTGTGTTGCTAGTTTTAAGAGCAGTTCCACTTTCCAATCCCATTAGAGCCGATATTGAGATCCATTTCTTGATAGCGTGTCGTTTCTAGGACTTTAGCTCTCCTGAGCATTACAGCATTTTTTCTTTGGTTGTCCCACACTTTAAAATCGACTTCTTTGGAGCATGTTTTTCTCCTGCTGTGTCCTCCTGTTGTTTGTTGGTTCGAATGCAGGTATTTTGGTACTCTTAGTTGTTATTTATACAGCTTGATGGGGGGAGGGTAGCAGGTATTTTGGGGTTCTGTCCAGAAAGAAGGCAGTCTATTGTGTGCCACAGTATCTTCATACCCTAACACACTATGTTAAATACATTGTCTGTGCCATGACTGACTGCCAATAAAAAGATATTTAAAAGAAAATGTTTAGCTTGATCTTTTTCAAACTGAATCAGTATAAAGGGATGGAAAGTTGGATACTCAAATTTTCAAATATCTGTCTATTTATTTAAATATTATGTAGTTCAAGTTGATTGTGCATCTTTAGTTTTGTAGTTTTCATTTTTTACCCCATTTTGAGGTGGCAAAAATGCAATGTTTACTTTTGAGTCATTGCATAAATTATTTGGCTATGGTCCAGATGACAGTAGATTAATAAATTACTACGGTTTAAAAGATTGTGAGTAGTAAGAAGTGGTATTTTCCGTCAAACTAAAAAGTGACAGTTATCCCGCCCCCGATGTGACATCACATCCAGGTCACAAGACCGTGTGGGTCATGTGACCTGTGATGTGGTCACGTGGGATGTGACATCACCTTAGTCATGTGACCTGAGGAGGGGTCACGTGGGCTGTGACATCACCTTAGTCAGGTGACCAGTCACATGGCTGCTGGGGTGTGACATCCCCTTAGTCAGGTGACCGATCACGTGATGGCGGTGATGTAACGAGTGAACCCTGACCTGGAAGAGCATGTAACCCTGGTTGGGACGTCACCTGCAACCTCTGACCCTAAAGACCATGTGACTAGGATGTGATGTAGCGGCGTATGCCGCCCTTTTGTTGTCTAAACATTTCAGGGCTTGTTGCACCCTGCTCAGGAGGGCTGCAACATGCCCGGGCTTGTTGTGACTCCCGACCCACTGAAGACCACATGACTAGGATGTGATGTCAAGAAGTACGCCCCTTTTGTTGTAGGGAATACATATAAGGAGGTCCCTGCGCAGTGGCAGCCAGACCCCTGTGCTCCTCTGGGAAGAGACCCCTTCGCCATTATGAAAAGTTACAGCTACATTGCCCAAAAGATGCCCGATACAAACGGTAACACCACTGATAAATAACACCGCAGCATGACACCAACGCCGATCGCCAAAGCTTTCCTGCAGAGCAGTTGTAAAGACGCAGGTCACAACAACAAAGGTTTTAATGAGGAGTTGTGCCGGAGGTTTGCTAATCTTAGCCTCAACTATTTGCAGCGGCCGATATTCCATATTAAGGGATCCAACAGCACCGTGGCCTCCAGTAATGATGCATCGGCTTGAAGCAATTTCTCTGAGATGTACGAAGCAGAAGGATCTTTAAGAGCTCCTAAACCACCTGTGTATGAAGATATGCAGTCTCCGGCCTGGTCGGCTTCTGAAGTTGTCATCATGCGAGAACCGGGGGCAAGCTCAGACGTTGGTTATGCATCGATGTATCTGAATAACTCTCAAGAGCTCGGAGGTGTTTTTGAAGAAGCAGCGTGCTCTGAAGTGAGTAAAAGATTTTATTTAGCATCTTTAAACTGTTTGCACACATATATTTAACGTTAACTAATAAATTGTTTTTCTTTCCTTTTTGAACTGCAGAAAGCATCATCAAAAAGAGCAGGGGTAGTAGGGTTGCCGTCGCATGCCATTAGTTTTTACTGCTTATGCTGTTCAAAACAGACTGAAAGTTCCACAAGTAAAAACAGAGAACTGTGTAAGAAATGTGCCTATATCCATAATATTGCTGATTTTCAGAAGAAAGCCACGGCTCCACCCTTCGAGGACATAGGGCGGCTATTAAAGGTTTTACACCATGTGTTGTGAACACGTCTCAAATGTGACTTTTGTACTCTCTGTCACAGGCATAAAATCAATGACCCGCAGCAGGAGGTTCACAAGTGTCTACATACCTCATACATGTCAAGAACTATCCTTCATATATGTTTTTTGTTAGACCCTCATAAAGTATATAATCTGCTAAAGCTGCTGTATCATTTGGCAGGTGAAAGAAATGTACATCCAGCTATGATCATGGTCATGTCGAGTACATTGAGAGAGATTCAATGAGCGTGTGTGCTGCCCACAAAACATGAGCGCTTGCAAGGGCTGTGTCCAACATTTGTCAGAAAGATGGTTGAAAGAGCTGTTGAAAAACATGTGTGTGATGTATATTTGAAAAATAGGCAGTGGAGAGGCTCTTTAGTCCAGCAAAAGCTTTTTTTAAATGTTGAGACCTCATTATTGGGGCATTGTCATGTTACTTCTAAATTCCATATTTGTATAGCATGACTTATCACACTTAACCCTTTTGGTGCTTTCGTCTGCCACTGGCCGACGCAAGCACTACCTCCCTGGTGCGGCGCACGTCCATTGGCCGTCACCAGGGAGGGCCCCCTTTAAACCTCCGGTGCAAAGCACCGGAGATTGTTTTGTTTTTTTTTACCTGGGGGAGACACGGAAGGCTTTCCGCGTCTCCCCCAGCCCCCCCCTCTCGCCTATCTGTGACGTCAGCGCGCCGCGAGGCGCTCTGACGTCACTGATTTCCCCACCGGAGCTTAGGACAGCCGCAGGTAAGGCCGCACTCAACTCCAATGGGGAAATCAGGCCGAAAACGGCCTCCCCAGCTTTCAGGGAGGCCTCGTTTGAAAGGGGAGAGTCTCCCCTTTCAAACGAGGCCTTCCTGAAAGGGTTTTCTGGGCGTGGATCGCGGCAGCGCTGCGATCCACGGCCAGGAAACCCCACTAGACACCAGGGATGTCTTTGGGGGGGTCGGCCCTCGTGGGAAGGGGTCGGCCCCCCCCCTTGGGGGCAATTAATTAATTTTAAAACACTTGGCTTTCCCTGGGGGCGCGATCGCCCCCCAAAATCAAAAAAAAAAAGGTGAAAACATTTTTGGGAAAAAACAAAAATGGCGGCGATATTGGTAGGGGGTCGGTCTTCCTGCTCAGTAGCCGACCCCCTGTGGGGGCAATTTTTATAGCCATGTGCTTTCCGTGGGGGCCACAATCGGCCCCCAGGGAAGCCATAGCTATAAAAATAATAGAGAAAGAGAGATATCTCTATATATATATATATATATATATATATATATATATATATATATATATATATATATATATATATATATATATATATATATATATATATATACATAGAGAGAGTCTCTTTCTCTCTGTAGATGATATATGTAAATATTTGTATCTATATACATATATATGTGTATATAGATACATATATATACATAAGTCGTCTACAGAGAGAAAGATATATATATGTATCTATATACATATATATATGTATATATATATATGTATATATATGTATGTAGATACATATATATAAATAGATGTAGAGATAAAATCTTATATATATATGTATATATATATGTGAGTGTGTGTGTATATATATATATATATATATATATATATATATATATATATCCATACCTCGTCGCTCTTTCCGGAACGTCGGGACCAATGGAAAGTGGCGCGCACGCCGGCAGAGCATACCGCCAAACAAATTCCAGCAAAAGTCAAAGTAAGCGCGCTCTCAGGTTGTAGAAACACTCAGACCCAGTGATAAGTTGCAAAACTGTTTACTACACTGTTTAGTAAACAGTTTTGCAACTTTTCAATGGGTCCGAGTGTTTCTACACCCTGAGAGCGCGCTTACTTTGACTTTTGCTGGAATATATATATATATATATATATATATATATATATATATATATTTTTTTTTTTTTTCAGAAACACAAAGGATGCCGCACTCCAGAGATTGGTTTCAGAGTTGCTTTATTTTCACCACGACTGGTGGTAGTGGTAGTGAAAATAAAGTAACTCTGAAACCTGTCTCTGGAGTGCGGCATCCTTTGTGTTTCTGAATTTAAATATCGGGTAAGGATTCTACCCGTTGCTGCCTGCACCAGGTATTGAGCGCGCTGACATTGGGAATTAATTGGTTGTAATATATATATATATTATCTACTGGCGGTCGCCAGTAGATAGTTATAGTTACAACCTATTATCCATAGGAAATCCGCGACATTCTATTTGAAATAACTCTCTTGCCGGTTGACGTATCTTCGCAAAATTTTCAAACTTTGTGGGGCGCTCCGGTCCGCTCCTACCCTGAAAGTCTCGGGGATTCGTCAGCGGGGGCCGAGAAAAAGGGGGTCCCAAAACGCGTTTTCCCCATGCAATTTTCCATAGGAAACTTTAGACACGGCTACAGCCCGAACTGCTGAACGGAATTACACCAAATTTGGCAAAGAGGTAGTTCTTGGTTCAGAAAGAACCCTTTTTGTTAAATGGTGTAAATCCGTTCAGTAGTTGCTGAGAAAATCAAAAGTAAAAAGATAGTGATATCTATGGCCGAGTAGGGTCCGCGTACCCTCCCGATCACGAGCTGCATGTTAATTGGCTGTCAGCTGGCTGTCAACATTCCGATTCAGGAAATGTTGGCAGCCATTTTGTCCCTCGGTAGAACCGAGGGACAGAAACAAGTGCGCAAAGCGCACAAAGGGGGCAGGGTAGAAACACCCTGACCCCTAGGTTTGCTCAGGGGTCCCACAAGGACCCACTGGGCATAAAAAAAAAAAAAAATGTTTTAAAAAAATCGGCAGGATGCGCTCAGGGTGCGCGAATCCTGCCGAAAAAAAAAAAAATCAAAGCGCGGTCTCCCGCGTTTCGATTGTATTTTGCCCCCGGGTGGCCCAAGTCCCGGGGGCAAGGTGGGGGGGGGGTTAATTTTATGTGTGGGGGCCTCAAGGGCCCCCAAGCCCTGGGGACCGCCACCCCCGGGGCTTTATTGCAAAAATAGTGCGGGAGGGCTCTTCTGCCCTCCCGCAGCCCCGGGACCGCCACCCCCGGTGCTGTGCAATTTAAGGGAGGGGGCCGGGCGGCCCCCTCCTGGAGCCCTTGATGGCCCTGGGGACCGCCACCCCCAGGGCCGGCTCCTGCAGTGTCCCGGGGTGCCTACCCCCGGGACACTGCTGTTTGCAATGACAGGACGGGAGCCTCGCGGCTCCCGTCCTGTCATTGCAAACTGCTTTGGATATTGGAAGAGAGAGCAGGAAACCTGCTCTCTCTTCCAATATCCAAAGCACATTGCTTTCCACATGGGGAGCTGCATCTTAGCAGCTCCCCATGTGGAAAGGAATGCCGGCTCCCAAGGGACGCGGGGAGCCGGCGGGACTGTGGGGGATTGGGGACCCCCACAGTCCCCAACGGAGAGGGCCAGCCCCGGGGATGGGGTCCCCGGGGCAAGTAGTGGCTCGGGAGGGGGCCACGCGGCCCCCTCCCCCAAAAAAAAAAAAAAAATTTTTAAAAACGGAAAGGCCGGCCCCGGGGGATGGGGTCCCCGGGGCCTTAAATGGCCTGAGGAGGGGGCCACGCAGCCCCCTCCAAAGAAAAAAAAATCGAGGCCATGCCCCGGGGATGGGGTCCCCGGGGCCAATACAGGCCCAGGGAAGGGGGCCACGCGGCCCCCTTCCCGTTTTTTTTTTTAAATTTAATTTAAAAAAGGGGTAAGGCCCTGGGGGATGGGGTCCCCAGGGCCCAAAAACATGAAAAAGGAAGGGGGCCACACAGCCCCCTTCAGGGGACAAACAAAAAAACGATCGGGCCCGCAGGCCCCGCCCCTTCCTTCACCACTCTGCAAACGCGCCCCTGGCGCGTTTGCAGAGGGGAACGAATTCCCTTGAATACTGGGGGTCCCTGGAGGCCAACTAGCCCACCAGGAACCTCCAGTATGCGCCAGAGGCTGCGTTGCAGAGAGGTGTACAGAGGCCACGCCCCTTTTACACCTCTCTGCAACGCAGCTCTGTGGCGCTTTTTGGATATACCTGTTGGGCTAGTTGGCCCCCAGGGACCCTCAGGATTCAAGGGGAGTTAATCCCCCGACTTAAAACGCGCCATCCACGTGATAATCTGATGCAGCTCCTCACACCCTAATATAACCTTTGATACACCCAATCTAAATTACAGACTGCCATTCGCAAAACTATAGACACTCCAACACCAATAACTACATACCCACTCACTGATTCTTAGGTCTACACACACACATCCACTCACTCACCCGTACAGTCACTCATACTTATGGTCACTCAGTACAGGACTATCATATGCACTCTTACTCCTATATAGACACTCAAACACCGCCACTCATCCATAGAGGTACTCACACACCTAGTCAGTCATGCAAATAATTAAACACACTGCCATTTACTCACCTATACAGTTATACACACACCAGCTCACTTAATCATACAAATACTAGCACATTGTTACGCTCTTATACAATCACTGATACAAGCACACACTCATCCATACAGCCACTATCACAATCACTCACTCTCGCTTATAGCTATTTATATACTCCAACACACATATATACTGCCTTTCACATATGTAGTTACTCACACATGTACCACTGGGACATACATTCACTCACTAACACACTCTTACACACACTTACCCACCCATACAGTATAGAACAGATGCACTCTTGAAACCATCCACCCAGTGAATCACCCACTCACACATCTATGCACAGAGTCGCACACACCCCACCCACACAAACACTCAGGCACCCATACAGATACTCAGACAACCAATCAATAACTCATATAGACACTCATGTAGCTATTCACAAACCCATGCAGCCACTTACACAGCAACAGACAGACGGATACAGACATTCACCCAGTTTAGTCACTAACCCATGCATTCAGTAAGATACGTTAAATCACTCACTTATAGAGTCAGTCACGCACCTACTAAATCATCCATACAGACACTTACACACCCACTCATTCTTCAATACGTCTTTTCCTATATATATTAAAAATATTTAAACTTTACAGAAACACACAGTCACTGGATGATGTCATCAGTCATGTCATTTGAGATGTCATCAGTGATGTCATCAGTGATGTCACTGACCATGTCATGAGTGATGTAATATGTGACGTCATCAGCAGTGCATTGCGGGGCGCGAGTTATAGTTAGCTGAACTAACTATAACGGGGGAATTTCACGGGTTTTGTACGAGTGAAATGTCCAACTAACTATAACTGTCCCTAAAACCTATGGTTTTTTCAGTGAATATATATATATATATATATATATATATATATATATATATATATATATATATATATATATATATGCTCCAAACTCCTCCGCTCCAATCACTCGGTGAAGGATCACAGCACCACACTCAGAGGTTTCAAGTACGTGCTGTTTTTATTATTTTAAACCATTATACATTAAAAGAAAAACGGTAGAGGACGGTCTACGCGTTTCGGCTCCCAGCCTTCTACTGGACCATAGAGTCCTGATGCCTAAAAAGTCTTTTTAAAGTGCTCAGTGCGTTTAACTACAATTCTTTCTATTAGAAGAAAGACTAGGCTTGAAAAATCCTAACAAATAGTACATATATTACAATCCATTCCAATTCCAGTTGAGATGAATACGTATAGATTAGTATGTTACTGTGCAAGTTTATACAAAATGTTTTTTTGTTTTTTTTTAAAGTACAAGATTTAAGAGATTTGTAAAATATCATAAGTGATTATTGTCAAAATCATTATTAAAAACACACATGTGTATCATAAAATGTAAAGTACATTGTTATAGTTGTGTGTTTAAAACAAAAACATAGAGATCCAAATAAAGTGACTGGTGCATAAGTTATATAGATAGTGATTTGTAAAGTACACTTCACTCATTGCGCCTGTTCACTTTAGATAAAAATGAATCATTCTTTGTTACATAAGATTCGGAATGTAGAATTCTAATTGTCTGATATTCAAGAAGTACGAAGAGTAAAAAGTGAGAGCTACAAGGTCAAGCTTTTTATAGATCAATTCTTCTGCCCTAACAATGAAATAAAGTTTGAGGGGAGGAAAGATAGGGGAACATTGAGGAATAAAGTTCTTCAATCTTCAATTTTAAAATGACTAATGCATGTCCTAAAACAATAATAATTTTAGTAAAAATTAATATTAACATTTTCTGTAAAGTACATTCTATTGTAATGATCCCCATATTGCCTCATTTCTTTGATTCAGTTCTTACTAGCTCTTTCATAATTCAGAAGAAGATAGGATTTCTACACACGACTTTCAAAATTATAATGTTGACACAATATTCCACTGGGTGATGACAATGTCCCAATTAATCACTACTTGTCTTTTCTTTACTGCCTTAATAGTGGTACGGCCAATAGATTTAGGCTGTCATCTTTCTATTGATTTTTCTAAGGAGACCCAAAATCATTTCTTGAGAATTCAATAAGTATACAGGCAAATTATGATTAGGTTTGTAATTTCCTTAATAATGATAATGATGATTGTAATATTCTTAATCATTGATGTTCTCAGTTCATCTACAATTTCCTTAATCAATTTGCATGTCCTTATTTATTGCAGATGGATGTGCAATTCTGCATCCAGATTGTGACCAAAAGGTTTTTCCGTACCAATTGCTAAAATTAATCTGGATTCTGTTTTTCGCAAATCCAGGGTTCTGTCCCCACCTCTTTCTTTGGCTTTCACAATTTTAATCCCCCTGTATTTTAGAAGTTGATAATCACTTGAATGGAACTCATAAAAGTGTTTGGCCATGGGGTAAGTGAAGTCTTTGTTCTTAATGGCACGTAGATGCTGTAGTATTCTCAGTTTTAACTTATTGATAGTGCTTCCTACATATTGTTTTTTGCAGGGGCATTCGAGTAAATATACTACAAATTTTGATTCACAAGTTATGTGGTCCCTTATGTTTTCAATTTGGCCATTATACAATCGATAAGATGCAGCATTTTCACCATGTTCACACGCTTTACATTTAAAGCATTTCCAGAATCCTGGTAGATTCAACCATGAAGTTGTTATTGATTTTGGAGTCTCAAAGTGGCTTTGTGTGAGGATGTCCCCCAAGGATGCAGTTTTTCTGTACGTAATGTTAGGATGTAGGGACAGCGTCTTTTGTAATGTTTCATCCAACATTAAAATGCTCCAATTTTTTCGAGCAATATTCTTTATTTTATTACTCTGATTATTGAAGTCCATTATGAATCGAATGATGTTATTTTCATCTTGATATTTTCCTCTCATCTCTTGTTTTGGTTTTAACAGTTCTGTCCTTGCTTTTAAGGCCACTCTTGCTTTCGCTGTTTTGATTACATCTTGTGGGTAGCCTCGTTTCAAGAAGCGGTTACTCATTTCTTCAATTTGGGAGTTGATGTCTGTTGCTTCAGAACAGTTCCTTTTTGCCCGCAACATTTCACCATAAGGTATAGACCATTTTAAATTTTGTGGATGCCCACTATTAGCATGCAAGATACTATTGCATGAAGTAGGTTTCCTATGCATTCTGGTGCATATTCTCTGATTTTCAATGAACACCTCCACATCCAAGAAGATGATGTTAGTGGAACTTATTGTTGATGTGAAGGATAGATTGTACTCATTTGAGTTCAGTGATTCAATGAAATTTTGGAGGTCAATGTGGTTTCCCTCCCAAATTATGAAGAGGTCGTCGATGAATCTAGACCAAAATTTTATATTCTGAGTTTTCCGATTCTTCAATACTCCTGCCTCCCAGACTGCCATGAGTAGATTCGCGTAGGTTGGCGCGAAAGATGTACCCATGGCAGTCCCTTGTTTTTGTAGAAAGATGTCGCCTTGAAATAGAAAGATATTATGTGTCAGACAGTATTTGAGCATTTCAATTAACATTTCTGAATGTTCAAGATAGCTGATTGATCTGGTTTGTAAAAACTGTTTTACAGCAGCTATACCATCCGATATATATCTAATGACGAAGAAACTATGAGAAAATAAAGAAATTTGCACTACTACAAGTGGAGTTCGTGCTCTCTTTTCTGGCCGGAAGGAAGGGAAAGGGTGCATTTGGTGGAATATATATATATATATATTTACAGAGAGATTTCTCAGTGCTGAAAATATGAGACTGTGAAAGAACTATAATGAGTCTCTTTGAAGTGTCATGAAAGGCAGTAAAGTGTGGTACTGCTGCAGAGTACAAAAAAAAATTCCTGCTAGATAGAGATATCTGACTTTTGTCTAGTGGCAGTTTTGACGCCATAAAGGGCATGCTGGAAAGAACAGATCTGTATTATGTGGATAGCTAAGTGGATTAGTAAAGCCACGCATTAGAAACGCTTTGAAACAGATGAAATGTATGTGAGAGAGGGGCTATGGAGAGATGAGGGGCACGTTTGCAAGGATGGTAGTGAGGGAATCAAAGGAGGTCATAGTGTGCAATTGTAAAGCACACGTTCACCCGTAGGCATCTTGGCGCCAAAATGATGGTCGCACTGGCTTCCACCAGCGCTAAAAGGCTGCAATGATGGGTATGTAGCAAAGTAAAGTAATACTGTGTCTTTTTTCTCTCTTTCTTAGTCTTTTTGGAGAGCGTACGGATTTCGCAAAGGAACGCTAAGGTGACTTCGTCATTAGTGACTGTTAAACACTTCACTCACGCACACACCCACCTACACTTTGAAACCAACAACCTATCTGCCTTCTGCGTAGGATAGTGTTTTAAAAGGATAGTTTTAGGCACTAGCAGAGATGGCGTATCGTTGGATGAATGCTGCCCAGGCCCTAAGTCTGGTTCTGGAGTCCAGCTCTGAGGCAGGATCAGAGACTGAGACAGCAGATACTGAGACAGCATCTGAGGGAGAGGACAATGGAGCAGAATCTGGGAGTGGTTTTTCAGTCGGCGCCGTTCCATCTGACGACTAATCTTCCAGCGATTCTGAAGGAGACGATGTCAGTCGTGCTGTCCCTTTGCCAGCACAGTCTGTGCAGCGGGACACCAGTAGCAGGTTAGAGCAACCCAGAGAGCAGGCACGTGCGGCCGCAAGCACAGACGGAGCGCTGTCTTGGCAGCCTCCCAATTTAGTTCAGCCCCAAATTCCGCCTTTCACTGGTGACGCTGGATGTAAAGTCGATACGGCAAATTTTTTGCCAATTGACTACGTCCATCTCTTTTTGGATGTTGACTTCCTTGACGAAATTGTGCAGCAAACAAATTTGCATGCCGAACAATTTCTGAGGGAGCATGCAGGCACTCTTGGGCCTCATTCTAGGGCACGCAAGTGGACTCCCACTTCTTTAGGGGAGTTGAAGATATTTTTGGGCCTCATGCTTAACATGGGGGTAGTGCATAAACCAACCTTGCTATCCTACTGGTCTACTCGCACGGTTTGGTTAACCCCCATCTTCGCACCATACATGAGCAGAGATCGTTTTTTGCTATTGCAGCGCATGCTGCATTTCAATGACAATTCTGCTGCATTGCCCCGGGACCATCCAGACCATGACAGGTTGTTCAAAATTCGGCCTGTCGTGGAACATTTGTCTGCCAGGTTTCCAGAGGTTTATACTCCTGGAAAGAATATAGCCATTGATGAGTCCTTGATCTTGTATAAAGTGCGGCTGCTGTTTAGGCAGTACATTCCGAGCAAATGCGCTCGCTAAGGCATCAAGCTGTACATGCTGTGTGAGAGCTCGACTGGCTATGTGTACAGCTTGAGAGTGTATACAAGGAAGGACACAACTCTTAAGCCTGTAGGTTGCCCTCCCACGCTAGGGGTCACAGGAAAGATTGTGTAGGAGCTTGTCCAGCCACTTTTTCACAAAGGTTATAACCTTTATGTGAACAATTTCTATACAGGAGTAGAGCTGTTCAGTGAGCGCTACAAAGTTGGCACCGTGGCTTGCGGTACAATTCGTTGTCGCCGCAAAGGATTCCCGCAGGAGCTTGTTTGCAAGAAGCTCCAGAAATCCCAGAGCACTGCGTTGCGTTCCAACGAACTGCTCGCAGTCATGTTCTCAGATAGGCGTGACATGTACGTGCTCACTACAATTCCTGCTGAGAGCACTTCCCCTGTCACGGTTTGGGGTCAGATGGCCGAAATACACAAGCCCACCTGTATACTTGATTACAACAAGTACATGGGCGGAGTGGACAAGAACAACCAGGTTCTTCAGCCATACAATGCGAGTCATAAAACTCGCACTTGGTATAAGAAACTGTTTACTCACCTGATCCAGATGGCAACATACAATGCGTATGTGGTTTATCATCAGACCACCACAGGAACACTCATGTCTTTCCTTGACTTTCAGTTGTCTGTGATTGAAAGTCTCACTGCTACAGAAGCAGCAGCCTCCACTTCATGTGTTCTGGAGGACGTGGCAAGGCTGCAGGAGCAACACTTTGCTGATAAAATTCCTGCAACACCCAAAAAGGAGCGACCATGTTGTCGTTGTAAAGTGTGCTCGATGCAGGGAAAGAGGCAGGAGACTCGTGTTTACTGTCCCCAGTGCCCAAGTAAGCCTGCCTTCTGTTTTCCTACTTGCTTTATGTTGTATCACACTAAAGCAAAATACTGGGAAATTGACTGAGGTGGAGCTGCCAATAGGTAAACCTTTCAATTGGTGTGAATGGATACCTACTGTCTGTGGGCCACTCCTTCACTACGCAAGCAGCTGCAGAATATTTCTTCCTCTACTTCAGGAAATCATGGACTTCTCAACACTTTTATCTGCTTTGAGAACGTGGTAGTTGTGCTGTTCGCTAATTGACAAGTGCATTATAGTCCCCACGCTGCACATACTGGTGGACAGAACATACGCCACGTTGTCACGGAGTACCCGTGTTTCACATTCAACCATTCTTCATAGTTTATGATGTTCGCTTTAGAAAGCTTTTGAAAATTTCCAGCATGCTTGCCTTAGTTTCAAAGGTAGATATGCTTGCTCAGCTCGAGGAATGGCTTTGCGGCATACTCGGGCACCCCCCAACTTGCATCCACAAACTGGAAGGAGTTGGATTTAGCACAGTGAGAGCATTGATAGCACGTGACAGAAATGTTTTCTCAAGCTTCAAGTAGCTAGAGATGGAAGGCAGTAGTATAGGGTCTCTTGATAATTAGACAGGATTAGTCAGGACTCTGATGAGGACAGACACACGAACGGGTTAGAACAGCTTAAGGTAGGTGCGCTTTCCAAGGAATATTGCAAAGGTAGAAGGCAGATGGTAAAGGTAGTATAGATACACGTCATGACTTCATCTTCACCTATGGATTCAAATCCATTGCTGCCACTCTCGCACTGAATTTACTATAGTACTTATGGGTCAATGCTGCTTGCCACGTTCATCCTCCGTTAGAACTTAGTAGATGGTCAGTTTGCTGTATGATAAGTGCATTACAGTCACTGCACATAACGGTGGATTGGACATATGCTACGTTGTCACGGACTACCCGTGTTTCACATTCATCTATTCTTCATAGTTTATGATGTTATCTTTTGAAAATTTCCAGCATGTTTGCCTTAGTTTCGAAGGTAGATATGCTTGCTCAGCTCGAGGAATGGCTTTGCGGCATACTCGGGCACCCCCCAACTTGCAACTACAAACAGGAAGGAGTTGGATTTAGCATAGTGAGTGCGCTAAAGGCGCATGAAAGACATGTCTTCCTGAGCCTCATGTGGCTGTCATGGAAGCCATTAGTAAAGGTTCACTCGGCATGTGTTCGGTAACGTTCAGGAAGAAGGAGGGGAGACTTGACAGGTGGTAAAATGTAGTCAAACTCATTATGTCTTGTGGCATATGAATGTGATGGGCCCTTGCATGGCGGCGGTATGGTTGTGTGAGTGCAAGTGATCTGGTTGTTTGGGCCTGTGGCTGGCGGTATGGAAGTCTTGTGTGTGGTGTGTGAATGGCATGTGAATGGACCATAAAGTGGTTGGTGCCGTGTAGTGGCTTTATGGCTCCCCTTCAGAAGGCTTGGCTTCAATATTTATATACTTTGATAAGTATTTGTGCTTTGAAGCCAGCGTTTCTGGAGGTGCTAAAACCAACCAGTGTAAGTGGTGGATTAGCTTTATCAAATTAGTGTTAGATTTATATTTGTGGCGGTTTAATGGCCTTTTATTAGATTTTTTTTTGGTCAATATGGGTAGCAGGGGACTTTGTGCCCTAGCTCAGTCGTCACCTAGGCAAACCTTCACATTTTTGAGTAGTAGACAAAGGGGGAAGTACAAGGGTGAATGACTTGCTTGGCTCTCACTGTTTTTTTTTTACCCAACATGCCCTGCAAACCTCAAATTTAGCTGAAAAAAACACTTTTTCCACACATTTTTGTGTGGGAAAGTTGTGGGATCACTGATCTGACACACATTTCCTACCACCCAGCGTTCCCCCAGGTCTCCCGATAAAAATGGTGCCTCACTCATGTGGGAGGCCCAAGTACCCGTGACAGGCAAGGGCCCAAAACGTATTGAGGAGACATCAAAATTGCCTATCACAAAACAACCTGGTTTTGCAAGGGGGGTCAGATGGGTTTTTGGCCCCGTGCTCGGTGGCCAGCTAGGGAATCCTACCAAACCCACACATTTCTGAAAACTAGACACCCTGGGGATTCCAGGGAGGTATGGCTTGCGTGGATCCCCCAAAGTTTTCTTACCCAGAATCCCCTGCAAACCAAAGATTTAGCTGAAAAAATCACTTTTTCCACACATTTGTGTGTAGGAAAGTTGTGGGATCACCAGGCTGACACAAATTTCCTACCACCCAGAATTCCCCCAGGTCTCCCGATACAAATGGCGCCTCACTCGTGTGGGAGGCCCAAGTACCCGCAACAGGCAAGGGCCCAAAACACAACGTGGACACACCACATATATGGAGTGTTAACAGCTGCATTATGCAGGTATAATAACCATTCATCGAAATGGGGCTATCCATACCTGAGGATGCGCCACACACACAAATGAGGAAATCCCAAGGGCAGGTTCAACATCATTGGGAGGGACTACCACTCGGTGTGACTGCAAGAGGCACCAGTTGCATAATTAATAAGGGTCCCCGTCAATGAGACGCCAGAGAGACTGAGATGGTTGCGAAAAGGTCTATGGTTTTACAGAACTGGCTTGCATTAGACCTTTTACTCTCAAAGATGGGCGGAGTCTGCCGGATGCTCAAAGTTCAACAATGCTGTACTTATATCTCAGACAAAATTCAGGATCTGGAGAAATATATTTGGAATATACCTGGATTGACAAAAGATTTGAAAGAGTTAGAAGCAACAGGAGCTTGGGAAGCCTTTGGGAATGGATTGTCAGCTATAGGAAAATGGTTTGGAAAGCTGGGAAGTTGAATCTTAGGTGTCATGTTGAAACCCCTTTTGATAATTGCTGTCTGTGTAATATTTCTATTCATTATCTTTAAGGGATACAAGTATGCACAAGTTAGAAGGGGAGTGAAGAGGAAGAGAGCAGATGTAGAGTTAGAGGAGAGTCAGAGTAGATACTATGATGACATGAAACATCTAGAGGTTTCTAGGCTAAAGACCACAAGGTTTTCGATGGTCTGTCTGACAACATCAGATTGTAATCTGTGATGGCTTCATTCACCATCAGAGGGGAAATTGGAGGATCATAATTAAGGCTCCACCCTTTCATGTTTAATTATACCACATATATGTTTACGTATGGCCCTATGTACTTGTGTGATGTAACCTTGATAATGTAATGTAGTGCATATCAATGTTTTCCCTTACAGTAACAATAAGTTGCAGTTCTCACATATATCTACATTTGTGTGGTTTGACTAATATTGTCAGTTCTTATATATCTGTGTATTCATTTGAATAATACTGTCCATGTATTTTATAGCAGGAAATGTATACATTTGAAAAGTACTTTACATCTATATCGTAACTGTGTATGTAATTGTAACCATGCCTTTAAACATGTACTGCAATGCTTGCTGTACTAAAGTTCACCAAAGGTATTAAGCTTTTGGATTTCGCAATATTTAATTTTAACATAAATGCTTGTTTTGAATGCAATGTTTTTCTCTTCTCTGCAGGTGCAGGTAAATGAGCTCATGGTCAAACAAAGGTACATTGTCTGAAATAAATAGTGAGGCTCGAAAGGAGTATCGTTTGGCGCGGATATGAAGATCTAACGAGCGAAGGGAGGACTATTGTCCGAGCGGAATAGGGAGACGGGAGGAATTCAAGGACATTTTCCTGTGTGAACCAAAGAAAATAAATCTTGAGTGTAGGTGCCAACTTTTTGTTGTTTGAAGATGAAAATTAATGAGACATGTGACATATGATTCTCAAAGGTTCTGTTGTAGGTATAATTGTGCATTGCACTTTAGCTTTATTCAGATTCCCCTTTAGACTCTAAGAGGTAAATACCTCTTTGCGACATCTTTATCATGTCGCTTCATGCTATACAATATACTTTACCTTTGAGAACTTCCACAGAAGTTTTGCTATGCTGACACCTTTCTCTGCTTCCCTGATTTAATTGAGTTTTCCTGACTCCCAGCTAGAAGAGGGTTAGTAGGTATTTTTAAACTACCTCATGTACTCTCCTCAGATTGGATAGAATAGGCAAATGTGGAGGTGGGCTAGCAATTTTCTATAAGGATTCATTTTTCTGTCACATAAATTCACTGACCACTGCTTCAGACACTTGTGAAGCATTATCCTTCACTCTAAAAATGTCCTCTACAGATTTGTTTGCAGGAATTCGGACTTATCGACCACCGGGACCTAGGTCCCCCTTTATTACGGAATTTGTTAATCTTATAGATCCTTACCTTGGAAAACATAACTTTACTCTTTTGGGAGATTTTAACTACCATATTGATAATATCTCCTGCAAGATCTCACAAACCTTTAAAGAAACAATGCTGAGTTGTGGTTACACACAATTAGTGAGTGCTGCCACCCACGATGCAGGACATATTCTTGATTGCATTTTTTCCAATGATCATCGTATTAGGGTGGGGAAATCCCTCCCTCTTTCCTGGTCAGACCATCATGCAATACCTTTTTAGGTCTCACCGAGAGATGCTGTATACAGTATAGCGGGGGAAGGTCCGCCCACTTTCCGCCTATCTTTTTAATTGGCCGAAATCCTAAATGCTGCAATCTGATTGGTTTTTGGCAACTTAATCCCGCCTCCTAAAGGCCATGTCGTCATTTTTCTCCTTCCATAGCTATCGGCCCCTTTACTTTAAAAACTCTTTTGTTTCCCTGCCTCCCCCCGTTCCCTCCCGCAGTCCGTGACTTCTCTGCCCACCACCACCCCCCCCCACTCCCGTTTGTACCTTCTTGGACGCCTGCACTTTTATTTACAATGCAATAGGTCTCGCGTAAATACGAGTCCTATTGCATTTGTAAATGCTTTTTTTCCCCTATGATTGGCTGGCTGCATTCGCACTCTATTTTGCCTGACCTGTCCAGACTCTTGCATGCGTACAATGCTTTACATCGAACGCATGCGTTCCAAAAGTCTGCCTCTGCCTCGTGTTTTGTTTAACTTCAGACTGGAAGTTAATTGGCACTGGCAGCGCACGCCATTCCTGGTGGAAGGAGCTCGAGGTCAGTGTAGGAGGGGTGAGGGGCTGCACTCCATTCTCGTACCGCAATGCTTAGCTGCCTTCTGACCTGTGTACGCAGACCTTCCAGTGATGCCTGTTTTCTGCATCACGTTTATCAAGTTCTCAGAATGGAAACGTAAGAGACTGTGCTTTGTACTGCCTCGTAATAGATGCAGCCTTTTGTGAAGTGGAAGGGCCGCCTCATTAAAAATGTATATTGTATTTTACGCTATTTACTTTTATCTTGTATAGCGCGTTCAGCCTGACGAGGCAGTGACTTGCTTGCAGTTCTCTCGAATTGTGGCAGGGTCATGTTACTGTCCCACGCTGGTAATTACGTAAATGCAGAAGTGCCTGTAGTTTCTAAAAGTATTACTTGCTGCCCTTACAAGAACCCGCCGATATCTGCTCTGTTCTGGGTGCTCTCGGCTTCCGCCGCTGACAGCTGTGGTAATCAGTGCATTTGTGGGACTCATTATAAACAGTTTTTTCTGCCTTCGGAGACATGTTTTTGGAGGGCACATTACCTCTGGTAGCTTCTCAGCAGTAGCATTTGGGCTTAGTGCTGACAGGTTGGCTGTCAGCTTACTGCAAGAACTCCTCGGTGGGGCAGAGGGGCTTCTCCTACCCCTAGGGCAGAGACAGCTTCCCGGGCACACACACAGCCGCACCCGAGTCCTTCACAGGTCTTTAAAAGACCATTTACTTGCTAACGAGGATTTGTTGTGTTTTTACCCCTTCTTACAGCCCCTGCAGCTCCACTCTGACTATTGCTTGAAGACTTAGCCCCCCCCCCAACATTTTTATTAGACCACCCCCCCGAAATTTGACTCTAGTTGCGCCTCTGACACTGGTAACCTGGCATTGTAAAGGAGTATCAGTACTGCTGCAGTTCGAATCTATCACTGCCACAAACGGGTTGATGTTCCTTTTGCAGCTGTTATGTGCCGTGCCATCGGTTGGTCCTTTTTAGTGGTTGTTGCTGACCAGTGTTGTTTGACTTCACAGCCAAAGGGCTGGTTGCCGGTATAACTGCAGGACGGTGTGAGTTTAATATTCCAGAGAGCTTCGCAAGTCTGCTGGCCTGTCAGGACTGTTCCCCTTAATAAAGCACATGTCAGCTTCCTCAAACAAGCGGGTCGCAAATCATATTGATCATCGCTTGACGATAAAGCTCAACCGCATTAAACACCTACTACTCTTCAAATGTTAGCTTCAAATTGGACAAAGATAAACTGATGTGAAGTTTGTGAGGTGTGTTCAGAATTTCCCCACGTTTCTCATTCAGAAATGTTACTTATTCGGAAGACTCAGTGGCAGGCATGCAGGGTGATAAAATTTACTGTCAAATGTAAGAAACATAAAACAAATTACCGTAGTGTACAAGGGGCTCATAGTTGAAAATCCCTCTCTTTAGAAAGAAAATGTGTGCCTTAAAGAGCTCATGCATTCTGAGGAGAAAGCGCCAATTTTTCTTTTTTCCATTTTTTTTCCTACATAAATCTTCATTGCAGTAATTTTCATTTTTTTCTCTTTCTTCAGTTTTATGGAGAGGTTCCAGAAAACCGTGTGGATGTTACAGTTGCAAATTTAACCATTAGTGATAAGGACCAACCACACACTCCGGCCTCGAATACAGTAAATAGGATAATTGGTGGCAATCCAACACTTCCGTGTTGTCACTGGTCCGAATATTGATAGAAAATAACCAGCAGAGGGCAATAAAATACCAGAATCACTTTACAATTCTCTAGATTCCAGTCCATAGAAATTGTCTTCCATGAGCACCTGTTGACACAGATTTTTTTCAAATCTTATATTTTCAGTGATATGACTACCGAAGGCCCTGATTTTATATTAAAAACACAGCTTTGGACTATACCATTTCCCGCTGAAAGGCAATATTTCTCTCCATGTGTTCCCATACCTGGCGTGTCATGCAGTTTGGTGCTTACTTTCCCTCCATGTTAAAGAACAGTAGATGTTTCAGCACCCAGGCTAATGTGCTGCATAGCTAAAGACATATAAGGTCCCAAAGGCGAGACCGATTGCATTGCAATGCTTGTTCTCTTGTACTCCCAGTAACTAGAGAAGTCGCCATAAAGGGGAAGAGTAAGATGCTTAAAAGAGACTTTAAAAGCATTAACAAGGAAGCCTTCCCTCGATCCCTTAAGCAAAAGCAATTGACGGAATGTAGTGACCCTAACTTGGCGGCCATAGAATATTCCAATTGGCTTAGGGCAGCAGTTGATTCTCTTGCCCCTCTTAAAGAAGTCTATATAGGTAGAAAAAAGCCTACATCCCCCTGGTTTTCAGAAAAGCGTAAGTTACTTAAGCAATCTTGTCGCCGCCAAGAACGCAGTTGGTGTAAACATTATGACATATTGGAAAAAATAAAGTATAAAGCTAGGCTGGCAGAATATAAATTAGCCATTAGGTCAGAAAAATCATTCTTTTACACTCAGATGACATCATCGTTCAAGTCTCCTGGATTTATTTTAGCCTAATTAACTCATTACCCAATCCTCCCACTTCGGGGAACTACGAGAGCTCACAGGTTTTTTGTGACGTAATGGCTAACTATTTTCATTCCAAGATTGCCAAAATGTATTCCTCCCTGGAGAATTTTAATGCTAAGTCTCATAACTCTGACCAAAATATTAATATTTCATCCCATAGCCTTTCTCATACTATGGAAAGGGATCACTGCCTATCTGCCTTTCTCCCTCTCTCAAATGAACAGACCAACCAGCTTCTAGAAGGGATTAAATCAGGCTCCCCTTTGGGCCTTGCTCCCCAAAGCTGGTGAGGTTTGGCAGGGAGATTATTGTCCCCTATCTTACAGCGACGCTCAATTTGGCCATCAACTCAGGATGCTATCCACCTAATTAGAAACCAGCGGTCATTAAGCCTCTATTAAAAAAAGACAATCTTGACTCAACAGAATTTAAAAACTATCGACCCATCTCCCTGCTTCCGGTTCCTGCTAAGATTCTGGAGAAACATCTTAACGCACAATTAAGTGCGTATTTGGAACAACAGCAACTACTAGATACTTCTCAGTATGGATTTAGAAGTTGCCATGGGTCAGAAACTGCATTAATAACTGCGGCAAATAATATCCGTACCTTGGTTGATGCTGGGCAAACCGTGCTGTTGATTTTATTGGATTTGTCCTCGGCATTCAATACCATCTCGCCAAAAAAGTTGATTAACCGGCTTCAGGAATTTGGCGTAACAGACTGTGCACTGAAGCTGCTGGCTTTCTTTCTAACCGATAGATCACAAAAGTTTAAGATGGATCAATTTTACTCAGATCCAATCCTCAATTGTTGTGGACTTCCACAGGGGTCCTCTTTGAGCTCCACCCTCTTTAATATATATGTCTCCCCATTGGCAAAACTGGTTAGATCCTTTGGGTTGGAGGTAATATCTTATGCAGATGACACACAATTAATTGTGTCTATTACAGAAGATATAGAGGCCTCAGCCGCCAATTTTAATAACTGCATGAAGTCGGTGGCATTCTGGATGAAAGACAACTACCTTCAACTAAACGGGGACAAAACAGAGGTTTTGATGTTCGGTAATCATCACCCCATATGGACCCAATCATGGTGGCCAGAAATGTTGGGATCATGTCCTTGTCCGTTTGAATCAGCAAGGAATTTTGGTGTCATAATTGACACCAATCTATCTTTCGATCTCCAGGTTAATAGGACTGTGTCATCTTGTTTCTGGGTCATAAGAGCCCTTAGAAAGATATTCCCATTTCTCTCTTTTGCTGCACGGAAGCAAGCCGCCGTAGCATTTATCTTATCTAAGATGGATTATTGTAATGCCCTTTATTTAGATATAAATAGGGCTTCCATCAATAAACTACAACTTGTGCAGAATGCGATGGCAAGACTGGTCTTAGATGTTCCAAAATATCACTCAATTTCGGCGGCCATCAAGAAATTACATTGGCTCACAGCAGAAAAAAGAATTTTGTTTAAAGCCTTGTGTATTGTGCATAAGGCACTACATAATTCAGGACCAGAGGGAATCAGGCAAACTTTTCACCGATATGCTCCCACCAGACAACTGCGTTCGGCTAATAAAAATCGGCTGGTTGTCCCTAGGTATAGGAGGTCATGATGGGGAGGAAGAGCTTTCTCAGTCGCAGCGGCCAAGCTTTGGAATACTCTTCCTCCATTTATTTCTTGTGTAGAGCCACATCATCCTTTTCGAAAGGCCTTGAAGACTTGGCTGTTTGCTTTGTAAAAATGAACTATGTAGATTCATTGCTACTATCAGATAGTTGAACTGTTTGCAGCGCCTTGACGTCTTCAGGTATTTGTTCGTGCTATATAAATTGGTCATTCATTTATTCATGTATAGTCAAGAGGACCGAAACTTTCAATCTACTTGCCAGACCTTACTTCTTATTCTGTGTATTGCAGCTACCAATTTCCTCATTTGCTTTCTGTTATTGAGGATCAATGTTATCCGTCGCTTCGGATATCCTTTAGTGATTCTGTATTTCTATACTATATTTCTGCAACTGATTTATATCAGCTTGGCTTTGAATTTATAATAAATCCATATTTAACCCCATCAATCGACTTTGAACTTTACTGTAATAGTTAAATTGTAGTTGAGCCTAACTCCTTTTATTCCTCAGGCACTTAGAACTTTCCATTGCAGGGGTCCAGGAAGAAGGAGTCCATGTTCTATGCGTTCTCAGGAGGGAGATGGGTCTGTAGTTAATGCACTGTAGTGTATTTTACTGGTTTTGGGATTAAGGATTTATCAGGCACATGCATCAACCATTTTTGCAAGCGCAAACGGTGCGATTCGCAAAAATCGGCCGTTTGCGCCCGCAAAAAGGGCATTTGCGATGCATCAAGGTTCAAGGCACTCGCAATTTGAGAATTCGCAATTAATTGCAATTAATTGCGATTTCTCAATTCCTTAAATGCAATGCAAGAACCACTTTAGAATAGCGATTTCGCTACTAGGGGCGCAAATTACCATCAAGTTGAACTTGATGGTAATTTGCAAAACCTCTGAAAAATGCACTAAAGTGCATTTTTCAAAGTTGTAGGTTACACACACACATGCCCTTGGGACATGTGTGTGCGCAACATGTGTGCACAGAGCAATTTCAGGGTGCAACAGGGTGTCCTTTGACACCCTTGCACCCTTGAAGTGCATGCGCAATTTGCGAGTACCTATTGGTACTCGCAAATTGCGCATGCAATCTCCCATTCATTCCTATGGGCCTGTAGGCCCATAGGAATGAATGGGAAGGCATTCCTTAATTGCGACTCTCAATTTGCGAGTCGCAATTAAGGAATGTTTGGGAATCGCTAATTTTATAGCGATTCCTACATGCATATGCTTTTGCAATTCCTTAATTGCGATTCCTTAATAATCGCAATTAAGGATTCGCAAAAGCCTACATTGATGCATGTGCCCGTTTATGCCTTGTTAAATTCTAGGTGAAGAGCTCCTTTTTCAGTTGCTTTCAATTGCTTTATTGACATTGAGCCACAATTTCTGTACTGTACATCATGTAGTGAACGTGGTATGTGTATTTGTGACAAGAAGTCATCCTCATGTGTAGTCATGTCGGTTGCCCCTGAGGTGTATATGTTTGAAAAGAAGGAGGCAAATTCTTTCATTATGTCCATTAGATCCATTGTGTCTTCCTCCAGAGCACTATATTGTAGGGATTGTCTATTGGACTACTTTCCTTTTTACTTTTGAAGCCAGTACTCTTCCTGCTTTTGAACCTTGTTCATAATTCCTCCCCTTGATGCAAGTTTTCTGCTAAAGAGAATGTTTAACTCAATATTTTTTGTTTTTGTTCATAAGAATTCTTAGATTTTCATCTGTTGGTAACACTATTGGAAGTTTGATATTCCATTTTTGAGGTTTTACAAAATGTTTCTGAATTTGTCATCATCAGTCCTCTTATGTATGATTTCCACAATACATGTGGAGAGATAACCAATTGTTAGCTGAGGTCTTAATATTGTTTAAACAGATCTTGTAGCCTGTTTTCTCTAGCAGTTTATATTTTATTACATTTATTCTTAAAGTTTTTGATTTCAAGGCTGTTGTGTGCATGTCTAGTGAATTAAATATAGGTGAATGGTCTGATATGCTGTTGACATCTATCACACATCCAAATTAGGCCTGGGCGGTGAACTTCGCTCCGTTCGCGGAGTTTGCGGAGTTTTCTGCACTCCGCGGAGCTTGCAGAGTGCAGAAAACTCTGCTTCGCGATGTGCAGCGGAGTTTTTCCCCGATCGCGATCGTGAACGTTAAGTTCGCAAGTGCAAGCTGCCGCTCGGGTAGAATTTCTACCTGAGCGGCAGGAATACCAGCACAAACTGCAGTTCGCACTGCACTCCGCCACTCGCGGAACTTCGCGGAGTTTTTTTGTAACTTCGCGGAGTTCCGCGTGGCAAAACTCAGCGAACTATGCCCAGGCCTGATCCAAATACCTTGAGGAACATAGTTCCATTCAATAAGAGGTAATCTATCCTTGATTCAGTGCCAGGAGTATTTGAAAGAAGGGTGTATTTAAATACTGTGGGAAAGAATGATGTATTTGTATACTGTTGGATGACGGAGGAGCCAAGGTAGCAGCAGTGCAATATCAGATCTATATTTAAGTTCAAATCTCCAATCCACAGATTTTAGGTTGCCCGAATTCTGTGAAAAGTTTGTTAAGGGTGGAGAAAAAGCCTTGTTTTGGGCCATTCTGTGCATAGATAGAGCCCACAATGAAGGTAGTATCCTTTTGATTATTTTTGCAAATACATAAAAGGTCATCGAGTCCGGCATGTTTTATATTCATACAGCAACTATTTTGAGAATAAGGATAGCCACTTTGTGTTTCCTGTAATTCTGAGTGCAAGCTGGGGGAAGAGTGTCTTGAGTAGTTGAGTCTGTAGAGAAGACAACCTTTCCCACCCATTCCCTTTTTAAGTTCTCTGATTCAGAGAGAACATAGAGAGGTGGGTCTCTTGTAATGGGACAGTATCAGGTTTTGTGGCCACTAAATAGGTTATTGATTTCCACTTAATATAATTGAACAGTCCATTAATTATGAGGGACCATACTGTGAGTTATTTATGCTGTTGCATGCCTCCTATGAAGGTTTAGCAAGGATGTCTCTATAGTTGGCTTGGTGAATATGACCTCAGTAGTGGTGTAATGGGTGTATGTGTCCTTATTCCTGTGTTTTAGGTATGGAGAAGATGCCTTCTAGTATCAGATATGACAGATGCTGGTGTTTGGCTATTAGCCTATTTCCCTGTTAATAATGTTTCTTGCTGTGATAGTTCAAGTGCTTTGATTCCTTTGGTGTACAAACGTCATTTAGCGGTAATTCTATATTACCTATTATGTTCCTGTAGAAGCAGGCTCTGAAAGCTTTATTTGGGTGTTTTGAACTTCTGTTGTCCATGTGTACAATCCTATCGTACAATAGGTCTTGTCAGTCATTGAAAGTGCAGTGCTTTCTACCCTATTTCCATAGGATTATTTCAGACAGGCAATATTATAGGTTCTATAGGGGATCTTGACTTGTCTCTAGCTCTCATAAGTGTTCCTTCTGTAATACAGAGGCTTCAGCTACCCAGAACGCTACGGCTCGCCTTTTGTGTCACATTCCTAAGCATGCCCCTGTATCAGCACAGCTTTGTGATCTCCATCGGCTCACCCTTGATAAAAGTATCAAACCCAAGGCCCTTTGTTCTATGTACAGAGTTATGTCTCAGACAGGACCACTGTACCTTAGAAGTCTAGTACATTCTTACTATCCCCGCCAGAGCTTTTCGCTCATGTAAGCAGAACCTAGCTGTGGTACCTCGCTTTAATCTTGTGAGACAGGGAGGTCGCTCCTTTAGATTCCACATACAACTTAAGACCTGGCTATTCTAACTCGGCTCGGCTGTGCTTCTCCTTTCTATTTTGCTAGCGCTGGGAAGTCCTTTAGGGCAGCCACATGCTTTACAAATTTCTAAATTAGAAATGCACTCTGTTTCTTTGTCTCTACATCTCAGGCGCTGTTATTGCGCGCCCTCTATTAGAGCATCAATATTGGTTTGTAATCTGCCAGTTGCCTTTGTGCTATCTTCTTGCGGTTTAGATGGGCATGATCTCCATGTGCTGTAGGAATCTCTCCATTTGTCCTTGTTAAATTTCCTTGGCCTGCCATTAAAAGTCACCAGCATTGCAAACCGTATCTATTTTTTTACTGATATTACGTTACAGTGTGTGAAGTTTGTTTGTGCAGGACATTTGTTCCTTGTAGGAAATCTACTGCACAATTTTTTATGCCTGCAGTAGAAGTCTTGTGTATTGTAGCTGGCACGCTAAAATCGGCCTAGGTGTGGCTTTTGTGGTTTGTTTCCTTGGGCACATTCTATGCACTTTTTCAAATTCTTTGGTGACAGTATATTCCAAGTCTAATACTTTTTGGTATGAACATGGAGAGAAATTGCATCACATTGTTTTCTTTGTCTGTTTTGGGACTTCTAAAATTAGGATGATGTCTCTCCAACCCCTGTCTTCTAATTCAGTTACATTTTTGGCTGTTCTTTCCCCAGTCTGAAGTCTTAAGGACTTTAGCTTCCAGGGCATTCAATCCTGTTTGGTTTACCAAGTACTGTCCTGAGTGTGGCAAATTCTATGGCAGTCCACGGAGGCTCCGATTATGCTTCTCTTTGCTTTACTGCAAACACAGCAGCCAATAAACAACTTTAAACTTGGCATACCCCGGAAGTACAACCCCCAACATCGTATGCACCAATCACCATCAGTCCCATATTGTATATAGTCCGTAAAGAACACATCACTTTCTCTTTCTTTGCTGCTGCAGCAGCGAGTTAAGTGATTTTTACATTCTATCGTGATTGTTTGTTTAGCGTTGTTTAGCGGCGCGTGTTTCGCGTGCTTGTCAAGTAGTTGAATCTTGCCTGTATTGCGCTTCATACGCGCTTGTTAATGTGATGGTGTTGCGCTTCAGCGCTTGTGGGCAACGTTTATTCCGTGGAGCGGGAGCGGGACAGACGCGTGCTGCGCGCTTGAGGGGGCAGTCCGCTTTCCGTTGCCACGCGGTCCGCGCATGCGCGAACGCCCGCATCGGAGGTTTCACTACCGATTGGGTTTTCACGCGCCGCGGACCGCTTCTGCCTCTACCCTCAGTCCCTGGAACGCCCGACGGGGCGCAAAAACGTTCGAAGGCACTGCCTTAGGGGGAATAGGGGTGGCTCCCTCCACTTTTAACTGTTTCCTCACTGACTTAGGGTTTGGTGGTGATTGCTTACCTGTCAGTGACGCCCCTGGGTTGATTCCCCCCCCTGATGTTCCTCCTACCTCCTATTTTAAGCAGATGGCGTACTACGCCGAGGAGGCAGACCAGTGGGCTGAATATGCGGATGATGTGGAGTATGAGGAGGTGCCTAATGAGCACCAGCTGGAGGAACACTTGGTGGAAGCCCTCGATTCCCACGTCCAGGGTTCAGTGAATAAGGCATTGATTAAAGCCTTAAAACCATTTACGCAGCCCCTGCAAAACTATGGCAAACGTAAATTTAAGGCTTCCCATGGCGGACTGTCACATCATCATAAATCGGCCGACGTCCTGACCAAGATGGCAGCTAATGTCCTTAATGACCATGGGGGCTATGGGAGTTCTCGGCCGTCATCTAGCGCGTCCCTGAAGTATCAGGGCGACGATGATGACTCCTCCTCTTCACTCCCAGACACTTCTGACTCTGACCAATCGGAGGCGCCTAGGAAGGCACCAAAGAAGAAGCGCAAGACGCAACCAGAGAACACCCTTCCTCCCAGTAAGAACTTGCTCTTTAACCCCAATAATATTGTCCACCCGAGGTCCACTGAATGGGTGCCCTGTGTTGAAGTGGCACACTATGTCCAAGGCAATATGCGGCAGGGTTTCGAGCGCGACATTCGCGCTGTTCTTAGGTCCGAATGCCCCAGACCAGCCCTCTTAGGCAAGGTGACTGAAACTCCAGAGCTGGATCCCAACATGGCCACATTCCTCAAGAAATTTTCCAAAGACCCCAAAAAAGGATTGGACAGGGCATGGAGGGGCTGTCAGGATAAACTCCTCGACGTGTGTGGGCCCCTCACAAAAATCTTGGATGCGGCTGTGCAGGCCAAAGAATCCAACACGCCGTTGGATGCGACGGAGATCCTGGAATGGGCGCAGAGGGCTCTCTGCTTTCTAGGCAACGCCAATTGTGCCGTATCTACGGAACGGCGGCGCTCCTTTCTTATGCGGATTGATCCGCAATTGGCAGACATGGCCTCTACGGAGGCGGGTATTATGGCGAACGGTTTACTCTTCGGAGATAAGTTCGTGAAAGAGCTAGGGAAATACGTCTCCACCTTTTCCACTCTCGACAAAGTCCAGAGCAACATCAAGAAGGTCTTCAACGCTGGCCTTTTTAACAGGGCCGGACGCTCCAGGGGTCGGGCGTCCGGCCGTGGTTTCCATCAGACCTCAAGAGGCACGGAACAGCGTGGACGTGGGGGCTCCCACCGCTCCAACTTTTACCCCACCAGAAATCGTGGGGGTAGAGGCAGAGGACAGAAAGGAGGATACAGAGGTCACAACAATGACAGAGACGCCTCTTACTCAGGTAAATTTACTTCAAGGGAAGGATGTCAAAGTGGGGGGTCGGATTGCCGGGTTTGTTCACATGTGGAGTACCCTGACAAGCGACCCTTGGATATTACAGACGGTTCAAGGTTTTCGGATAGACTTTTACGACACTCCCAGACAGACACGCATACCACACCCACTGCATTTTACCCATGTAGAGATGTCTTTCATAGACGACGAGGTAGCATCGCTGATGCAGAAAAGGGCTATTGTGCGAGATACGCCGCATGACCATGGGTTCACCAGCACGGTTTTCCTCGTACCCAAAAAAGATCAGGGTTATCGTCTGGTGCTAAATCTAAAAGAGTTCTATTCTTGGGTAGTGTATCGCCACTTCAAGATGGAGGGCATACACTTACTTCGGGATCTACTCTTAGAGGGCGATTGGATGGTGCGCCTCGATTTAAAAGACGCCTACTTGACAGTTCCTATATTTCCACCCCACAGGAGGTTCCTGCAGTTTCGATGGAGAGGCGTTTGGTATAAGTACGCCGCTCTGCCATTCGGACTCTCGTCCGCCCCTTGGTGTTTCACCAAGCTCCTCAAGCCGGTAGTACAATTTTTGAGAGAGCGGGGGGTCAGGCTTATCATCTATTTGGACGATATCCTGATAATGGCTCAGACTATCACTACAGTACTTCGTCATCTAGCCTGGACGACGCAACTCCTTCAGGAATTGCGGTTCGTCGTCAATGTAGACAAATCTGTCATGACACCGTCACAGTCGATGGAGTTCCTGGGGTTCCAGGTGGACTCAGTCTCTGCTCAACTCTTGTTGCCTCTCAAGAAACGGATTGCCATCAAGAAAGAATTGAGGAAAGCGTTGTCTGCGCCGACCATATCATTGAGGACATTAGCCAGACTAGTAGGCCTGCTAGCCTCGTCTATTCAAGCTATTTTCCCGGGTCCCCTTCATTACAGGGCACTCCAGAGGTTGAAAATTCTACACTTACGCAAGGGGCTCAGTTATACAGAACAGATTCTGATATCGCAGGAGGCAAGGACAGAGATTTCGTGGTGGCTAGATCACATGGACGCCTGGAATGGCAAGGCCATATTTGCGTGAGTCCCGGAGATAGTGATCGAGTCGGATGCCAGCAGATGGGGCTGGGGAGCCCGGTGTGGGACGGTGGAGACCCGGGGCCGTTGGTCCCGGGAGGAGCTGAAACTCCACATAAACTGCCTGGAACTCTTGGCGGGTTCTTTTGCGATTCGAACACTGTCTCCACACAAAGCGAGTTGTTGTATACTGCTCCGAATGGACAATGTCTCGGCAGTACGATATATCAATCGTCTGGGTGGCACGAGGTCACGCTTACTAGTGGAGATAGCCAAGGACTTCTGGCACTATTGCCTACATAATCACATATCGGTGACAGCGGAATACATTCCGGGCTGCACCAATGTGGTAGCGGACTGGAACTCCCGCTTCCTTCGGGACTCCAGCGATTGGCGTCTTCATCCCAGGGTTTTTCAGCAACTCGACGCCAAGTGGGGCCCTTGTACAATAGATCTTTTTGCCTCCAGGCTCAATACTCAACTGCCCCAGTTTTACAGTTGGCGGCCGGACCCTCTAGCGAGCAACTCGGACGCCTTCCTTCAGTCGTGGACGACGGGTATGCTTTATGCATTTCCCCCGTTTGCCATGATTCAGAGAACGTTGGCACAGGTCCGCAGGCAGAGTGCGGAGGTGATTCTAGTATCACCGTTTTGGAGAGCACAAGCGTGGTTCCCAGCAGCACTGGCCCTGTCGTGTGCCTTCCCAGTTCGTCTGCAGTCCTTTCCCGAGCTTCTAACAGACCCGTTGGGTCACCCTCATCCACTAATTCTACAGGGTCTGTTGTCTCTCATGGCGTGGAGACTTTCCGGAGATGCTGGCAAATGCCAGGAGTTTCGGAGGACACTTTGTACTTCCTGTCTCAATCCTGGGCGCCTTCTACACATAAGCGATATGAGTCTGCTTGGCGTAAATGGGTTGGTTGGTGTACTGCACGGCAGGGGGATCCCTTGGGATCCGGTATCCATATGATTGTAAATTTCCTATCAGAGATGGCAAGTACAGGTTTGGCATATAGGACGATTAACAATTTCAGATCAGCAATTTCGGCGGGTCACCCTCATGTGGATGGCAAACCAGTGGGAGAGCATCCACTGGTCTGTAAAGTGGTGCGTGGTATCAGGTTGGTCAATCCTCCCGCACCCCGGTACTCTCAGTTGTGGGATGTGAATGTGGTATTACGTTTCCTTCGGAATTGGCCGGCGAATGATGGCCTGTCACGTAAGCAATTATCGGCCAAATTGACGCTTTTGTTATGTTTGATATCGTGTAGACGCGTCTCTGATGTTCGTGCCCTGGACATTGCAGGTAGAGTTTTCACTCCTTCGGGGTGTCGTTTACTATTTCTAAGCGCACTAAAACAAATTCTAAATGTATTTCTTACCCTGCATTCCCACATCACAGTAAGTTATGTGTTGTTCAGTGTTTGAAGTGTTATGAGGATTGTACTCGAGAATTTAGGACAGATGTGGCAGGACAGTTGTTGATTTCTTTACAGAAACCATTCCGCCCAGTCACTGCCGCGACTCTAGCCAGGTGGGTCTCCTGGTTGCTGCAGTTGGCAGGTATTGACACTTCAGCCTTTGGCGCGCATTCAGTGAGGGGGGCTATGGCTTCCAAGGCTTTGGCTACAGGTTCTCGTTTAGAGGATATCATGACTGCGGCGGATTGGTCTTCTGATTCTACATTCAAAACGTTTTATCATAAACCAATTGTAGATGTTGCTACTAATGTGGTGGGTCAACTTTAAACTAGCATAATCGGAGCCTCCGTGGACTGCCATAGAATAAAAAAATTTCTAGCTATCGCGACAAAGAATTTTCAATTCTATTAAGGACACGGAGGCGAGGATTATCCCACCCATGAAACTCTGTTTTTCACTATGTTGTTGAACTTTGTCATATTGTTGATAATGATGTTGATAATACTTCTTTATATGGGGTTTCATCCCGCCCGTTTTGTTGTGGACATACATTCGCTGAATGGTATATTACTACATATATTCTCGTTTCACGAGAACAGAACAAGCCGGCATAAGGCATAGGTGACATCGACCCTGTTTCTGGGGAGGAAAATTCTGTGTTCAAGTTTGGACTCTCGTCGATGAAGGAATCGGAGATCCAGTGTTCGGCAGTCAAGTTTGTGGACTGAGTTAAAAGTTTGATGCAAAGAAAGAGGAAGTGATGTGTTCTTTACGGACTATATACAATATGGGACTGATGGTGATTGGTGCATACGATGTTGGGGGTTGTACTTCCGGGGTATGCCAAGTTTAAAGTTGTTTATTGGCTGCTGTGTTTGCAGTAAAGCAAAGAGAAGCATAAACCTCTCCTCCGTGTCCTTAATAGAATTGAAAATTCTTTGTCGCGATAGCTAGAAATTTTTTATTCTCTATAGAATGTCTTCAACTCTTTATTAATCTCTGTTGTGGAGGGTTCCACTTTTGTTATTCCACTGTAGTTTTCGATGTTTTGATGTTTTTCAGTTTGGTCATAATTGACCCCAGTGTTCAGCTCTGTGGCTTCTTTTGTTTTTTTACTGGTTAAAAACCAAAAAAACAAAGATCCCTAGAGGTCTTGATCCCTGACATTGTAATGACTGTGTATGTAAGAAGGGCCATGCTTTAGGGTGACAAGTACCAATCAGGTCTTTGGCTCTCTTCTACCTGTGTAGTAAGTTGATCCGAAAGTTGTTTATGGGGTTCTATCTAGTTACTAGTGAGCTGTGTATGTGTAAAAAATACATGTAACTTTTGCTGACGTCTCTTTGTATCTTCCCCCTTTCAGATGTCAACTCTCTGTTTACTTTAATTCGCCAGCCTATGGTTTATGAAGCTCTACTGATTCCTCGCTGTAGTTTTACAGATACACAATTGGGGGAGTTTGATCTACAGCTATGTTTACAATGCTAGAAATATAGCCGCTTTCAGTCACTGTGCAGCATTTGAGAAACTCTGCTTCATAGAGCACCAGTGTTTATGGACTTGTGCGCCCACTTTCTCACACACCAGTTCACTGCCGTGACCCAGGTTTTATTCTCCTTTAACACGATGTACACAATATCGCTCCCTCTTATTGGACTCTGTATTGGCTCCTGTGTAGGACACAACTTACAGGAGTTTCATGCCTGGCAGCACCAGCATCTCCTACTCTCAACTATGGATTGCCTCCATTTTGTCTGATGTAAATAGATGTTGCTTTGACCACCGTCCCTTCAGTTGGGCATCACTACTGTCAAGTAGCAGAGTGAAATCTGGAGTGGTCTTCATTGGTGGTTCTCAGTTCTGTATTTTCTTTCACCCAAAATGGTTTCTGATGTGGTGAAAGTGTTTCTGATGCGGTGAAAGATTGATTTGATCCCCTGTTGTCCTGTACATGAAGTGTGTGAGTCTTGAAGACTTTTACGACTCAGTTTTAGTGTACAGTTGGAGCTCTTCAAAATTGGCCATTCCTCATATGTTGCGGCTCCACCCCCCTGGGGCAGAAGTGTTTGGAAGGCCATCATAGGGTCAAGTCTGGCAGAAATGATATGAGTGCTGGCTTAGTAGTTTGTCATGTTATGATGGCTGGCATAAGAACTTTGAACATTGATATCAAGACAAGGGGATTTTCAAGGCTTAGAAGGAGTTCGGGGTGCTCTTTTAGTTGGCAGACTATTATAAAGAACAGCAAAGTACAAGTGAGAGTAAGTGACAGATTAGCTTGAAGGCCCATTAGAGACATCAGAGACACGAAAGAAGAATTCTGAAGCTGTGAGATGCGGTAGAGTGATTCCAGCAGGGCCGAACTGGGAACAGCAACCAGCCCTGGTGATTTTAGATTGCTTCCATGGGTGAGGGCTTGCCAAGGGCCAAAGGGAGCTCTGAGAGCTGTGGTCCTCATCGTCAGCACAGGTGAACAAAGGCAGAAAAAGAGGGATCTAGGAAAATGGGTGCCAGCAAAGGAGGGCCCAATGAGGGATGGGAGAAGGTCGATTGAGAGGCTTAGAGGGCCATGATAAGTGGTTCTGATATCAAGGATGGAAGAGTTGGTCTTAGCATTTGCAGAAGGACTGTGAGGACTAATAAAAAGATAAGATCTGAAGGCTGGAAAGGGTTGCTGTCCTGACAGGAAGGGTTACATAAGCTCTGAGGTAGGAAGATGTGCAAATATCAATTGCAGATGAGTTCTGAGGGGGAGGCTGATAGATTTGGACCAAAAATTGCCAGAAAGTTCAGTCAGGATGTGAGGGGCAGCGGGAGACTATTTCTTGGCAGAAGGAGTCACAGGTTGGCCAAACTGTTAGGACTGGCAGATGAAAAGGTGGTCAGGGAGCCAACAGGGATGAACTCTGTGGCCAGGGAGCAGGGCTATTGGCTGCCTAGACAGTTTCGAGAATCAGTGGCTTAGGAGCTTTCAGGGGCCCAGAAAGTGTTTAGAGAGTTGACAGAGGGTCTTTCAGAGTCAGACTTGGCAGTTTGTGATGCCTAGGGCCATTAGGGAAGTCAAAGTCTCTTAGTGACAGTGTGGTGAAGTAGATAAAGCTTACTGAAGAGGGCTGAGCGCTGGTAGAGTGGTGTCAGGTCTAGATAAATAAAAGTGATATGGAGGTACCTTGTCTCAATCACAGAGAAAGTGAGAGCCTGACGGCACTTAGGAAGTGTGCATAGGGAGGAACTAAATAAGGCACTGCACGAGTAGGTACTTAAGGGCAATTGGTGCATAGCATGGAGAGCAGTATCATACAACAATGTCTCAATGCGAGTCAATTAGGGAATACCATTTAGAAAGTAAATCGCACAAAACACGTAGTCCCACTTTTTTGTTTCAACACAATTATATTAACAAAGAAAGAAGCATAGATTTATACTTTAAATGGGTTAAGAAGCAGGATCAACCATGCTTTTTTAGTTGTGTACTAGGTGCAAGATGAACACATGGTGCTTGTGAAAAAGTGTTTAAACGGCGCAAGTGATACACGTGAAAAAATGTAAATCAGAGTTTTTGGGGGGAATATTTGAAAAGAATATTATGCATGAACATTTACTTTATCATACAAGTAGTGAAAAATCATGGCAGAATTAGCAATCCCAATTAGGCTGATACAAGTCAACGCCATTTCGACCTTCATGATTTGAGGTCATCATCAGGACAAGGGAACACAAGGAAGGTGATCGCTGCCTGAAAGGAATCCAAGGCACATGGGACAAACTGGCGGAACGTATATGTCAGGAGCTGGGCCAGCCCAACTGGTCACCAGGGAGGAGGGAAGGGGTCCACAAGTTGTCCTTCAAGGTATGAGCGATATTGAAACAAGGATGAATTTGTTCAAAGGGCCATTGGTGAAAGTTGCTTAGAAGGAAAGGCACATCCACGTTTGTTTGAAAAGGAAATGAAAAAGAATACCAGCCGATCTGGAATCAATCAGAGCCTATGGCGTAGGGCTTGTCACTTAATGGAAAGAGAAAGGGCCCCCTGCAGTTGGGTGAGGGTTCCTCTAGGCAGGGAAATACTATAATGCAAATACCTAGGCAACTCACATATATTCAAATTGAAAAAGCTTTCTAAAACATATAGGGACAACATCAAATTATTATAAACGTATACAAATATAATTTATTTAAGCAATACACAATGTATAATTAGCTATATAATTCACAGTCATTCTTCAAAAGTGTCTGCATCACTTTTTCGGTGTATTTGGGTGTACACCCTTATTTCTCCTCTGCATAATTCTTCTTCTCTTTACTCATTTGTACTTTCTTTCACAGCTAGCCTAAAGACACAAAGCAATTGACATTTTTAACTCCTAAAATATGTACATTATTGTTTGAGACTACATACACATCTTTTATATTTACAGGTACTACACAGATGTCCCTGTTGGCTTTTCCTGAAGAAGGCATTTTTGTGCCGAAACGCGAGTAGAGATAGGTTTTTGTTATTGTTAAGCCTCTGTTTACCAACGGATCATAGTCTTTTGTGTTATTGACCAATACTTCTTTTGACTAATTGCGCAGTATAAATTAAGAATTGCAAGATATTATCAGTTTATTCAAATTCTGTTATTGTTCTCGTCTGTGTACCTTGTTTTTTATTGTGAAAGAATGATTTTAGAATTAATGCAGACACGTTTGAAGAATGGATGTGAATTATATAGCTAAATATACATTGTGTATTGTTTAAATAAATTATATTTGTATACGTTTATAGTAATTTGATGTTGTCCCTATATGTTTTGTCCCTATATGTTTTAGAAAGCTTTTTCAATTTGAATATATGTGAGTTGCCCTAGGTATTTGCATTCTAGTAGGGCTTGTCACTCGCAGCGTCCTGAATGAATGGACTAAATGGATCCTGATTTATTCAGGATGCTATACGACTGGGTGTTGCTGGCATTTGGGCTATGTGTATTCCTCCTAGACAGCCACCAACTATAGGGAGCTTATGTGTGCCTGGATTAGCCACCACTGGCAAGATGGGAGGGAGGAGCTGGGCACAGCCGCACTTACACTTGAATAGACTGTGTTCTGCCTCCACACTGTCCTCCCTGTAGTTAGTCTGGAGCCAGGACAGGGAAGGCAGGATGCCTGAGGGATTCAAAGTGAAACCTCTAGAAGCTTCTTTCCCACTTCAAAGTCACTACTTGGAATAAATACTGGACCTCAGACACCACCACTTCAGTACACTTCTGGAAATGTGGATACTCAGCCAGGGAGAAGGACTGGTGTGCTGCTGAAGGACTGCCACTCTGCAGGACTGCACTCTGCTGGCCTACTGCTTTGCTGTGCTGACCTGCTGCCTGCAACACTCCAGCCTGTTTGAGTAGAACTGGACCTGCAACTCTTGAACCCAGAACCCCTGAGTGACTCCAAGGGATAACTGGCTGGCCTCCTGACTTAAGCCCCATGGACAGAAGGCTCCAACAACCTTGCACCTGGTCTCTGCGATCCTTGAGTGTACCCTGCCAAGTGGTGCCACCCCAGTCCTGGACCCTTGAAAGTGGGCTTAAGGTGCTTTAACAGCCTCTGTGGATCCAGCAGAATCAACGCATCTCCTCTGCTGTGAAGCACAACCCCGAGCAGAACTGAAACATCGCTGCTGCTGCATGGAATGGACCTGTCGAAAAGACATGCATCGCCGCCGCAGCCCGCATTGCCTTCAAAACCACCGCTGCATGGCGCATCATAGGCGCAGGGCCTTGCATCCCTCGTCGATGGCAGCCTCATTGACGATGCCGGGTTCCGCATTGCAGCCTAACAGCTCCTCAGAACCGACGCATCGCCCCCAACAGCGCGATGCATCCTCAACTCCGGACTTCGCATCGCAAGCCCTCATCAACTGGAACTTCAATGGCGACGCAACAGGGCCTCACACCGCAGCCTCGCCTCATCCCAGAACTGATGCATCGCTTTCGCTGCATGACGCATCTTCAGTGCGGATCCTCGCAACGCTCTGCAAACTAGGATTAAAGGTACTTTGTTCAGCAGGCCTAACTGGGTCCCTGTGTCAGCTCATGCTCCATTGCGGTTGGCCTGAATGTGTGACTCTGTCCTGGTCCAACGTGACCAGATATCCCCAGTTGGCGCTTTACACCTTTTGGCTCTATTTTTACTAAATTGTGTTAGAATAGAGAATCTCCAGACCTACTGATATGATTTTTGTTATTTTGGTCTTGTTTTATTTATTAAAAAGGAATCTAAACTCTGTTGTGGCTCCTTTCGTAGTGTGTTTTCACTGTGTTATTGTCTGAAGTGTTGCACAAATACTTTAAGCATTGCCTTTGAGTTTAGCCTGAGTGTTCTGTGCCAAGCTATCCGAGGGTTGAGCACAGTTTAATTTAGGGTTTGCTTGTGGCTTCACTCTGAAAAGAATTGTGGTTGCTGCTTGAGAAGGATTTCACCCCCTCCTCCCGCAACCAGCAACCCAATTTCTTACAGTGGGTTTCTGCTTGGCCCTCCCCATGCTCTTTAACAGATATAAGAGACCTCTTGTTCACCTCATGCATTATTTAGGACACAAAGCTCTCTATTACACTGATAATACTGACTGTCTGCCTTGATAAGCAAGTTTCATCTTTTGTGCCTTCTCTGTTGAACTGTTTCCTGGGAATTAAAACTGGATGATTTCAAATCGTCTCAAACTGTACCCCAACAAACCACAACTCATGAATGTTGGCAACCGCTCAAATATTTGCCATGACCCTCTTTGGCCTGCAGTGTTGGGCACAACACATCTGTCCTCATCCAGTATTAAGTCACTTGGCGTCTCTCTAGACAACTCTTTCTTTCTTTTTCCAGATCATTGCTATAACATCAGCCTGTTTCTTCGTCCTTAGTACATTAGGCAAAATGGTACCATGTGTGCCCTTAACTTTTCTTGCTCAAATCGTCTCAGCATGCATTTTTTCTCAACTATAATTTGTATGACCTTGCAGCAAGGAAGACATTTTATTGGCTGCTTATTGATATATGATGTTTAAGGTGCTCTGCATGATGGACCATGTCTTCTATGACACTAAAAATTACGTCCTTGTGACCAAAACTCAACCTACTGAGTCTCCAGGAACCTGCATTCTAGCTCTCAGCTTTTACTTAATTTCCTACGTATTAAACGGTTCTACTTTGGCGAATGCTCAGTCGCTTAGTTACTTAGGTCTCACATTTTGGAACAATTTGACTTTCCCTCTACACTTCATCCACAGAACCCTGAGCTTCAGGGAAGTTCTAAAATGTTTTTGTTTCATCTGATTGTCTGATTTTTATCTCTGGGCCCTCAATCCTTTCCTCAGCACCACAATGCCCTGTTAGGTGAACGCATAAACTTAAGAAATAAAGGAATCAATCCACCAGTCAAATAGCCATACACTGGGGTTCACTGGGAAGATGCAGAGAGAGGGAATGCCTGGGAGCACTGAGAGATGCTGCTACAGAGGTGAAAGACACAAAAGGTTATGGGAGGAATGCTTGCAATTTGTCTAACCACTGGCAGTCGCTCGGGGAAGCATCCCAGCACATTGTCCTTTTACTCACCATGCCACCTCAGTTTGGACACAGCCTTATGCAAATGAGTCTCGACCCTGCTCCTCGTGGGAACAGTCCAGCCCGCACTGCCAAGTCAGGTCCTTCCTGAACCAAAACACTAGCAACCCAAGACCAGGGTGCCCTAGTTATAGGCTCACCAGCCGGGTACAGTTTGGCGCCAGTGACACAGTGAGCATGGGACTCACATCTGGGCATACCCATGGCACTTAGGGCAGTACATGAAAGGCACTACGGAGGTGAGGCATGAAGAGGGACCAGATAGTAGCAGACATATTGGGGCTTTTTGAGAGAGTGACTGACATTTGGGCACAGCACCTGGTGGTACTTTTCTGAGGCTGTAGAATTACAGAACCTGGGGACATGTGAAGGGGACAATAGGAGTTGGGTGCCACAGAAGGAATGACATATTGGAAATGGTGGAGTACCTTTAGTACAACATGGGGGCACTGAGAACTGCAAAACGGATGTGTGGGGCATATAGAGAAGGGACATGACACCAGGGGTACTTCTGTGATCAGAGTTACTTGGGGCGATTGGGGCCAGCAATGAGAGGTGCTACTGGTTGGTATTGAGCGAACACTCTCAGGGCAACATGGCAGGAGGCTCTGGACCCCTTAGAGGAGGCAGTTGCAGCTGGCAGCATACCTCATCTGGTTGTACTTTGAGAGGGGTATTGGAACACAGCTCCACAGGGTGCATCGACTCAGCATTTGAGAGTAAGAGTACTTGGAGAATCAAATGTCACTGGAACACTTAAAGGGGGAAACGCATTTTGAAGTCGCCTGGAGAGGAATTATGGGCATTGGGAAGTCCTACAGGGTAGGGGCACACCAAGACAAGCTGGCAATTGGTGGGGGTGCTAAGCCTCAGAGGGAGGAGGCAGTTGGAGGCAATTGGCGGCTGAGAGACAGACACCGGCAAACTGGGGCAAAAAGTTAAGACACATGCGAGGCACTGGGGGAAACAATTTGGGCTACAGCACTCACTGTCTTATGGTACTTGAATGAGTTTTTTAAAACAAATTAGCAGGTCACTGGAACAGTACACAGGGACAGCGTGTTCACACTGAGTGCTACTGGGAACTGGTCATGGAGATAGGGCATTAGTGACCCTGAGGCAATTGATGGTTAAGGCATGAAGAATAGACATCTGCAGAAGACAGCAAGAACACATAGTGCACTCAGTTGGGGAAACTGGCAGTGGGGGCACAAAGATAAGCCTTTTGACACAGATACAGTGTAACCTAGAGGCACCTAAAATTCAAAGTACTTTTCTTTCAGCAAAGCAATTAAACAATTGCTGTTTCATAAGAGAGGATAGGTGCATCTGTTATTTCCAGCTTATTTTACCAGTTACTTTTGTTTTAGTTTCAGTGCCAACAGGCCACTCATATTGGGTACGTTGTGTTTCACAAAGAGATTAGTTAAAGGGGATCAGAGGAGTCACTTAGGGCCTGATGCACTATTCTCATTCGCAAATCAGGGATGCAGAATTCACACAGCGACTGGTTTGCGCATGGGAACACAATTTGCGATGCAGCCTATGTACTAATAGGTTACATCACAAAATGTTCATTTACCGTGTGTCACAAAACAACCTATCTAATGAATAATAATTAGGCAGTTTACGGTTTGTGACCCTATATGATTGGCTGTGCATGTAGGGATGGAGGCCTGCATGGACAGTAGACCTCTGTCTTTGCATTTGCATCCCAAACATGAAACATCTTTTTAAAGCAGCCTGGTGTCCATTAAAGGGACATGTGCAGTTTCTAAGAAATGTTTCCTCCTAGGGAAAACATCCTCCAGACCCCTGTCTGCTCCCGTTAGTTTACCGAAACGATTTACAAAGGTGAAGCTGTCCTATGAGGTGTCACAAGTGTGCTAATGGAGGAACTGTAGGGTTAGAATGATAAAAAACAAGAGCACACTAAAGGCTCTAATTGAATGAATAGTGTGAGAACCTTTCCCTGGGACCTGTGGGAGTCAAGGTCATTGGGTAGTAGACCACCAACTGCCCTAGGAGCCAGGAGACACTGCTCACAGACGTCCCTTCATTTCAAACCTTTGCTAGCCCTCGCATAGTGCTGTCTAGAGGTCCACCCCACAGATTTTTAAGAACAATGCCCCCTGAGCCTTAAAACACAGATATCCTTCCTTGATACACTATATTCCTTACAAACTGTGAAGGTGAAATTCTATGCCATGGCACACTTTCCGAACCATAGACGGCATGCATGTGGCATTATGCCCCCGGCATTATGCCCCCTCTTTGAAAGTCCAGGTCATCTGGGAAGCAAATTATATCCTCAAAGACACAGTGGCTAAGCACCACAAGAAAACACACCACACCTACACATTTAGACATTGTGCAGTTTAACATTGATGGAGCAGGGGAAACTAAATAATTTTGTACCCCTTTGAAGTTAATGGCCCCATAAAAATTATGGCATTAACCATTTGAAATGCATGGATTAATCAACAAAATGCACCTTTTTATTAAACATTACACGTGGGAAATCGCTGGCATCGCAAATTCTAATCTATTTACAAATATGAAGCAAAATAATATTAGTATTGTGATTTTCGTAGTAAATAGAGTGAATTGCATGATTTGTGTTGCGTAATAGAATTGTATTGTAGCAAAGAATGCAGATGGTAAGTAAAATGGCTTTAAATGTCGCTTCTGCTAGGTAATATCTAACACGGGTCTTTAGAATGGCGGGTGGTAAACAGAAAGGCTTATTTTCCATATTTTAATTTCTATTGTGTTTGTTCTTATATTAGTTTCGTTCGGGCCTGCTAGGCCATGCTTCTAAAATGGCCGCTGGAAAGGACGAGATCGCGTGCGCTGAATAAGATGGCCCCCGCGCCGACTCAGTATGAATGCTCCAGTCACGTGTATGCGGCCTGTGCTCAGAGTGAGAGATGTCAAGGCCAATCTGACCTGCAACGAGGAGCGTGCCAAGTGTTTAGCATATATGCCTGGGAACGGATGGGAAAATCGAGCGACGGGATGAACTAATGTGTGACCATCAAAGATTGTTACAAAATGGATTAACAAATTGGACTACTTTTGGACACTGTGATCATGAGACTTATTGTGTGCTTTATTGTCCCCAAACCGGTTCGAACAAGGAGGGCGATGAGGTGACCATCACCACCCCTCCAATGGACCAATTAGCGTGATTTCTGCCCCTAAAGATTGCAACTTTTAAGTGTAGAGAGCCAGAAAATAGGGTATAAGAGAGTCTGCTCTTACGTTGTGAAAAAACTTGCTTTTCATTTTTCCACCTTGATGCTGCGAGAGACTCTGTAATTTTGGACTTTGACTGGGGAAGGAACGAGATCGTTGCAGGAATTTGCCCGGGAGGTGATTGCGTCCGAGGAGGTTAGCGGGACAGTCAGTCAGTTTGGGAGTCCTATCCTGTGATCTGCGGTTCATCTTCCTTTGGTGAACCATTCTTGTCATCGCCCTATGGCCAAGGGTAATGAGTAATTTTATCTTTTCCTAAAAAATCTTTCTAAAAATGTTTATTGATATTTCTAAATGTTTTACTTAATAAAGAATTTTACTTATTTGCTCGAAGAATTTTAGATAAAAATATATTCTAACTTTAAAATGAGTCTGTGGTTCTTTAAACAAAGTTTATGATTTAATAAATGTTGAAGGTTTTAATTGTGATTGAGCTGGTCTTAATCTCCATCAACTGATTCTACTAGTTGGTCCAGCGACCGAATAGCGGAGTACCTTGATGTTTAGAACCAACAGGATCCTCAGTTAATGTATATAATGTATAGGTTATTATTCAGTCAATTTTAACAAGGTATCCCGTTTGTCCAGCAGCTCATTCTCCTTAGCATTTAATCCCGAAATTGAATGAATGTATGTATGCGGTGTCATGGGCCCCACCGACATAAGTTTTGTGTAAGTGTTTTTTCTGGATTGATGTCATAAGGAGAAATTTATATTAGCCGCGCTGGATCAGATTTCTTGGTAGCAGAGTTATGGTTACTATAGATTAGTTTGGTGATTATTGATTATTGATTTTTTCGTGTCTAACACTCTATGTTGAGTTTATATTATGTTATGTGTAAGTCGAAATTTTGAAGCTTCCGGGAAGTAGGAAGTGGACACGTGTGGCAAGAGAAGACACACGGAATTGTGCATTGTCTGATTTCAAAATTGGTGATAACACAGGACTGTGTTATGTTAGGGAAATTTCACGCATGAATTGCATATGAGTGAAATAGCAACAGGTTCTCTTGTGAAACTTTGGCCTTAATTCTCAGGAGCAGTGTAGTCTCCACATGTGTTTTATCCCCAGAGAAACAGGTTTACCTCTTGCTTGAGAGAAGGGTAAGGTAGAGAGAAGTGCTACACTTATCGAACGAAACAGTATTCTTGTAAGTTAGAATAAACTATCTCTTTTGTTTAGAGAAAACAGACAATGGTAATGTGTTTTACGTTGTAACTAATCGATTTAGTTGAAAAGAAAAGCTAAGAAAACTGCCGATAATTTTTGTAAAGGAGGGGTCAGTAGAAGCAGGAGTAGAACTGACATCAACAAAAACCGCGCTGGTATTGGCCAGTTGTGGAAGAACGAAGAGCTTCCTGATTGGTGCGTTAGTGTGAGACGCGCTGGGATAGGTTAGTGTGAGAGTGACGTAAAAGCTTTCTGATTGGTGCGATGGTGTGAGACGCGCTGGGATAGGTCCAAATAGCTGAGCAGTAGAAAGAACCGATTGGTGAAGAATTGCGTGAATTTGTTTTGGGAAAAAGAACAGTGAAATATGGCTTATTATAATGAGTATGGTAGAGAGAAACAGTCATGGTTTGCAAAGCTTAAAATCTTTTTCAAGAAAGATAAGAAGGTTGTGACTAGGGAAGGAGAAGTACTTCCTCCGCCGAAAACGCCAGCATCTCATATGATGTTGAAATATGGCTATCATACTTGCATTTGGTTGGAAAATTGGGCGAAGTATACCAAAGACGATGGAGTATTGGCATTTCCAGAAAATGGATCGTTTAGCACAGCGGTACTTCGAAATTTGAGAGAAAAGATGATGAAACTTGAACCGAGACCTAGACCGACACAGTTCGAAGCCTTAGGTGAATGGGAAGATGAGATGTATGAAAGGGAAAGACACAGAGGTGCAAAGAATTATAGTTTAGTTCATGGAAGAGTATGGGGTTTGAATCATGAAGACAGGATGAGACGATTGCGGTATGCTAACATGACGGATGGCATGTTTCCTGTCAGAACAGTTGAAGAATTTACAGGGAAAAGTGTACAGAGAAAAAGAAGCATGCAGTAACAGAGAGATATGGGTATGGAGTTAGCGACACAGAGGATGAGTTGCTGGAGGACATTTTAAATAAAAGACCCCCTCCATATCAACAGGATTCTGTGGTGGTGACACCAAATGCACCGCCATTGAGAACTGTAATAAATCAAAGTCCTGAACAAATTTCTGAAATAAATAGCCCATTTAATAAAATAGAAACACCACAGACTGTGAAACATGATAATGGTAATACAGCTGAATTAGCCAGAACCACAAGAGAGTTGACTGAAAAGATAAGAGAACTAACAAAGAATATGGAAGCTGTGACTGTGCCAGTAACCATAGGGCCAGTAATCCCAGTATTTGAAAACCAAAAGATAGATGAACACTCCTTAACAATTCCCTTAAATTCAAGTATGCAAAAAGTAAGAGAAGGGATAATACCAGAAAATAGAGAGAAAGAAGTTTCTGTTGGTCCATTTAGGTCAAGTCCACCTGTAAATTTGACAATTAACGAGAGTCCGATAAATAAGATTCCTATAGGAGCCGAGTCAGCAACTGAAACTCCGGAGAGAAGTGTAAGTTGGGCAGAAGTAAATAAAACCCCTGTGGGTCCGACTGCAGAGGAATTAAATGATTGGGTGAGAAGCTTGCAGAAAAAGGATGCTGAACCACAACTTTTGGATGTGGTCAGATTAAAGATAGATATGGAAGAATTGGTTCTAGGGACTATTGGTACAGATCGATTGAAGTCCTATCAAGATGATGAATTAATGTTTATGTGTAAAAGCGTCACTTGGAGAGCTAGGAATTTGCATGAAAAACTGGAAGAGACAGCGAACGAACTAGGAGTAGAATTTGGAAAAATTAGAGGATTGCAGAAACCGTACATGGTAGATTTAGTGAAAAGGACATAGAAAATCTGAACACTTCAGGACGATTAACACAAATAAAAGAACTGATTGTTCTATTGAGAAAATGGGGAGATGTAGACAAGTGGAGAAATAGGTGGATAAGAAGAAAGGAGGGAACAACGGATAAAGCATCATTGGCTTTTCCAGTAAAAGAGAAAGAACTAACGGTAATAGAATGTCCAATGAGAGAAACTCCAGGAGGAAGTTATGTACATGTCCCATGGTCCAGACAAGATATATTGTCATTTACAAATGATTTTCCAGGATTGAGAGAAAAACCTGTAGAATGGTATAGACAAGTAGAAAGGTTTGTAAAAGTTTCAAAAGTGTTGTGGGAAGATCTGGATGGATTGTTTGAGATTGTTGTTCCTGCAGATTTATGGACAGAGTGTAAAATTACAATTGACTGGCCGAAGGAAGAATATCCTAGAGATGCAAAAACAGGAGCCCCAGGTTCAGAAAGAATGAGAAAATATGAACAGGCAATCACGTTTCTGAAAAATAAAATTCCGCCAAAAGAAACGGACTGGGTAAAGATTGATAGAACAACTCAGGAGAGTAAGGAATCTGCACATGCTTATTACGAGAGATTGCTTTTGGTCTTTAAACAGTATAGTGGATTCAAGAATCTGAGTGAAAAGGACATGAGTCATTTTGTATATAGATTTGTGTATGGCTTGAGACCTGAGTTTAGTGAAATGATTAAGCAGCATATGTTATGTTGGCAGAATAGCACAGTAGATGAGGTATTACGGTATGCGAAATATTGTAGTGACGATATTGAGTGTAGACAGCGTAAACTCAAGGAAAAGGCAATGTGGGCACAAGTAAAGGTTGCAGAAAAGCAAGAAGCTCAGATGAATAATCAGTCTAGTGATGCAGGACAGACCAAGTCCAAACCGAATATTGGTAAGGGAAAAGGTCAGATGAGTATAGAAGAAGCTAAAAAGAAATGGCCATGTCATAATTGCGGAAAATTAGGGCACTGGAGAAACGAGTGTAAATTTCCTCCGAAAGTTAATGCCAAAAATCAATCATTGAATCCACAGGTGCAGAATGAGGTGAGTTACCAACAGCTGCAACAGCCGCAGGTAGTTACTCAACAGTGTCAGGTGCCGCAACCACCTCTTCCAAAGAGTGTAAATCCTCAAAGATACAGTACAAAGGCAGGATTCTACGGAGGAGAGCAGGTAACAAAATTGCCGCGCGCAGCTGCAGTTTCGCAGTATTGGTTACGGCAGGATGGAGATGAATCGGATGAAAGCTTATGACGGTGCCTAGGAGAGGAAGAGGAGTGCATGCTTTGCGCAACTCTAGAGGTAGATCAGTCAGGTCCATTTGTGGATGGAAAAGTGAATGGTGTAAATGTTACATTCCTTGTGGACACTGGTGCTACCCGTTCTACTGTTAGATCAGTGGAAATTCCAAAACTTCCTCTCTCAGGAGAATATATCCAAGTTGTAGGTGTTCAAACAGGCAGATTAAAACCCCTCTTACAAAACCAATAGAGGTGGAAATTGGTCCATTTAAAGATATGCATCGCTTTCTGGTGTGTGATTGTAGTCCTGTAAATTTATTAGGACGTGATCTGCTTTGCTAAATGAATTGTACCATCTATTGTACGCCAGATGGTATTGCTTTTCAGACACCAGATGAGGATGTTCTGTATAAAATGACAATGGCAGAACTAGAACCAGGAGTGAATGATATGTTTCCTGTGTTTGATGCGGAGAAAATCCCTATTGAGTTGAAAGGAATAGTCAGGTCTGATATATGGGATTTCACAGGTGAAGATATTGGACTAATGAGAGAAGTTGATCTTGTAAAAATTACTGTAAAAGAAGGAACGAATTACCCAAACACCCCGCAGTACAAACTGACGCCAGAAATTAATGAAGGAATAACACCTGTAATTAATAAGATGATTGAACAAGGGATTTTGAGAGAAATAATGAGCAGCCCATGTAATTCTCCTATAATGGGATTGAAAAAGCCAAATGGAACATATAGGATAGTACAAGATTTGAGAAAAGTAAACAAAATTGTTATTCCTTGCTGCCCAATTGTGCCAAACCCTGCTGTAATACTGTATCAAATCCCACATGATGCAGAATGGTACACAGTTATTGATTTGTGCCATGCATTCTTTTCTATTCCATTGCACCCTGACAGCCAGCCATTATTTGCGTTCCGGTTCGGAGAGCGTATTTTGGCATGGTGCCGAATTCCTCAAGGGTATACAGAGAGTCCTTCAATTTTTAATCAGATTCTAAAGAAATCCTTAGAAGATTTAAAAATGCCTGAAAAATCTGTGATGGTCCAATCTATTGATGACCTATTGGTGGCATCAAAGACCAGAGAAGCATGTGTTACGGACACAATTGCTTTATTGAATCATTTGGCAGAAGGAGGACACAAGGTGTCCCCATCAAAACTGCAATTCTGTCAACAGAAAGTACAGTACTTAGGTCATAAGATTGAGAAAGGGATGCGAAAAGTGACAACAGAAAGAATAAGGATTATTAAAGGAATGAGAGCCCCAATGACACAAAGAGAGGTGAGAATGTTCCTTGGAATGGTTGGTTATTGCCGACAGTGGATAAGTGGGTTTTCATTGATTGCAAAACCTTTACAGCGATTGACAAAGAAGGATGTCAAAGATCTGATTGCATTGGATGAGGAGGAAATGAAGGCTTTCGAGGAACTGAGAACAAGTTTGTGTGAGGCACCAGCATTGGGAATGCCTGATTATGAGAAAGAATTTGAGCTGTATTGTAGTGAGAGAGACGGATGTGCACTTTCAGTATTAGTGCAAAGGCATGGAAGAATGAAACGACCAATAGCCTATTTTTCAGCTGTTTTAGACCCAGTAGCAAAGGCGTTGCCTGGATGTCTGAAAGCAGTAGCTGCTACTTGTGTGAGTCTGGAACAGAGTGAAGGCATTGTGATGGGATATCCTTTGAGAGTATATGTCCCACATTCAGTTGAAATCCTTCTGACCCGAACAAAAACCCAATTCATGACACATAGTCGGCTGACTAGGTATGAAAAAGTGATCTTGGGTGCAGACAATGTAACCATTGTAAGATGCACAAGTGTGAATCCTTCCACTTCACTGTCAGATGAAGTAAATGCAGACGTCAAAGATGATGTTGATCATAAGTGTTTGGATGTGCTTGAATTTTGCACAAAGCCTTGCCCTGATATCAGGGATGAACCTCTAAAAGAGTCAGATTATGTGATGTTTGTGGACGGGTCATGCCTGAGGACAAATGAAGGAGTTTTAAGTGCTGCATATGCTGTGTGTACGGTGGCAACCATAATGGAAGCATCCTGTTTGAGAGGAATACGTTCAGACCAAGTTGCTGAGCTGATTGCTCTGATTCGAGCGTGCAAACTGGGAAAGAATTTCCGAATCACTGTGATCACGGATAGCCAGTACGGCTTCGGAGTGGTCCATGATTTTGGACAGATCTGGTCCCAGAGGGGATTCCTGACTTCCAGAGGGTCTCCTATTAGGAATGGTGAGTTTGTGAAGAAGTTGCTTGAGGCAATACAGCTGCCTAAACAGATTGCGGTGGTAAAATGCACTGCTCACAAAAATGGAACTGATTACATTGCAGTGGGTAACAAATTTGCTGACGAATTAGCTCAATATTGTGCCAGAAATATGACCTCAATGAATCGGAGAAGGGAAAAAGAAAATGTTTCATGTCCCTTGCTGTTTACTAACCCAGTTGAAACATGGGATGAGGTGAGACAATTGCAGGAAGAGGCAAGTGATGAGGAAAAAGACGTTTGGATAAAAGCAGGTTGCAGACGGAGAGAGGAAGATGAAGTCTGGGTTTACAGGGATGAAAGACCAGTTATGCCTGATAGCATGATCTCTAACATGGCACGGATGTACCATGGACAGGCACACATAGGTAGAGATGCCATGATCAGACTTTTCAAACAGACCTGGTACAACCCAAAATTTAGGGCTATAGCTGAAAGCCTTTGCCAAAGATGCCTTATATGCCAACAGATAAATCCTGGAAGGAAGACAGTAGTGAGTTTGGGAACAATAGGACGTGAAGGAGGTCCATTTACCAGAGTGCAATTAGATTTTATTGAAATGCCCCCAAGTAACAGATTGAGGTATGTCCTGGTGGTCGTCTGTTTGTTTTCTCGTTGGGTGGAGGCCTATCCGACAAGAAGGAATGATGGAGTTACTGTAGCTAAGCTCCTACTGAGAGAATTCATTCCTAGATATGGTTTTCCAGTAACGATAGAAACAGATAGAGGAACGCATTTCCAGAATGAAATCATCCAACTGATATGTGAAGCACTAGACATTCAACAAAAGCTGCACTGTGCCTACAGACCAGAGGCTTCTGGTGTGGTAGAACAAGTAAATGGCACAATAAAGAATAGGTTAGGGAAAATGTGTCAAGCCACAGGACTCAAATGGCCTGATGCTTTACCACTGGTGCTAATGAGCATAAGAAGCATACCTGACAGAAAAACAGGTCTGAGTCCCCATGAGATAATAATGGGACGAGCAATGAGACAAGCACACGTACCTGTCAACAAACTGCTGACTATAACTGATGATCTCGTACTGGACTATTGCAAAGGATTGGCTGATGTGGTACATTCTGTGTTTCATCAGGTTGGGCCAGATGCGACCACTCTTGAGAGAAAACCAGCTCATGATCTGAGTCCAGGAGACTGGATCCGCATAAAAGTCCACAGGAGAAGAAATTGCTTGGTTCCACGCTGGGATAAGCCACGTCAAGTGATCCTGGTAACAACGACTGCAGTAAAGTGTGCAGGTGTGAAAAATTGGATTCATGCCAGCCATACAATCAGAGTTCCAGATCCTGAAGCTCGACCTGTAAGTCGACATCTGGAAATATCAGATACCAGCTCAGCATCTGAAGCAGAGACTGAAACAATCAGAGTTCCAGATCTTGAAGCTCGACCTGTAAGTCGACATCTGGAAAAATCAGGTACCAGTTTGTCAACTGAAGAAGAAACTGAAACAATCAGAGTCCCAGATCTTGAAGCTCGACCTGTAAGTCGACATCTGGAAGAATCAGGTACCAGTTTGTCAACTGAAGCAGAGACTGAAACAATCAGAGTTCCAGATCCTGAAGCTCGACCTGTAAGTCGAGATCTGGAAATATCAGATACCAGTTCGGCATCTGAAGCAGACCAACCTGAATCCAGTGAAAGAAAAAAGGAAGAATCCGAAAACAAAAGAACTGATCTTGAAACAGGAGAAACTGAACTAATAAATAGTGACAGTGAACAGCCAAGTACAAGTTTTGGGGAAATCCCTCTGGAAATTGTAGAGGTAACTCAAGAAAATTTAGATTCAGATAGAGAGATTGGGGAAATTGCGGAAGAAACACGAGGAGGATTAGACTCAAAATTACAAGCAGAAGAAACACAGGGAAATGTAGATCTAGATAGAGAGTTTGGGGAAATTGCGGAAGAAACAAGAGGAGGATTAGATTCAGAATATCAAGCAGAAGAAACACAAGAAGATTCGGATTCAGACAAAGAGACTGAAATCATAAAGTTCAAAGTTAGAGGAAGTGAAGTGAGATCTGAGACAGAATCTGAAGAAAGTGAAGAAGAAAGAAGGCAAAGAATAGGACCAAGAAAGAGAACTTGGAGAGCAGAACGAGGAGAAAAAGAAAGTGAACTGAAAAGGCCAAGAAAAGGAGACAATTGGCCCAACGAAAATAAAAGACTGAGATATAAACTAATACATTTGAACAAAGACAATGCAGAACAAGTAAATGAAATAACAAGTCAGGTAAGACAAAGAAAAACCGATAAAAGACAATTGCAGAGACCCAAAAGAGTGAAAAGACCTAACTTGAAATACAAGTCACCTGAATGGGTATACATAGCACTGTCTGACATTAAAGAAGTGGATAGCAGTCACGAGAACCCAGACAAAGACTGTGAACAAGTGGGTGAGAGTGAACTGCGCCAATCCTGAAAGTCAAAGAAAGAAAACCGGACTAGACACGAAAACTGAATAAGACAAAGAAAATCTCTGAGAGACCGAAAGGTGCGCCAAAGGCAGTTGATCCTAGTCAACACTAAGTCATTTGAGGTGTGGAAACACATTTTCTGTACATATATTTAGATAATATTTCAACATGGTAGACGCTGAGAATAGAAGAGCTAAATGTGAGTTTTTCCGTAGATGGTGTAGGATGTGTTTCTATTGTACAGGTTTACTAATGCTTATTTGGTTTATTTTAGCAATCATAATTCCACTTAGATTAGTTGTAGAAAATACATCTGCATTCATGAATGACATGAATAATGACAAGAAATCTAACATAAAGAACACTGCAACACTAGTAGATAGTACTGAATTTCATATGGATAAGTCAATAACTGATTTCTCCAAGAATGTCTTCACGAAACTCTTGTACGAATATGTGGAGCAATGGATGTGAGAGATTGTTATGTTTGTATGCAGTTACCTGCGTCTGTAACAGAAGGTGTGAGGTATCATCACCTTCCTTTGAAGTATGCAATAACCTGTAGTGTTTTAGATAGTTTATTTTACAAAACAGGTAAATTAGAGTATTACTACACTGACACAGATGCTGTTTTTGCTAAAGTTCCTGTAGTCCCTGAACTAAATAAGGTAAAATTTGCAAAGATTTTTGGAGAATTTTTCTTAGAAACAAAAGAATTAACATTAGAATATGCATTTAGACATAATCTTACTCGTGGGTTAAGAAAGGAAGAAAAGGTTTTCTTAGACATGGTAGAAGACAGAAGGGTTAAGTTTCAAAGAAAGGCAACAGGAGAAAAGACAAAAACCCCACCTTGGGCGTTTGAAGAAGGAAATTATGACAAAGGCGAAACGAATGCAGCTATGCTTTTATATTGGCCCCAACGGGGAAAATTATGTATTAGAAGAGATAACACTATATATGATAACCATTTCGTGGGTTCTAGTGAGTGCCGAGATACATACAAAATTCTAGGGGGATGGGGATTCCAAGGAGGAAAAGATCCAGTATTTCCAGGGATCTATTATATTTGCGGAAATAGAGCTTATTATAGGTTGCCGGACCATTGGTACGGAACATGCTATCTAGGCCTGGTCTTTCCAAAGATTTTTCACGTGGAAAGAGGAACTAAAGGAATTCACGAGATAGGTAAACCATTAACCCGCAGGAGGAGGGAAAGCTTCTCAGAAATAATAGGTGACATTTTTGGAGCATTGATACCAGCAGTGGGTATATCTTTGAATGCATACAAGATTCGGAAATTGTCTACAGTAGTAGATCGTTTATCAACGAATACTGCTGGAGGGTTCTTGATGGTAAATACCGAAATGGTTGCCATGAGAGCTATGGTAATGCAAAATCGACTTGCCCTTGACATTCTTTTGGCAAAAGAGGGTGGAGTCTGTGGAATGCTGAAAGTACAACATTGTTGCACTTACATTCCAGACAAAAGTCAGAATATACAGAAGTATATAAAGAACATTACTGATTTGCATAAAGAAATTGCCCCACTGGAGGTTGAAGGTGCTTGGGAGAGACTTGGTAAGAGTTTTTCCTCAATGAAGAAATGGTTCACCGAAATAGGTAGTTCTCTTATTGGGAAAATACTAATTCCAGTGACCTTAGTAATAGTGATAATATCAATATTGAGATTAGCATATGTGTGTGTTAAAAGAAGAAAAAGACAAAATAAAGCAAAAAGAGAAAATGAGAAAAATAAAGAAAGAGGATGGGAGAGATCGAATTGGAAGAGTTTAAAGAGAACATGTACAAAAGGTCTAAAAGACAGGATGAAAAGAACACGATTGTCTAAATTAACAAATGCAAGTGGACAAGAAACATTTATCTGATGAAATTTCGTAGGGATAGGTTTTAGTGGTGATGTTAAAAATCACCAAAGGGGGGAATTGATGGAGCAGGGGAAACAAAATAATTTTGTACCCCTTTGAAGTTAATGACCCCATAACAATTAATGGAACTAACTGTTTGAAATGCATGGATTAATCAACAAAATGCACCTTTTTATTAAACATTACACGTGGGAAATCGCTGGCATCGCAAATTCTAATCTATTTACAAATATGAAGCAAAATAATATTAGTATTGTGATTTTCGTAGTAAATAGAGTGAATAGCATGATTTGTGTTGCGTAATAGAATTGTATTGTGGCAAAGAATGCAGATGGTAAGTAAAATGGCTTTAAATGTCGCTTCTGCTAGGTAATATCTAACACGGGTCTTTAGAATGGCGGGTGGTAAACAGAAAGGCTTATTTTCCATATTTTAATTTCTATTGTGTTTGTTGTTATATTAGTTTCGTTCGGGCCTGCTAGGCCATGCTTCTAAAATGGCCGCTGGAAAGGACGAGATCGCGTGCGCTGAATAAGATGGCCCCCGCGCCGACTCAGTATGAATGCTCCAGTCACGTGTATGCGGCCTGTGCTCGGAGTGAGAGATGTCAAGGCCAATCTGACCTGCAACGAGGAGCGTGCCAAGTGTTCAGCATATATGCCTGGGAACGGATGGGAAAATCGAGCGACAGGGGATGAACTAATGTGTGACCATCAAAGATTGTTACAAAATGGATTAACAAATTGGACTACTTTTGGACACTGTGATCATGAGACGTATTGTGTGCTTTATTGTCCCCAAACCGGTTCGAACAAGGAGGGCGATGAGGTGACCATCACCACCCCTCCAATGGACCAATTAGCGTGATTTCTGCCCCTAAAGATTGCAACTTTTAAGTGTAGAGAGCCAGAAAATAGGGTATAAGAGAGTCTGCTCTTACGTTGTGAAAAACGTGCTTTTCATTTTTCCACCTTGATGCTGCGAGAGACTCTGTCATTTTGGACTTTGAACTTTGACTGGGGAAGGAACGAGATCATTGCAGGAATTTGCCCGGGAGGTGATTGCGTCCGAGGAGGTTAGCGGGACAGTCAGTCAGTTTGGGAGTCCTATCCTGTGATCTGCGGTTCATCTTCCTTTGGTGAACCATTCTTGTCATCGCCCTATGGCCAAGGGTAATGAGTAATTTTATATTTTCCTAAAAAATCTTTCTAAAAATGTTTATTGATATTTCTAAATGTTTTACTTAATAAAGAATTTTACTTATTTGTTCGAAGAATTTTGGATAAAAATATATTCTAACTTTAAAATGAGTCTGTGGTTCTTTAAACAAAGTTTATGATTTAATAAATGTTGAAGGTTTTAATTGTGATTGAGCTGGTCTTAATCTCCATCAACTGATTCTACTAGTTGGTCCATCGACCGAATAGCGGAGTACCTGGATGTTTTGAACCGACAGGATCCTCAGTTAATGTATATAATGTACAGGTTATTATTCTGTCAATTTTAACAAGGTATCCCGTTTGTCCAGCAGCTCATTCTCCTTAGCGTTTAATCCAGAAATTGAATGAATGTATGTATGCGGTGTCATGGGCCCCACTGACATAAGTTTTGTGTAAGTGTTTTTTCTGGATTGATGTCATAAGGAGAAATTTATATTAGCCGCGCTGGATCAACATCAACTTCAGAATGGCGATTATGGGGATAGATGTCTCCACGGTAAAGCCACAGAAAGCTATGGGTAGACGACATTCCCTTGCATGTTAACAGAATGCATTATATTCCATGTGTGACAGTGTCTATGGCACATGTAGGTGGTTCCTAATTCCTAACCTACATCTAAGTACTGCCAAGTAGCACAGGTACACCCGTTCCCACAATAGGATAGGATAGGTACTAGATTACACCACTGAAAGGAAGATGCAGGTGCATTCACAAATCAGGAACATGAACCAGTGACATGTGGCACAATAATTGCAACATTTGCCATTTTATACAAGCTGGCATTGCCTTGAAGCACTGAGAGTGAAGTGGAGAAGTAGGAAGACAAAGAGGATGGTTTTCCTGATATGTCACACATGCATAATTGTGATGGAGCCATGGAAGCGTGTGCCAGGAGAAAAGCAGCGACTTAAAATTATATCTGAGGAAAGCATTATGCAGTTTATTGTGCAGACTGCAGATAATGTATTGTAGCTATATTGTGCAGAACTCTGTAGAGGAAAGAGAATCAGTGACTGGAAGCCACTAACTTGAAGAGTAACTAACCCCAAGTCAGTCTTTTTGCAGCAGTGCCTCAAACCCTGAGATGTGTCCTCTCCATCATCATTTTCCATGAGGCTCAAGATGCTACTCTTCCTCTTGCATATAAGTACAGAATATCCGCAAAGCCAGCATGGAACTGTAAGCACTGTTAAAAATGAATAATTCTGGAAAATACCTTTGGCCTATATTTCACTCCTGCTTAATGTTTCCCAGTTCGTACCTCTGCCTCTGTTTCTTCATGCCACCCCCTTCTCCTACAGTGTTTCCCTTGAATGCTCATGGCGTAGCTGCTAGATATCTGCTTTATGTCTGACCACCTTCCTCTCTGCTTCTGCTCGTGCAGCCCCTCTGAAAGATACCAGCACTCACCACATTTATACATCAATCGCTGAAAGCTAACAGCAGTCTCTTATGGCCTCTCCCCTCTGTAGCTCCTGGACGGCTTTTGTCTTCACTCCCTCCCCTCTGCTGATTCTTTTTCACTGCTGATTGATTATAACTGCATATTCTGAATTTGTTGAATATGTATAATAGGTTTAAATATAATACAATTGTAATTGTGTATATAGTTGTAATATTTTTGTTGATGCCTACATGCTCTATACTTCATGTATAGTATATGGTGTTTTCTTAGGGCTGTGCATCTATCATTTCAGAACCGTATCCACTACACCCCACACCCTCCTCACCTCATCATGTGCAAACCCATAAAAAATATCTGTTTTTTACTTTTACGACAGTAATGTCAGTGGGATCCAGCCCCGCCCCAGTGCTTCCTTTTATGAGGAAGCAAAAGCACAGGTCTATTTATTTGTAGAGGCACCACCTGTGCGAGCAATTGACTGCAGCCGGAACAAATCCTGTTGATTCTGATGATCATCCAACAAGTGCCTCTCTGCACCCTGCAACTCTCTGCCCTGTGTGGGAGATCCACAAGATGCTTTTGTGTAAACATAAAGGGCTGGGGTTCTCTAACCAAAGAGAGACAATAGCGATTCTCCAAATTAAATGCTAAGAGAATCTGGATTTCATTAGACACGGAGGCTAACATTATGCATTGCTCCTTTAATGCCACTCCATGCAGCACTTAGAAGTAATACATCACAAAGAAAAACTATTCCAGAACAGACCCTTCCTGACATATAATAGACATGCACACAGAGCAGTCTGTCTCTTTCAAATGCAAACAAAAGTCTTTTTTCATTACTAAACGAAGAATCCAGTAACGGCAAATGAACATTGGTATAGCAAATAACTTCATAGCTGAGCCATGAAAAGGAGTCCTCCCGACAGTGCCAAACTTTTAGAAGAAGATACACCGTAGTAGGACCAAATTACTGAGCAGTGTCTGAAAATAAAGAAGAATGCAAATCCTCCATTTGCAGGTAATTCTGCATTATTAACAAACATTAATCATAGAACAAAAAAAGAATGCCTAACACATAACCTTAACTGTTTTAAACCTTAAGTTATAAATACCACATTTTTATTATTTTTGTTTTTTTTATGCACCAATCCAACCCTACTCTTGGGCTTGGAGGGTGGGATAATGTTAGCCTCCGTGTCTTTAATGAAATACAGATTCTCTTGGCATTTAATTAGGAGAAAATCTATTTCATTACAAGATCAGAGGCTACCATCATGCATGTTGGTAGTCCTGCAAAACCACATCTAGCATGTGCTCAATCGGTTTACAATAGAGTTTTGAAAAGGTAGTAGAATTTGACCAATCAGCAGCCCTAAGGATGTCCTCTAGTCTGCCACATTTCCAAAAGAACGGACTAGCCATAGCTCCTCTCATACAGTGCACTTGAGATTTTTTAAGGTCAACGTCCACTAAACACATTGTCCATTTAAGCCATCTTGCTATTGCAGCAGACGTCAAACCTCTGAAGGGTTTTACAACTAAGATAAGCATCTGATTAACACCATCAGAACAATGCTCCCTCATCCTAGAATCATTTTCCTTCATACAATCTACCACACACAACTTCTTGCAAGAGTCAAATTTGAGATACAAAAATTGTGTCCGACATTGTCTTAGTTCTTCCACTGATTTAAAAATTCGCTCCAAAAGCATAATAAACTCTGTTACTTACCTCTAAAGCTTTAACACCAGATGCACGACAACAGGAAATTAGACAGAGTAAGGAAGCTAACTTCATGGATAGTCTCTTCCGATCCAAATACTTATTACTAGGCCATCCAGTGAAAAGGTTCAAGACTACTTTCACGTCCCAAAGGGTCTCATGTTTAGCTCTAGGGGGTCTCCTTAACCTGATACTCTTGAGAATTCTACAGACCATGACATTTTTCCCAACCCTTTTACCGTTGACTAAAGCATGCCAGCTGAAACTGCAGACCTGTAGCAATTAAGTGATCTATCACGAAGGCCCCTATCAAATTGTTTCACTAAAAAATTAACCCTTCAACTGTAGGAGCCTCCACGGGATCCAAGTCCCTCTCCAAGCACCAGCGTACCAATGATTTCCATATTCTATTGTATCTATAGTGGGTACCTGGAGCCCAGGATTCCTCAAGGAGCTCCTCAGCTCTTCCCGAAAGGCCTGACATTTCCCTAGATCTCCTGACACTTTCCAGGCAAGAACGTTCACACTCCCTGTCTAAACCAGACGGTGTTCTCTTTCTTCTACGCCCCTTAAAAGGCCTACCTCTGCTGGTAGAAGCAAGGGAATATTGCAAGCTAACTCCAAGGTCATTGGGAACCAAGCCTGGGATGACCAAAAGGGAGTTACAATACAAAAGAGCATACCTCCTTTCTCACCTTCTGGAGAACTCTCTGGATCATTGCAAAAAGGGGGAAGGCATATGCTTGGGTTTCCTTCCAAGACTGCAGGAATGCGTTGACTGCCAGAGCACCCTGGGATGGTATGCAGCTGAAGTACTTCTTCAGTTAAAAAATTCAGCCTGCTTGCTAAAAGATCCAAATCCAATGGACCCCACAAGTGACAGATACTTCTGAAGTGGCTTTCATTCAGCTTCCAGTTGCTGTAATCCCTCAAGAACTTTGAGTTCCAATCTGGTGAAATATTTGCCTTCCCAGGTAGGTACTCTACTCTGAGACTGATCTTGTGTTCCAGACAGAACATCCAAAGTCTCTTTGCCAAATCTGACAAGTCTGAGGATTTTGTACCCCCTAACCGATTTAAGTATGCCACTGCAGACTCCTTGTCCATCTTCAACACGACTGTTCTGCCCTGCAGAGAATGTTTGAAGCTCATTCGAGCATAGAGGCCTGCTGTCAACTCCAGATAATTTATATGATGGGACCTCTTCATATAAGACAGTAAACCTCCGGTATCCTGGGTGCCCAGACGTGCACCCCAGCCATGAAGACTCGCATCCGACTCCAGTAAATATTTTGGGGAGCACCCAAAGATTATATGCCATTCCAGGCATCCAGGTTCTCCAACCACCAACCCAACTCTGATCTGGCCTCCTGATCCAAGGTCACCCTGTTTCCATACTCAAGACCTGGCTCTTCGACTGAACCACAGCGCCTTCGACGGATCAGCAGTCCTCCCTTCCCAGCACCTTGAGTCCCTTACGGGTGAGTAGTCACGTTTTACAAGACACTTGATTGATTGATTGATACCATGAACCTCCTCCTAGGGCTCTCGCTGTCACCCTATGTAAAGCGTGATAATGTAATGGTCCCAGAAATATAGCTTGAATGTAAGAGGAGAGGAGACCTAGAAGTCTGGCAAGTTCTCTAAAGATTATAGAGTCTTGTTTTAACACAAGCCTTATTTCCTTGCAAATCTTGGTAATTTTCTTCCCTGGCAAAAGCAGCAGAGTCTTTACTGTGTCTAACATGAAATCCAAGAATTCTAGGGACCTGGATGGAATCAGAATGGACTTCTCCCTGTTTATAACAAAACCCAAGCTTTCCAGAAGATATACAACCATAATCAGATCCTTTAAAATCTGAGATTGACACCGGCACATTATGAGGATATCATCCAAGAAAAGAATCAAACGTATCCCTCTCTCCATCAGAAAGGAGGCAATCGCTCTCATTACTTTGGTGAAACATCAAGGGGCCGAGGAGAGACTAAAGGGAAGTGCTTGAAACTGATAAAGACGGTGATTCCATATGAACTGGAGGTAACATTGACACTCTATAGCCATGGGAATGTTGAAATAGGCATCCTTCAGACCCAACTTCACAAGCCAGTCTTTTTCGAACAATATATCTCTCAAGAGATGGATTCCTTCCATCTTGAAGTATCTGTAGACCAGTAATCTGTTGAGATCCCTGAGATTTATAACAGGTCTCCATCCTTTGTCTTTTTTCTCCACAAGGCAGTGTACTCACAAAAACCCTGCGATCTCAAGGAACTTCTGCAATAGCGCCCTTTTGTATCATTGATTCCACCTCTTCTTCCACCACCTTCTGTTGGTCTAAAGTAGGATTCAGTTCCCTTGGTCAAGAAAATTGAAATTAAACCTCTAGGAATTCTATTTTGAAGCCCTGAATGGTTTCCTGAACCCAAGGATCTTGTGTAATTGACTCCCAAGTCTGGGAAAAGAACCTGAGGTGACCCCCACTTTTCCCAGGAAAAAAGAAATAGGAGAAATGTTTGTACTCTGAAAGTTGTTAGATCCTTGTCCACGTGATCTGAATCCTCTAGCATAATGGGTCGTCCTCGGGTGTATAAGGATGGCGAGGCACCTGGCTGGTAGCCTCTACTGAAGCCTCTCTGCCTGAAGCTGTGCCTCTGGGAAACGCAGCCGGTAGAAAGGCCCCTTCTTCCGACCCGACCAAAAACATCTTAATTGAAAACTTTTTCTCATGTTTGTTTGTGCTTTGTCAAAAGCTGTAAATGTAGCCACATATTTTCCTAGCATCTTGGTCGTATCTTCCCCAAAAAGAAGGCCTTTGGGGTTTTCCGAAGGTTCTTTCTCTGCCAAGTCACCTAGTTTGGGGTTGATCATAGTTAAAATAACCCTACGCCGCTCGGTGTTAAGCCCAATGTTTGCGTTCCCTAGGAGTATTAAAGCCCTCTGGCTTCAACCCCTAAGTAGGTTAATATCTACTGGGGTCCCGTTGACATGGGCCTCTTCTGCCATGTCAATTATTCTGGTGAGGGGTCCTAAGATATAAAAAAGGCAGTCCTGACAGGCATTAAGAGATCTTTCCATCCCTTTTCTAGGATCCTTTCCAAGCTTAAATAAGAAAGCAATAAGTTTGGGATCCAGATTAGGTGTCAAACAAACTTTCTCCTGGATCACTGGTCTAGAGCATTCAGCTCTCAAGATGTTACGTGCTTCTTTCTGTAGGGGATTTCTTAGCCACCTTCTAATTAATTTCCCTACATGATCCTGAGGCCACCATTTGGCACTTCTTGGGTGCCTGATATTATGAGGGGAGAATATCTCTTGACCTAAGGGGTCCATGATTATACCCTTAGAGGATGATGGGCTCTCCTCTTCTGTCAGGAGGCCTTCCATGTCCATATCACCCTGATCCAGGTCAAAGATGTATTCATCGAGTAAATCCTCATTTAGATGCCCTTGATCTTAACTTTCTTTAACCTCTTTCCCCCTTTTTTACCGCACTCGGAGTCTCCCCTTGAGGCGGAATCCAAGTACAATCTTCATCAGAAGCTAAGGATCTCTTATTGGACATGACCTACTGCAAGGTTTCGCGTATGCAGGTGCGCATCGCCTGTTGTACAATTTTTTTTAATTAATTCCTCATTTATATTAGGAATGAAGGCGTCAGGGCTATCAATTTCATTATCATACATCTTCATAAAGGTATTTTAGCCTATCATGTATTAAGATATAATATCTTTTGCTACCCCCTCTTTTAATTTTTTTTTAATTGTAATGGTAAAAAAAAAAAAAGTTTCAAGTTTTCTTAAAAACTCAAATAAATGTCTGAACAGGCACAAAACAGTATAAATTGCCTAAAAAGTGCCTTGTTTAACCCTAGCGTATGCTCGTATGGCTTTCTCCAGCTGATCGTCGAAGACACTGCAACTGTCAGGAATTCCCTGACGTCTTAGTGTCTCGAGCAATCAGCTGTCCAATTAACCGGTAGCCATATAAGATGGCCGCACGTAGGGTGTTCGGCCGTGAATGGCCATCGGCCGATTCTTTCATCTAACTCCTTGTCCTGACGCGTCGTGCTTTAATAGACGCGCCGGGAGAAATGCGATAATGCGGCCTGAAAAGGATAGCTTACCGCAATTGCAGCAGCCGGAGAATATTTCCTCGACACGTCCGCAGCTATATAGACGCGTCGGGGAAGAGAAAGGTTCCGAAGGCAGAAATCGCTTTCAGCATTATGAAGGCGTGCTCCCCGCTGATAATCGAAAACAAACAACGCCCACGGAGGGGACCGCGGAAACACCTCACGGAGCCAATTAAACCCCACAAAGATGGCAATAAATGGAGGAGCAGTCCGCGGTTTATAAGACACAAATATGTGTAAAATATAAAGATAACATGTTATAAAGAAGGAAGAACAATTATAATTTTAATTATTAATTAATTAAATACACAGAATGACAATTAAAGAGAGTAGGTTTCTGTACATTGGAAATCCAAGATGAACTAGTTGAATATTCTAAATGTAAAGGATAAGAATAAAAAAAAAAAAAACAGATAATGGAGATACTTATCTGCATGTAGCCGCATGTAGAGGTAGACTGTTCTGTGAGCATGCCTATTATATGTCAGGAAGGTTCTGTTCTGGAATAGTTTTCCTTTGTGATGTATTATTTGTAAGTGCTGTGTGGAGTGGTATTAAAGGAATAATGCATAACATTAGCCTTGGGTCTTGTAATGAAATCTGTGTTTTCGACTGTATTTCTTAGATGCAGGACTCCAAGCATCTCTAGGTGCTATCTCCAAATTTCTACAATCAACCCAAACTTCATTTGCAAAAATATGTCTTTACTCAGCCCTGCAAAAACATCTTTATTACATTTCCTAATGTCTTAACCACCTGGTTGACCATCGATCATGTCCTCTCTCCCCTAACAATGCCTCATCATAACATTTCCTTTACATCCCACATACCACTCCTTTGTCCAGATACTCTCCACACACCCACCACATGGTCGTGGGAGCCACGATGGGAGCCAGCACTTCTCTCCAGTCTGGCATAGAAGCCTTCTCTTTTCCCCAACAATGCCCAAACCTCACTTATTCAATTTCCATCCACCACTTTTATGCCCACATACTCACCACACCGCCAAACTTGGTGCGCGTTAGTCCTGCTGCCAAGCAGTTCACTCTGATGTTCATGGGCGCCAAGGTCGGTGCCAGCACTTTGGTCAGGCCAAAGAGGGCAGTCTTACTGACAGCGTAGGGGCCAATGTTCTGAAAAAGAAAGTAATATTCACTTTTGAGGCGGCTGAAGCATGAAGGGGCTATGCATTGGGATTAACAAGGTTTAAAAGCAGAAAACTGAAAGAACATTATAGCAGCAGGTTTGCTTCCAAAGTGCTTGTTTCAGTATTCACACAGAAATACTATAGCAGATTCTAATAACATAAAAGACATTCGAATTGTACCAAACATTGGAAAAGCCAATAGATTTTACCTTTTATTGATAAAAGTGCATTCATTTTCTATTTTATATTGTTCGTTGATCCACTCAGGAACCCATACATCCATCTGTGTGGCTGTTCCGTTCACTCACTCATTCATCCCTCTACTTGCCTGTACATTGATAAATGCATTAACACATTTTTGTATTCATACAAACTCACTAATCAATGATGAATAATTTCATCTGGAAAGCTAATTCCTACCCTGCTGTAACTCAAATCAATAGTGCCCCTTTTATTTATCTCTGAAGGATAAAAGGCTGAATTCCCCCTGCGGTCATTTTAATTTATAACCAAAGGATTAAACTCAGGCCCCTGTATACATTGCATTAATTAGTTAGGCACTGCATTTTCTGAAAAAGAAAAATAAGGCAGCAACTACTTATAAGGTTTCCGTCAGACCCTGTTTGGGGGCTATGAGGAAGGCAGGGGCAACTGGGCCTCAACCATCGCACTTCAACCACTTCAACTATGGCTCTTAAAACTGGGCCAATTACACCCCTTTCCTCACTTGATTCTCAGGATAGCAAGGGCGAGTAGTCACAGGCTTCTCAGAGAGGTAGTGTGGGGGTGATCGACCTCAGAGCTCATAATCAACCAACAGACCCAATAAAGTGAATGTGCAGTAAAGTGCTTATCTTTGCAAGAAATAAAGTACATTATTCACACAGTGGTATTAAATATTATGCACTTTGAGAAGGAAAAACAAGTCAGGGCACCGTGTTGGGAGGTGCTGCACCCATTCCACTCCCCCTCTTTTCCCACACCCCCAGGTTCTGTCCCCAGTTCTGTGTTTGCAACCCCAGTAAAACAGGAGTGGTGTGCCTCTATCTCAGTTCAGTCATCCCGGGTGCATAGCAGCACTAGGTCTCAAGACTCTTACCCCTTCATAGGTCAAGTCAGTCTTCTTAGGTTTGCTTTCAGGCAGTCTGATGTTCGTAGGGTATGCCCACACACTTGCAGAGCAGAGGCACACCAGTAGGCTGCTTTGAAATTCCTTCAACCAAGGTACAGGGCCATATTTGTCTTCTTCCTTGTGTTCACCTGAAATCAGTCAGTCCCACCAAGAATGTTCCGGCATCCTCGCAGTTAGCGGCTGTAGCCCACCTCAAGGTCAACTGGACCACAGGAGGCGTGGCCAAGATGGCGGCGAGAGCGGTCGCACTGTTCTGAGCTCCGCTACGAGCCCGCCGCAAACATCCTGAAAAACAGTGCCTACACGTAGCAAGCTCCCATATTAAGGCGCCGGAGACTTCCCGGGACCGTTTCCAGTGCATACCGCGGCCGCTGCTGGGGGCTGAGAACGGGAGAGCTGTGTGGCGATCCCTTGAACGTGGAACCTGTGCGGCCTGAGGCTCCGATCGGGAGCGAGCTGCCCCGCCACCCGAGTGATCAACTGTGCTGCTTTCTCCCGCCGGCGGCGTCGGCCCCCCTTGGCCCTGTCCTTGTACAGCTGGTGAGCCGTAGACTATCGCTGGGACTCGGTGTGGGGACCGTGTTCGTCGAGTGGAAAGTGGCGGCCCTGCTGACGAGTGGAGCAGGGCGGACTGTGTTACCCTAGATAGACTCACCTTGGAGGCCTCTCCGCGGCGAGCTGCGACTCTGTGGGGAGCCGGAGACGGGGACGAGCGTGGATTGGAAATTTGACCTTATCGGCCCCTCGGTCGGCATTACGGTGCTGCTTGCTGCGATCTCCCAGGTACGTGAGATCTGCGCTGCCTGTGACAACTGGCAGTCTGGAGTGATTAATAGGACGGCGCCGAGAGGAGGCACACAAAGACTCTGCAGTGTCCCCTGCGCTGAACTAGTGTGAACCGCCTGCTTGTGCCCACCGGAGCGCGGTGCTCCCTGATTAGGCACCTGGGACCTCGCCACTGGGGTGGAGATCAGACGCACTGTGCACATGTAGAGGTGCTACACCCCCCCAACCCTTAATTGAGACATAGGATTTGGCTCTGTCCTTCCGGCTCCGCTTCCTGCCTACCCACGCGAAGTGGCCTGGTCGGACCTCTGGCATATGGTGAGGGCATCCGAAGAATTATCCTCGGCCCACCACATTGTTGGGCCCTACGACACCCGCCCCTCTGCCCGTGCGGTTCGGTCTGGCTGCTGGCACACGGCGGAGGTACAGAGACGCCACCTGCCCACATTGATAGCACCGACCTCCTGGCGTGCATCCTCGTGGCACTGTTGGAGGAGCGGTGGGACCCCTACTTGACCCTTGTGGATGGAGGTGAGGCACTGGGTTGCATGACCATCACCTCACAGAGCGCCATAACCCCAGGCTCTCCATCGTCGCTTACTGGAAGAATACTCCCAAGACAGACCCGCCACGTTAGAGACGGGGTCCTAACTCGGCCCCCTTAAGACATCTCCTTCACTCGCACTGGGGGGGCCGGAAGCGAGAACCGTCAGTAGCAATCTACACAAGAGTCCATGCCCTCGTGCTGAGCCCTTGACTACGCCCGGACCCATTCAGCGGCAGAATGGGTAAGCCTAGGACGGAGAAGCCCCAGACACAGCCTCCTGAGACGGGATCGGTACCCTCGCGGGAGACGGCTGCGGAACACCCAGGGCCCTCCACCTCCACGGACCGATACGATCACTTGCACAGATTCAACGAGTTAATGGCGGCGATCCTGGATATAAAAACCACCCTGGTTACGAAGATCGATTCCCTGAGTATCGATATGGGTTATCTCCGGGAGGACCACAAGAGACTGAAGGGCAGGGTGGAGGAATCAGAGTCTACACTGGCGTTGTTACGCCCCACGGTGGCCGCGGCGACCACCCAATTACAGTCCCTCCAGCAAGAGGTTGAATATTTGAGAGAGCGCGTGGATGATCAAGAGGGGCGCTCACGCCGCAACAACATCCGTATCGTAGGTCTTCCTGAACGAGCGGAGGGCCCCAATATGGAACTTTATCTGGAAGAATGGCTCTCGCAAGACATACTACAAGGCAAGAGCTCCACATTTTTCTCTATAGAACGCGCTCATAGGGTCCCGGGGGGCCCCCGGCGCTCTCCCCAGGCCGGTGGTGGCGAGACTGTTCAATTACAGAGATAGGACCACAGTCTGCTGATCACTCGGGCCCGGGGCCCATGGCAGGTTGATAACTCAACGGTCCACATTTATCCTGACTACACTCTGCAGGTGCAATGCCGTCGCTCCTCGTATCTGGAGGTCAAGAAGTGCCTAAGAGACAATGACATTCAATACTCACTGTGATACCAAAGGGGATGATGGACGGAGCGTTAGAGCAAATCAAACACTCACCCCCAGTCAACTGATCTGGGTTTAATCCATCATCATTCTTTAGCTCACTCCACCACCCCAGTTCAGACATGGCCATATGCAAATCAGTCTGACCCTGTGCCTCATGGGAACAGACCAGCCCGAACTGCCAAGCCATGTCTTCCCTGGACCGGAAACAAGCATCCTGGGACCGGTTTCGGGTTAAAAACCCTCATCAGCCAGGCTATCTTGAATCCAGTGGCAAAGTGAGCAAGGGACCCACGTCTGGGCATACCCTGCCAACTTAGGGCAAACAAAGCGATACCAAAGGGGATGATGGACGGAGCGTTAGAGCAAATCAAACACTCACCCCCAGTCAACTGATCTGGGTTTAATCCATCATCATTCTTTAGCTCACTCCACCACCCCAGTTCAGACATGGCCATATGCAAATCAGTCTGACCCTGTGCCTCATGGGAACAGTCCAGCCCGAACTGCCAAGCCATGTCTTCCCTGGACCGGAAACAAGCATCCTGGGACCGGTTTCGGGTTAAAAACCCTCATCAGCCAGGCTATCTTGAATCCAGTGGCAAAGTGAGCAAAGGACCCACGTCTGGGCATACCCTGCCAACTTAGGGCAAACAAAGCGATACCAAAGGGGATGATGGACGGAGCGTTAGAGCAAATCAAACACTCACCCCCAGTCAACTGATCTGGGTTTAATCCATCATCATTCTTTAGCTCACTCCACCACCCCAGTTCAGACATGGCCATATGCAAATCAGTCTGACCCTGTGCCTCATGGGAACAGTCCAGCCCGAACTGCCAAGCCATGTCTTCCCTGGACCGGAAACAAGCATCCTGGGACCGGTTTCGGGTTAAAAACCCTCATCAGCCAGGCTATCTTGAATCCAGTGGCAAAGTGAGCAAGGGACCCACGTCTGGGCATACCCTGCCAACTTAGGGCAAACAAAGCGATACCAAAGGGGATGATGGACGGAGCGTTAGAGCAAATCAAACACTCACCCCCAGTCAACTGATCTGGGTTTAATCCATCATCATTCTTTAGCTCACTCCACCACCCCAGTTCAGACATGGCCATATGCAAATCAGTCTGACCCCGTGCATCAGTTGACTGGGGCTGAGTGCTTGCAATGTTCAACACTCCGTCCATCATCCCCTTTGGTTTTGCTTTGTTCGCCCTAAGTTGGCAGGGTATGCCCAGACGTGGGTCCCTTGCTCACTTTGCCACTGGATTCAAGATAGCCTGGCTGATGAGGGCTGTGAGCCCGAAACCGGTCCCAGGATGCTTGTTTCTGGTCCAGGGAAGACATGGCTTGGCAGTTCGGGCTGGACTGTTCCCATGAGGCACAGGGTCAGACTGATTTGCATATGGCCATGTCTGAACTGGGGTGGCGGAGTGAGCTAAAGAATGATGATGGATTAAACCCAGATCAGTTGACTGGTGGTGAGTGCTTGCAATGTTTAACACTCCGTCCATCATCCCCTTTGGTTTTGCTTTATTCAATACTCACTCCAATACCCGGCACGCCTTTGCATTCGCCACAAGAAGGGTACGGTGTTCTGCAATACACCCGAGGAGGCGTGGACGTGGGTGGAGCAGCAGGGCTTGGGACACGGGACACCGCCGCCCTCTTCAGACACTAGTCAGGCCTGGAAGCTGGTTGCACCCCGTAGGGGCCACGGCATGAGACGGACCCGCCGACCGACAAAAGCCCAACTGGCACAAGGACGGGCTCAGGCCATAAAGACGGTGGAACATATGGACAGCCCTGCATCCTCCCACGGACTGGACTTGGACTCTGATGCGACGATGGACCAATCAAACATTGCCTCTCACAACCTCACAACAGGAGGCGCTGTCGGGGGCGGACCGGCTCTCACCCCGCAGACTGCAGACGCCTTGAATACCCTGGGACTATCAAGACTTTCTCTGTACGAACCTTATGTCACACGCACCTATGCAAGCTACCAGGTCGAGTCCCGTGTGGCGGCACACCGATGCCACGCCCCATCCAGTGAGCGATAAGTAGCTGATACAGCACCAAACTTTATTTCTATTTGACTTGTTATTTTTTGTATGTTTGAATTGCATTAAAGTGCGAATGGCCAATTGCCCGTTGGCAAGTCGGCCTGGGGTGGGATGTTGGGGATCTTTGCTCCTTAATTTGTTAGATCAGTCGACCTTTTCCACTATTATTGCACAGACGCAGAAAACGTGGGTTATCAACGCATTTTCATAATCCTTTTTCCTTTTTTTTTATATGCGCTATGTACGGGGATGGGATGCGGGGGTGGGGTGGTTTGGGCAGCGGGGGGTTGTCTTGCAACGAATGCTTTCTTCAATGTTGGGGTAAAATGTCGGAGGATTATAGATTGTTGACCTGGAATGTGAGGGGTTTGGCGGGTTGCGCTAAACGGCACAAAGTGTACCAGTACCTGCGAACTCACAAGATTACGTTTGCAATGCTCCAGGAAATGCACCTTACCACACAAACACTTACATCGCTTAGTAAGCGCTGGAGGGGCACGGTCATAGGCACCACCTATTCGGGATATGCTAGGGGCGCGTTGATATGGGTGGCTCCGGGGACCCCGCTCCAGATCACACGTTCCCGGGTAGACACGCAGGGCCGATATGTTGTCATGGAGGGCCAATTAAACGGGTCTCCACTGGCGTTAGTGTCTCTATACGCCCCAAATTCGGGACAATCCCTGTTCTTACAAACACTTACGCCATCCCTGCTAGTGGACCCTATGGTCCCTACATACTGGGGAGGTGACTTTAATGGGGTATCCGACCTGGACTTGGATCGCTCCCGCCCCCCTCTCCTGGGGGCACAGTCCATTAAGCTGGCACAATGCATGAGAGACTGGATCACAAATATGCAAGTCCATGATACATGGCATAGTAAACACCCTCTAACACGTACATACTCGCACTACTCAGCGTTGCACACATTGTATACTAGGATAGATATTATATATTGTTCGGATAATGCCCTGCACAACGTCTTCCAGGCGGATTATCTGCCGCGAACGCTCTCAGACCACAACCCGTTAGTGATAAGCCTATCCTGGGGCGCGAAAAGGCCTGATATATCGACTTGGCGGCTGCCATGCGCCGCGCTCGACGACTCATCATACCGGGCCACTCTCTCGAACTCCATTGACTCATATTTTTCAACGAATGCCAGTACTGCTTCGTCCATAGACACTGAATGGGAGGCTTTTAAGGCGGTCTTCGAGGCCACGCAATTAAAACCACGTATGGGGCCCGTAAATCACTGACAGATGCACTTCAGACTCACGAGACGGAAATACAGAGATATGAGCAACTCATTCTTACCGACCCACAGATGGGCCCATCCTTGGCCCGAGCCCGACTGGCTTATAAGAGTGCAATGGACGATCTTTGCGCGTTGGGTTATAAGACATATCTCGCACGGCGACATACAGAGGGCGACAAAGCAGGTAAGCTGCTAGCATGGTTACTGAAATCAGACGCCTCTCAACCCCCCATTACCGCCATACTCACATCTAATGGCACTCTTGTGAATACACAGGAGGAGATTAACCAGTCCTTCCTAGAATATTATACGACGTAGTATGCGACTCCCGTCCCCCTGGACCCTGCTCCCATACATGATTTTCTTGATGGGCTACAACTCCCGCAAATTATACCAGCGCATTATGATGCCCTGGAAGAACCCATCACTGTGTCTGAGATAGTGGAAGCAATCGGACAATTGGCAACCGGAAAGTCACCGGGGACAGATGGCTGGCCATTCGAATTCTACGCCACGTACACCAATAAGCTGGCGCGGCAATTGGCTGACATGTACACTGAAGCCTTCGAGATAGGTGAGCTCCCGCCCACTTTGAGGGAGGCCACGCTGGTGGTACTACCGAAACTGGGCCGGGACCCTCTTTTAATGGCCTCATACCGCCCCCTATCAATGTTGAATGTAGACTATAAGATTCTTGGCAAGCTACTGGCGAATAGGTTTATTGCGTTGGTCCCCTTGCTGGTCCACGAAGACCAGAATGGTTTTATACCAGGAAGGAACACAGGATTGAATCTGCGACGTTTATTTACATTGCTAGAATGGGCGCGAGGAGGAGAGGCAGAAATGCCTTGGATAGCATCTCTCGATATCGAAAAGGCGTTCGATACATTAAGTTGGGAATATCTGCTGATGGTGTTGTCAAGGTTTGGAATCGGCCCTAATTTCTTGAAATGGATACGATTACTGTATTGTAGGCCACAGGCCAGGGTGAAAACGGGTCGAGTTTATTCCTCACTTTTCGGGATAGCGCGAGGTACACGACAGGGTTGCCCCTTGTCACCGATACTTTTTGCCCTGGCTATGGAACCACTTGCGTGTAAATTACGACAACGGGTAGTAGAGTGGGGCCTGTTTGCAGACCGCCGATGGCACATAGTGTTGCTTTATGCAGACAACGCCCTGATTTATTTACGTGGCCGGACTGAGGTACTTCAGCAGATAATGGACCTGTTCAATGCTCATGCACTGGTATCGGGACTGCGGGTTAATTGGTCTAAATCGGTGGTATTCCCGAGGACACCAATGTCAATGGCCCAGAGACAGACCGCGCCACAAACGGTACTGGAATGGGCATTTGACACGTTTAAATATTTGGGGACACAGATATACCACTCGGGGACGGATACTATAGACGGTAACGTAGGACGTGCTATTTCTAGAGCCCGGTCGACTCTTCCGTTCTGGTTAAGCCTCCCCTTGTCCCCTATGGGTCGAGTGGCGATTTCCAAGATGCTGATCCTTCCGCGGCTATTATATTTCTTCTATACACTCCCCTATATCCTGCCACGAAAACTTTTCAGAGATCTGGAATCTCTTCTGATCTCCCTCACTTGGGGACACTCTAGAGCCAGGGTGGCTTTGCATAAATTGTATCTCCCGTTATCGGAGGGCGGTCTGGGCGCCCCGAACTATGAGCGTTATTACGCTGCAGCTCAGTTGCTATGGCCAATGAGATGGCTCGGTAAGAGCAATCTTACTGAACTGATAACTGAAGCCATTCCCTGGGATTGTCCAACACTATTGGAATGGTTGTCGGGCACCACAACACTGACCCAGAAACATCAAGGTAACATACTAATGATGGAGGCTAGACAAAGTTGGTCCAGATATGTGCTTCCTAGGGGCCGGACTGCCCCATAGGCCTCCAGCTTGCCACTGGAGGTACTTCCCGGCACATTCATTCGACACGAACGTTCGGAGCTTGCCGCTTGGAGGGAGAGGGGGTTGGACTCGTGGGGTGACATGTACGCCGACACACAACTGCAAACGTTTGACGAGTTAGTGGATACATACGGGATACCGCAGGGTTCCTTTCTCCTACATGCCCTCCTTACTCGCCACTTCTTACGAACATGGGGTAATGACCGGACGGAGCCACCCACGTCGCATTTACTGCAGACCCTACTGACGCATGGCAAAGGCAGTCATGCAGTGACGGCCCTATATACTTCCCTTAGGCTAGATGATGCGTCCGCGTTGGCGGCATTGCGAGAATACTGGGAAGCAGAATTAACAACCACCATATCGGACAAACACTGGGCGCAATGCCTAGGACACCCAAAAACGGTCTCAACTAATGCTAGGTTGAAATACATCCAATTTAACTACCTACACCATACGTACCTCACGCCCCACAGACTAGCCCGCATGTACCCAACATCTGTTGACAGGTGCCCCAGATGCCATAACTCGGAGGCCACATTTACACATATGGTATGGACTTGCATAAGTATACAAAGATACTGGAGCACAATAGCAGCCGTACTCACAGAAGCAGTAGGGACTCAGGTATCACTACAACCCACTCACTTCCTGCTCGGTGTTACTAAGCGCTCCGCATCGCGTAAAGCTCTGAATAAATTCCTGGACCTCGCTCTGGTCCTCGCCAAACGCAAAATAGCCATGACGTGGAAAGCCCAAGCGGGCCCCAATGTACACTCATGGCTGTTGGACCTTAGGAGGGCACTGGTAACGGAGCATACGAATCAGCTTGTACAGGCCTTGCGGGCGCTGGCGCCACCGCGAAGGCCTGTTACCCAATGGAGGGAATACCTGTCGCTGGTTGAAACTAAGTTAGCCGAAACTGGCCCCCCTTTGTAGGCGGGATCCCCTCCCTTCCCCCCGCCTTCGCCCCCCCATCTCTCCCTTCACGACATGTTACGTCATTCTCTTTTCCTCCTCCTTCTATATCCTCTCCGGCCGCCCCCCTCCCCTCCTCCTTTCTGTGTCTTGCTCCCCCCCGTTGTTGCTCTCCCCATTGATGCACCCACGATGGGTGATGCATTGCGCAAGGTTATCCACATCTGCGACGCCCACTGACACGTTTTATTGGCTGGTACACTGTGTCCTGTGCCCATAACTAGAGTTTGACTCATAGTTTTGTTTCTTTATAAATTGTTTTACATTGATGCCTGCCTGTGAATACAAGACGGACATGTATTGAGTTTACATGAGAGACCATTTGTTGAACAGTAATTTTGTATATGAGTTTGTAGGTGAATGCACTCTAATATGTACATGTGTATAATTACAGACTATATGATGGTCCATCCTTAACGGTGGCGGGAGTTCTCCGGGCATCCCACCCAAGCCATTCAAGTTACTGTTCTTGTATTATCAATGTAACAAAAAGTAAATTGTTGTAATGCGAAAGCTAACAATATTCTGTTGCGGAAAATCAATAAAAATTATTCAAAAAAAAAAAACTGGACCACAGGTCCCCAACAGGGCCTTCAACATTGGCCAATTAAATTGGGCAGTTGCAGCTCTACACAGGCCAGTCACGGATTTAGCTGGTGCAGCCTCATCCGGGCCAGTCATGGATTTGTCTGATGCAGGCTCACACACGTTTGCTTTGGACTCCACAGGTGAAGCTACATATGGGTTGATCAGGAAGTCAGCAGATACGGCCTGCATGGGCTAGTCATTGGTTAAACAAATGCAGCCACACAGCGGCTATTTAGCAACATGCAGTAACAGCCCGTCCTGTCCTCGGCAATCACACTGTTGCAGTTCACATATGGAACCACTGGGAGTGTCAAGGCAGCCTCTCTGGCACCTGGGCCTTGTCATATCGCTCTTCAGAAATCTGCTTCTTCTGGGCACCCAACAGCCAGTGGGGATGCACTGAACCTCACTCCTTAATGGACAGTCTCTCCTACAGCAGGGCAGGCATGCTCCTTCCATCTCAACAGGAGGATAGCCTTTTAGGTGCTCTATGACAGGTGCACAGATTCTCCGCCAAAAGATCTACAACTCAGGTGATGTCCCCTCATCTCTGTGAGACCAGCACATATGCTGACACCAACCATAGTTGCACTGCAGGTCCATGACGAATCTTTGGCGCAATCCCTTACTTGGTCATAGAGGCCTGCTAATGGAACAAAGTGAGGTGGTTTGAAACCCATGTTTATCCATGTCTCAAATAACAGAAAGGAGCTCTCCAGACACAGCCTTGGTGTAGAGTGATGCTTCTCACAGTAGATGGTTCTTTATCTTAAAGCACCCATAACAGGGGCACCTTGCTGTCATCAGCACAACTGGAAGACTAATCACGGAAAGATGAAAGGGTTGACGTCACCTAAAAGCTCTCCTCATCTTACACAACAGAGCCTGCAGTTCCACTCTTCACTCTCACCTTCCACCAAACAGCAGTGTTCAGGAAGACTAATAAGCAGATTCTTGCTAACCAAAAGGCCTCATAGAATATCTAAAGGAGACCTGTCTCCACTCCCCCATCACTTCAGTGTCTAGACCTACTCCCTCCAACTACAGGAATGTGACCAATATACTTCCACTTTCTGGTTGCACAGTCCTCATTCCTCACATTCCATCCTGTTCAAGGCCAGGCCATGGACATTAATAATGAATGCCACTGACCTCAATTACTCTGGTTCACGCACACACCATGCTTCTCCCACACAGGATGCACACACCAGCACACTTAACACGCACTTGAGATGCTGCAAAGAAGGATGGGCAAGATCAAACTGCAGAACTTACAAGTGGGCAAGTAGGCCTTCACTCTAGTGACTCAGATAAAAAAGGCATGTTAACACTGCTGATACTCGAAATATGGTTTGTTGTCACCACCATTCTACAGGGTAAACCCAGTGACAGTGACACTAGTCCACTGTCCCAAATGACGGCAAACTTGGTGCACCAAGGCCTAAACATCAAAAGTCAGGATATCAGTTACACACAGCCTGACACTTAGGGCACGGGAACATGCCTGATTACTATGCAGAGGACATTCCTGTTGTAAACGTTTTTTTGTTTTATATAATGGATGGCATAGACTGTGTGATTCATTTTCTGCAACTAATTTGCTCAATATCATTGATAATCTGAAACCTTTAGTTGCCTCTGAATATCTAATTGTCTTGGGAGGAGGAGGAAACATATATTCCTGGTCTACTACTATATGAACCACATGGAATTTCTTTAATTCGTGAAATTCTGTGTGTTCCTTTCTTGAATATTTGTGTTTTTTCAGGTAAATGGAGAGCTTTAACTAGCAACTGATTTACATACCTGCCAAGATTGCCCATTACTATTCTGTAACTCAACATATGTAAATTGGCATTCCTGGGAAGCATATTGTTTGTAACTGCTTCCATATCTTGTTAGAAAACTCTAAAAAGCAAACAATATGGAGGGGACATTGTGTTATTAGTTGAGAGTTGTGAAAGCCCCACTCAAATAATAAACACAATCCTTGTCAGGGTGAACCACAAAAAGTCACTGCATTAAACTGTGCTTTAACCTCTGGTAACTTGGCACAAAGTAGTCAGGCTTAACTTAGAGGCAATGCGTAAAGTATTTATGCTGCACACACACAGAATTAAAGTAAAAACGCAACATAAGAAAAGTCCCAAACCAATTTACAAAAATACATTTTAATAAATAAACCAACATCAAAATGAATGAAATCCAGTCAGTAGTACCAGAAATATGATTCCTTCAAGATATTAGGGAAACTAGCCCCAAAAAGCACAGAGCGCCACTTGCAGTTATCTGGTTGCACCAGACCAGGCAAAAGTCACAAGTTCAGGCTGACTACGATGCATCGCGGGTCGGAAATGGACCAGGTTAATCCTGCTGAAAAGTTACCTTCTCAAGTCCTTTGCATTGACAGGGACCACTAGGAGCAGGTTGAGCTTCATGGATGGTCGTCACTGTAGCACAAAAAACTGGTGGGTGGATGTCGTAGTAGCGTGAAGAGCCGGTTGGACATCCAGGACAGTCATTGTTGGAGCTTTGCACTGGCGATTACCCCAGGCTGGTGTTGCTGTCATGCAAAGTGCATCTCTCACTTTGCCATTCATTGCAGGCAGCTCAGTCTTAGCACGAAGGGGCCCATCCGTTGTCACGAAAAGTCCAAACATCAGGGTTTTCACCTTTTCTTTCAGGGGGAACTCTCATTGATGCCAGCCAAGGGTCGAGGACCAGGGGGCACCTCTGGGAGGATCAGGACTCACTCCAGCAGAACGAATGAATATGCCATTTATAAAGCGTTCAGCTGTGAAAAGACGTCTCGGGGCTTATAGCAGAAGAAGACTTAAGTAGCTGTCTAAAAAGACTCATCACAAGTGGAATAGCCAGGTTTTACACCTTTTCTTATATGAGAGTCCATCAAGAGAAGCCCGGATAGATAATGGCAAAGCTTTCCAAAGTTGTGGAACTAGGTAAGAAAAGGACCAGCCTCCCAGACGTGCATGACACACCCAAGAAACCGCAAGCAACAGCTGATTGTAAGTTCTTAAAGATCTGAGAGGAGCATAACGCTGAATTCTATTCCTAAGGTAGACAGGACCTTTATGGTGAGAACCGCGAAATGTAAACACCAATGATATGATATGATAGGCTATTTATACTGCGCACAGATACTCCAAGGAGTGTCCCAGCGCAGTTATAGCTGAGAAGTCGGTGAAGAAGAGCGAGACCTGCATGAAGAACCAGGTTTTCAGGTTTTTAAAAAAAAATACCTGGGTCACTCGTGGAGCGTAATTCCAAGGGAAGCTGAATCCATGCAGATGCGCTGAAAAAAGTTAGCGATCTACCTTTTGCTCTCTGTAGCTGGATCCTAGGGGTACATGCCAGATATGCAGGTGTGCAAGCACTATTAAGAACTACTCTTGCTAATCGGAAGCCAGGGTAGAGACTTTAAAATAACCGGAGTGGAGTAATGTCTAGAAATGTTAAGAAGCAGCCCGGTAGCTGCATTCTTAACCAGAGGCAGAGGCCAGCAGCAGGGTTCATGCAAGTCCAGGCAGGTCCTATTGGTCCTGGCCAGTTGCAGCAAGGCCTCTGGAAGCTTGTTGAGCTTGGGCTCCAGCAAGGATATGCCCAGACGAGGGTCCTGTGCTCACTGTGCCACTGGAACCAAGCTATACAAGCTATACCTGGCTGATGAGCCCTTATCAGGGCAAAACAGTTCCTAGGTTGCCAGTGTTCCGATTCGGTGAGGACCTGGCCTGTCATTTCGGGCTGGACTGTTCCCATGAGGAGCAGGGTTAAGGCTGATTTGCATATGGCTAGGTCCAAACTGAGGTGGCATGATGAGCAAAAGAAGAATGATTTGGGATGACACCACACGCGATCACCAGTGGTTAGAGACTTCACCTTTTGTGTGTATTGATGTCACCTTTTTTGTGTTTGATGTACTGTAGCCTGTAGGGCAGTTTTAAACTGCCATTCTGACATGGCAAAATACAACTTTTGACAGGCCTAAACCTTTCTTTTTAATACTCATAAGTCAACCCAAAGGTAGGCTCTAAATGCTCCTAGGGCAGGGTACGTAGTATTAAAAAGTAGAACATGTGGGTTTATGTTTTACATATTCTCTCGTCCATAGACTAACACTGGATTACCTAAATACATTTAGTACATGCTAACTTCAGACTGGGAGCAGATACAGAGATACTTCTTAGTCTCTTTTGAATTGTAATTTAAAATCCACTTCAATGGTAAGGCTGGATTTTAAGTTACAATCATAAAAATTTCACTTTTAGAAAGTTGGCATTTTTATGCCCAAATCCATGGTGCCTTTCTGCCAGTAGCCTGAGTCACATGCCTCTTTTGTTTTGGGTTGTGTTTTGCTGCCAGACAATGAGACAAACGTAGCCCAGGTGTCGATAGGATGGGCCATCCGGCCAGTTTGGCTGAGCAGGGGCTGTGCCCAGCCCCACCTGCACTTCTAAGGGCTTTACCTCCAGCACACACAAAGGAACCTTACACCAGGCCTGCAATTGCCCCCCTAGCTCAGGAAGAAGGAAGGGGAGACATGAGGGCACCCCTAACCCACAGGCTGGCACTGGGGATAAAAGGTGGTGTTCTCAGACCCAAAATCAGATAACTCCTGATCCTGTGGAAGATTCAAAAGAAAGACTGCTCTGCTGTCCATGTGTTAGAAGGACTGACTTGCTTCCCTGCTGTCTGAGAAGGGAAGACTGGACCTGCTCCCTTGAACCCAGGACCAGAACAGTGACTCCAAGGGCTAGCTGGCTCGCTTTCAGAGAGCCCATACAATGCTCAGGATAATATATTTAATGCTCCCGGTATTATTGTGTTTATTTCTTAGTAGTGCCATCTGTATCCAATTCTATTTTGTGCCTATTATATCTGTAATTTACCATATTTATTTGTGATCTGTGAAAAACTGAAGTTGAGCTTGGTATGCAAAAAAATCTATTTCCCAGAAAAATGTACATTCAAACTGGGATGCCCATAAGGTTTAGTGCTATGGGTGGCCTTATATAATAAAATAATACACTGACCTGAAAGCATGAACATTGTGGTACAAACACATCAAAAATGTGCAGTTACTAAAGCTTCATTAGGAAATCTAATTTCATTATAAATATTGGTAATGACTGTCGCCCAAATTGACACGCATTTTTGTTTTTTCCATTAAAAAAATAAATACAGGTATACAGACAGCAAAACATTGTTTTCCATCAGTGTTTACCTGTAAAAACTGAAAAACTTGACCAGAATCTAAAAGTCATTGCCACTTTAATCAAAGCTGGATAATGGAAGAAAACATTCATTTTAATGTGCAGATCAGCAAACCTAGTGGCCCATTTATCAGGAAATGTAACATTGGAAGTGAGGCCAAGCAACAATTGTAGATGGACACATATCTTTCCCATTCCAAATTCCTGGACCACTTAGTTGATATGATATAAATTTTATTGTTTCAATTAATTAAAATTGTTACAATGGAAAACCAGCGGAGATGTTCCAGCGCTTAATTAATTCAATTATGGTCGGTATCTATTCAACAAATAATAAATACCACATGAATAAAATAGATTTAAAATGTTACAATTGACGCTAAAATAAGTAAAACAGTGCGAATAGTCGGATGTCAATGCCTTGAATTAGTTACAATCCCTGATTAGACGATGATTTAGAGTTTTTTCATTGAAGTGCAAACTTTCGCTCATTTTTGTGGGACCTAGAAAAGTTTCCATTGCGACTGTGCGGGTACGTATTCGGTGCTTTAGCCGCGAGGAATTCAATTAAAGTGCAATGTGCGAGGCATTAGCTAACAGTTCTTTCACCTTGTGTGCAAATTTCGCAAATCTTGCCAGTTCCGTTGGAATGTCCAAGCTAAAGAGAAGTTCCATCGAATCTTGACATGTACGTGTTCCATATTTTAGAAACAATGGTTTTAGTAAAGTGCGGCGTACCTGTGCTAAACAGTGGCATATGCAAACCAGGTGAGCCATGGTTTCCTCATACTGTTGGCACAGTCGGCAACTACTAACCACCTCTAATGATTTCCAGCGCATGTTAATGTCTTTTATCGGCAGCACCATAAGTCTCACTGCTAGGATTCGCTTTAAGATTGATTTATTTAAGGCAGCGTCAAGATAAGGCTGCTTTAGGCGGTCCTCATAGGAGGTGGCAAGAATCCTAATGTTACTACTGGAGAGCCTCAGTTCCTTCATATCCTCTTCCTTAGAGAGAACTCTAACTTGTTTTCTTAAAATCGATTTTAGGATGCCGGGCTGATGGATGAAATCCTGCCAGTTGGACATGTCAAGATGCAATTCAGTACAGGCGGTGTGCAGGCCGTTGGACCACGAGTTATTTGCTTCCTCAAAAATAGTTTTTAAGATTGCTTTCATTGAGTGCGGGGGAGCCGCACATACCCCTCGATAGAACCGCACAATCGAGGCCCAATGCTCGTAGCTCTGTTTGTTTAGCCCGAATTCCAATCGGAGCAGTGCATTCCGGGCATATGTTGGTATTTGAAAGATTCGCTTAAACGCTGGACAGTTGGCTTGTTCCAAGATGTTACTATAAGCCGCTGGGAATGCTAGTTGGCCATATGTAAGAGAGGGTAACAACTTAGCGTTTATGACCTTTCTGATAGATTTGGTGGATGGGCCACTTAATTTAGAATTCAGCATGCATAGGGCATACGACACCGCCTTAGCTTTTGTTTCCATGGAAGCGATGTGTGCCGTGGGTTTCGCATTGCTCGTGAGCCAGACCCCCAGGTAGTTATATTTGGTCGTTGTTGCAATATTCAAGATGCCTAGTCTCCAGTGTTGTCTAAGTTTATTGGCATACTTCCCAAATATTACCACCTTCGTCTTTCCTGCATTTGCCCTTAGGTCGTTGTTGTTGTTGTTGTACTTGTTTAGAGCTTCCAACAGTCGTTGCATGCCTGTTTTGGTGTGGTCCAATAACACCATATCGTCCGCATACTGCATTAAGAATAATCTAGTCGAGCCAATTTTAGGAGACAGAAGGTTAGCCTTGGATAATGCATTGCCAAGGTCTGCCGTATATAAGTTAAAAAGGAGGGGCGCCAGTACGCAGCCTTGTTTCAGCCCTCGATCTGTTGGGATCTTTTTAGTGGCTGCATTTGTCGTGAGTTTCACCTGTACCCATGTTCCGGTGTAAAGGCTGATTATTGCTTTTAGCAGTATCGGAGGTACCCCCAGTTTTGCAATTTCCGCCACAACAGGCTCCGGTTAACGCCATCAAATGCCGCAGAGTAGTCCACAAAACATGCAAAAAGTGGCAGGTGCTTTTTCTGAGTGGACTGTTCTGCTAGGTAAGCGAGAGCTAAAATATTATCCATCGTTGATGCTCCAGGCCTAAAACCGGATTGGTAGGCTGGAAGGATTTCATTGATGTCGGCCCATTCCTGTAAATCTTGCAGGAGGAGGCTTGCATATCCTTTTGCCTCGATGTCCAGGAGAGCAATCAGCCTATAGTTCATTGGGTCCCCAGTGTCTCCCTTTTTATGAATGGGTTGCAGCAGGGAACCTTTCCAGGTCTCCGGGACTGTTGAATTGGTCAGGCAATAATGGTAGAGTGGTGTAAGTATGGTACCCCAGAAATTGCAGTCTTCTTTGAAGAGGTGTCCTGGTAAACCGTTGGGACCCGGTGCTCCATCCCTTCTGATGTTCTTTAGGATTAGTATGACACGGTTCGCTTCGACATGGTGAGCTGATGTTTCTTCGCAATTCGAGGGTTTCCCCGTTACTGGCTGTACTGCTGAATCTTCGATGGTTGGAGCGAGGTTATTTCGCAAATCATCGATGATATGTAGATGTAGCTGATGAGGCTGAGCCTGACTTGGCACACAACAATACAATGCGGCCACGTGTGCAATCCATGAGTAGCTGGAAACCACGTTGCGCCTATCGTGGTCGTGCCCAGAGAGCCTATTGATATATGACCAAAATTCTGCCTGTTTATTTGGGGTCAGCAGGCTGTGGATTTGCAACCATTGGGACTCTTGCTGTTTTCTTTTGCTGTCCCATATGTTTTTCCTGTGTAATTTCCTAGCTAGGACTTGATTTTGGAATGTTTTGGCCTTTCCCTCTCATTTATGGATGCGAATGGCTGATCTCTAGGCCCGCTTGCTTTGCCCCACTTTTGTGCACCGGGGTTGTGGATGGCAACAGATCCCTTCTCCAGATGTTCGTCGGTGGTTTATTTGTCTGAATGTCAAAAGCTCATACACCTCTGTCGCTAGTTTGATCCAATTTTCGCACACGTTGCCTGCTGTAAATTCGTGAGCAAAACTGGGCCAGATCGTTTTCCACCTGCATAATGCTGTTGTATCTATTGTGTTCCATTTTATTCTCCTCTGTAAGGTGTGAATTTCCTCCCCCTTAGTGGAACCCACTGTGGCGACGAGCGGTTGCATGGCCATTTGTAATGCAAAGATTATGGCCAGTGGGAGATGATCGCTCGTCTGGAGCACGGGTTTCTGAGTTTCTGACACATGTCCATCCAAGCGTTTACACACGAAGATATAGTCAATCGTGGTTTTGATTTTTCCCAGTGGTTCTGTGTTCGAAGCCGACTTGGGGTGGTTGAGGATTTGTGTTGGTTTAATCTATATGCATTTAAAAATGTATTCATTAGCTTTCCTGCCATGTCCATTGGCAGGGCATCGTTGGGTGCAGTCCCTAGGTTACGAGTATTAAAATCACCGGCGATTATAATCCCGCAATTTGGCTGGCTGCTTAGTAGCTCTTCCAGTGCATCCAATAGGGCCCTCATGGTGCTGGGTCTTGATGATTCCTTACTGTTAAAGTAGATGTTCACAAGTAAAATCTTTAATGGGCAGCCGTTCAATTTGAAGCCTTGCAAAAGAGTAGCTTGGGCCATGCCTGTGTTAAGTAGGGGTGTAGCTTTTATGTTACAGCTGGTTCGTGTGTATATAGATAGTCCCCCCGACGGTCTTCCGAATATGTTATGCTTTTTTGCTGGCTGTTGAAATTCCGTAAAGCCTGGAATGGCCGCTGAGGTTAGCAGCCAAGTTTCTTGGAGGCATAACAGATCCCCAGACTGTAGGAAGTCAACTGATTCCGTGTTCTGTAAAGTTGTTTTTAACCCGTACACATTCCATGAGATTACTTTCACAGTGTCCCTCAATCCAGTGATGTCAGAATCTTTACTTTGTTTGCTAGGAGCAGTATGTTCTTATTGGTGGTCGGGTTATTGGTGTTCCTTCCTGGTGGATTCTTTTGAGGTCCATCTTTTCGCTTTCTGTGCACGTGCGCCTTATTTGAGTCGAGTTAGGTGAAAGGTGTATTCTTAAGTTGGAGAAAACTGTAGTGCGGGCAACGTGGTTTGTTCCTTTTAGGCAGGACTTTCGTGTGCTCTCTGTGTTTTTGATGTTAATGCCGGCTTTTAACATAAACGGATATTTTTCCTCTTTGGGGATGTATACCTTAATCCCCCAATTTGCAAAGCGATCTTTTTCTGTCATAATTATTTGTGGTATAGTGTCATTTTTCCATTTTAATATTGACGACTCTTTTGTTTCATTGTTGCCCAATAGCTTAAATTGTACTTGAATAAGGTCTTCGGTCACAATCGAGGAGAGCTCAGGGATATGTTGAAATATTTGTAAAATATTGGTCCTGTTTAGAATGTCGGTGCTTCCCCGTGATGTGTATTCGGGTGTGAAGATTGTGATGTTATTCTCTACTTTAATTTGCCCTTGAGCCCTATGGTGTTCGTCAGTCGGATGTGTGGCCAGTCCATATGCATTAGTTATGGTCGCTCTGTTATCTTTGTAGCTAGTTTTAATTCCCCAGGTGTCATTTCGGATTGATATCGGGGGGGCTGGCGTTTCTCTGACGGTAGCGTGGGGCCTGGTTTCCTGCATGTGAATTTCTTGGTACTGCTTTATAGGCGAAGTACCTGTACTGACTGTTTGTGGTGGCGCTTCCAGCACAGGATGGGGCCCCTCTTCCATTTTGTCTGGCAGTCCCTCATTGGTATGTGGATTTGTGATTATTTTTGGCTTTGTTATATTATTTGACTGGCCATTTTCTGGCCTGGTGCCACAGTTTTCCATTTGGAAAATCGGGTAGAGTTTCTGTGGCTCCGCGTTCTTTGTTACAAAAGCCTTTTTTACATGTGTTTTTTGGCTATGTGGGCCAGCTGGTTCTCTCAGACCCAGCTGTGTTTCCTTTATTCGGCTCCGTTGTTTGTTGGTTTTAGCTTGTTTTTTCAAGCGTTTCTTTGCTCTCCGTGATAGTGTTTTGCAGGGTTCTGTAGTGAGTTCCAGGTTGGTTGTCCCACTGACGTTACTATGCAAAGTTTCACCTGTGCCGGATTCCTCATGTTTAGGTGTGCTTTGATGCATCACTGCTGCCAGTTGTGAAGATGACGGAGGAGTGTCCCTGCACGGGGTGGGTGTGCCAACTTGATTTTTGTTCTGCTCGGTGAGCTTTTCTACTGGGCATATATTGCCCACGCAGAGGTTCGTATTACTCATTGCTGTTTGTGGTGGCACATTAGCGACGCTTGCTACACTCACTGGGTCATTAATTCCATTTGCATCCTTCAATGTTCTTTCGGGAGTTCTTTGTTGGGACTGGGCTGTAGTGGTCCGATGTCTTTGCTTAAGTTCTGTAATAATAGATGTTAAGACCTCTGGAAGTGAGCTAAGCTTCTCCACTATAGGTAGACACGTACACCTGGTGGGCGGTAGTGTTCTCAACAGGTCTAGTTTTCCAGTAAGAGTGTCGATTTTAGCTTCTATGTTGATCATGGCCATCGCAATTGCCTGCATGGTATCCATTTGTATTTCCAATTTTGGCGTTTGCCAGGTGAGCGCGTTGATAGCCGTTGTTAAAGTGGAGTTGATTGAAGACAGTAGAGAGTTTTGATTGTGACATCCCATCTGGGGTGTGCACTTGGTTTCGGCGGTGGAGTGGAGAAGGTTCTGTTCTCCCGAGAAGCTGTTTTCTCTCCGTTCTTCTTCCATCAGGGGTAGGCTTTGGTTGAAGGTGAAGATTTTTATTGCTGATAGGCTCCGTACGTGGGGAAAGGACGGAGACAGAACATGCGGGTTGTTTCTGCTTTCTGCCTGTGGGTCCGTCGTAAGATCCCCGAACGTATGATGGTAATCTTTACCTTTGTTTATTGGCTCTTGAGTGGAAGATATTTCTAAGATTTCCAAGGTTCTCAGGCCTGATACTTCGAGCCTCTTTCCCTGGGTTTCCGAGTGCTCTAATGCTGATGAAATTTCAAGGACTTCTAGGACTCCTTGCCCTTGTGCGTCTTGGGTTTTTTCATCGCGCTGAGTCTGGCCGGATACGACTTGCATCTCCTCCTGGGGTGCTGGGTACGCGGGTGGAGTTAAGGTTTCAAACACTTCCGTGTCTCCGTGCCCAAGCCCTTCTTCCACCTTCTCCCAGTGTGTGTTCGAGTCTGTGTTGGTGTTCCCAGCGGGGTGTGGCGTCGCGTCTGTAGGTCTCTCGCTGCCCTGGCTTCTTATTTCCTGAGTCGTTTCCTGGGTCATTTCCTGGCCATGACTCTGACTTTTGCGCCTTTTGGCTTGTAACGTTGTGTGTATTAGTGCGTTGCTGTATAACTTATTTTTTCCCAGTGTGTCCTGTTGAGGCGTTATTGGGATGAAATATTTGCAGATTGACTTGGTGTCAATTTTGGGGCTTAGATTGGTTGAATGCGGCAGAGGGGTAGACGCCAACCGTGCTTGCTTCCTTGTTGCCGGTTTTGTTCTATTACCTGAGGTGGTAAGTTTGGTGAGTTTGCTCATGTTCGTGTTTGGCTTGTTCTTTCTCCTGTGCCTCTCTTGCTGTGTGTGAGGATGATTATGCCTGGGGTTATATTTGCCTTTCGCTGCCCTGTCCTCTAGTTTGTAAGGGAATTTGTACTTTAATTTGTAGAGCAGTCTCCAACTCTGTGTGGTTCCTCTTCCAAAGCCGCTCTCGATGGCTTCCCTGCTGTGCGGCGTGTTGGTTGATTTCATTAAATTGAAGGGGGATTGCAGGTGGTCCGGCAGGTGATCCGGTAGATGAGCAGACGGGTGGACAGACAGGTGGACAAACAAGCCAGCGGCGGCTGCTGGGCGTGGCGGGCGCTCACTTGTGTCCTCACTTGTGCCCTCCTATGGGCCAGAGTGGCCCTTCTTAACCAGAGTTTGACCGGGGCTGGAAGCTCTGTGCGCAGTTCTTACCGAGAGCTTCAACGTAAGGAAACCAGAAGGGGAGGGGAGGGGTGGCTGCTGTCGTGGTTGAGGGCTGTTCTGGCTGTTTTCAATAGACTAACCACAGACCAGCGGTCTCTGCTCTCTGAACCAGGCTTGGCATTGGCATCAGTCAGTTCTCCGCCACCCCCTTCACGTCCACCGTGACCTTCCCTTATTTCATTAGGGGGGGGTAACTTCCAGTGCCACTCACCGCTGACCTCAAAGCCCAGGCTGCAACCTATCAGGCTATCAGCAGTCGCTCTTCACCCGCTCTTTGCTGTTTATTAATGGGCGCTCTCTCGCTCCTACCTTCTGGTTCTTCTGGTTCTTCAGAGGTTCCTTGGTTCCTTAGTTCCTGCTCCTGGTAGCAAAGGCAGACAGCAGAGCTCTTCCCGCTGCTCGGGGGGGGGCGGCGGTGCGGTAGTAGGTACAGTAGCTATGGCCAGGCTCACCGCACGCGAGCCACTCTCCCCTCGCCCCTCGCGGGTCCTCCTCGCAGAACATCGGCACCGCAGCAGCTCTGCGCACCGAATTCCACTCTGATTCGCTCAACCCCCGTTGCCACTTGCCCTGCGGGCTTGCGGGGGGAGTGAAGAGGGAGCACGAGCTGCTCACCAGCATTTCTCTCGGAGCGGCGGCAGCGATCGGCGTTTCTCGGCAGCGGCTAGCGTCTAGCGGCTATTCACAAGAACTGGATCGGAAGAACTGGATCGGACCACTTAGTTCTGACTTAGGTTATCAGTGAAATCAGAATGGAGATGGTCAATGGCTGTGTTTGTACGCTGAGTTTTTTGTCGATCTGTCATTTATCCGCATTGTCATGGGAACTTCGCCCCAAATATCCCTACTGGAGATATTTCGGCACACGTTTCACTGGTTAAATTTGTGGAATTCTGGAAAGGTGTGTGCACTCCCAATTTCAAGGTTTGTCTGTGGCTACTATTATGGGTTCTGAAATATATTTCTAATTATTTATCTGGAGAGCGGGGTCTAAGCGTGATGGCATGTAAACTACGTTGCCATACTGGCTTGCCATGCTCAGGGTTGGAATGCAAGATATGAAGACCTGCATGAGTAAACATTAGTGCCAGAATTAGCTATGGATGACTTACATGAAAGAAATATGAACAACTAGTAGTTAGGAAAATTACAATTTCACCAAAAAAAAGTGCTGTCAAAAATGTACTTTCCCCTGCATTGTAATTATGTAGACATACTTGTGGTTATTAAAGCCTATTGAAAGTTTTCTGAAAGACCTGTATGACCATAGATCATAGAACAGGGGTTCAGGAATTACAGTAACAAGTTGTGACGATTTAGTTAGGTTCCCATATTCAACTATACCCTCTTGTATTGGCAGAAGATACCTCCTCCATGGCAAAAGAGGGAAGTCTCACACCACTAAAGATCAGCACTGAGACTTGAAAGGATGAACAAAAGTGGTTTATTCATTAAGCACCTCAGCCATAAACTGTGTCAGCCTCCACTGACAGTTGAAGCCCACCTCTCTGACTCTCATCCTCAGCATTCCACATGGACATTCCATGAGTCGGAATGATAGGGAAAGGTAAACGTAAAAGAAGATGGCACAAAAAGGTGCGCAGGTTCCACAGCCAGATTCAGCATGTCAAAATCACATTCTGTTGGAACGTTTTTTGGTGTCAAAAGAATGGACCTTGTAAAGATAAAGGGATGCTTTATGTTAACGCACTATGGTAAAAGAACAGGCCTCTCTACTGCAGAAAGTATGTATCCCCAGAGAGAAAGGGACCATGTCAATGCAGTTGGCAAAGTGCCTGCTCTCTGAGTTGTCCCTTGTATTGAACAAAATAACATCTGCGTACAGCGAATGGTGAGCAGATCCTCAATAATGTGGATTTGTTCCAATTTAGGTGAAATACAACTGCATCTGCACCCAACTCCACCTATATGATTTACATGCATAAAATTAGGAGATGACAAATGATTGCACTTATTCAGCAACATCATTAAAAAGATTTTGGGCACTATGACAAAAAGGCCAGGAGTGAGTGTCCACCTCTTGCTTACATAGAAACTGGCACCAGCAAGCTGTGATGGATTAGCAGGACTGAATGTACAGTGCTGTGTCGAGCAAGGACTGGTTTGTTCCAGATGATGAAAATCTTTCTTTCCAATCATGCTGTTCATTCCCCTTACTAAAGGCATCCCGATCCCCAGTAACAAGAATACTATTTGGGAGAATCCCTAATAATCCAAAATTAAGAGGGAGCAATGTGGCTTTGTGGAAAGAGCAGATCATAGCTTGAGGAGAGAAATCCAACAACACAGGTCACCCGGGTAGTCAAAAATTTGAATGTGCTCCACCTAGAAAAATGGAAGATAACAGTGCCCATGAACTTGGTGAAGATCCTCAGGGCACATTAATAACACCTAAGGAAGAAACTGGTCCTGGTAATGCATTATCTTTGCTACCAATCTCCGCAATGTGCAATAGACGGCCATATTGGTATATGGAAAAAAGAGGCTTACTGATTCACTACGTAGAGCAAATCTCCAATCTGAAGGAAGGTTCGTAATCAGGCCCTCTTAGATTGGACTAGTGTTTATTGCAAGTGTTGGTTAAGGAGGTGTTTTTTTGTCCTCTTCAACACCCGTCAGGGTCATAAACCCTGCTTTACATGTTCCAAGAGCATCATTTCTATGGAGAAAAGACCAAGAGTATTTCCATTTCCAGGTGAAGAAGCTGCTTGAGAGATGATGAAGGTAAGATGGGGAGCCAGGGGAAGGGAGAGGGAAGATGAAATCTGATCCTTTTCTAGCCACTGACCGCACCCGTGAGCGTCAAATAACAGAAAGGGCCGTGGCCTACTTTCTGTCCTAGTCCGACCCTGGCTGCCATAAATGCACACTCACAGGGCCCTGCGCCTGGCCTCACAGCCACAGTCACAGGCTCGTCTCCTCTGCATTAGGAGCTCTTGGCCTCACAGCCTTCAGTGGAGGCTTCAACTTAACGGGGTGGCGGGGGAAGAAGGGGATAAAAAAACTCACTTACCTGCAGGCGGGCCGCCGCCCCTCAGTCCTCTTCGGTTGTCGATTCCTAGAAGCATGAAGCACACAGGCTCCCCTAGCCAATCATGACGCTGCTGTCACCAGCATGACATCAGAGTCGGGATTTGTCTGAGCGATGTGGTTCGGCGCTCAAACAGGGAGTGGAAGCCTGTGCATATTCTCCACCCAGGCTGTGCAATACATTCGAGTGGAAAACATGCTAAGTGCGCATGACTGTTTGGCCGGCTCAAGACAGCTGGCCAAACCCTCATGGGCACTTAGAGAGTGCCCACCACTCCTCCCCTTGCTCTGGCCAGCCCAGCCCCACCCCACACCTAAGTCAGTACGGGAAAATTAAATGATAATAACATTATGTTATTATCATTTTATTTTTCCTTTTTGAACAGCTAACAGAGCAGTGGGGCAATGCTCCTCCGCCTTAGCAAAGGAGCCACCGCTGACAGCTTTTAATATCAAGAAAGACAGGCACCTGCTAATTGCAACCATCGCACAATGGACCTAATTACCAGCTTATCCTAAGTTTAAGGTTGAAGTCACAGGTTTTAAAGGCTGTGGGGGCTGCATTCTCCCCCCCCCCTATTTTCACATGCAGAAAAGAAAAAAGCAATAACGATAGCACAACTGTTTTGTGCATCTTTGTTTGTCACGCAGGTCCCTGAACGTCTGGACTTTGAGCCACATTTGTGCAGCTCCACAGCTATAACGTGGTGGCACATTTACAAACATTTTTCCCTGGTGGTGCAAACCTGCACAAAATGTTTGTTACTTACTTTCCAGCACAAAACTTGTCTGGGCCCAGATTTTCAAGCTGTCACACTTGTGCTGCATTGCGTGACAGGGAGAGAGCAGACTATCACCATATTTACTAAGATATGGCACTATCCTGCTCTCTCTCTAGTGCTGGCACATAATTAGGATGCCAAGCGCCATGCATACACCTTTGCGCCATCGTGCAAAGGTGTCTGCGTGAGTCTAGCAAAGGTTTTGTACTTGTAGGGCACCCTTCCAGTACAAAATACTATGCATACACTAATTTAAAACGTTCCCACGTTGGATGTTTACTGTACAGTGAAGCACAAATACAAAGTGGAAAAGTTAGGAGAAATAAAAGCATTTCTACTTTTTAATGCCTGCTTTTAAATGGAATTATTTGGTGCAAAACCCTGTCTAGTATTGTTAATAGATACGGTCTTGAATACAAATCTATGGTTGGATGCACGGTAACTCCAATGTGCCACCCATGGAACGCCCCCCTTGTCGGAGAGTGATGCAGAGCAGCGCTTTAAGCTGCTTTGCATTACTTTCAGGCACTTTCTAAAGCTAAACAAGTTTTGTGCTGGGAAGTAAATTTAAAAAAAAACATTTTGTGTAGGTTTGGGTCATTTTTGTGACGCAAACCCAGTGCAAAATGTTTGTAAATCTGCTCCTGGGCCTTAATATCAAAATGGGCTAACTACCACACTTAAGAATTTGGTTAGAATACTCAAAACACAGAAGGTTTCTGTAACAGCAGAATGTGAATGGAGACAGGGAAAAGAGACTCCAGTCTCTGGTGCTGGGCATATCGTGGATTCACAGAAGTGGGGGTATCATGTTGAAGTTTCCATTGGATTCCTGTGGCTTTCACTAGTTTGTGATTCTGCTTTATTATGATCACACTCCCAGCCAAGGACATCTGTTTATTTATATTATTCATTCATTCATTAATCTTTATTCGGTTTTGAGGCAAAACAAACCATAAAAATAACTTCATAAAATACAATAAAATCAAACAGGATGATAAAATCCAACACATTAAAAAGTCAAGCCACAATAATAAAAAACATATGTCTCTTATGAGGTTACACATTATTAAATGGATTAAAGACCAATAGACGATCTCAATTTAGCAGACCTATATAAATAACTTGCAACTGCAGAGCATGTATAAGGGCCAAGAAGCCTCTGCAAGTACATTAGAGCAGATCTAGCCTGTCTAAAATTCCGCGGCTTAAGCAGTAGAACAAGGAAACGTGTCCACAAGTGTTTATAGAAACTAAAGAACATAATAAAGTGCATAGTGCCTTGAGGTGAAACTAAATCTTAAAAGGTAGGAACTAAGACAAGAAACATGTGATCAACCATTGGAGATGCAAAGGATACGAGGCATCAGATTCAATCTAAAATGGGTTAATAGAAAGTGATGTGTTGTAAACGGTGATATCCTCTTTGTGGACATGTAGTCAAGTAGCCATGTCATGTAGATTATAAGGTAGATTTATTGAAGAGGATATCTCTGAGTTACAGGTTACAGGTTAGGTATAAATAGCCCCACCAGGAGCAGCATCCTCACTGCTCAGCCCACCAGAACTGACATTCTTACCAACCAGGCACAGATCCACATTCCATTACATCACACTCACACTGGCTGAGCAGTAGAGAACTGGGAACTATGGAAAGGATGCACTATAACAACATCAATTTACAACACATCTCCTCCCTTTAGAGAAATAAATGAAAATAAAAACAGGATGAAAAATGGGAAACAAAACAATCAATATGTCCTATAAATATTCAACCACATAAATCAACAACACAGGTAAATAAACTGCAGGACCGGGGAACTACTCACACCCTCCACTGCACACAGTTAATCCTTATCCCCTGAGGAAGGATACATACAACATCAGGATGCAACACACAAAGCCCTCCTTATAATGCATGACGCATTCAGACTCAGTGCAACATTAGGGTGCAGCACACATGCCCCAACAACTTCTGCATAGCACATGCAGACTCAATGCAACATAGGGTGCAACACACATGCCCCTACAACCTCTCCTTAACCCCTTAGGAAGGATCATTTCAAATTATAAACTGAACACCACTCACCCCCCTACTGCATACAACAATAGGACCGGGGAATGTACTCAAAACATATCACCACTTCACTTCTCTTCTGCATATAACAACAGGAACATGGTTAAGTACTAAAAACGCGGATTCAATCAGAACCACTTCACCCCCCTTCTGCATACCACAACAGGACCAGGGTTAAGTACCAAAAACACGGATTGAATCACCACCACTTCACCCTCCCTTCTGCATACCACAACAGGACCAGGGTTAAGTACCAAAAACACGGATTGAATAACCACCACTTCACCCCCCTTCCGCATACCACAACAGGACCAGGGTTAAGTACCAAAAACATGGATTGAATCACCACCACTTCACCCTCCCTTCTGCATACCACAACAGGACCAGGAGTACATCTCATCACGACTTAATCCCCCTTCTGCATACCACAACAGGACCAGGAGTACATCTCATCACGACTTAATCCCCCTTCTGCATACAACAACTGGACAAGGAGTACATCGCATTACCACTTCACCCCCCTCCTCCATACGACAACGGGATCAGGGGTATGTACCCAAAACACAACCTCTAACATAACTACCACACACTTCACCCAAACTCCTGTACTTATTCTTCTTAAGCTTAAATCACTCTTTCTTCTTTATTTCTTGCAGACTTCATTTTCCTCTTCATTCTCAATTTCACGCGTAGGTTAGTTTCCAACTCGTCACCAGTGTTGTAAATGAAGATATCCTCTTTGTGGGCATGTAGTCAAGTAGCCATGTCATATAGATTATAAGGTAGATTTATTGAAGATAATGTCTCTTAGCTACAGGTTACGACCCAGGGTTAGGTATAAATAGCCCCACCAGGAGCAGCATCCTCACTGCTCAGCCCACCAGAACTGACATTCTTACCAACCAGGCACAGATCCACATTCCATTACATCACACTCACACTGGCTGAGCAGCAGAGAACTAACAAACTATGGAGAGGATGCACTATAACAACATCAAGTTACAACATGCAGTCTATTTTATGTCACATATATCAAGTGTGTTTCAATAAGAGTTACAGTTTTCAGAAGAATAAAAAATGTAACCGAAGATTTTCTCAGTTGCATTTCTTCATTAATGGCAGCTCTATGCATTAAAAAGGTGTCCTTGTACATGCCACGTCAGTTTTAACAATTGAATCCAGCTTGAGAAACAGGTAGAGATGACCAAGTTCCTAAATAACATGATATATTTATCCAGGGAATATCGCAACCGAATCCAGCCTGAGACAGTCCTTAATAATCTACCAGTTAAATCCTCCATCTTTTGCCATATAGAAATCCAGAATAAGAGAAGACATGGTTCAATAATGTCAGAGATATAACCGTGGCCGAGTTCCTCGTGTGTAACATATGAGGAACAACTTTGAGATAAAAATCTGATTTCTTCAGTTTGCAAGGAGGGACTATTTGTGTATTCCCAGATATCAGATCCATAGGAAGCAATGGCTACACATGTTTGCATGATAAATCTTAATCATGGCTTCAATAGGTTATTACCTAACCTTATGGCAAAATCAAAAATCTACGAAACTGATCTAGAAAAGAGTTGTCTTTTACTTGAAGAGACTGGATCAGTTGTGAGAGGAGCAGGGGCGGCTGGGAATCTTTGAAAGTGGTGAGGCAAGCAAAGTGCCCCACCGCTTCCCAAAAACCAAAATTAAACAACCCCTCCCTCCAAAAGCCAAAAATAAAACAGCCCCTCCCTCCAAAAGCCCAAAATAAAACAACAAGCATCATACAACACAAACACAAACTAAATCACTACACTTTACACTAATATTTAAAAAAAATAAAAGAAAATTAAATGTTACTTGCCAGGGGCTGCGCGTCCTCCTCGGTGTTCTTCTGCAGTCTGTGGCACGAGTCGAAGAGCTCCCTTACTTAGTATGAGCCAGACCCACTTTAGACTGCTCTATTCAATCCCACGCAGGGCTTTAAGTGGGATGAAAAAACTGGGGGGGGGGTCTCTCAAAGGGACGTGGTCAATGTAATTAAGGGTGTGGCTTAAAAACATGTAAGCTAAAAATCTGTGCTTAGCATAGTGTGCCGCCCGACTTGTATTTTGCTGTTTCTGTCATTGCATCCAGATCTATGATACAACAAGTAAAATTATACCTACAACAAGTCAGGACTATTGGTTTTGTCAATGATTGATAGTTGCATAAGATAAATAAGCAGCAACTATGGCTTGTTATATGTAATATTGAAAAAGCTTCCACTTAAAGCCCTGGTGACACCACGACAATGTTGCTGCTCCTGAGTTTCAAAAAGAGAAGGGGAATCCAGAGAGAAAATTACTCTCTTTAAAGGATTTCCCTTCCCTTACAAGGCTCACCTGGCATGACGTCATGCCGTAACTTCTCCGCTAGTGAGAAGTGAGCAGTGTGAGCAGGCGCACATCGATGTGCCTGCTGTCACTGCAGTCCGGAAAAAAACAGACCGCCTGTGCCAGGACACAAAACAGAGGCCGATAGAGACCCGTTTCGAGGCCTTCTTTAAAAAACTGCCAGGACTCAGCACCAGTGAGAACCGGCCCACTTAAAGCCCTGATCCCACGTGCCATAAATGATTCAGTTTTCTTTCTAAGTCCCTTAAGGTTTGTAGGGATAATGACTGAGCTGGATAGAAGAACCGGGCATTCCGGCTTAATCGACTCTCAAAGCAGTATGCTGTATGCTAAATGTGTGGAATAAAACAAATGACTGAAAAGGTGGAACAAGCTAGGCAGATGATAGAGCGCTTACAGCACTCTAAATTGTAGGGGTGCACTATACTCCTGATACAAACGCACTCATATGTATTTTTGTCGTGTGAAGTGTTTTATGATTATTAAGATGCATTTATTCACGTTATATTAGTATTAAAATGAAGTGAGCACATTTAAGTAGGATTTTGGGTGTATTAGAAAACATAATTCCTGTATGTGTAATGTGCAGGACGACATTGTACTCATATAATGTAACCATGTTGAGTTTAAGTTACCCGATTTGTAGGCCCAAATTGTAGGTTGTTTTGAGTTTCGTTTCTCCTTGGTTGCTCAAGAATTAATTAAATAAATTCTGGTGTGCTCGAAGACAGTGTGTTCTCATCCTACTGCAGGTGCAGGAATTAGACCTCGTTATTCTTAGATTTAAGGAGATACTCGGAATGTCTTTGAAGAAGACTGAAAGGCGAGAAGGGAGGACGCCTTCGTGCTTAGCTTATCTGGGAACCAAGGCCACTGGAAGAAGAGTCAACTAATTAAAGCTTCTGTGGAAACTTACTGAAAAATGTTGCAAGTGGAAAAGTTTAACACATGACGTATTGTGGGTTGAACATTGTCTTTTTGTATGATGCGCAGGGACAGATTCGTGAGACTTCTACCAGCTTTCGGAAGAGAAGGAGTATCTTAGAGCGAGCTCCATAGCTTTAAGCTATCAGACCCATTTGACGTGAGTACTTCTTAGGAAGTCAACACGTGCTGACACCTTTGGGATATGATACAAGGTAGATAGGTAGGATCCTCATTGAGAGTAGAGTAGGGAAAGATTTTGCTCCTTCTTAAATGAAAAGAGAATTGGACTCCGCTTCTATTCTTTGCTGTATTTTGATTTTGGAGTTCATCATATTATGCCTTCTGTGCCGAATGACTTATATTCGTAAAATCGGCTCTGTATTGATTTTCCTGTACCTCTATACTCTAATATTGAGATGTGTTTATATTCAATTATTTTTGGCCTTATAATAAATCCACAAAACTTAAAGTCGGAGTCTGTGGTCTATTACAGCATGACTAAATCGAAAGTATAATCTTGAATTGTTTTCCTCCCTTCTACCACTTTTAGCAGGCAAATAAAAGACCATCTGCATTAAATTTAGTAGGGAAAAGTAGGAGTAAAGGTTGGCGTAATCAAATGGTAGCAGAGGATGGTTTGCCTCTAAGAGTGAGGGGAGAAAGAGAGTAGGAGTAGGGTCGGAAGAACATTAAGGCCCTGGACACGGAGTAGACGACGGCGGACATTGATGGAAGTCGGCGGACGTTGACGGTGCGGCGGAAACAGTGGTGGCGTGAGTATGGAATTGTGTGGTGTGTTAGATTGCGGTGATTAAATATTTGTGTGATGTCTTGCGGAGTTGAGATGCATGTCGAGTGATTGTGAGTTTATTGGTTTACTGGTTCGGACACGTGCAAATCAGGAAGTTTGGTTAGCGGACTCAAGAGAAGTCCAAGATCCCGAGGTAGTTTTGTATTTGTAATTGTCTGATCAAAATTGTGGGTGTCGTGAAGCGCTATCGATGATCCACTTGTGATAGGGAACTTTGTGTGAAAGGAGTACGTCGCAATAGAAAGCCTCAGGTACCGGGGGTGAACTATGGCGATTGAGTGACCGACGCAGGTCGGGGGTCACAGCGGATGAATGTTCTTGTAAGAGTGTTCTATCGATCTTTTAGAGGACGTACAATTACTTGTTTATGTAACTGTAAGTTATTGTGACTGTGTTAGGAGCAGTTACTTGGTTTAATAGCTTTTGGATATACAGTTACTTGTAGTGTGAATGTGTGAGTGAATGAAATTGTAAAGGAGGGTGAGCCGCTGCAAAGAGCGAGTAGCGACGTCAGTGTGCGCCGCGCTGGGATTGGTCGGTTAGTGTGATGCTGCGCTGGGATTGGTGGAAGTTCGTTCGAAGCTGAGTATTGAATTTGGAGGGCAAACAATCGATTTTCAGGATGAGATGTTTTAGGGTGCTGCGGGATTTGTGTAGAGGTGATGCAGGAGTGGTGACATGGGTAGGAGAAGAAGCTCCGCCTGAGGATACACCGGCGCATTATATGGCAACAAATGTAGGACTCCATACTATAGTTTGGCTTCAAAATTGGCATAAAATTACAGAAAAAGAAGGGGAATTGGCTTTTCCTCGTTATGGGTCATTTTGTATGGAGGTGCTGAATCAGCTAAGAGGAGTGATGTCTGCTCTGAAACCTCCGCCTAGACCAACTCAATTTGAGGCATTGGATGCTTGGATGAGAGCAGCAATGGCAAAGAGAAGGGAAGCTTCTCAGGGAAGAATGAAAAAAGCAATGAAGGCATATCAGGATGCCAGGTGGGATGCACAGCTGAAGAGATGGAGAGTAGACACCATAGAGGGAGAACGATTGTATCCATTTCGGTTGTTAGAAGAAGCGTCTAAAGGGCAAAGTAAGACAGAAGAGGAAAGTGATACAGATGACAGTTTTCTAGATAGACTGCTAGCAGAACGTCCTCCACCTGATGACTCTAGACTGGAGACGGAGAGAACACAGCAATCAGAGGAAATTCTACGGGTGAGACAAACAGGTTCAGAAGATCAGACCACAGGAGTCAGGGGAGGATTTCAGTGGAAATGAGAAGAATTCCAGGAGGGTCTGGAGGGATAGGGTACACAACTTCGGAGTCAGGAGAGACTGCCTGTAACAGGCGATTACCAGAAGCTCTTTCGGTACCAGTTACTATTGGACCGGTGGTTTCAATATATAACCCCAGAGAGAGAACAAGGGAAAGTCAACAACAGACAGAACAAGGTGAAGAGACTATATCTGGAGGGAGTCTTACCATGAGTGAGACGGGCATGGCTCAGGTACCAGTGGAAGCCAGTACTCCACTGCCAGCTACGGCTGATCCTTCAAGGATGGACAGTGGGTCAGAACGAAGATGAACAGGAGCTTTAGCAAATTCTGAGTCAGCCATCAGAATGTGGGTTCCACCGGTGAGGGAGTCACAGATATTGAATGATGAATTGGGGTTGAAACAAGAAGCACCTAGGGTACCTTTCGGGCCACAGTATGTGTGTGAGGGTAACCATTGGAGAAGTCGAAGTTGTGAAAGAAAAAGTCGCCCAGTTGTGAGGATGAAGGAGAGTGGGGGTCCAAGGAGAACACAAAGTTGTGACAGGGAGGAATTGGGAAGTGAAAGAGGTCAGAAGGTTTTACAGGTTGCAAAAAAGGCACCATTGTTAGATGTGGTAAGATTAAAAGCAGAAATAGATGAAGTGATAGAAGGGAATCTGCCATGGGAGAGAATTGACACATATGACTCCAGCGAATTGCTATTTGTAGCTAAAGATGTTACCAGAAAGCCAAAGCGAGCTCATGATCCATTGTCCCAGTTGGCACAAAAGTATGAGGTAGATCTAACAAAGACTAAAATAATGCAGGGAACTTGCAGATTGCATTATACGGATAAGGAATTGGAAGAGAAGCGAACGGTAGGATTAAGGGCACAAATTAGGGAATTGGTGATAGGGATGCGAGCGTGGAGAGCATTAGACAAATGGGAAGAGAGGTGGGCCAAAAAGAAAAGTGTCAAGAAAGGAATAGGAGACACTCCGCCAGCAGGACATTACCCTTTGAGAGAAGTGCAAAATGGGGGGTACGTTCATGTGCCATGGAGCAGGGGTGATTTGGCAGCATTAACCAATGATTTTCCTCGGCTGAGGGAAAAACCTGCTGATTGGTATAAGCAAATAGACCGGTTTGTCAAGATCTCGAAGGTGCTTTGGATTGATTTGAATACCTTGTTTGATATAGTGGTCCCAGGAGATTTATGGACGGCATGTAAAGTTGCCATTGATTGGCCCGCTGTAGAACCACCCAGAGACCCGAAGAATCATGGTCCTTCTCCCGAAGTAATGAAGAAATATGAGCAAGTGATTACATGGTTACAATCCAAGGTAGCTCCGCAAACGGTTGCTTGGCTTAAAATCGATCGTACTACTCAAGATTCTAAGGAGTCGGTACATGATTATTATGAGAGACTTTTAGTGGCTTTTAAACAGCATAGTGGATTGGATACAATTGAGCAGAAAGATATGGGACAGTTTGTCTCAAAGTTTGTGCTAGGACTAAGATCTGATATTAGCTTGATGATACAAACACATTTGATATGTTGGCAGAATAAGACGGTGGATGAAATCCTACGTTATGCAAAATACTGTAGTGATCAAGTAGAATCGGCACAAAAGAAATTGAAAGACAAGTTGATGTGGGTGCAGTTGAGGAATGCCGAAAGGCCTGATCAGATGCAAGGGGTTGGAGGAGCGATGGGTCGAGGTAGAGGAAGTGGTAGAGGAATGGGTCAACAGATGGTAACCCAACCTGGAGAAGGAAGAGGCAGGGGAATGGATGTAGGTACAGGAGGTGATTGGGTGGCGAACCAAAAAGAAGGTCACTGCTTGTCATTATTGTCACAAAATCGGTCATTGGAAGCGCGAGTGTCGATTGAATCCAGCCAATCAATTGCAGAATGAGGGAGAGGGACAGATGTCAGAGCCTTTGAATACTGTAACTAGACCTAGGTCTATGTATGGGGCAGGATATGAGCCGCAAATGCAGATTCCTCAGCCTCCAAGAATACCTACTCATAATCAGGTGTATCATCAGATGCCCTATTTTGAAATACGAGACAGATCTGACCAACCACAAGATCTTCATGAGTGTCAGAGGGGGTGCAGGAAGAATGCCCTTTGGATGCGATCCTGGAAGTAGATCAGAATGGACAGTTTGTAGATGCAGAGGTGAACGGACACTCTGTTACCTTCTTATTAGATACTGGAGCTGCGCGCTCCACAGTAAGAACTGAAGAGGTTCCAAATTTGTCCCTGTCAGGACAAACGATCCAAGTGGTGGGAGTTACCAATCAGAAAATGACTAACCCATTGACAAATGAGTTACCTGTGAGGATAGGAGAGTTCCGAGACAAACATCAATTTGTAGTTTGCAATTCAAGCCCAGTCTGTCTGTTGGGACGAGACCTTTTGTGTAAACTAAATTGTACCATATCTTGCACTCCGAGGGGTGTGGAGTTGCAAACCTGTGATGATGACGCTGATTTTAAAATGGCTAATATGAGCTTGTGTACGGAAATGTTCGTGGTTCTTACGATAGAGGAGTTGCCACATGATTTGAGAGATTCGGTTTCTCCAAAAGTGTGGGTACTCACGGGTGAGGAGATAGGATTGATTCGAGGGGTTGAACCTGTTAAGATACAGGTCAAACCAAATGCAGAATTTCCACGAACTCCGCAGTATAAATTAACTCCAGAAACTGTGGCTGGAATAAGACCTGTAATTGAGTCTATGATTGCACAAGGCATTCTCAAAGAAATACGAGGAAGTCCCTGCAACTCACCTATTATGGGACTGCAGAAGCCTAGCGGCAAGTACAGAATAGTACAGGATTTGCGCAGAGTTAATGAAATCGTGATTCCATGTTGTCCTGTGGTACCGAATCCAGCTGTTATTCTGTTCCAAATACCATGTGAAGCAGAATGGTTTACAGTCATAGATTTATGTCAGGCATTTTTCTCCATACCATTGCATGAAGACAGCCAATTTTTATTTGCATTTAGGATGGACGATCGTGTGTTAACATGGTGTAGAATCCCTCAAGGGTATACAGAAAGCCCCTCTATTTTTAGTCAGAGCCTGAAGAAGAATCTTGAAGGGCTGATGATGCCCCAGAACTCAGTCCTAGTGCAGTATATTGACGACCTTTTGGTCACTTCAGAGACTGAGGATGCTTGCAGAATTGATACTGTGGCTTTGCTGAATCATTTGGCAGACAATGGACACAAAGTGTCTCCGAACAAACTCCAGTATTGTCTGAGTGAAGTGCAGTATTTAGGTCACCGGATTGAGAAAGGGAAACGGAGGGTGTCACCAGATCGCATAGAGACGATTCTGCAAATGGGAACTCCAAAAACACAAAAAGAAGTCCGCATGTTTTTGGGAATGGTCGGCTATTGTCGACAGTGGATCCCAAATTTTTCCTTGCAAGCAAAGCCACTGTTGAGATTGACTCGAAAGGACATTAGCGATCCGGTACCATGGGATGATGACTGCCTGAGAGCCTTCCTCGAGCTGAAAGAGAGCCTATGTCGCGCTCCAGCTCTGGGAATGCCGGATTATAATAAAGCGTTTTCGCTCTTCTGCTGTGAAAGGGAAGGATGTGCGTTAGCGGTCCTTGTACAGACACATGGAGATGCTCGCAGACCAGTGGCTTACTTTTCAGCTACATTAGATCCAGTAGCTTCTGCGTTGCCCAGATGTCTCAAATCCGTTGCTGCAACAGGTGTCAGCATTGAAAGATGTGAAGGCATAGTGATGGGTCATCCGCTTATTGTTTATGTGCCTCATTCAGTAGAGTTGCTAATGACAAGAACTAAGACACAGTATTTAACAAAATACCAGACTTACAAAGTATGAGCAGGTTATATTGGCTTCTGAAAATGTCACTCTGAGACGTTGTACCACCTTGAATCCTGCTACATTGTTACCTCTTCCGCAAGAAGAGGAAGAAGATTGTGAAGAGCATGACTGCCTGGATGTTACTGAGCTATCTACCAAACCCAGACCTGACATTGTTGATGAACCTCTGCCTGAAACTGATTTGATTCTTTTTGTTGATGGTTCATGCTTAAGAGACAATGAAGGGTGTTTGAGAGCAGCGTTTGCTGTGTGCACAATCTTGGGGGTGGTGGAAGCTGCCTGTTTGAAAGGAGTATACTCTCCTCAGGTAGCCGAAATTATTGCTTTGACAAGTGCCTGTATCATTTCAAATGGAGTCCGAGTGACTATCTATACGGACAGCCAATACGGGTTTGGAGTGGTTCACGACTTTGGCCAGTTATGGTCACAGAGGGGATTTTTGACATCTTCAGGATCCCCAATCCGTAATGGAGAATTTGTGCGCCAATTGTTGGAAGCTTTGCAAAAACCCAAAGAGATAGCTGTAGTAAAATGTTCAGCCCATGGAAGGGGAGAGGACTTTGTTACAAAAGGAAATAACTATGCCAATGAAGTAGCGCGTTTTTGTGCTATACATGCTTGTGTTTTCAATGGAACATATGTAGGAGAGAGCACAGAAGAGACTGAGCTCAGCATGATGTTAGCTATAGCCGATACCTGGGATGAGGTAAAGCGACTGCAGGATGAAGCCTCAGAGGAGGAAGTTGCATCATGGGTCAGAGCAGGCTGCGAAAAGAGAGAAGATGGCATTTGGGTGTCAACAGATGAGAGAACAGTATTACCTAACTGTCTATTGAGCCCAATGGCAAGGCAGATTCACGGAGTGGTTCATCTTGGGAGAGATGCCATGGTGCGAGTGTTCAGGCAAACTTGGTTCAACCCACGATTTCATGTGCATGCTGATGCGGTGTGTCACAGGTGTGTTATATGTCAACAAATGAATGTTGGAAAGAGAACTGTGGTTAAAATGAGTCATATTGGAAGATCAGGAGGGCCTTTTAATAGGATACAGTTGGACTTTATTGAGATGCCTAGGTGCAATAGGCTGAGATATGTTTTGCTGGTAGTGTGTATCTTTTCGCGTTGGGTTGAAGCCTATCCAACTAGACGATGTGACAGTCTCACAGTGGCAAAACTGTTGTTAAGGGAACTGATAATACGCTTTGGATTTCCGACCTCAGTTGAGACAGATAGAGGAACACACTTCCATAGTGAAATCATGAAATTGTTATGTACAGCTCTAAACATTGATCAGAGATGGCACTGTAGTTACAGGCCTGAGGCATCTGGCCTTGTGGAGCAGATAAATGGCACAATCAAGATGAGGGTGTCGAAGGTTTGTTCGTCAACTTCATTGAAGTGGCCAGATGCGCTACCATTGGTATTGATGAGTCTGCGTAGTACTCCTGATAGGAGGACAGGACTCTCCCCTCATGAGATAAGGATGGGAAGAGCTATGCGATTGCCTATGGTGCCAGCTACAGCACTGATAAACATCACAGACAATTTGGTTTTGGATTATTGTAGGGGACTGGCTGATGTGGTTAATTCTGTGTCCCACCAGGTCGAGACTGCGACTGCATCCACCTCGAGAGACCTGCTGCATGATCTTAATCCTGGTGACTGGGTGCTTGTTCGAAAGCACGTGAGGAAGAGCTGCCTTGACGCTCGCTGGCGAGGACCATACCAGGTGATCTTGGTTACAAGTACAGCTGTGAAGTGCGGAGGATTGCCAAACTGGATCCACGCTTCGCATACTCGTCGCGTTCCAGAACCTGAGGAGGCAACGATTCCTCTTGCTGAAAATGCTACAGAAAATGAAGAAACAGGTCAGGTCGTAAGAATTCTTGACGGGGCTGAACAACCAACTGAGCAAGAAGAAAGAGATTCAGCTGCTCCAGAGTTGAGTTCAGATCCGGAGATAGACAAAATTGCAGAAGTGAACTTTGAACCAGATCAAAGTGAACGGCCTGGTGCAGAAGGATCAGATCGAGAGGAAGAGAGAACAGGTGCGGAAGCAGAAAAGTGGCCAACAAGAAAAGAAAGGCTGAACATAAGGCTTGCATCTGAGAAAAATCTCGCTCCAATTCCTGAAACGTCTGAATCAGATCAAAGTGAAACTGAGGAAAGATCGGATGGTCTAAGATGATCCAGAAGAGAGAGGATACCGTCTCAAAAGTACGCCTCTCCTGAGTGGACGTACCTGGCTGCAAATGCAGAGACCGAAGAATTCCGGAAGGTTGGGGACTGGTACAGTAAGTTACGGAGGGGAAACCCTATCGATTGAAATTCAGCTGTTGGTCCCTGGAGTTGAAGTCTTCGGAATCCTAACTTTGACAGTCCCCGACCCACCAAGGCTAAGTGGTTTGCGTTTTTTGATTCTTAACCAGGTTGCTTTCCCCACATTTGGTCGACAGCCCACTGCACAGGAACTGGGAGAGATTCGTGCAGAAATTCTGCAGCTTGTTCTTACCATACTTGGATCTAATATCATTAATGATGAAGCTTGAACTTTGAAAGAAGAACTCATTAGGCTTTAGAAAGAAGATAACCTAGGCCCGAGTGGAAGAAGATTTAAACTAGGGATTTTCAATAGAAGAAGAACTGAGGGCTAGGGCTGACTACATCTCTACAATAGGCCATAGATACTGGACTGAACATTGCAATAATCGAATGGGAAAAGGAAAATAAAAAGACATTGTAAATACCAAAATAAGGCAAGAAGAAAAGAAAAGAGACTTTGATTTGTTTGCGCCTCGAAACCAAAGGTGGTTCAAAATGGAATCTGGAAATCCAAGACGCAAGCAGAAATGCATAATTGGTACCCTTATCGTTGTGGTACTTATTGTCATAACTGTGGTGATTATTACATCTTTGGTTGAGTCACACGATGCCGAAAGGAATGGGGAACAGACGACACTTACCCCACCTACTTCAGAGTTCGAAGAGGGTGCATCCGCAAAAGATAGAGTGATGATTAGGGAAACTAGTTGAATGTTACATGTAGATCTGTCAAAAGGTGATTTCATGCTGAATGCATATGCTCGTTTGTTGTATGAGTATGTTGATACAATGGAAGTGAAAGATTGCTATGTGTGTATGCAACTGCCAGCATCCGTAGAAGAAGGCATTCGATACCATCACTTACCTGTGACCTATGGCATTACATGCAGCGTGTTATTGAGTATGTTTTATAGCAAGGCACATTTTGAGTACTACTTCTCCAATTATGATGTGGTACTCTCAGAAGTTCCGGTTCTTAAATACATGAATAAATATGATTACTATAAGCAGGTAGAAAGGATGTCTGCATATTTTGTGCCTACTATTACCTTAGATACATCTTATGCCCATAGACACAATTTGACCTGCATGTTAACCGACATTGAAAAGAAGTTTGTGGACCAGATAGAAGATCGACATAGGCAGACCTTATTTAGGCCAGATCCGAAGCACAAGGTAATCCCATGGACATAGGAAGAATTAGATCATAAGGCAAAGGGGAGTTCTGGTCCAATAGCTTTAGATTTCCAGCAGAGAGGAAGACTGTGCATTAGACACTCGTCCACATATTATGACAAAATATTTGTGGGTGAGAGTGACTGTGAACAATTTTCTTGATTGAAGAATCCATTAGAAAGGCGCTGTTGGATAAATTGACCATAGTGCCAAATGTGTACTTTGTGTGCGGTAAAAATGCTTATGTGAAATTGCCCAAAAATTGGTATGGGACATGTTATTTGGCTGTGGTATTCCCCAAGATCTTCCATGTGGAGGATTTATGGCCTTTGGAAGGGAAGAGATCTCATAGAGGAAAACGTGGTGCAAGTGCTGGAGAAATGATTGGGGATGTATTTGGAGCTATGATACCTAGTTTGGGTGTGATTTTGAATGATGTGAAGATTAGAAAGCTGGCAACTCTAGTAGATAAGCTCTCTGTGAATACGGCCCAAATCCTATTACTGGTTGATGGGGAGATGGTTTCGATAAGGGCTATGGTTCTTCAAAATCGTCTTGCTTTAGATGTATTATTAGCAAAAGCTGGAGGAGTCTGTAAATTATTGAAAGTTCAACAGTGCTGTACTTATATTCCTGACAATAGTCAGGATAGAAGGAAGTACATTAGCAATATTTCAGAGATCCATCAAGATTTACGTGATCTAGCTGCTGATGGACTCTGGGAACAAATTGGCAAGGGATTTGGCAAGATAGGAAGCTGGTTTGGAAGTTTGGGACAAGGAATAATGGGATACATCTTGAAACCTATTATAATAGCTGTCATTTGTATAATTGTACTGTTGGGAGTCATTAAGGCTTACAAATGGCAAAGGGCACGACATGCTGAGAATTCTTTGAAAAAGCGAGAGCAACAATTAGAACGACTGCAGGACAGTCATTATCTGCATCTGAAAGGGTTGGAAAGATTTAGACAGGGATGGCAAGCTACAACCTCTGTTTAGGTCGGTCTCTTCTACAAGGAGAAACTTATAAGAAGGTAAAAAGGTTGGTGTTATGACACTAGTCATAAGAGGGGGGAACTGATAGAGCGCTTACAGCACTCTAAATTGTAGGGGTGCACTATACTCCTGATACAAACGCACTCATATGTATTTTTGTCGTGTGCAGTGTTTTAGGATTATTAAGAAGCATTTATTCACGTTATATTAGTATTAAAATGAAGTGAGCACATTTAAGTAGGATTTTGCGTGTATTAGAAAACATAATTCCTGTATGTGTAATGTGCAGGACGACATTGTACTCATATAATGTAACCATGTTGAGTTTAAGTTACCCGATTTGTAGGCCCAAATTGTAGGTTGTTTTGAGTTTTGTTTCTCCTTGGTTGCTCAAGAATTAATTAAATAAACTCTGGTGTGCTCGAAGACAGTGTGTTCTCATCCTACTGCAGGTGCAGGAATTCAACCTCGTTATTCTTAGATTTAAGGAGATACCCGAATGTCTTTGAAGAAGACTGAAAGGCGAGAAGGGAGGACACCTTCGTGCTTAGCCTATCTGGGAACCAAGGCCACTGGAAGAAGAGTCAACTAATTAAAGCTTCTGTGGAAACTTACTGAAAAATGTTGCAAGTGGAAAAGTTTAACACATGACGTATTGTGGGTTGAACATTGTCTTTTTGTATGATGCGCAGGGACAGATTCGGGAGACTTCTACCAGCTTTCGGAGGAGAAGGAGTATCTTAGAGCGAGCTCCATAGCTTTAAGCTATCAGACCCATTTGACGTGAGTACTTCTTAGGAAGTCAACACGTGCTGACACCTTTGGGATATGATACAAGGGAGATAGGTAGGATCCTCATTGAGAGTAGAGTAGGGAAAGATTCTGCTCCTTCTTAAATGAAAAGAGAATTGGACTCCGCTTCTATTCTTTGCTGTATTTTGATTTTGGAGTTCATCATATTATGCCTTCTGTGCCGAATGACTTATATTCGTAAAATCGGCTCTGTATTGATTTTCCTGTACCTCTATACTCTAATATTGAGGTGTGTTTATATTCAATTATTTTTGGCCTTATAATAAATCCACAAAACTTAAAGTCGGAGTCTGTGGTCTATTACAGCATGACTAAATCAAAAGTATAATCTTGAATTGTTTTCCTACCTTCTACCACTTTTAGCAGGCAAATAAAAGACCATCTGCATTAAATCTAGTAGGGAAAAGTAGGAGTAAAGGTTGGCGTAATCACAGACATGCTTACTGGTCTACAGGCTGCTCTCCGTCTGCTTTGTCACTTCCGGGGTCACTGCCCACCATAAAACGCCATGGAGCAGTTTAAACCACACTTACATGAAGTAACCTGATGTTAATTAACACCGCAGGATACTTTAGTAACACCACCCGGGCAGTTTATGTAATGTGGACCTCAGAGTTACACACTTTGCTCCCTCGCAAAGTTAAGTGAATTTGCAGAAACATGCAGTTTGCCTGCTTCGAGCTGAGTCCTGGAAAGCTAAACACTACATCGTCTGGCATGATTGCTGGCAGTTATGTACACCCCCAACTCGAAGCAGCTTCGAATCTCGGAGAAGGCAAAAGGGAAAGCCTTACATTTTGTGGGTAGCCTGTTTATACTCAGTAGTGGAGAAGTCAGGACTCCCTTCGAAGGTGGCGCTCCCAGGCTCTGACCTGCCCTGACCAGCCGCCGCTGTACTCTCTTATACTTAATGTCTCTTTCCCTTCTAGCAGTCTTTCCTCGCTTTCTCTCTCCCTCCTTCTTTCTTATCCCTTCCTTCTACCTTCATCTCTTCCTTCATCCCTTCCATCTTTCCCTCCCTCCCTGCCATGATTGCTCGTGTCTCCACTGCCTCTTTGCCGTAACATGTCTGGAGAGGTGAGCCACTTGCCTTAATATCAAACGGTTTACAGCTTTGAAAGTGAATCAGAGTCGGACCCAGTGGCAGATTGGGGGCGGGTTGAGTGATCTCTTGTGGCTGATGCGCTTCATTCCTGAATTCAGCTGAAGGCCACAGAGCTGCACGTTCAATCTTTCACATGCTCAGCTACACCACTCAGACCTCACAGAGCGCCTTCCGTGCCTCGAGGCGCACTGCAGGGTTGAAGCCGGAGAGGACATGACAGAGGGTCATCCTATCTCCATCTTTCAAACACTGGTCAATATGTGAGCGCGAGCCTGCCGGGGCATCCTTCACATGTGGCAGTAGCTGCGACATGCAGTATGAGGTCTTTGGGAGCCCTGACTTCAAGTTACCGACCCCGCATTTACAGACAATCTGATTTCAGGCCTGCCATTTGTCAATGACTAAATACAGGTGGGCTGAGCTGCATGCGAGCAATTGTTTCCTTCTTGGACAGACAGACTGCAAAACAACTCATTCCAAGTTCTAAACAGGAAACAAAGAACCGCTCACCATTAGTTTGGTTTGCACAGCATATAATGCTTCACTTTGGGAAAAATACGTTGAGTATTTACTCACCCCATCCAACCACCAGTCCACTCTCTTACCCATACCAGGGCATGGGCCCTAACCAATCCAGATGCTGCTCTTGCTATTAACCAGCATGAGGGAAGCACCAGGATTGGATGGAGCGGGTTGGCTAGACACTCCTGCAGGCCTTGGAGGCCTGTGCTTGCTCGCCAACCAGCTGTCTAAGACAGTTCGGGTTGGAGAGATTCAAAGTGTGCATGACAGGCTGGCCATCACAAGACAGCCGGGCAAACTGACATGTGCATTTTGGAGTGTCTACCGAGCCATAGCCCCAGTCCTCCATGGTGCCAATCAGCAGCAGAGGAAACGCCCCCAATTTCTCTTGGCTGAGGGCAGGCTGCACCTCCCATTGGTAAAAAATAAAATGGCAATGAAATAATTATACATGGCTGGCAGAGGGCGGGGGACGATGCTCCTCCGCCCTCATGAAGAACCAGCCACTGTCAAAATGAGCCCATAGGTACGAAAAACAGTGGACTTTATTAATGTGATGGTCCTTAACTTAAAAAACTGGAGACTATAATAGACCTGAGGCCCACAGTCATATGTGATTTACTCAATTTTGTGCTAAAATCTAAACTATTCATGAACACAGCAAAGGAATGTAAAAGTGTGTATTATTCATTATACAAGCAACACGTGGCATCACATTTCTACCAGCAATGGATTACATTACGTCATTTGTGGAACATAGCTATTTGATATGATGGATTACATAAACCAGAGTGGTGATGTAGGCAAATCACTATACTTGTTGTAGTTACAGTAGTCCTCAGAGGGTTTGTATGAGATGGGTGGGCTTGTGGCATCTTTTGGCGAGGGCTACACCCTCTGAAGCAGCTCATTGTGGTAGAGTACAAGGTCAGTCTGTTCATGTTCTGCCTGATAATCATGATGTTGTATCATCAGAGCACATCATGCTTGGGTGGCAGTTCTCCATGTAGAGAGGACCTTTCCTGCCTTTGAACAGAAGAGAAGAAAAGATCTGCTAATGATCTGGTAGACAGAGTATTATAAAGCATTAATTATTGTTTTGGATTTTTGTGAAATTGCTTAAAAATGTGTGTATATGGAAGGAAGCCTTAGGGCATCGCTGTGGTGCTGTATCTAGGACACTGCAGTGATCAAGATTTCTCTCAAGTTAATTCATGGGCTTGAGCAGGGCTCGCTTCAGCACTGCACGCTGAGTGCGAATTCATTTGTATGAGCAGGTCAAATTTGTTTATTTGAGTGCATCACAACCATTGTACTAGTTAAAATTGATTTCCTGCTCACACTGTTGGTTTTGCACCATTCTGCATTTCGTTTGAAGATATATCTCATATAACTGACAACTAAGCAGAGACTAAAGTCTACACTTCTGAAGAGTCCTCTGATATTTACACACTTATTCAGGAGGTCAGATCATTCAGCACATCATCAGGTTCAACCACACAATAAATCAGACAACTTGAATAGTTTATGCGAAAGGAAATCAACCAGCGTTTACATGCAATTACCTTGAGCGGATACCATAAAGTAAAGAGGATCCTGAGGGGTTTATGCTTGGCCATTAAACCCCTGTTGTTTAAACTCAACAAGAAGTTCATGGCCAAATGGTATACCATTTTGAAGAAGTGTTTGTTAGACCTCATTTTGTTGTTCATTGAAGAACTGTCTCAGGTTCTGTCAGGACTTGAAGCAAAGATTCATGATTTAAAAAGCAATCTGGAGAAGAGAGTGGAAGATGATACTTGGCAAACAACTCTTAATGATATCAACTCAAAACTTGATACTTATGCCAAGGAAATCCACGAACACAAGATTCGCAAGTTTAAAAGAGACACTATTGTTTACAAGTTCGACAAAGTATAAACTTGGGCGGAGGTGCACACTCAAAAAAGTGTGTTCAGGAAGTCAACCACCACCTCATCTGAGGAGAGTATTGCTACCAATAGGGACATTCAGCCTAATCATCCACTGATCACCTCCAGTATTTTTCCGGCTGATAAACAAATTACACCAGCAACAAATATTTCTTCAGCCAGGGTCTCTTTTTTGTCGATGAGTCCGGTGTCCAACGACCCCCCGATAGCTTCCACCAGCCACGACAGCATGAGCATGGCAAAACCTGCAGGGGACATGGCCATAGAAAAAGAAGGGGTGACAACCGAGAGCCAGACGAGACATTAGTAATCAACATATCTTCCACCCATCTTACCACCTTGCAAACATCAGAACTCCAGGGCATGTCATTTGTTCCGATACACCAAACTAACTTGCTGAAAACTGAAGAGTCCTTTTTCAAGTTTATGCGCAAACTACGATTTACGCAATTTTGTTTGACAATTTGGAATCCCCCGCTTTGGCATGTCAGGAACCTGAATACCTTGAGTTCAACCCTAAGAGTCCTTTTTTAGCACCCACTTCTCATAAAACCCTCGACATGTCCGAGGCATTGGTGAAAAAAAGATTTCCAGCAGATTAACTTTTGTGGGTCCAATGTTAAGAGCGTCTCCAAACTGGAGTATGGCGCACTCATTTCACTCGCTCAAAACAGAGACTTGACATTCCAGTCGGCAGATAAGGGTGGCACCTTGGTGGTAATGGTGCACAGTTTTGATGAAAACAAAGTCATGCTGCATGTCTCTGATGAACGTACTTACATGCCATTGGAGAATGACCCAATCCTCACATTCATGGTTACTGTAAAACAGATTCTTGATAGAGCTTTGGAATTGGAGTGGATCAGTGAAAATACCAGGCGATATTTGACAACAGTTTTTACACGAAGACCATGCCTTTATATGTTACCAAAAGTACACAAAAGCATCTCTGATCCTCCGTCTAGACCCATTGCTTCTGGATGTGGGTCTATCCATGAACTCCATGGCAGATGTTTTAACACATTTCTACAACTTTTTGTCCAAAACTGGCGTTCTTACGTTCAAGACACAACTGGTTTTTTGAAGCAACTTTATAGTTTACTGACGATGAAGGAATGGTGGCTCTGTACCATAGATGTCGTCTCTCTGTACACATCTATACCTCATGAAGAATGTATTGAGGCTGTCGAATGGGCAATGGTCAACTCAGATGAGATACGTGCCAACAAGGTTTTTCTTTTAGAAGTATTGCATTTTTGCTTGTTTCACAGATATTTCTATGGAAAGATACTTTTTATATCCAGAAGAGCGGCACATCCATGGGTTTTTCCAGGGCACCCAGTTATGCTAACATCTCTATGTCCAAATTTGAGGACAGCCTTATCTATCACTCTGATGCTCGGCACACACACCTCATCATGTACCAACAGTACATCGACGATATATTTTTGATTTGGCAAGGCAGCAAGCATCTACTTGAGCAGCAGATATTGGATCTCAACTCTAAGAATTCGAGGATTCACTTCACTTACTCCTTTCACAAGACTCACATCACTTTTTGGATGTTGAACTTGAGCTTACACCCATGGGCCTTTCCAGCAAAATCTTCAAGAAGCCCACAGACCGTAACAATATATTATTGTATAGCAGCTTTCATCAACCCTCGCTGAAACAACACTTACCATTCTTGCAATTAATTTTTGTGAAACAGATAACATCTGATGAGAATGTCAGCAGACAGACACTTTCTCAGTTTAAACATCAATTTTCCAAACGCACGTATCCCGAAAATGTGCTGTACACTGCTCCACATCGAACATCCAGTCTGGATCGTCCAACGCTACTACTCAGAAAAAAAGCTGTGAAACCAACACAGGAAGTGTTTGTGTCTACATTTTCAACTCAATCGAATGTGATCAAATGGATCATTTTACATCGGTGGGAGCTTCTGCCAACAGAATCAGATTTTAAGGGTCTTTTCTTGAATAAACCCCACTTTGCGTACTCACGCACCCGGAATTGGAAAGAGTTATTGTCATCACCAGCACAGAAACATGACACCACATCGAAAGATATGAGGAGGTGTTCCAATTATATCCACTGTGGCAATGTCATTGTAGGCAACACCATTTCTCACCCACAAACTGGAAAACAGATTCAACTCAGACACTCTGCAGATTGTTGATCCTAAATGGTTGTGTATGCCATCAAGTGTCAATGTGGATTACTTTATGTGGGTAAAACAGAGAGGCAAGTCAAGGAGTGCATCACTGAGCACAAAAGCATGATCAGGCTTAAGAATAGGAACTCATCTCTTGTGGATCATTGGATGGACAACAATCACAATATTGCACAACTCAGATTTATAGTAATGGAAACCATGGCCGAGATTCCAGAAATTAACACACAGAAACGGTTATTGCAACTTGAGACATACTGGATCAAGTATGTGAACACCCTTATCCCAATGGTTCTCAACGATAAGCTGGAACTAGCATGCTTTCTTAAAATATATTTTCTATTACAAGCATCTCCCTTACTCTGAGCTAGGCCACCCATCTTGCAAGTTCCACTCATTCACCTCTAATGGTTACAAGAAGTTTCCACAAAGAAAATACATTCATATACATCTTGAAGTTCGTTGCACACACGCACCTCCTAGCATTTGCTGTACATGGTACATACTTCTGATCATGTTCACAATATGTTTTCCATCATCCTTAAGATTTTGTTGTTTAGCCATTTGAACACACATGATATTGATGTAATCACTGTACCTGTGCACTGATTTATATTGCTTTATGTTTCTGTGACATTTATACATGTGCTGGTACCGAATGCTCATACACACGCACTGCAGGGATGTGGAATTCCTATAGCCCAACGCCAAGGACATATTGTTTGGGGTCAAGGGCAACAAGTTTTAATGTGCATTTTGTCCTTGAGACAAGTAGGCCCAACCCCCTACAGCACAAACCCATTGGCTGCCAGTTTACAGCAACCCATTATGGATCAGGGAAGGGCGTTGCCTGCAGTTAAGATAATATTTGTTTCCATGTGTTAATGCTGTTCAAACTTGTATTTACGGTTCAATAATGCAAAGCCTTTATTATTAGGGTGAGTGCTCTAAATAAATGTTGTACGCTCGGACTGCACTACTGACAGTTGTTCCAGTATAAAAATGTGTACACACATTTCCAAAGGTTAGCAATATGAGGCTATGTATAACGCACCCAGAATGCTCTCTGATTAGATGCAAACATTTGCAGAAGCTTGAAAGCAAGATTGATAAGTCTTTGCTTTCAAAATAAAATGTTCAGAAAAAAATGCAAGTAGGAGAAAAACATTTAGCCAAACTACTGTAAACTTTTAGGTACCATTTCTTTGCAGCGTCCTTTGGTAAAATGTGTTGATGTATGCTAGTATTTCCCAAAGATATTCATAATGGAAAATCATTGTAACCAGTTTCAATAAGATTATGAGAAACATAAAAATAAACAAGCATTGGCAAAGTCAGTAGGTCTGAAATTGGTGGATAGCCTTTTGGTTTTGTCAATGTGCAACTTGTTTTGGCATGGTTTTTGTAAAACCTTATTGGTGTGGGAGCTGCCAGGCCCTTACAATTATAACAAACATTGGCAAAAGCAAAAATAGCTTTTGGTTTCAAAAAGCACACATTACCACAGTAGTTCCTGGCACTGAACAAAACTACTTTGTGTGCTGATATGCTCCTTGTGAAAGAGCAGAATGCTGTCACTCACAGTGAAGGCAGCCGATAGACCGAGAGAGCGTTTAAAAGTTTAATAAACACAAAAGGTCATGGTTAACGCCAGACTTAATTAGGGGCCCAATTATTAAAGAAATGCTCAAAAGTGCACCCATGGTATATGTCCTTGCATTAAGTGCAGATATACAACTTCCGTGAATTCACAGGAATTTACAGAAGTAGGCCAAGAAATAGTACTCCTAGAAAATATTTATCAGCTGCATTTTAGCATGAGAAATTATGCATGTGTAGATTTGCTCATGCGAAAATCTTGAGTGATTGCAAGTTCACTTTCCCTCCAACCACGTTTTTCCCAACCCTGAAAGAAGTTTCACTTCTGCCATTGTCAGGAGTAAAGTTCCAACCTTTCTCAGTATCGGAAAAGATTAAAGAATTGTTGGTGAAAACCCTTAAAACATGCAAGTTAGTAGGTTTGCACAGACTCAAAAGGGCAATCTAACCCTGGAACTATTGCTTGCCACTACCTTCAGCCCCAGTATGTAGATCTGCGGAAATGTGGCAACATAAGGGAATGGCTAGTATTCAAACCCTACTATGGTATGAGCCCTGGCATAATCAGAGAGGCTATATCAGAGCTCTTACAAAATGAGATTGCTGCCATAATTTGTCTGCGCATTACATAGCACAAAAGGGACAAGTGGATTTTGTTACAGGACAAGTAGATTTATGAAGCAACCTGCCCCATGGACAAGTAGATGTTTTATTAAATTCCACATCCCTGGCACTGTGATTTGCAATACTATTTGGATGACTAAATCGCGCTACATTTTCTCTGCACATTTTTCTGATTGTATTCACCATTTCTGTCATTAGGGCAGCTTTATGCAGGTGCAATAAGCTTCGACAAGACCTATTGTTACTATTGTGTTTCGAATTTTAAGTTGCATTTGGATGGTATAATCGATTTTTTAGCAGTAGCGCCAAGCCGTTAACATTGATAGTCTTATTCCGCATGTTGAGACAAGTCCACTATTGCTTTATAAGTGCGTGTGTTTCCTCCACGAGGTGGTTCTGTTCTATATTAAACAGCATTAATTTAAATCTCTTCAGCACTACCGTAACAGGACGCACTTTATAACCTAAGGCACAGTTATTCTGTTTTCATGACCACTTCTTCCACTGTGTGTAGTCTGTTGTTGGTTTCCACATTGTGGGTTTGGGGGCAGCCAAGCGCAGGGAGGTCTGCCCCTGGGCAGATTGGGAGGGGCTGGGCTGGCCAGGTGCCAGCCATTTTGTAGTTTGGGGCTCCTCGGTATACAGCCCAATTATAGTCCAACTATAGGGCCAGTGAGGGGCGCCCCCGCCACCGTTTTAGGTTTGGTGACCTGGTGGCTGGGAGCTGTGGTAGCGTAATTAGCAATTTTTCAAAGATTTTGCTGAGTTTGTTAGGAGCCTTAGCGTTCGTCATTAGTATTAAATAATCCTTACCGATGGAGGATTATCGCGTACTGGAAGCGATGCGCTTGTTGAGTGAGGCAGGGCGTCTTGACCTTTTGGTTCCAGGAGCGTCAGACCCATCGCGCCCGCCTCAACGGGCACCTGCGGGTGTGGCCACTGTCGCGGCGTGCACATCCCCCAGGAGGTCTAAATCAGAGGCGGTAAGTCAGAGGGGCTGCTCCTATGCCAGGAGAGCGGCCCCTGATGCGTCCTCTCAGTGGCAGCCGCGGGTGATCTCTGAGGTTCCGGGACGTGATCTCAGGGGCGGGGCCAGTACGGGCCGTGGCAGCGCAGTATGCGCGATTAAAGGGAGGGCAAAGAACAGAGATCTGTCAGCTCCGGGGCCCGAGGCAAGGGAGACCGGGGCCTCCAGAGCTGCAGGGAAAGGAGCGAAGGCTCCGTCCGTGATGTCGAGTGGAGGCAGAGAGGGGCGGGGCGAAGGGGACATGTACCAGCGCGGTGCCGATTTTAAGGCACGCGTGCACAGTACCCCTCATTCTGGGAGTGGAGAGGGTAAGGCGGGGCCCAATTTTGACGGGAGTAACGCCTCTAAGGCGGATATATATCAGCCCAGTGCAGATTTCATTACACACGCTCGGGAGACATCTCAGGCTGGGAGTGGGGAGGGGGGGTTGGGCCCATTTTTGAGGCAGGTAATGCCTCCAAGGTAGTTGACAGGGCTCCCCCGGTTGGGGATTTTCAAGGGGACGAGGGAGAGGCACAAGGGGGTTGGGTGGATTTTTCTGCAGGAGGGGAGGGTGATGCGGACCTGCATGGGGGGGGTTTATGAGCTAAGAGGCTCAGATGAAGGAGAAGAGGATGATATACCTGGGGATTGGGAGCTTGCGGGGGGACTCAGGCCTGGGAGGGTTTGGATATTTTCACCTCATGGAATGAGGAGGTGAGGGGCCTAGACAGGGTGGGCCAACTAGATGCGTATATGGCTCAGGGAGGGTCACTGAGAGAAGAGAGGGGTACAAGAGTCAGATAAAGGGGGGCCAGGGGGTGGGGGTTGGTTCTGATTCGGTTGTTGGGAGTCCTGGGAACCTGGGGCAGGGTACGGCATCCACGTGCATTGCTGCCATGCTGGACTAGAGTGGGGAGGAAGAAGGGGGGTCATTGACAGCGAAGTGGGCAGGGTTCAAAAGATAGTTTAAGATGGGTGGGAAATAGTCTGCGTATAGTTAAAAAGAGGAAAAAGAGCAGGGGGAGGAGTTGTATAGGCCCAGCACACCAGACCAGACGTTTATTTTTCAGGTGGAGGAGCAACGCGGAGTGACAGACTCGGCAGAGCTGGGAGCGGTTTACTGGCGCTGAGGAGAAGGGAGGGCGGAGCCTAGAGTGGCGTGCCTGTTCACAACGGGGGACCCCAGAGTGGCCAGCATATGTAGGCCCCGAACGACCTCGTTGGCCCAAACACCCGGCGGACCTCGGTGGTCCGCAGGGAGGAAGGAGAACAAGACCAAACGGACAGTAGAGCCTGTGGAGAGCCTGTGGAGTACCGGCAGGTGCAGTCAGCACCACCAGAGGCAGGGAGAAAGGGGTCCAATAAGAACAACAGGGTGGAGACACTTAGTGTATGGCAGCTAGGGATAGGGCGTGAAGAGCTGGATTTTGATGAGGAAAGCTTGGAAGAAGGTGAGTTACGGGAGGAGGAAGACAGGGAAGGGGGGGCAGATTAATGCGTCTACTAGTGTGTTTCAGATACCACGGAAGGCTTAGGGGCTGGCGGGGAGGCCAGCAAAGTCATTGCTTAACACGGGGCCACTGGCGAGGAGGACTGTAACGACACAGGCACCCTCCTTGGAGCCAGGTAAGGACAAGGGCTTAAAGGAATAGCCTGTAATGGTGTCGGTTGGTATGGGGAGGAGGACAGGAGGGTGGGGAGGGTAGGTTGCGGAAGGGTAGGTATGTCACTGACATAGGTGTGGGCACAGACAATGTGGATATCACAGGAGGGAGCAAAATTGATAAGGACAAATACATGAATAAAATTAGCAAGGGAGACGATTCAATTGAGGAGAAGAAAGAAAAACCTGAGAGTAAGGAATTGAAGATTAAAAAAACTCCCTTACATGGGCGTGACCAAGCCACTAGGAGCGCATTTGATGCTAACCATTAAAGAGCGCATTTGGAAAGGGGAGTATGTTGAAATGCTTAAGCTGCTGCATAGAGAGGTGCGAGCGAAAGAAGGGTCAAAAGAAGAAGATTAAGAACTGGCCAAGCGGCCGAGGGTCCCATTGACAATAGAAAATTGGACAGCAGCCTTTTTGATATATGCAAGCGTTTACTGCGAAAAATATCCTGAGCGCTGCGTAGTGCTATTTAAATACATGGATGTTATTTGGAAGGCTCAAATTACAGGGGGGGAATACGCTTGGGCACAATACGACAAAGAGTTTAGAGTACGCATGGCGTGGGACCCTAAAGCCAAATGGGGAGAGTTAGACACTGATTTGTGGCAACACACCATGGGGGTGGCAAAAGGAGGTAAAACCATCTTTACAGCTAGTGGTCTCCCAATAATCTACCGGCCCTTTCAGGGGAGACCCACCCGGGGGGGGGGGGGGAGTACAGGAAGAGGTCACACAGGGTCGGGACGGGCTTGTTGGGATTTCAACAAGGGTTTGTGCACTCTAGAGTTTTGTAAATTCCGCCATGAATGCTCGAAGTGCGGAGGTCGACATGCGCTGGTCAACTGCTTTGGGGCAGGGGGTGGCTACCACCAAGGAAACCAGCAGTGGCAACAAGGGGGAGCCAATACAGGGGGTCAACAGCATCAACAATTTGCAGGCGCACGGGGGCTAGGGGTGCACAAGGGGCTGGGCCAAAAGGCTCGTACTCTGGTTAAGCCGGAAAAGGTTGAGGTAGGGCTACAGGGATACAAGGACCAAGGGGCAGCAAAAATTTTGTGGGAGGGTTTCAGATGGGGGTTCCATTTGGGGTATACGGGTCCGAGGCACAGGAGGTGGGCAGAGAATCTCCAGTCAGCAAAAGAGCACAAACAAATAGTGCAAGAGAAATTGGACAAAGAAGTGAGGGAGGGAAGAATGGCTGGGCCGTTCGATGATTGGCCCATGGAAAACCTGATCGTTTCACCCACTGGGGTGGTTCCAAAGAAGGAGCCGGGTCAGTTTTGGCTAATTCAGCACTTATCATGGCCTGAAGGGAGCTCAGTAAATGACTTTATCGATGAAAAGGAGGCCATCAGTTGACGTGACTAGTGGTGACGACGGGCGCAGCTGCACCAATGGCAAAATGCAACATAAAATCAGATTTCCGTTTGCTTCCAGTCCATCCAGATGATTGGGATCTTCTGGGTATCCATTTCGACGGGAAATGGTACATGGATAAAGCATTACCGATGGGCTGCTCTATGTCATGCGCATTATTCGAGTGTTTCAGTACCTTCTTGCAGTGGCTGTTTTCACACCGCACAGGGCACCGGTTGGTGACACATTATCTGGACAATTTCTTCTTTGTGGGCTCCCCCGGCTCCACAGAGTGCCAGGAGGCTCTGGAAAACTTCAAAGAGCTGATGGGGGAACTGGGAGAGCCTCTGGCACCGGAAAAGATAATGGGCCCCAGCACTTCACTGTCTTTTTTAGGAATTGAAATTGATTCAGGGGCAATGCGGGCACGCTTGCCAGAGGACAAGAAATTGAAAATGTTGGAATTGTTGAATGTCATGCTAGATCGTGAAAAAGTGAAGGTCAAGGAGATACAGGTCCTGTTGGGCCATCTTAACTTCGCATGCAGAGTAGTGAGGGTAGGGAGGACTTTTTGCAGGAGGTTGGGACGTACACTGTCAGGACAACAGTTACCTCACCATCACGTGCGGCTCTCAGCAGGTGTAAAAGAGGATTTGAGAATGTGGAGAGTATTTTTGCAGTCTTTCAACGGGATTCCACTTGCAAGAGAGGATGACTTGTTGTGGGACGTGCAAATATTTTCAGACGCAGCAGGCAGCACAGGTTTTGGCTTGTTTTGGCAAGGGAGGTGGTGTGCAGAAGAATGGCCTTTACACTGGAGAGATGGGGGTAGGAGCATTGCTTTTCTTGAGTTTTTCCCCTTAGTAGTAGCAGTGACATTGTGGGGAGAACAGCTGGCACACAATAAAGTGACTTTCAGAGTAGATATCATGTCAGTAGTGGAGATAGTGAATCACCAGTCAGCAAGGGATGAGCAGGTCCTGAAGTTGTTGAGAGTTTTGGTTCTTGGTTGTTTGTGACATGACATAGCCTTTAGAGCACTACACGTCCCAGGTGTGGACAATGACATAGTGGATGCTTTGTCTCGTTCACAGTGTGGGAGATTCCGTGGGCTAGCCAAGGACGCCGACAGGACCCCGACGCCAATGCCGCCGGAGTTGTGGTACGTAGGCAACACAGGATTCTACAACTGGTGGTAGGGTCGCTAGCAAAGTCAACCAGGGTATCATACAGTCTAGCGTGGAAGAAATTCCTGCTTTCAGGCGCCCAGCGGCGGGTTGATAGTGGGCAACATGTAGAGGATGTCATACTATTCATTTTGGATCTCATTGACAAAGGACTGTCCAGGGTCACAATTGCTGGGAAGTTAGCGGGAATTGCCTTTGCGGATAAGCCCCATAGCAGGCTACCCGCTGTCAGCAGGCGAGCTAGGAACAAGAATTCTAGAAGGTTGGGCGAGAGAACAGGGGCAGAAGAAGCATTTGAGGAAGCCTTTGTCTTGGCGGTTGCTAGGCAGGGTGCTGGAGATATTGCCGGTAATTTGTACCGACGATTTTGAGATTTGCATGTCTTCTACACTGATAGTGTGGATGTTCTTTGGCGCTTTCAGGGTATCGGAACTGTTGGGTGACAAACAGGGTTGGCGAGTAAATTGGGAAGATGTGGTCCTTTGCAGTTCGGGGGTCCAGATATGGTTGCAAAAGTCTAAAACAGATCAGAAGGGTCTGGGTACATGGGTATTGGTACAGGCAGCCGAACCTTCTTTTACCTGCCCCTTTGGATGGGTGTCACGTGGCGCGCCGTGTCTGTGGAGCGTGGGGGACAGTTTTCAGACATGCTAATGGGGGCAGAATGACAGCATACCAGCTACTAACGGTTTTCAGGAAGGCCTTAAACAAGCTTGGAGTCAATGGCGTGGATTTTGGGACACATTCTTTTCGAATTGGAGCAGTGTCAGAAGCAAATAATAGAGGTTGGGAGCAGGGAGACATCATGCGGCTATGGCGCTGGTCATCTGAATGTTACAGGTGTTACCTGAGAGGGGGTGACGGGGTGGCTGGCGCGATTGTCGACAATGCGTAAAACTCATGCAGGTTTTTCTCGTTTCAGGTTCTGTGTCCGGCCCCCTTTCTGAGGAGATGACAATTTGGTTGGTGGGGCACTCGTTCATGAAGTGGGCCCAAGTTCAGGTCCGCAAGAGTTATTTTGGACAAAATCTGGGCTTTAATGAACGTCTTTTTAAGGTGGTGTGGAAAGGGGGCATCTGCTGGAAGGAGCTAGTTCCTTGTTTGAATAGTTTGATGGTGGGCGGCAAGTGCCCTGACATTTTGGTGATACATCTAGGAGAGAATGATTTGTGTAAGGAAAAAGGTATTGTTTTGATGAGAAACAAGAAAAGGGATTTGGCATTAATTAAAGAACAGTGGGCAGGTTGTTTTATTGTGTGGACCGAATTTCTTCCACGTAGAGTTTGGCGTGGGGCGCTTAACCCAGGTGCGGTGGACAGGGCCAGACGGAAACTTAACACTGAGATGGCACGTTTTTGCAGAGGATTGGGGTTTGGTAGGATTTCACATAAAGAGATTCGTTTTGACACAGTTTAATTTTTCAGAGGGGCTGGAGTACACCTTTCCAGGATTGGCATGGATCTATACCTCCTAGAAGTCAGAGAAGTTTTGGCCACGACCCTAAATGTGCATAGTCATGCAGGCAAGAAGCCAGTGGTGTATATAGGAAGGGGGGGCAGAACAAAGGGTATGCGGTAAACCCCACCCCCTTTTTTCTGGGTGGCGGGGTTTTGAAAAGTTGGCCAGGGTTGGCAGAGGTTTTTAGTTAAGTGTTGGAAGGTATGAGCAGGGGCAGGGAAAGGGTAGGCAGGTAGTTTAGGTTTCAGTTGTAGACGTTTTGTTATTTACAGTTTCAGAAAGGCAGGTATGGGAGGTTGGTTTTTATAGTAAGGCATATTTTTATCTGCAATACATTGTAATGTTGTTGATATGTTAATGGCAGGGTGGGGGAATGTTTGAGGGGATCGTAGGGGTGGGGGTGGGATCAGGAGTCAGTTGTTGGATGTATAGCGAGGTTTTAGTTTTGTAAGGCAGTTGCCAGGTATGGTATTTGTAATGTGCACCTGTTTCAATAAAGCGGCCTTTTCCACACACAAATTGGTCTCAGTCTGGTCTGCCCCCTCACTCCCAATGGGGGCTTGGGGGCAGTCGAGCGCAGGGAGGTCTGCCCCCCAGGCAGATTGGGAGGGGCTGGGCTGGCCAGGTGCCAGCCATGTTGTAGTTTTGGGCTCCTCGGTATACAGCCCAATTATAGCGCAACTATAAGGGCCAGTGAGGGCGCCCCCAGCCACCATTTTAGTTTTGGTGACCTGGTGGCTGGGAGCTGTGGTAGCGTAGTTAGCAATTTTTCCCCTCCCTCCCATCCCTTAGCCATTTGGTTTCCTGGGGGTTTTATGTGGTTCATTTTACGTTTCTGTGGGCTATCTTTGTTTGGGACAGGTGCACAAGGGGTTGTTATGTGTACAGTCGCTTGGAACAGGTGCTTGGCAGGGTTTTGAAAAGTTGGCCAGGGTTGGCAGAGATTTTTGGTTAAGTTTTGGAAGTTGTGAGCAGGGGCAGGGAAAGGGTAGGCAGGTAGTTTAAGTTTCAGTTGTAGACGTTTTGTTATTTACAGTTTCAGAAAGGCAGGTATGGGAGGTTGGTTTTTATAGTAAGGCCTATTTTTAACTGCAATACATTGTAATGTTGTTAATATGTTAATGGCAGGGTGGGGGAATGTTTGAGGGGATTGTAGGGGCGGGGGTGGGATCAAGGGTCAGTTGTTGGATGTATAGCGAGGTTTTAGTTTTGTAAGGCAGTTGCCAGGTATGGTATTTGTAATGTGCACCTGTTTCAAAATAGCGGCCTTTTTCACACACAAATTGGTCTCAGTCTGGTCTGCCCCTCCTCACTCCCAAACGCCGGTTGTGCGCTCATGTCACCAATTAGTGGCTGGTATCACCTGCGCTTGGCATCACTGAACACGCGTCTTTTTTCCAGCATCCTGCCACTGGGATCTTATCCGGTTTCTTGGCAAACCTTTGGTGAGTTGAGTTTGCCCAGACATAGGCTTGGTATCCCCGTAGCTTGGTTAATTTGTGAGCACTAATACCATCACGTCTTTGATTTATAGAACTACCTGTTGGTACCCTGTGGCTACCGTGATTTCGACATAAACTGCTTCATTTATTGTCTTAAAACGTTTTCACACTGGGGTTTGGAACCGTGACATTTAAGGTTTTCATCACCTGCATGTCTTTTGTTTCTCCTCGACGTGCAATTATTTTATCATGGTCCGTTTTCACGACACAAACGAGTGGGCGTGTCGCGCGCCTTTATGATATTCTTAAGTTATGGCTTTTGAACTCGTTTTGTAGCTTTCTTGAACATTCGGTTTGTTGCACTGATACACCTCGATGCTCGGGCGCCTATGCTGTCTCCCAATTCACCACGCCTGTCAGGCCTGATCTATATTCCTTAGGAGCTGGACTGATGTCAGCCACGTATTTAGTGCTTTCTGGGCACAGTTTTCGCACACATGGTGGAGATTATACTTGGTGGTGGAAGCATAGTTAACTTTTCTTTTGCCCATTTTCTTTTATACCAGCACGGATGCATGTTGGGACTTGTTTTTCTTGCCAGTCTCCGTCCCACACATGTCGCTATCAGTGCATTTGTTTTTCACTGTAACATGAGCTAATTTTATATGCTTAGATTAGAGTATGTACTTTGTTTGATAATGGAACATTAGTCTGCATAAATCTTTGTCGCTGTTGCACTGAGGCATCACCGAGGTGATGGTCTTTTGTACATGCTGAAATATGGAATGAGTTTTATTTTCCTTTGTTTCCCTATCTGCCATTTGTGTTTGAAGCTATGACGTTATTTTACATATGCCATCAGTGATTTTTTCTTAAATTTTAGTTACCCCTGACGAAGGGTGATTTCCACCCAAAATGCATTGGTTTTTTTAGCAACATTGATGGAAATTCTCTTCTTGTTAAGGATATTCTCGTCGTCAGCAAATGTGATGTAACATTTGTAAACCAGACATCAATCCTACAAGCTACTCTATAAACTAAAATTGATGTATCATAAAGCATTGATTATTGTTTTGGACTTTTGTGAAATTGCTTAAAAATTTGTGTACATGGAAGCCTTAGGGCATCGCTGTGCGTGCTGTATCTAGGACACTGCGGTGATCTCGTTTTCTCTCCAGACAGAGATTTCTACCAGGTTAGGGGCCTCACATGATCAGTTATCCAGCGATGTGATCTAAAGTCCTGTGGCTCATAAATAGGCTCTACCTCTGTGCGTTTGCTGGATGGATCTAAACAGTGACGAAGGGTGGTGGGTCAACTCGCTCATGTCAACCCCATGTCCACCTCCCTAGAAGGGCATAGGAACAGTTTTTATAGTGGTAGGTGTGGATCTCCCAGAGTCGGCCCTGTAGTTTCCTTGTGCACGCAGCATTGGACAGTGCAGGGCCATACAATCAAAGCAGAATTTCTCTTTTAAATTATTCTGTTCATCATGCTGGTTTTGGGCAGAGTTGGAGCATCCTTTCTGGATGCGACCCCCATGTAAGATGACTATTTCTGTCTTTGATAATTTCGTTTGCAAGCAATCTTTGACAGTGTTAAAACTGGGTTACAACGACAACACAAACAAGAAACATGCAAAGCCCATTGAAGCTAGTGACCACCAGTCTCTCTACTGTTTAGTCCCATGATCCATTACAAGAAAGATGCTTTCCTGCAGCCATGCTGAACACAGGACCAGTTGCTACGACACACACTCTCCTGGAAACAAGCAGTTACTGCAGCAGTAAATCTAAAGGTGTTTTGTTTTACAGCCTCTCACATGATAGTGGAGTGATTCTGAGGTGGTGTTGAGCATAGAATACGAAGCTGGTAATGTTACTTCCACAGCTGAGACTGGCTTCAGAGGGTCAACAATGTTCTTGCACTTACAAGGTTAACGAAAAATTACTTACCAACAGTGGACTGTAGCCAGCTATCGAAGAGGTAAACACAATCGACCCTCTCCTGCAATACGAAAAATACACAAAGGTTCATTAAGGAGTGTGAGAAGATCATCAAAGATTGTACAAACAAACGTTTCATTTAGGCATCGCCCCACCTCATTCGCACACTGTGCCGCATCTCGCACTGAAATTGGGGACAGTTTATCTCTGTGTAGGCACTCACTACTACTGGTGATCTTCTGGCCTCTTCCCTCTCTCTGAGGCAGTGTAGGCCTGCTGAACCGAGGCCAGCCTGGATGTCTTGTGCTCCTTCCTCCCAGCAATTCCCCCACTCCTGGGGCAAAGTGGACACTGTCATGTGCTAATAGAGAATCGGTACTAACCATATCCCTCAACTCCTCCATTCCCACTTTCTATCAAACCAATTTGGAAATATTAGAAGGGATTTGTAAAGAGAATGCTCCTACTAGCACGTGGAGTTGAGATCTCGTAGTGGAGAGATGTCCCAGGTCGACCTGCTGACTACAGGACGCGTCCCGGACACGGCTCCATTCTATGAGACGGCGAATACCGAAATAAGTACACTGCACTGCCTAAACACGTGGGACATCTCTCCACTACGAGATCTGAACTCCACGTGCTAGAACTCTTTTTAAACTCTACTCTTGACCCAGCTACTGAGGATCTAGTTCTAACTATAACCTATTGCCCTGAAGAAGCCCATGTTTGGGCGAAACACGTTGGCTGGTTCTACCAATCGCATATCAAGCACATCTGTGAATAAAAGACCAGAAACGACTCTCTGCTGACGTTTTTATTCATGTGCTTTTCTGTACCAATTGTTTGTGTTTAATATTGCCTCTCATCCAACCAGTACATATATTCATTTCTATGGTCAAGAGGCAGCTGATCATTTGAGGTGGGCAACATCATCTTTACCTTGTGACTAGTCCAGGTGGTGCAGTCATTTATGACCCAGCTGCTTTCCTTCTTTTCTTTCAGTCAATTAATAACATATAGGAATATATTGGAAGTAGCCGTTTACGACTTCCCCGAGCTTTGATGCTATCACTAAAACATTTTATAGCCGCCATTTTGAAGTCTGATCAGAATGTTTCCTCCACTTATTTTTGGTTTGTTAATCATATAACTTGGCTGCTTATTTGACTTTGCATATGCTGAAAAGGAGACCTGATTTTCTGACGGGATATAGAAAAAAAGCTGTCAACCCCCAGTCCAGCTGTCTCGCGAGACACTCCCACCTGTTCTCCATCTCCCCATATCCAGTATGATGTTATCAAGAACCCTCAAATTTACAAGGCATGCGATTGAGATCAGTTCTCCTCCTCTGCATCCATTCTGTGCACCACACCTCTTTGTGGATACTGCAGTTTGCAGAGAATTTGCTGCTAGTTCTGCCTCTATGAGCCTCCGGCCTATTCAGGACAAGCCCACCAGCCATACCTGTCAAGAGACTGCCAGCCGCTCTGTGTGCCACCTTTCTCCTTGATTGCTCCCCTCATTATTCCAAGATCAGGAGTCACTCCTTGGACACTAGCTGTCTGTAATATGTCATTCACCTCAACTTGAATATGCACTGCCCTTTGGCTAGCAATCATGCATTGCTAACTACGCCCTCTTTTTATAGATGATACATCTTCACACAAATTAGTGTCTCACTGATGAGCTTTCATTAATTTGTTGATTGTTTTATTAATTTTATCAATTGTCATTCTCGGAAAACTCCCTTGCTCTTTGCTTCGATTCTTAACACATTTCTCTGCCGATTTCAGACCTGTTAAAGAGGGTTGATGCTTAAACATTCGACCTTGCAAACATTTCTCTTGCTCAACAAAGTGTCATTATAGCACCTCAAGCACAGAAGTCTCCAGGTTCCGAGCGTCCTGCAAAACTGAAATGCAGCCAACTCTACCGAATGAAGAAACACTTTACTACCCTCAGTGTCCTCAATACTCAGCCCAATTTAAATTACACACGCTGCAAACCAGTATTACCCATAAAAACTGGGCACTATACTGCTGCCTAATGATGTACCAGGAAACCTCTCAAGCATGCCCATAACATGCATGACCTTATCAACTGCAGCAAACTAGACACCCTAATCATCACTGCACTAAAGTTTAACAACACCTCTACTCCCCGTGCACCTTGCCCAACACAACTACACACTAGGGCATGAGAACAGATCAGCAGCCAACAGATAAGCTGAAGCCATAATCTACAAAAGTAATATCTGCACCACAGAGATATGCTTTCTTATCAGAAATTCCTTCAAATTCATTTGACTCAGCACCAAGACCGCTCCCAACACTAAATACAATATTCTCTGCCGCTGCTTACCACCAGGTTGAAACATTTCTCGTCCTTCATCTCGCATCTCTTTCTCACATCAAATCACCGCCTCACTGCTTGTGATTTCCATATCTGGCTAGCGGATAATTCCTTGAACATGAAAAACATGTCTACAAGCCGCTCACAGATCAAAGACCATTGCCTAGACATCATCACTCTACATGGCATTTAAGTCAATAATTTACCACTAATCTCAGTCATCTGGTCAGATTAGTCCTCACTGCTCTTCCATTCCAACATGAGAAGAAGAGGAACTCCACCATTCTCACTCTCTTCCACTCAGTAAAGAAAATGGCTGTACCATTATTTAATTGCACGTTAGAGGATAACTTCTCCAACTTCACGAAGGCCGCCAACTACAGTATCTTCTAGAAGCAGTCACAAATGACAACAGGGCATACAGTGAATACTTGTGCTCCTATTCAAAATTATCCCTATATGGAGTGAAGAAACATCTGGTTAATGATACTCACAGAACTCTCAAAAAGAATGGTGGAACTGGGAGATAGCATGGAACAAATGCCTCAATCCCACCATTGGTGCTTTGCTCAAAGGTGTTTGCAATACAAACCAAACAAGCCACATAAGTAGCCAAGAAGTCATTCACTGATAAGGTAACACACACCACATGCTCCAGAGAACTATTTAGAGTAGGTCAAAAATTCATCTCGCCAAAATGCACTGTGACCCCCATAGCAGACACATAGGACTTATGCAACAGGCGGGTTAACCTTTTCATAGACAAAGTGTAAAAAAAACAAAAAACGCAGCAAACATTGCCTCCACCTCCAACACGCCCCTCTACATCTACTTCTATCCCTCCATTCATACAACTTGACAAGGGCTTCACATTTAATCTCTCAGACTCCCAGAAACCTAATCCTACTGCAATCACTAAGACACAGTAAGGAATCACTGACATACAAGCTGAAACACTGACTTCACCAATTGCTGAATTCGGTAATAGCTCCATATGCAATGGAGAAGCCCCCACCAGAGCCACTCACAGGCACCTCTTTTCCTCAAGAAAGCTTCCATTGATCCTGATAACCGCGCACTACTTGCTAAATTCCATTAAGTTCCCAGGAATATTGGAAAAGGTGGTTGCTGCCCAAATTTAAGCCAACTTATAGAAAAAATTACTCTTGGATTCCCACCAATCTAGCTTCCCTCCTAGACAATGAACAGAATGTGCATACACACAGCATGGCACAGCATCTTAGAAATAGCAGAACATAATGCAATAAGCATGCTGATGCTGCAGCCACATTCAACACCATCTGCGTTTAACACTGTAGATCATATAATCCTTCTACACAGATGACATTTTGTGGAACTGTCTCGGAGGAAGCTCTCTTCTGCTGGTTCAAATCCATTCTGTCCAATCATAGACGAAAAGCAAGATCTGGAAATCGCCACTCCCTTAATTAAAAAGTCCCATTTACCTTACTATTCAGTATCAAGTCCCCCACCCTCCCCCCACCATAGCCATCACCTCCAGTTCCATGCCGGGGATCATGACACCCAAATCTACAATAGGTCCACCCAATATGAATCCATATCCAATAGCCTTCAAGCTATAGAAAAGAAACCTAGAAGGGATACAATGGCTTCAAACTGAACAGCTCAAAAACTGCCCTAGGCACCCATCATCTTGTCAAGCAAATGGATGTACCTCCCCATGCTTGTCTTTGTTTGACCAAAAAGTTGAAAGCAAGAAACCTTAGATCCAGCTGTGATGCTGACTTCTTCCGCAATTCTCAGATTGGACCATATTTTAAAAAAACATTTTTACAACTAAAAATACTCTTCCATACCAGTCACCTGTAGACAGCTTTCCAGCATCCCAGAAAAAGACGGAAAAAGTGCGGCCAGCAGTCTCTTATTTGGATGTGAGAAGTACCAACCCGTGGTAGCCCAACTAAAGAGCCTACACTGCCTCCCAGTAAGGCAGATTCAATTATATTATTTTCTTCCTTTATCTACACGTGCGATGAAAGATTCGATCTCAAATAAATCAAAGCTAAGATTTTTTAAAAATACATCAACCATCTGGCCCTCTACACTTCACATATGAAATCATTCTTGTTATGCAAAAATCCAGGACTGGTGTCAGAATATTGGCTGTGCTGGCACCCCGACGCTGTAAAAATCTTCCTTTTGGGACCTGCAGTTCCACCTCTCTGATGACATTCAGGCACAAACTCAAAGAAGAGCTTATTGAGCCCTAAGTCTAATGGGGCACTCACGATAACTGCAACCATGTATATTTCAACTAGTTTAGCTTACATTCTTTTCAGTATGCAGTTCTATCCACTTCTGTAAATGTGTTGAAATTTGCATGGACGCATGCATCTATTGTATATCATTAAGCTATTGTTTACTAATGCTTTTTAACATGTGGTCTGCAGACCTCTAGGGGTCTGTGACTGTTTAGAAAATTAATTATGATTAGCTGATTAATAAAGTATTTACACATGACAACTGAATTGAAAATTGTAAAATGCACTGTAATTGTGAAGGAATTTGAAATTCAAGGATAATTATTAAATTGGTATTGTTAGGTTGATTTGTGGGGCACCACCAGTTCAGCAAACAGTTGTATAGGCGATTGGTGGCTTTACTCGAAGCACTAATATCTACTGATAAAAACAGAGGAGGCAAAATGACAAGTGATATGCTGGAGTCCAAGCTATGGCTTGTTTTTTTTAGAAATAAAACAACATTTTGAAAAGATCCAACTTTCCATTAAAATTCGATTTTTCTTTATATTTTTATTCTTTGTGAATTAAAGACTATATTTTAGAATTTGTGTAGGTGTTTTATGTATTTTTGTTTTGGTAGTTTTGTGTATTTTATGTGAGTTCAGGGCAGGGAATGTCACTGAAGCAAAACAATCCAGATGCACTCAAAGCCAATTATTTTTCTTCAAGTTACCCCTGCAGATCCGGGTTGGCAATGCTTTTGGACCATATTTATATTTAATATATATATACACCCTCCTCTTTGCGGATGACACTTTGCTAATCTCAAAGACGCCAGCAGGGCTACAAAAGCTTTTAGATAGATTTCATCTCTTTTGTGAATCCAGGGGGCTTATTGTTAACACCTCCAAGACTAAGCTCATGGTATTTAACCCTTACAGGCCATATAGAAGCAATTTTACCCTTGACGGAGTTGGTTTGGAAAGAGTCTTACTTTTGACTATTTAGGAATTAGGCTCGCTGAGAATATGCAGTGGAGAAATCTTGTTGATAAAATGCTTTTAAATCATAAGGGCACGACAGGAGTACTAACTAGAGAACACTGCTCCTCATCGAGTAGACCTGTAGCCCCTGCACTTACCATCTATGCAGCTAAAGCAGTAAGCTCAGCCCTTTATGGTGCTGAGCTATGGGGCTTCGAGAACGTAGATTGTATTTGTAGATCTGAACATAAGTTCCTAAGAAGCTTAGTGTCACTCCCTTCCAACGTCCCATTGAAACCTTTGATGAGCGATATGGGTAGGCGCTCTTTCAAAGACGTAGCCAGGTTGCGGCCACTATTATTCTGGGCTCGTTTGTGTAGGACTCCTGAGCTATCCAACTACGCCTCAGCATTGGCAGAAGTGATGACCCTTGATGGCTGTCAAAAAATTCATTGGGTGTGTACCATAAAGAAAATACTAACTGTGCTAGGCTTTAAGGAATCGTGGGACTCACAAATCCCGCCCTGGAGGGAGGAGCTTTAAAGACGCTATTGGGCCTGGATAGATGACCAAGAGCTTAACTATGCTGGTGTAGGTAGGCTTACAGATGAATTTTACTTTCACAAACAGGTTATCTCATTTGAACCCTACCTAGATTTCATCCAGGCACCGCGCGACAGAACACTTTATATACAGTTTAGGATAGGATCACTTCCAGTTCGAGAGTTTACTGCAAAGTGGAGTGTGCCACATCAAACATTAAAGGAGTGTCCCTGCTGTAAGGCGCCTGCTGAGAGTGTAGCGCATCTTATGTTCGCTTGCCCCTTTTATAAAATGCTAGGTCGAGATGGCTTAAACCCATCTGCAGACAATTGGGAACTCAAGAACATTGTATTGCCTTGCGCATTTTAAAATCAGACACACGGACCCTTTTTGTCTGCGGTGTGGCTAAGTATCTCGGCCGCGCCTGGATAACAAGACATAAATTTTTAAGTGGGGTTTCAAGATGAATGTTTATGTTTTGATGTTAGTTTTAATGTAAATTGTTTGTCTATCTTAAATTCCATTGTCATTTTATACTATATCTTGTGAGGGTCATTTTGATGAATCTTACATTTTTATGTTATTTTTTAACTAAAACAATTTACACAAGTTGCACTGTCACTTTACATAATGAGAGCTGATATGGAATGTTTTTTTTGTTTTTTTTTTTTGTTTTTTTTTGTTTTTTTTTCCCCGTTCTTCCCAGCTCTGGGCTATCATGAAACATAAGAATTGATGGATTTTTAAAGTTTTTATGTCCCGTTTTATATTTTGTATATTGTTTATGGATGGAAATAAGAATGTTGATGCTTTTAAGATACTTTGTTATCGAATAAAGCTTTAATACATAATATATATATATATATATATATATCCACAATTTTCCAAGTAAAACGCACTCTCAAAGTCTTGGATGCCAAGCAGGAAGCTCATTTATTGCTCGTTACGCGTTTCGACAATTACTGTCTTGATCACACGAAAAGTACGGCAAACAAGAGCGTGCATTTAAAACAATCATGGTAATAGACATGGGACTACATGAAAGAATACATTGTTGGTTTACCATCTTATGTGAAAGATACCAAAGACTTTCTTAATAAAATAGAAGGTCTTATTTGGGAAGATAACTATTTTCTCATCACCCTGGACGTAAATTCATTATATACTATTATTGATCACGTCCAGGGGGTAGAAGCATGCATGCATTACCTAGGCACTAGAAACATCATGTATTTGGAACATACTCGCATGCTGGCTGATATGATGATGCTATGTCTTAAAAATAACATCTTTATGTTTGATGGGGTGTTACACAGGCAAGTGCGGGGTACGGCAATGGGTACATGCTTCGCACCTAGCTTTGCTAATCTCTTCCTAGGTAAATGGGAAGAAGAGATTCGCCTGGATATGTCACTCAATGGAGATTTCGAAAAAGTAGTTATGTGGCTCAGATATATCGATGATTTATTGATAGTATGGAAAGGTACTGAAATTGAAGCCATATCTTTCATCGATAAACTCAATAGCAACCAGTATAACATCAATCTGACACACAATATTAGCAAAAACAGGGTTGAATTTCTAGACACAAAGCTCGAAGTCATAGAAGGGAATCTAATCACTAGTCTGTATAGAAAAGAAACAGCCGGGCAATAGTCTTCTTCATGCCCTCAGTGGCCACCCAGAGACCCTCAAATGGAGTATTCCATATGGGGAGCTATTGAGGGCAAAAAGAAATTGTAGCACCAAGGAGAAGTATCTGAAGGAACAAGAAATCATGCTTGAGAGGTTCAAACTAAGAGGGTATCCAAAATGGGTCCTAAACAAAGCATTAGAAAAAATAGGTAATGTCAGCAGACAAGAATCACTTGAACCGACAAAGAATACTGACAAAACAGAATCAGAAACCAGAGTCATCACTACCTACAATAGTCAATCGAAAAAAGTACAGAAAATCTTGGCAGACAATTGGAACATTCTTCAGACAGATACTATTATAGGTCGAGAGGTAGGTGAAAGACCACTAATCACCTATAGAAAAGGGAGAAATTTAAGAGACATCCTTGTGAAAGGTGATATCACAGAAATAAAGAAAAATAATTTCCATGACCTCAAAGGCTTCTTTCCATGTGGGCATTGTAGGGCATGTAAATACAGTTATTCTGTCAAAGAGTTTAGTATTCCAGGGTGTACACAGAAGTGGAAAATCAATCAATTCCTTACCTGCAGCAGTAACTTTATAGTGTACATTTTGGAATGCCCGTGCAAATTAAGGTATGTAGGTAGCACTACATTTATGGCTAAGAAAAGAATCATGGAACATCTGAGAGCCATTACGAATGTAGATATACACTACCCTATTGCTAGACACTTTCTAGAATACCATCAATCCAACAATTCATTACTTAGATTCTTTGTAATCGAACAAATAACTCTAGGGAATAGAGGTGGCAACAGAGAATTGGCCCTTAGACAAAAAGAATCCAAATGGATACTGGAATTAGAAACAAAATTCCGGGGGCCATAATTTAAGTGATGAATTGGCCTCACACCTCCATGTTAACTGAAAATATATTATAGAATTGGTTTTACAAGTACTGTTGTTATAAGATACCGTTTCATTGTGAAAGTAATTGTATAATACTGTTTATCGTGTAAATATTGTTTATTTAATGAAACTGTACTGATTTTGTTTTTTATCTTATTCTTCTCATTCACAGGAGGAAAGGAAGGGACCCACCACTCTGCATGGTCACTTCACGGGTTCCCTACCCTTTTCTTCCCCGGGCTCGGGTGAACACTGAATCAGATAAGAGACTCCTTTCTTAAAAATCCTTTCACTAGTTCAATTTATAATTCATACTTTATTTTATTTTATTATTTGCACTTAATTTATGAACTTGGTTATATAGACTCTGACTTTATGTACTAGCCAGTTGGCAAGTCCATTTTAAAACCTGTTGTTTGTACTAAATTCTCGTAGTGTAATTAGCTCATACTAGAATGTTATTCCTCTGCATTTTTTAACCACTGTGTGAAATATACGATGCGCATTTATAGAGGTATTACCGAGCACAATAACACATGTCTCAAGAGGCACTAGACCGCATGTATAATAATTTTCACAATATATAACACCCTTATATTGATGAGGCAACTGTACAGAAATAACACAAAAACACCGTAGATATAATGGCTGAAATTCTTTATTATAAGATTGAGCATATAGGACATATGCCACTAGTGCTATTTAAATATTGAAATATTGAAAAAATCTGTGAAACATAATTAACCTGTGATAAAATCTTAATTATATGGTACTATACCGGTTTCATGGTTAATAAAAGAGACACGAGTAGAAGTATAACTCGTTAGTCCGTTTCCCATGTTCAGGCTAACTTAGCATGCTCGTATCGCCTCATGTAACAAGGTGGTGTAACTCGAATTGAGTTATAAATGAATGTATTTTGTGCATTTAAATAATTGAAGAGATATTTCATGCGGTGTAAAATGTACAGTAACGAGTGCCATTACATAAAGTTGTATTGATATATTTATTTTTCACGTTACAAAATGGCCGACAGTTTTACAACACAGGTAGAGTGTAATTTGTAGTCCCATGTCTATTACCATGATTGTTTTAAATGCACGCTCTTGTTTGCCGTACTTTTCGTGTGATCAAGACAGTAATTGTCGAAACGCGTAACGAGCAATAAATGAGCTTCCTGCTTGGCATCCAAGACTTTGAGAGTGCGTTTTACTTGGAAAATTGTGGATATTAATAGCCGGTTTTGGGTTTTCCGGCAGCACGCACCACCTAACAATGGGCTCGTTCCCGGAATGACCCTTCTTCGTGGATCTAAATATATATATATATATATATATATATATATATATATATATATATAATCTACTGGCGGTCGCCAGTAGATAGTTATAGTTAGGACCTATTTTCCATAGGAAATCCGCAACATTCTATTTGAAATAACGTTGGCGCCGGTTGTCGAATCTTCGCAAAAGTTTCCAACTTGTTGGGGCGCTCCGGTCTGCTCCTATCCTGAAAGTCTCGGGGTGATTCGTCAAGCGGGGGCCGAGAAAAAAGGGGGGTCCCAAAACGTGTTTTCCCCATTCATTTTTCCATAGGAACGTTTAGTCGCAGCTACAGCCCGAACTGCTGAACGGAATTACACCAAATTTGGCAAAGAGGTAGCCCTTGGTTCAGTGTCGTGCCTTTTGCTTAAATGGTGTAAATCCGTTCAGTAGTTCCTGAGAAAATCAAAAGTAAAATCACATATATATCTGGGCGGAGACTAACCACACATGTCATCGTGAGATCTGATTGGCTGTCAGCACTTCATCCTGGATTTGCTGGCAGCCATCTTGGGACCAATATAAATGATAGTACCCCATTGAAATGCATTGTAGTGAATCGAAGATTTTGAGGGTTACCAAAAGGAGAACTATAAAGGGTGATAACAGACTTTAGTTACATTAGAATTCATTTGTTGATGGTACCATACTAATTTCAGGAATTGTGGTGTGTTCTAAGGTGATTTTACCCTGTGAAAAACCTTCTGCTGGGATATCATGAATCATGTTTGAGAGAAAACTATTTTCACATGCTTGTCCCATACAGTTTTGGAAGGTGCTCCAGAAGCTAAAATGAGAGCATATTTTCTGTAAATTCACATTATCTTTCTCAGTCATGTGAGAATGAAGTCTGACATTCTCAGTAAAACATGTACATCCAACAAGGGCAGAGACTGTCAGTTGATTCCTTTGTGTTCTACTGCAGCTTCCCAGAGTGTTCTAAAAAACAACTAGAGTGCTAACAGCCTTACTTATGATAAAAGTATGGCACACCTGAAGCCATCTTGATTGGAATAAACTGGTAACACTTAAAACATTTAATTTAAAAAGGAACAAAATGATGGGGTTCATTTTGTCATAGAAATTATGGTTAGTGCTGTAGAAAGAAAAATTAGGACATGTTTCAAGTGTGATCTCAAATATCTTCCTGTTATATTTCAACAGGAGCAGCCTGCCAGTTGATGCCTTTGTGTTCTACTGCAGCTTCCCAGAGTGTTCTAAAGAACAACTAGAGCGCTAACAGCCTTACTTATGACAAAAGAATGGCACACCTGAAGCCATCTTGATTGGAATAAACTGGTAACACTTAAAACATTTAATTTAAAAAGGAACAAAATGAGGGGGTTCTTTTTGAAATAGAAATTATGGTTAGTGCTGCAGAAAGAACAATTAGGGCATGTTTTAAGTGAGATCTCAAATCCTCTTCTATTTCATTAGAAAATTCTGACATGCAGACTGAAACAATCACTTTCAATACCAGCAGCAGACTTCCAGTTAACTCCCTGGTGAGCAGTAGCTTTACTACAGTGATCTAATGAGCAACTAGAGTGCTAACATTCTGAATTTATGGCAAATGTGAGACACATCTGAATGCCTTCTTGATGGAATCAAAGTAAAAACTGAAAGCATTTCCTACTGAGGAGACTGCAGTAAATGAGGAAATTAGGAATCTTCATAACAAAGAAGTCTTCCAAGATGGCCACCAGTGAAAAAAGAGCCCAAATGTAGCACAAATATTACCCAGATGTAGCCCACATATAGCCCAATGACAAAAGTGTGCAAAACACTTTTTATTTTTAGTTTTTTTGCAGTTATGTAGTGCAGACTGGTCAGGTATTGGAGCGTTGCATCTTAAAACATGACCCCCCTACACTACAAAAACACCACTGCACTACCCTAAACCCTAAAACACTACCCCCAGCATGACCCCCTACACTACACAAACACCACTGCACTACCCTAAACCCTAAAACACTACCCCCAGCACGACCCCCTACACTACCCAAACACCACTGCACTACCCTAAAACATGACCCCCTACACTACACAAACACCACTGCACTACCCTAAACCCTAAAACACTACCCCCAGCACGGCCCCCTACACTACACAAGCACCACTGCACTACCCTAAACCCTAAAACACTACCCCCAGCACGACCCCTACACTACCCAAACACCACTGCACTAACCTAAACCCTAAAACACTACCCCCAGCACGACCCCTACACTACCCAGACACCACTGCACTAACCTAAATCCTAAAACACTACCCCCAGCACGACCCCCTACACTACCCAAACACCACTGCACTACCCTAAAACATAACCCCCTACACTACACAAACACCACTGCACTACCCTAAACCATAAAACACTACCCCCAGCACGACCCCCTACACTACACAAGCACCACTGCACTGCCCTAAACCCTGAAACACTACCCCCAGCACGACCCCCTACACTGCCCAAACACCACTGCACTGCCCTAAACCCTGAAACACCACCCCTAGCACGACCCCCTACACTGCCCGAACACCACTGCACTGCCCTAAACCCTGAAACATCACCCCTAGCACGACCCCCTACACTGCCCGAACACCACTGCACTGCCCTAAACCCTGAAACATCACCCCCTTCACGACCCCCTACACTGCCCGAACACCACTGCACTGCCCTAAACCCTGAAACACCACCCCCAGCACGACCCCCTACACTGCCCGAACACCACTGCACTGCCCTAAACCCTGAAACACTACCCCCAGCAAGACCCCCTACACTGGCCGAACACCACTGCACTTCCCTAAACCCTGAAACATCACCCCCAGCAAGACCCCCTACACTGCCCGAACACCACTGCCCTAAAGCCTGAAACACCACCCCAGCACGACCCCCTACACTGCCCGAACACCACTGCACTGCCCTAAACCCTGAAACACCACCCACAGCACGACCCCCTACACTGCCCGAACACCACTGCACTGCCCTAAACCTTGAAACACCAGCCCCAGAAACGACCACCTACACTGCCCGAACACCACTGCACTACCCTAAACCCTGAAACACCACCCCCAGCACGACCCCCTACACTGCCCGAGCACCACTGCACTGCCCTAAACCCTGAAACACCAGCCCCAGCACGACCCCCTACACTGCCCGAACACCACTGCACTGCCCTAAACCCTGAAACACCAGCCCCAGCATGACCGCCTACACTGCCCGAACACCACTGCAGTGCCCTAAACCCTGAAACACCAGCCCCAGCACGACCCCCTACACTGCCCGAACACCACTGCACTGCCCTAAACCGTGAAACACCAGCCTCAGCACGACCCCCTACACTGCCTGAACACCACTGCACTGCCCTAAACCCTGAAACACCACTCCCAGCACGTCCCCCTACACTGCCTGAACACCACTGCACTGCCCTAAACCCTGAAACACCGCCCCCAGCACGACCCCCTACACTGCCCCAACACCACTACACTGCCCTAAACCCTGAAACACCACCCCCTGCACGACCCCCTACACTGCCCGAACACTACTGCACTGCCCTAAACCCTAAAACACCATCCCCAGCACGACCCCCTACACTGCACGAACACCACTGCACTGCCCTAAACCCTGAAACACTACCCCCAGCAAGACCCCCTACACTGCCCGAACACCACTGCACTGCCCTAAACCCTGAAACACCACCCCCACAAGACCCCCTACACTGCCCGAAAACCACTGCACTAAACCCTGAAACACCACCCCCAGCAAGACCCCCTACACTGCCCGAACACCACTGCACTGCCCTAAACCCTGAAACACCAGCCCCAGCACGACCCCCTACACTGCCCGAACACCACTGCACTGCCCTAAACCCTGAAACACCACCCCTGCACGACCCCCTACACTGCCCGAACACCACTGCACTGCCCTAAACCCTGAAACACCACCCCCAGCACGACCCCTACACTGCCCAAACACCACTGCACTGCCTTAAACCCTGAAACACCACCCCTGCACGACCCCCTACACTGCCCGAACACTACTGCACTGCCCTAAACCCTGAAACACCACCCCCACAGCACGACCCCCTACACTGCACGAACACCACTGCACTGCCCTAAACCCTGAAACACTACCCCCAGCAAGACCCCTACACTGCCCAAACACCACTGCACTGCCCTAAACCCTGAAACATCACCCCCAGCAAGACCCCCTACACTGCCCGAACACAACTGCCCTAAACCCTGAAACACCACCCCCAGCAAGACCCCCTACACTGCCCAAACACCACTGCACTGCCCTAAACCCTGAAACACCACCCCCAGCACGACCCCCTTCACTGCCCGAACACCACTGCTCTGCCCAAAACCCTGAAACACCAGCCCCAGCACGACCCCCTACACTGCCCGAACACCACTGCACTGCCCTAAACCCTGAAACACCAGCCCCAGCACGACCCCCTACACTGCCCGAACACCACTGCACTGCCCTAAACCCTGAAACACCACCCCCAGCACGACCCCCTACACTGCCCGAACACCACTGCACTGCCCTAAAACCTGAAACACCACAACCCTGCACAACCCCCTACACTGCCCGAACACCACTGCACTGCCCTAAACCCTGAAACACCACCCCCGCAAGACCCCCTACACTGCCCGAACACCACTGCACTAAACCCTGAAACACCACCCCCAGCAAGACCCCCTACACTGCCCGAACACCACTGCACTGCCCTAAACCCTCCCCGGGGCTTTGTCGATGGAGGGAGGGGGACCGCGCGGCCCCCCTCCTGGAGCCTGTAATGGCCCTGGGGACCGCCACCCCCCAGGGCCGGCTCCTGCAGTGTCCCGGGGTGCCTACCCCCGGGACACTGTAGTTTGCTATGACAGGACGGGAGCCTCGCGGCTCCCGTCCTGTCATAGCAAACTGCTTTGGATATTGAGGCGAGAGCAGGAAACCTGCTCTCGCTTCCAATATCCAAGCAAATTGCTTTCCACATGGGGAGCTGCATGTTAGCAGCTCCCCATGTGGAAAAGCAATGCCGGCTCCCGCAGGAGGCGGGGAGCCGGCAGGGTCCGTGGGGGAGTTGGGGTCCCCCCACGGACCCCAAAGGATAGGGCCAGCCCCGGGGGATGGGGTCCCCGGGGCAAGTAGTGGCCCGGGAGGGGGGCCACGCGGCCCCCCTCCCCAAATATAATTTAAATTTTTTTTTTAAATGAAGGCCTGCCCCGGGGGATGGGGTTCCCGGGGCAAAAGGAGGCCTGAGGAGGGGGGCCATGCAGCCCCCCTCCATAAAAATGTATTTAAAAGTGTGGCCATGCCCCGGGGGATGGGGTCCCCGGGGCCGGATTCGGCCACGGGAGGGGGGCCACGCGGCCCCCTTCCCGTTTAATTAAAAAAAAAAAAAAAGGGGTAAGGCCCTGGGGGATGGGGTCCCCAGGGCCCAAAAATAGGAAAAAGGAAGGGGGGCCACACAGCCCCCCTTCGGGAAAAAAAACACGATAGGGCCGCAGGCCCCGCCCCCTTCCTTTACCACTCTACAAACGCACCCCCTGGCGCGTTTGCAGATGGGGAACAAATTCCCCTTAAATACTGGGGGTCCCTGGGGCCAACTAGCCCACCAGGAACCTCCAGTATGCGCCAGGGGCTGCGTTGCAGAGAGGTGTACAGAGGCCACGCCCCTTTTACACCTCTCTGCAAAGCAGCTCTGTGGCGCTTTTTGGAGGTACATGGTGGGCTACTTGGACTCCAGGGACCCTCAGGATTCAAGGGGACTTAATCCCCCAACTTAAAACGCGCCACGGGGCGCGTTTGCACAGTGGTGAAGGAAGGGGGCGGGGCTTCAGGTGACATGTGTGCAAACATGCCCCGTGGCGTGTTTTAAGATGGGGAATTAAATCCTCTTCAATCCTGAGGGTCCCTGGGGGCCAACTAGCCCACCAGGTACCTCCAGTAAGCGCCACGGAGCTACGTTGCAGAGTGTTGTAAAAAGGGGCGTGGCCTCTGAACACCTCTCTGCAATGCAGCTCTGGCGCATACTGGAGGTACCTGGTGGGCTAGTTGGCCCCTAGGGACCCTCGGGATTGAGGAGGAATTAATTCTCCAACTTAACGCGCCACAGGTCGTGTTTGCAGACATGTATCCTCAGGCCCCACCCCCTTTATTCACCATTGTGCAAATATTCCTCTAAAATCAGCCGAACTACGAATTTCGATTTACTCACCTGTTATCAGGAGAGACCTCAGTGCTGCATCTTTGTGCCCAGTACCGATCCTGAAAAGTAATTCTAACCGTACTTACCAGTAACTTGAATTTCCTTCCATAGGCTAACATTGACTGGTTTCACTTGGAAATTCTTCTAAGTGTGGAGTTTTGGTACTTTATAATATTCCTCTAAAATCAGCCGAACTACGAATTCCGATTTACTCACCTGTTATCAGGAGAGAACCCAGAGCTGCATCTTTTAGCCCAGCACTGACCCTGAAAAGTAATTCTAACCGTACTTACCAGTAACTTGAATTTTCTTCCATAGGAATCCATTGTCTGGTTTTCAGCAGAAAAGTTTCAAAGTGTCGATTTTCACAAACTACAAATATTCCTTAAAAATCGCCTGTGTGACTTAAACGCATTCTTTCAACTGTTTACAGGAGATGCACCAGTGCTGGATCCAGGATCCACCACTGAGTAAGAAAAAGTAACGATAACACTACTTACCTGCTAAGTGTATTTCCTCCCATAGGATAACATTGGTGATTCTATGTGAAATAAGTTTCTAAGTGTCAACTTTTAAAATACAATAATATTCCTTAAAAATCACTACTGTAACCAAAACGCTTTTACTCAACTGTTTACAGGAGATGTCCCAGGACTGAATCTAGGATCCAGTCCTGTGGTTAGAAAAGTAATCCATAAAGTAACTAATTGCATTTAACTTGAAATTCACATTGAGCTCAATGTTGCATTGTGTTTGAAATTGTGTTGCCCATTGCAACAACTGTAACTACTGTACTTAAGTCTATTGCCTATTTGCAAAGTATTTAAACTAAAGTAATTCATTCTGAGAAAGTATATTTTGTAATGTAATGTATAATGTAATTACAATGTAATTTAAAAAATAAAATATCTAAAAATAAATAGTTTAAAAAAATGTAGTAAATCAGTATCAAAAAAATAAATATAACAATTAATACATTTAAAAATTGTCATTTACAAAACCTTTGAAATTCACTGAAAAAAACCATAGGTGTCAGACATGTTATAGTTAGGAATTAGCATTTAAAAACCTTACAAATTCACTGAAAAAACCATAGGTTTCAGGCTCGTTATAGTTAGAAATTAGCATTTAAAAAACCTTACAAATTCACTGAAAAAACCATAGGTTTCAGGCACGTTATAGTTAGAAATTAGCATTTAAAAAACCTTACAAATTCACTGAAAAACCATAGGTTTTAGGGACAGTTATAGTTAGTTGGACATTGCACTCGTACAAAACCCGTGAAATTCCCCCGTTATAGTTAGTTCAGCTAACTATAACTCGCGACCCCGCAATGCACTGCTGATGACGTCACATATTACATCACTCATGACATGGTCAGTGACATCACTGATGACATCACTGATGACATCATCCACGTGATAATCTGATGCACCTCCTCACACCCTAATATAACCTTTGATACACCCACTCTAAATTACAGACTGCCATTCGCAAAACCATAGACACTCCAACACCAATAACTACATACCCACTCACTGATTCTTAGGTCTACACACACATCCACTCACTCACCCGTACAGTCACTCATACTTATGGTCACTCAGTACAGGACTATCATATGCACTCATACTCCTATATAGACACTCACACACCGCCACTCATCCATAGAGGTACTCACACACCTAGTCAGTCATGCAAATAATTATTCACACTGCCATTTACTCACCTATACAGTCATACATACACCAGCTCACTTACTCATACAAATACTAGCACATTCTTACGCTCTTATACAATCACTGATACAAGCACACACTCATCCATACAGCCACTCTCACAATCACACACTCTCACTTATAGCCATTTATATACTCCAACACACATATATTCTGCCTTTCACATATGTAGTTACTCACACATGTACCACTGGAACATACATTCACTCACTAACACACTCTTACACACACTTACCCACCCATACAGTCGATCACAGATGCACTCTTGAAACCATCCACCCAGTGAATCACCCACTCACACTTCTATGCACAGAGTCGCACACACCCCACCCACACAAACACTCAGGCACCCATACAGATACTCAGACAACCAATCAATAACTCATATAGACACTCATGTAGCTATTCACAAACCCATGCAGCCACTTACACAGCAACAGACAGACGGATACAGACATTCACCCAGTTTAGTCACTAACCTATGCATTCAGTAAGATATGTTTAATCACTCACTTATAGAGTTAGTCACGCACCTACTAAATCATCCATACAGACACTTATACACCCACTCATTCTTCAATACGCCTTTCCCTATATATATTAAAAATATTTAAACTTTACAGAAACAGAGTCACTGTATGATGTCATCAGTGATGTCATTTGAGATGTCATCAGTGATGTTATCAGTGATGTCACTGACCATGTCATGAGTGATGTAATATGCGACGTCATCAGCAGTGCATTGCGGGGTCGCGAGTTATAGTTAGCTGAACTAACTATAACGGGGGAATTTCACGGGTTTTGTACGAGTGCAATGTCCAACTAACTATAACTGTCCCTAAAACCTATGGTTTTTTCAGTGAATATATATATATATATATATAATAGTTATTGTGTTTCTTGGTTGGTGCTATCGAATGTACAGAATGTCTAAAACCCACAGAACAGACCCAGTAAATTAGAGAGCAAAGAGCAAGTTTTTTTTTCTTCTTTGTAATCTTGATAAGACCTGGTTGCTGTTGTAGATCAAGTGAAAGTGTATTTCAGGGTACAGCGGCTTCATTTATTAGAGGAACAGTCAAGTACTCTTCTTACAGTGAATCCAGTTAACCAGGACATGGAGTGCTGCTGAAGTAACATAGTTCCTGTGGGATGGATAGCCAACTATTGCTCTCATACTCCCTACTACTGGCTAGTGTGTAATAGATGGCCACCATATCTGCCCTATTATCTTCCCTAGAAGGACACATCCTTACCTTGTCCCACATTTCAGCTGTTGAATCCAAGACATTTCCAACGAAGGGATTGACTGCAGCATTAGAAATCACGTAGTCTAATCCGCCTTGCCACTCCAGAGCCTGACCACAAAGAGAGCATCAAAATAATAAGACATGCAATCAAGAGCCTTCACATTGCTTGGAGATTTGGTCAGGGCACTATCTGTTGGTTACTATTCCCAGATTTGAAAATTGTAGGGATTGATATTCGTAGTTGTGCTTTGATTATCACACTCCACACTGGATGGTAAAAGGCAAAAGATAAAATCTTGGTGGGATCAATACTGAATATGTGTGTTATGCCTCATTGCCAGTGCCAGAACTCAGAAAAGGAGGTATTATTTACACTCTGATCCCAAGGTGTCAGGGATTTTTCCAGTGTTTTTCAAGCATGTAAAAATCTATTGTTAAAGAAAGATTAAGAGAGAGAAAAAACACAGGAGAGAGAAGAATAGAGCTGGAGCCAGAGTGAGAGAACACAAGAGAGAGGAGGAACATAGGTTAAATGAAGAAAGTGGTATCTAATGATACATTAAAAGAATGGGGAATAGAGGGATGCCAGCATGATATTTAGGAGATGTGAATCAAAAGATAAAGCAGGGACCAAAAGATTCAGAAGGTATTTTTTGAGAAAGAAGAGAGCCTTAAGAGTAATAAAGAGATCAGGAACTTGTCTCGAGAAAGAAAGTAGCATACAAAATTAAAAAGTGACTGAGGGAGAACAAAGAAGGAGTCAAAAGTAGAGAGAGAAGGGATGAGAATAATGGACAATGAGAGACGTAAGAACAAAGAGTTGAAGAAGAAATTAATAAAATGGACAAGCAGACAAGGCAATGGAAAAAAAAGATGGGATAATCGAATACATAGAATTGGAATAACAGTGACACATGCAATATCACATTCCTTATCTTTGCCTAGTAGGCGTGCATCCTGTTTCTGTGTTTCATCTGTAAACATTATTGTTGTGTGTGAGAAATCAGGACCTGTTTGCAGTTTCCCCCCACTTTTTGCCCCCATTTTGACTACTAGGTGCTGGTTTTCTGACTCTGATTGTGCCCTGGGCTCTGCTAACCAGACCCAGGGCATGTGCTCTGAATGAAAGTATATGCTAATTGGGTATAATTACAATTGGCAATGACAGACCCCTGTAAGTCCCTAGTATATAATAATGCAAGGGGGGATTCAAAGTACCTATAATTCCCAATTACATAATAGGGCAGGGAGGTGTAGGGGCCCAGTAGATTTCCTGCACTGGAGTGTGCACTACTCTGGTGCCTGCTGTCATTTTAAAAGCTAGCCCTGCCTCGCGGCTGTTTTTAAATTCCAATTGTATGTAAATTCGACTTTGGCTTTAAAGGTACTTCCAAAGTAGTAATCTGCCTTATTTTGTACATATAAATCACCCCTAAGGTCTCCCCTAGGTGCCCCAGTGGTAGGGTGCCATGTAACTATAAGCAGGGACCTTATAAAATGTTTTATAAGACCTGGTGAGGGAAAAAACGTCCACATTTGTTTTCCCCATTGCAGATAATTATCTCCATAGGCTAACATTGGAATATGGTATTTAACCCGTTTGCTGCTTCGAACGTTCCGCGCCAGTGCGGAACGTTCTATTAAACGGGCGGGCCGCGTCGGCCAACGGACGTGCGCATCACTACCGAGGTAGTGCTCGCAACGGCCGTTGGCCGACAGCAGCAGCAAACGGGTTAAGTATACATATTGCTTGGAAGGAGCTAAAAATATAATTCAAGGACTTAAAATGATACTTATGATAAATCCAACAACTTGCCACTGTTAGATTTATAACTATCACAAAAAAAAGGTATTGAGCTTTTTTTTCTATAAGCCAAAATCCAGCCTTCCAGCTGCCCTCTCCTGATTGGCTAGCCTCTGCCAGGCTGAGCCAAGATGTCTTAATGAGGTGTGAAGTAGCCTGCTAGAGAGACAATGGATTTCCTATGGGAGGATAACTGAAAGTACAGATGCAGAAGCAGAAGGAGAAGGAGGGTGGTGTGGCCAAACTGGTTTCCAAAGGTAGAATGACACTTTGGGACAGCACAGGCTCACCCCCCATCCTGCAACCCCAACCACACATGAGCCCCTTTAAATTGATTTAAGGAGAGGGATTGAAGGGAGTGTTGGGGAATCTTAGCCACTCCAGTGGGTTGGCTTAGCCTGGTCTAACCTCCAAGAAGATAATTTCTCCATTTTGGATTTTGAGAGAATAGTGCTTTCTGGGACAAGAATATGCCACACTTTGGAGGAAGTGGTCATTAACCTGGGTGGCACCCTGCATCCTATTGGTCAGGGGTGCCCCCCTGCTTGACATCCAGAAAAGCAGCGTAAATATGGAAGAGTTGCCAAGTAACTCAGATCTGCTGCTTGAAACTACAGAGAGAAGGACTGCCCTGTTGGAAGCCTGATCGTCACCCCAAAGAATTGCACTCTGAAGGACGGCCCCTGCTGCACAATCTGGAACTTCAGCCCTGAAGACTTTGCCTGGCTTCACAAGGATTAAGGAGTAGACTCTCTAAAACGTTACAGGTTAATAGAGCCCACCTGCATCATCTCCACCAAGAAATCCCTAGCCTGGAGTGCGTCCAGTAGACTTTTAAGGATTTAGCCAGGTACAGTGTGGGAATTGTAGTCCCAACATCCCAATAGCCATCTCGGAGCCATCTCGGAGCTTCTAGACCCCTGGATTGGTGTTGTGGACACTTTGAGCTCTCAAGGAGACCTTCTGGAAAACGTTCCAGAGGTTTGGAGCAACTTTTGTAAAAAGCTCCATAAGTTGACTAGGTGCATTGTGGGAATCATAGTCCAAGACCCCAAGAGTCAAACCAGAGCATCCTAACCCTTGTCTGGTGCTGTGGACCACTTTAGTGACCTCTCATTCAGACTTGGACGCAGATACGCCGCTCGTAGCTGTAGTACGGCACCAAACAACAGACACTCCTTGAAGGAATGAATTTGGAGTAAGGGTACATGAGTCCCTAGTGGCAGACACAATATAGGAGAACTAGTTTCCCTATCAATAGAATAAGAAATACGAAGAGGTCACCGTGTGAAGCACACAACTACAACTAGAGAGAAATCGGGATTCTGCGATTTTAATCAAGATACTAAGTCACAGCTGTGAGCAAATAACTACTAGCTGGATATCTTCCCTTTTTTTTAATAAGCAGACTTCACCTTAAGTGATTACGGTTTTTATGTCGGAAGGAGATACAGTTCCCTTAAATTTGAGTCCTGATGAAGGTGGTTGTATTATAAAGTGTACCACTGAAACGCGTCGACGCCAACAAGACTTTGAATCCAACCACAAGAATTGTTGGGAAGGAATAAAATTATAACACCTACCAGAATTCAAACTGGATGCTAAGTGTTGGATCAATACGCACAGCAGTCAGTGTTTAACTGTGTAGATAGGGTCTCCTTTGTTAATTGTATCATTGTGGTTTTATGTGATTTTTTTGATTTTCTTGATTTATTGATTGTGAAATTTTTTCGCCGTATTTTAACCTTGACTGTATATTGTTTTGTGATTAGAAAATTGTATGCGATATATGAATTTTATATATTTGAGTGTATAAGGGCTAAGACCACTTTGTGTGCTATTTAGAATTTGTTGCCAGAAGGTTTTTAAGCTCTTATGGTTTAGAATAAATAATCTTTGAGCTTTATTTATGTCTTGGTGGTATATTATTTAGTATAAAAAATATTTTCTTTTTAGTAGATTAATTATTCCTCTACAATTGGTGTGAATGATAGATTAATGTTTTGTACCTCTTAACTTTCATTGAATACTAAGGGGAAATTTGTTTTCTCAACTGACCACTTTAGTGCATCAAGAAACAGTTCTGGAAGTAAGTGTAAAGTACTCTTGACTTTGTCCCGGTCCAGCATGGCCTTTTTAGCCCTTTGGGTGCTATTTGCTTCTAAGAGCTAGTTTTACTTTCAATCTTTAAAAATGCATATCTCTGCTTCCCTACATTGGATGTTTGTCATTTTGGTGTCTATTTGTTCACAAAAATATATCCTATTTTTAGGTTGAGCCTATAGCGGCAGCGCGCATGCGCTGCTCGCTTTGCGAGGCATGTAGTATTCAGTATGGAGTGGAAGCTCTGTGGAAGCTCCGCCCACTCTCAGCCCATCTTTTTCATTGGCTTGTGTCTTAAATGCTGCCTTCAGATTGGTTTTAGGCCTGTTAGTCCCTCCTTATGACGGCCATGTCGTCATTTGTGTCCTTCCATGGCTACTGGCCCCTTTGCTTCGATTGCTGCACAGCACTACTTTCTTCCTGTGCCCCCCCTCCTACAGTCTGTGCCTTCTCGCCCTCCCGACCCCCCCTGTTGTTCGTGCCTTCTCACCCGCCGGCACTCCCGTTTGCAATGCAATAGGTCTTGCGTAAATGCGAGTCCTATTGCATTGCAAATGCTTGTTTGTAATGAGTTTCTCCTGCTGCAGGCACGATGAGGTGCCCATCCGGGACAATGGCGGCTGCTTGTTTTATTTAGGATTTGTGCACTGCAGCACAGCAAGTAGTGCTACAGTGAGGGTGGGCAATGATTGATAGCCAGTGTTTGCTATCGGATTTAAGGCCGCCGCACTACGCAGCTAAATTATTTAATCCGTTAGACAAGATCGGCTACCCAATATAGAAGTTCGAGTCTCGGCGTCTTTAGCGACGTGGCTCCTCCCCGATGCGGGACTGCACAGGCGCAATGTACTGTATATGCTGCCTGTGACTCCGCCGCCCCCCCGCAGGCGGCTGTCAGCACAGGGGATACGCTGCAACAATCAGAACGCGGCTTGCTGTGGTGCGACTCCGGTACGTGGAGCTCCGGGACCGAGGCCCAGGGTGGCGGAAGTAGTCACAGTTTAGAGAAGTGGGTGGGCAGAGTGAGGGTGGGAGAGATCTGCGACCCCTGGGAGGATAGTACTGATTCCTGTGGTAGGCATCAGTGAAGAGAGTGTCCGAGGGAACAGTCCTGTGTCTCCGGGAGCTCAAAGAAGGGAGGGCAGCCCTTCTGCCTCCGTGCTGTACAGGGGCTTCAGTCATCGGGGCGTAAAATAGCCTGAGAGGGGAGTCGAGTCCACAGACGGACAAAGGCATAGCGAGGGCCGCCCTGGGGCCCGGGAGGGAGAGAGGGGGCTCTGGAGAGTGGACTCCATCCGGTGTCCAGACAAGGTGGTACACCCCGGGGTGTAGGACAGGAGGCCGCGCTGCCGGACCGCGGCACAGCAAGGGTAGGCGCCGAGTTCCGAGGTGGGCAGAGGTCCGTACTCCTGGGCCGCCGTGCAGAGAGGCCAAAGCCGCCGCAACACCGAGAGCCGGACCATGAGGAGAGAGTAGGAAGGGGTCACTAAGCAGGTTTGAGGTGAGTGTGGAGAATCGGAGAGGTACAACTTGCAGTGAGTGAGGTGTGTATCAGGTACGCGAACGAACAGAAGGCTGGCAGTGCACAAAGTTATTGTTTTGCTCGTCAGGCTTCTCGGTGGCATTGAGGGTGCAGGCACACTAAGTGTTTCAGGGTGCAGACGTATTTTAAAGATCTCATCGTGAAGGCACATTAACAGGTTTCAAGGTACGAACATTAGCTATGACTTTATCAGGATGTACGTATCTGGAGATGTTATTGGGTTGTTGTAGCGGTTGTGCCTCTCGTACGGCTCAACATCCTGTGATTCTGGGCAAATCACTGAATCTCCCCGTAAATACCAACAAGCATTTGCAATGATATAGGTCTCGCATTTATGTGAGTTTATGCTATTGGCATTGTAAATGACAAAGCCTTTTATTTATGTTTTAAAAACTAAAACATAAAAGGCATTGTCATTTACAATGCCAATAGCTCAATCCCACGTACATGCGAGACCTATTGCATTGCAAATGCTTGTTATAAATTGGTGTTGGATTTTTATTGTGTCTTACTCATTTAATGTATTTGTGTTTTTAAATGCTTTACACACCTGTCCCCTAAGTTAAGCCTGCCTGTTCGCAGCCAGCTACCAAGGGTTGAGGAAGGGAATAATTTATTGAGACCTTTACTGAACCTTTTATTATGTTAGTGGCCTTATTATTTAGTGGTAGGTCCCTACTTATCACTACTAATAATCCACTTTCCAATATTGTGTTACACTGCTCAGTGGTGCAGCTATTTCTTAAAGATGCAAAGACTGCTCCTTAAGAGACTGAGTCGCTACACCATCTAAGAATTTAACACTTCATTGTTTCTTACAGCACTCGATTAATAGTCTCACAGCATGCATTAAGCTTCTGGATATGGGTGTTTAGAATTGTGAACCATCATTAAAACAATGCATCAATGGATATGCATCATTGTATGTATTTCATAGATTTTCAGCGCAATGTAAGGATTTTTAATTCAATTTGTAGCCAACATCTATTATTGCAAGACTATAGATAGCCACATGTTCACTTTGCCAAACGTATAGAGCAAACCTGTATCCCTGGTGGAATCTGGTCATGTAAAGTATGTCAACAAAGGTATGTCAACAAAGGGAGATTTCCACAGGTTCATTATTTTCACCACTGACATCTATAAAAATAAATGTAGTTTTACTTTTCATGTTGACAGGCATTGGTGGTGGGAGTAAGGGTCACTGGCTATGCTATAATTACCAACACTAGCACATGACCACTATAACATTTTGTTGCAATTAATTCGTTTTTTCTGGGTAGCTAATCCTATTACAAGAAAATATAAAATTATTATTTCATGTAGACTTCACAAAATATGGTTTAAGCAGTTTAGTATAAATCGGTGCAGAGGGTGCTGTAGTTTGGACGTCTTTATACCATGCAGTCAGGCTCCTGCTTTCTAAGGAATAAGCTATTTAAATAAATAGGAAAAACATGAGCTGCAAAGCAAGTTATTATTTTCACTGTTTAAATAGCATTTATAATTTTGCTCAGAGCCCTGCCTTTCACATTTTCTGGTGGTCGTGGCAACAGGCATTGTGACATAACCCCGTTGTAATAACTTATTACAGTAAAGTAGCTATTCCATTTTTATTTAAAGTTGAATAGTGATATCACAGCTAGACAGTAATAAGTAAATTAGAGGAAGGTTTTATAAATCTATTGCAGGCTTCCATACAAGGTCAGCTTTCCATAAGGCAAAGCTTTTTACGTGTGAGCTGAATTGCTGCAAAAGGCCTGAGAAATTGCCTTTTTCAGGGTATTACGTGGAGGGCTTCAACACCCAATGCTGTGGATCAACTGCAAGGGAGTATTGTGTGGTTGTTTGATGCAGGGTTCATGGATCCGGAGGTGTGCAGTCATTCCATTGTGGTACCAGATGCATGGTCTGTTGCATCTCGGCTGAGAACACCAAGCATAGGCTTTGATGGAGCTACTCTAATGTACTGGGCCAACAAAGAACATGGCTATTATGCCTTCAAGCTAGGGCTAGATTCTTCAAACATGAAAATCTCAAGGGCCCTCGTGTTAACAGGCCTGGGCTTGGATCCTTTCAGAGGAACAAAAGGGTTTGGAGAATTATTAAGAAAAATCTCCATGGAATATTTGTTCTCAGGTTCCTTGGGGGGAAGGGGATGCTAGTCTTCTAACTGGGTTCCCAGATATTTAGGAAGGGTTCAGATATGGACATGCTTCGGCTGTATTGCTTACTGTGGCTATCAGCCTCTGTCTGTCTTCCTCCTTCCCGACATGGCATATAGCTCCCAACACACTGAGATTCTCTGCCTTCAACTCCTCCACTGCCCGGTCCACATTCGCCTTCTTACGGCTGCTCACCACCACATGTGCACCATCCTCTGCTAGCCGCCGGGCAATTGCAAATCCGATCCTGAAAGAGGCCAGATGGGTACCATTAACTACATGCTTGACTGTAAGGGAATTAGGGACATGATCCCGTTCAGGGTCTTGAATGTCTCTGAGTTGGGGGTTTGGAGTCGTCTTTCTCTAGTCCTTGAGTTGCCTGCACTCCCAGTTATATTTCATTTTTATCCACCCACCCGGACAGAGTCACAATAAATTGGTCTCATTTAACTGATCTTCCAGGAGCAAATGCTGAAAATATGGCACATAAACAGCAATAAAGCAAAGAACATTTGTATGGAAACAATTAGCAAACAGTCATTAGAAATGGCTCATAAAAAAGATATGAATTGTAAGAAAGTTGTTAAGTTGCTCTGTTTATTGAGGGTCATTTTAGTCTGTTCTGTTTTTGAGCCATTATTATTAAGACCGCTAATAATAATAATATCATCTTGTTGCAGTACCAGAATTTATATCAACAGAAGCCAGCTTCTCAATGGATGGCTTTCTCGTTCGGGCCTCACTTTGATCGTGTAACGTGAAATTTAATGACCAGGTTGTCGTTTGATTTCCTTTTCATCTCCCTGGTATCTTCTTCCTCCTTCCAGGAACCTCATTTTAGAGGAGGTTCAACTTAGTTAAATACTCACATGTCTCTTAGAACCTGGCGACCAGTACCCCTCCTGTCCAGTTATCAATCTTCCCTTGGTGTGGAAAATTTGAACTTAGGTCACAAAACTTCGCACAGAGCTTTTTTGGGCGGCTTCAGAACTGCCCCTGCTTCCCTCGACTCCTTGTCATGCATCAAAGATTTAAAACTGTAAGCCCCCTTCCAAAAAAAATCCCCCTTGCTTTGGTACTTCTCACCCTCTCAGAAACTCACCTTGCACATCTTGGTTTTCTATTGATTGCATAGGTCTCTTAATCTCAAGTCACATGTTCAACACTCACCATTTTAGGCAGTTCTCTGCTCCCAGGGTGTTCGACAAAGGGACCAAATCAGCCAGCGGCAACAGTTTGTGTGCCCATTATTTGGTCTAAGACGGATTCAGGGCCCAAAACCTATCCACTCTCACTAGACCTTTTGCCTTCCTACCCATAAAAACTGATGTAGCACATTTGACATTATTGGGGAGTTAAAACTGCTGAAAATGCTATGTTACATATGCACTTACATTCTTCAGAAAGCTCGATGGACGTAGGCAATGCTATGAAATCATTAAAGTAAGTCATACATTTTAAGAAATTTAACTTTCTAAAATATTTGGTAGCCTATATTAAATTCTTGAATTCCCTTGCTCGTCTGAACTAGAGGTTATATAATAATTCAGAAGCTGAAATATATTCATGCAAATGTGTGATTTACACTGACATGCGAGTGTCTCCGGCTTCTGCCATATAACTGCATAGACTAGAATGTAGATTCTCCAAGTTTGATGTAGAGAGAATCTGGATTTCATTAAGGACATGGAGGCTAGCATTATGCATTTAACTTTTATTGCCAGCTCCTTGCAGCACTTTAAAGAATTTCATCACATTAAACTAAAACAATTCCAGAATTAGAATGTCCAAAAACAATATCAACTCTGTCACAGCAGCCATCTTCCTCTTTTAAGCTGCTCTGGACCCATAACACGATGACTTAGATGTTCTCAAACTATAAACAAAAACCTCTCGCTTTTCCTTATTGGTTATCTGCAATAAACAATAAAACATTTTAAAAAACACTAGTTCTATAATCCAAGTTAAGAATAAACACAAGCCTTTAAAAACCTTACTAAATGACTCCCCCTCCAAACACTTACCTGGGAGGGTGGGAGGGATAATGCTAGCCTCCGTGTCCTTAATGAAATCCAGATTCTCTCTACATCAAACTTGGAGAATCTACATTTCATGACAGGACCGGAGGCTAGCATTATGCATGTTCAAAGCTGTGCTACAACCACAGACGAAACATGACCCAAAGGTTTCAAATAAAATCTAGCAAATACATCCGCATTAGACCAATCTCCAGCATGTAAAATCTCCTCCAAACGTCCTCCAGACACAAATGCCTTACTCGCCATAGCACCCCTTACCGAATGATCCCCAAAATCTTTCAAATTTACACCAGCTTCCAACATACAACCTCTCACCCATCTCGCGATGGTCGCTGAAGTTACCAGTCTAAAAGGTTTCACATATGAAATTAATAACTGATCGTCCCCATGACATCTGAACTCACCCATTCTGCTCTCATCCAAATTAACCACACACAATTTTGGATGTTCCTCAAATTTTGAATAAAATATCGAAGAAGACATGCATTTCGTCCTTCTGAAAATCCTAAATAACACTCCATCTGGATTATATCATCTGTTACAAACATCCAAAGCTCGTACGTCCGAGACTCTCCTAAAAGAAATAAGACACAGTAAAGTTGCTAACTTACCTGATAACTGTTTCACACTCAAAAACCTATTCACAGGCCACCTTTCAAATAAAGTCAGCAACTTATTCACATCCCATAGACAACTCCATTTTGGCCTCGGTGGTCGCTTTAACTTCACTCCTTTCATAACCCTGCAGATTAATGGTTCCCTACCAATTGAACATCCTCCTACTAAACTATGACCCGCTGCAACCGCAGACCTATAACAATTTATAGTTCTATAACTTAAACCTTTCTCAAACAAACCTGATAAAAAATTTGACAGTTCTATGGCAGATGCCTCCACGGGATCCAAATCCCGTTCCATGCACCAACAAACCCATTTCTTCCATGCAACAACGTACCTTTTTCTGGTACCTGGAGCCCAAGATTCTCTGAGCAACTCCTGAGCCTGTTCCGAAAGACCTCTGAACTGTTCACCTCTCCTGAAATCTTCCAAACAAGAAGGCTCAATGCCCCTTCTAAAAACCAAAGGATGAAAAACCTCTTCTGCCCCTAGAAGAACGTCCTTTGTATCCGGAATCAATAAAGGCTCCTCTAATGCCATTTCCAACAAACCTGGAAACCACGCCTGAATTGTATTTAAAAAGTAGAATGTGTTCTTAAGTCTTACATGTCCTGGTAGTGAAAAATTCTTAAGCTCGTTTTTTTACTATTGTAAGGCCTGCCTCTCCCATAGACGTGCATTGGGTTAACTTATTACATTTAATGAGTGCTAACTCTTGATTGGGAATAGGTAGATATATCATGTTTAGAATCAAATGCTTTGTAATTTAAAATCCTTTTTAATGGTAAAGTCAGATTTTAACTCACAATTCTGAAAATACCACTTTTTTAGAAAGTTGGCATTTTCTTGTCCTAACCATTTGTGCCTGGATCACATGGCTGTGAATGACTCTGCTGTTGGGGTTTGTGTATTCCTTCCAGACATTCAAAAGGGGAACAGGTGCGGACAGGATGGGCCATCCTGCCAGGATGGCTGCAGGCAAAGCTGTACTCAGCCTCACTTACATTTAAAGGACTTTACCTCCTGCATACACAAAGGAACCTGAGACTAGTCTTTTGTCATCCCAGACTTCGTGGTTCCTTGACAGGGAAAGGGAAGAACTTTCCAGAGCAAGATGCGGGGCTAGTATAGGGAAACACCCCACTTCAAAGGCTGGCACCAGGTATAAATTTTGGACCTCCAGAGCCACTCTTCTGTATCCAGAGCCACTCTTCAGTACACTCCTGAATCTGTGGACATTACAGAAGGACTGCTTTGCTCCCTAGAGGACTTCCCTTCTGCCTGAGGCCTGCCTTGCTCTCCAAAGGTCTGCCCTGCTGCTGCCAGATGCCTGCCCTGCTACTTGAGGAATGCCTTGACCCCCAGAGTGCTGCCCAGCAGCTTCAGGGCTGTCCTGATCTCTGAGAAGGAAGGATGGACCTGCTCCCATCATCCCAGGCTAACCTGAGTGACTTTATTAGTCAGTGGACTGACCTCTTGTCTGAGCTACAGGGACACAATGAGCTCCTGTGGCCGCCCTTAACTGCCCAGCTGACCTGCAGCACTTGACCTGCCTGGGCCTGCAACTGGACCTGCCGAAACCCTTCTGGCCTCCCCTCTACTGGAGTGAGGTTCTGATCCCCAGGAGGTGCCTCCCCAGGTCTTGGACCCTTGGTTGGCATCAGTTGAGCTCTTTCTGTAAAGAAAGGAGGAAACCTTATATTTTGGGCTCTTCACTACCGCGAAAGGACCTGCTTGCACCAAGACTGCTGCCACTGATGACCACCAATGCAAAGTTCCGGTGAAATCAACCGTTTGCACTACATGTCTGGCAAGCAGAGACCGGCAATGTGAAATTCCAGCAATGACCATCTACGACGGGCGAACGGCTCTTCGTGCTACAGTGATGACAGCACGCGCTGCCTGGCCTGCTCTTTGTGCTACAGCGACAATCATCCGCAACACTCTCCCTGCTCCTAGCCGCCTCCTCCACTGCAAATGGAATTCTTCACACCAGACTTTGAGAAGGTAACTTTTTCAGCAGGACTAACCTGGTCCCTGTATCCAGCCCACACTCACTGTGGCCGGCCCGAACTTGTGACTTTTCCTCAGTCTAGCATGACCAGATGACCGTGAGTGGCGCTTTGTGCTTTTAGGCTTTATATCTACTTAAAATTTTGAAATTACATATCTCCGGTTCTACTTATTGGATTTTAGTTTTTCTGATATCATTTAATTTATTAAAATGTACTCTATTTTTCCAATATGTTTGGGATTATTCTTGTGTTATGTTTTCACTTTATTACTGTTTGTGTGCTGCATAAATACTTTACAATTTTCCTCTTAGTTAAGCCTGACTGCTTTTGTGCCAAGCTACCAGAGGGTTATGCACAGGCTAATTTAGTTACTTTTGTGGTTCACTCTGACAATGATTGTAGCTGTTGCCTGAGTGGGGCTTCCACCCACCCTCAACCAATAACCCGATTTCTTACATTGGTGGTAGCAGTGGGGTTGAAACCCATGCCTCTGAAGTGAATGGAGGACATGAAGGCTGAGAGGGAGTTCCAGCTGCTTCTGGACAAGTTAAAAATGGACGCCCATAGGGCGGGGGAGAAGAATTAACATTTACTGGCTCATGAAGTGAGTCTGAAGGAGTAGGACCTCAAAGCCAAGCAATGCACAGGGTCCAGCAGCAAAGGTGGCAGCAATAATTTAATGTGCAGTGGAGACATGAGGGTCCACATTCTCCAAGACTGATACCTAGCTATGTGGTGGGGGATGACATTGATAAATGTGTTTCAGCCTATGAGGTGGCCCTAAGGATGCACATGGTCTCAGAGGAGGACTAGGGGAAGGGAGGCAAGCCTCTGGAAACACCTGTCTGCAGTGGGAGGGTTACCCTGCTGGCATTAGAGGAACAGGACAGATGAGGTATACCTCCATGAAAGCCATTTTTATCACCACGTTTGGGCTCACCCCACAGAAGTACAGCATAAGATTGAGGGCCAGCCAGAAGCTGCCAAAGTAGTCTTGGGTTGATTTCCATGATTTCTCCTGTAAGGCATTAAGGGCCAGATGTAAGATGAGATTTTGCATGCGCAAACAGGTTTGCGATCCGTTTGCGCATGCAAAATCTGATAGGGCCATGTACAAACATTATCTTGCGAGTCGCAAAAAATTGCGACTCGAAAAATAGTGTTTAGCGACTAGCAATTAGGAAGGGGCGTTCCAAGGGCGTCCCTCCCTAATTGCGACTCGCTGCCCTATGTATGAATGTTTTGCGACTGCATTTGCGGTCGCAAAACACTCGCAATTTACCGCCCTCTTCAAGAGGGTGGTAATGCAGTCGCAAATGGGAATGGGTCCCCAGGGGACCCCTTCCCCTTTGCAAATGCAGGGAAAAATATTTTTTAGGGGCAGGCAGTGGTCCCAGGGCCACTACCTGCCCTTAAAAAATGAAATGAAAACGTTTCATTTTTTTTTTTTATATGCATTCCGTTTTCCTTTAAGGAAAACGGGCTGCATTTAAAAAAAAAAATGCTTTATTGAAAAGCAGTCCCAGACATAGAGGTCTGCTGAGCCCAGCAGGCCACCATCCCTGGGAGGGCCAGCCATTCCCAATGGGGTCGCAAATTGCGAGTGCCTCATTAACCCTTTCGCTGCTAGGCCTTTTTTTGGCTATTTGGGGTAGTTCGCGCTTAGGCCCCTGTAACTTTTTGACCACATAAGGTATCCACGCCAAATTTGCGTCCTTTTCTTCCAACATCATGGGGATTCTAAAGGTACCCTGGGTTTGTGGATTCCCCTGGAGGAGACACAGAAATTAGCCAAAATACTGCTAAATTTTGTTTTTGGGGGGAAAAATGGGAAAAAAGTGCTGCAAATGAAAGCGTTTGGTTTTTTCCCTGCAAATGGTATCAACAAAGGGTTTGTGGGGATGAAATCACCATTTTCCCAGCTTTCAGGGACTGACAGACTTTTGTCAGAAAACCAACATTTTTTACACAGTTTTGGCATTTTACTGGGACATAGCCTATTTTTGCTATTTTTTGTAGCAATAATGGATCCTGAGAATCTATACATTTTAGAAAAGTAGACAAAATTCTGAATTCAGCAAGGGGTCATTTGTGTAGATCCTTCAAGGTTTCTTTATAGAAACTAACAGTTGAAAATAGGAAAAATTGCAAATGAGTTGAAAAAAACAGCCATTTGTGCCAACATTTTCACCTGTAACTTCTTCTAATTATGACAGATGTTTGAAAGCATATACCGTTACATCCGCTGGACCTTTCTGGTTGTGGGGATATATAGGACTTGTAGGTTCAACAAGAACCCGACGAACCCAGAGGCAATAACTGAGCAGCGTCTTGCAATGGTTTTTTATTATGTACCGGGTATATAGCAATTCATTTGGGAAAATATATACAGTGAAAAATTGGGATGAAAGACACCTATATATTTCTGAAATTGGAACAAAATATAGAGTTTAGAAACAGTAGTTATTTGCACATTTCCGAAATTGTGAGTACCCATACTAGCATGAGAATTATAGGAAATTTTTCAAAGTGACTACTTTTTTACACATTGTCTTTCATTTGGAAGGCAGAAATGCATCAAAAGTCAATAGCTAATAACAGTTGCTCTACAATTCTGTGTTACCCTAAGTCTCCCAATAAAAATGGTACCTCACTTGTGTGGGTAGGCCTAGTGCCCGCGACAGGAAACGGCTCAAAACGCAATGTGGACACACTTCATTTTTACAGTGAAAACTGACCCTTTTTTTGCAAAGTGCCTAGCTGTAGATTTTGAACCCTAGCTCTGCCGGCACCTAGGGACACCTAGCAAACCTATACATTTTTTAGATCTAGACACCCAGGGGAATCCAGGATGGGGTGACTTGTCTGGCTCTCACCAGGTTCGGTTACCCAGAATCCCTTGCAAACCTCAAACTTTGTCAAAAAAAACACATTTTCCTCACATTTCTGTGGTGGAAAGTTCTGGAATCTACGTGAATCCACAAAATTCTACCCCCCCCCCGCATTCCCCAATGTCTTCCGAGAAAAATGGTACTTCACTTGTGTGGGTAGGCCTAGTGGCTGCGACAGGAAACACCACATTTTCACAGTGAAAACGGACCTTTTATTTGCAAAGTGCCTTGCTGTAGATTTTGAACCCTAGCTCTGCCAGCACCTAGGGAAACCTAGCAAACCTACACATTTTCGAAAACTAGACACCCAGTGGAATACAGTATAGGGTGACTTGTCTGGCTCTCACCAGGTTCTGTTACCCAGAATCCCTTGCAAACCTCAAACTTTGTAAAGAAAAACACATTTTCCTCACATTTCTGTGGTGAAAAGTTCTGGAATCTGTGGGGAGCCACAAAATTCCACCCACCCCGCATTCCCCAAAGTCTCCCGAGAAAAATGGTACCTCACTTGTGTGGGTAGGCCTAGTGCCCGCGACAGGAAATGGCCCAAAACGCAACAAGGACACACCACATTTTCACAGTGAAAACTTACCCTTTTTTTGCAAAGTGCCTAGCTGTAGATTTTGAACCCTAGCTCTGCCGGCACCTAGGGAAACCTAGCAAACCTATACATTTTTGAAAACTAGACACCCAGGAGAATCTAGGATGGGGTCACTTGTCTGGCTCTCATCAGGTTCTTTTACCCAGAATCCCTTGCAAACCTCAAACTTTGTCAAAAGAAAAACACATTTTCCTCACATTTCTGTGGTGGAAAGTTCTGGAATCTGCGTGGATCCACAACATTCCACCCACCCCACATTCCCCAAAGTCTTCCGAGAAAAATGGTACCTCACTTGTGTGGGTAGGCCTAGTGCCTGTGACAGGAAACGGCCCAAAACGCAATATGGACACACCACAGTTTCACAGTGAAAACACCCTTTTTTTGCAAAGCGCCTAGCTGTAGATTTTGAACCCTAGTTCTGCCGGCACCTAGGAAAACTTAGCAAACCTATACATTTTTGAAAACTAGACACCCAGGGTAATCCAGGATGGGGTGACTTGTCTGGCTCTCACCAGGTTCTGTTACCCAGAATCCCTTGCAAACCTCAAACTTTGTAAAAAAAAAACACATTTTCCTCACATTTCTGTGGTGGAAAGTTCTGGAATCTGCGTGAATCCACAAAATTTCACCCACCTCGCATTCCCCAAAGTATTCCAAGAAAAATGATGCCTCACTTGTGTGGGTAGGCCTAGTGCCTGCGACAGGAAACGGCCCAAAACGCAACGTGGACACACCACATTTTCACAGTGAAAACTGACCCTTTTTTTGCAAAGAGCCCGCTCACATAACCCGAAGAGCTATATGAATTGGTAGTTACCAATCTGGAAATCTCCCTTAGATCATTTGTCCAAATCCAAATCTGAGAATTGATGTCTCACTCCAGCTGGCAGACTACTGGAAACTGAACATTGCTCCACTGTTGGTGAAACTGAAACCAGTGGCGGCTCCTCCGTTAAGGCAGAGGAGTATCGCCCCACTTACAAAAAGGAAAAATAAAATCATAATAACGCAATGTTATCATGTTATTTTTCTGTAGTGCGCCAGTTTGGTTTTCAGTACTGGGCTGGGCTGCGTCACGGGGAGGAGTGGTTGACATGTGCACATGACGGTTTGGCCAGCCGTCTTGGGCCAAACTGTCATGCACACTTTAGCATTTTTCCACCTGGAGCCGAGTGGAGAACTGTCCCAGGCTCCCAGTCCCTACCTGACGGGCGAACCAGGCCATGCAGACCAATCACAACGCTGCTATCATGCTGGCTACAGCAGCGCCGTGATTGGCTATGGGAGTCTGGGAGCCTGTGCTTCCATGAATCGTGGACAGAAGGACAGAGGAGAGGCAGCGACCGGCAGGTAAGTGGATTGTTTTTTTTCTACCCCGCCCCACCCATACTATTCAGTAGCAGCTGCCACGGAATGAAACAGCCGTTAACAGCATGGGGTAAACTCTCTATTTCTATCATTGGCAAAGGGGCCCTCTATAAGATGATATTGCTGCACACATTGCAAAATTACCCACACAGCCTATCCACTACCTTTTTTAAAAAATCTGCAAGCACTGTTACACCTACCTTTGGGGGGGGAGGGAGGGGTGGTAAACAGTCCGCCATGAGTGGCATTCAACAAAGGCATACAGTTCCCATATGGCGGGGACTGGAAATATCAGAAATGCAGCTTTATTATTGGGCTACTCAGGTGCTCCCCTTTAATGAATAGTTGTTCAGGAAGCAGAGACCATCCCGCCGATTTGGCTTGTGTTGCTCTGCATCAAAGAGCAGGGAACCCTTGTCAATTTGTATGGAAGTAAAGTCTCAGAATGCATGCCATCGGTCTCACAGTTGCCCATTGAGTGTTGCTTAAGGCGCTTAGATGGACGGTCTGGATGAAAAAATTGACCAAACTTACACCATTATGGTCAGACACTTGGATGCCTGCAGTGAACGGCATAGAATGTTTCATATCATGGGACATGATTGGGATATCCACGCTGGCGGATATATGGCTTTCCATGCATATCAAATCATATACAGACCTTAGCACAGAATTTGAGTTACACAAGTCATTTTTTTCACGTCTTGCGCCACACAAGCTACACAAGTATAAATATGTTCTAAACCCTTTCCCTGACTTTGACTCCATTGAGGCTAAAGTACTTCTTGCACATACAGACAAAAAGGGTATCTCAAGAATTTATCAGACACTGGTGGTCAATACACCTGATATCCTTCTATCATTGCAGGACAGATGGACTGCCTACTTGGGTGAATTGGAGGGTGATGACTATGGTGGTACTCTCTGCAAGATTACACATCATTCAATTTAAATTCTTTAATAAAGTGTATTACACAACACATAGATTGCATAAGATAGTCTTCTAGAGTCAGTTGTACCAGTGTCAAAACAATGATTGAGACATTCCTTCACATGACATGGAACTGCCCCAAACTTCAGTCATATTGGCTGCTGGTCCATTTGATACTGCAGGAAGTTCTTGGTTTCCCGATAAGTTTGTAATGCACCCTTATTAGCATAACAAATGGGTGTGGTGGATCAGTGGGAGATAAAACATTGTTGCATTTGGGATACCTGGTGTCCAAAAGGGATAGTGCTAGGCATTGGCTGGCAAATATCCCCTGTAGTAGAGTGGCCTTAGAGGTATGGATTACTATGCTGTGGCCAAAGAATCTATTAGTATCAGGGTTGCCCTCGTAAATATAAAAGAATATGGGGCAAATGGCTAGACCACTTTCAAGAAGATCTGCCCTCGTTTTCTCCTTGAACAACTTGTCTTGAGTTGACCTGACCCTTTTAGTGTGCAACTCCGATTGGGTTGTAACAACTGTAAATTTGCTGATTACCTATGTATTAAATGTTACGCGCTGCGCGGTCTGCGTAATGCCCGCTGTTTTGTTATCATTGTTGTTGTCTATAACCATGAAAAAAAGACATTTAAAGAAAAAATCACTCAATCTACCTGTGCCTGAAACAAAAATGCAATAAGTTTGGCACTGGCCACAAGCCTTTTGGCTTTGGCAATCTTGTTTTGTTCTAACATGGTTGTTGCAAAACTTTACTGTTGGGGAAGCTGCCAGGCCATCATCAATCTTAAAAAAATAATTGGCTAAAGGTAAAAATAAGGTTTTTTTGTCTTCAAAACAGGGCAGGGAAGGGAGCTTCTTTATCTGTGGATGTTCTACTTGTGAAAGGACAGCATGCCTTAACTCACAGTGAATTCAGCCAGTGGCTTAAGCTGGGTAACCCATTGCCCCATCAGGCATGCTGAAGATGGCGGAAGAAAAATATGAATGACACAACAACAGACTAATGGATCATATCTGGCTGAAAACTCTTAAAACTAACTTATATTTAAATAGTCTTAGTAAATTCAAAAGGTCTTGGCTAACACCAGACCTAAAAAAGCCAATTGGTCTGGCGTTGGCTACCAGCTTTGTCTGCCCATAGTGGTGTCAGTTTGGTTACTTGACTTTGCTCATTATTTTTTATATTGTTTTTGTAAATCTTTATTACAAATTGGGAGGGTTATATAGATAGGTAAATAGAGAGGTTTTCAAAGACGGAGAGAGAGAGTTTCATAGATAGACACTGTTGCATAGCTAGATAGACAGACAGATAGATAGACACACAGACATATAGACAAATAAATAGATGGCTACATAGAGGTGACCTCTGTAAGAAATTGGCTTATTGGTAAAGGGAGGGATTAAAACCCTACTCAAGCCACAACCACAATCCTTGTCAGGGTGTACCACAAAAGTCACAAAATTAACATTTGCTTAACCTTCTGGTAGCTTGGCACAAAGCCATCAGGTTTAACTGAGATAAAAGTGTAAAGTATATATGCAGCACTCAAACAGTAATAAAGTGAAATCACAACACAATAACCAGATTGACAAAAATCCGATCAGTGGAACCGGAGATATGAAATTTAAAGATTTTATGTAAATTTAGTGCCTAAGAGCACAAAGTTTCACTAGCGGTCATCTGGTCTTGCTAGACCAGAAGAAAGTCAGAAGTTCAGGCCACCAGGGGGCGTGGCTACAATCGCCACCAAAATGGACTCAATCTTGTGAGGCTCTGGCGGCGACTGCTCTCAATCCTGCATAATCACTGACATCATCGCCCCCTGCACTGAAAATATGCCCTACAGCAGCCTTTGAGGACTGGTGCTTTTGTGGGAGCTTAGTTTTTGTACTCCAACTGCTGCTTCTGACATCGGAGGCCTGTGTGGGCTGGCATCACCTTGGAGGACCGCCGTAACAGGGGCCTCAGGTGAGTCAGAGGCTGAGACCGTCCGGTCTCGCTGGTGCTGTGCACCTCCCTCTAGGCCTGCCTAAGCCCTGGTGGGTCTGTGACTGGCATCGGACGCTGCATCATACGCTGGGTTCCTAGACGATCGCCGGCTTGGGAGGCGTGCGGGCTGATTGCGACCTGATGCCCGAGCATTGCCTGGTCTTCAGTGCCAACTGTGGTGTTGGCTGCACTGCCGCTGGGCCTCTCTGTTGGGGCCTGCTGTTGTGTGGGCCTGCCCTGATTGCTGGAGCTTTGGGGGCGGTGTCCATTGTAATAGTGCAGGGCCCTAGGCCCTCATGCATGCATAATGACCACACAGACACAGAGTGTTAGTTAGTAGAACTGGGCCAGGGCACGTGCGCCGGCCCTTATTGGCAGGGTCACATGTCCAGTGACGCCTGTGGTGGATGGGTGTGGGGTGGGGTGTAAGCCAGCCCTCTGGGAAGTGGCTGGTACATCTGCAACAACTAGACTAGTGATCAGCAGGTCACTACATCCCTCCCAAACTTTATTCCAACTGGAAGCAATAAAGTCCAACCTGTGGGAGAGAATACAAAATAAAACACGATAACACAAACATCCACTGAGTCTCTTGAGCTGCCTGCAAACCAAAGACGATGGTACGACAGCAGCTGGGACCACCAGTCCTATTACGGCACAGTTCATGGGTGCCCTGCGGGTCCGGTCTTCTTTCGACTCTGTGCATGGAAGTTGTACTCCAAATGTCTTTCTAGGCATAGCTCTCATGTTGACGGAGCAGGTAGAGTGATGGTGGATCGGATAGATGTTACTTTCCACCAATCAGTCCTGGTTGTCGTGGTTTCTCCACACAGGCAGCATTGCTTCTCTCTACGAAATGGTGGAGTAGTTGCAAGACATCCCTCTCACTAGGATGCCCCTCTCGCAGGTGTTCCCCTCTCACGGGATGTCCCGGAGGCCCTCCTCACTAGGTTTCCACTGGACTGGGTGCACTTCGCCGTGTCGCTCCAACGCCACCCGCTGGGATGTGTGGAGGAATCGCTACGAGTCCCACCTTCAAGTCCTCAGCTCCACCTGAAGGGTAGTTGTTGGCTCCTGCCACTTCGCACGAGATCTTCGTCATCCCGGGACCTGCAGAAGAGCGGCTGTGGATCTCATCTCTCGTGGCGGGACCCGCTCTCACTGGCGTCCCTGAGGCCTTTGCCCCTGGGTCGCCACGGTCTGGTGTGGAGTGGTCGGATCCTCTTCTTCCGGACGTCCGAGCAGTCTCACCGTCCAGTCTCCCGTGCAACCCCAAAGGTGGATGTCACCAATGGTCCAGCCTGTTCGCCTCTGCAATCACCAGCTGTTCTGAAGACTCGTGAATAGATGTTTTCTCCCAGTGCCACCTGATGTTCTCCAGGTCTGGTGCTCCATTTCAGATGTTCTTGCACTTGTCACCTTTGCCTTCCGGTGTGCGAGTTGGCAGATCACACACTCCTCTCATCTTCTTTCTTCTTGTTGAGAGTTCTTCTCATGCATTTCTTCGCAGTGGCGTCATGCCACGCAAATTCCTCCTTCTTGTTCATTTCACTTCGCGACGCGGTCTAGTCCCATATTCTTGCTCGTCTTCACTGACCAGACCTCTCCGTGTGGCATGCACTCCACACGTGGTCTCCCTGGTCTTGTCCTACTCCTAGGACAATGCATTCTTTTCCTTCGATGACCAGACCTGTCATCGCGACCTTCTTCTTGTCAATACTCATTCTCAGTCTTTCATTCCTTTATTCCAGGTCTTTCTTCTCTGACCTCTTCTTTGGTCACCGTACTTCGCCGACCTCTTCTCCGATAACCGCTTCACCGACCTCGTTGGCAGGTCGCTGCTTCACGACCTCTTCGCAGGTCGCTCACTTCAGACCTCTTGGCAGGTCGTCGTTTCACCGACCACTCTCTGCAGGTCGCCGCTTCACCGGACCGTCTACTCAGGATTAGTCACGCCGTGTCGACCTCTGCTCAGGTCGCTGCTCTCTGCAGACCGCTGACTCCAGTCGCTGTTCTCATGTCTACACCGGATGGTTCACCCGTGTCGGGTACGGCTTGTGCACTCATGTCACTTCTCTTGCGGTGCCATCCTTACTTCACTGGATGACATCCTCTCGCCATCTGGGCGCATGCACTTCCGCTGTTCTCCCTCCAGGCAACAATGCTCATTTTGGGGCTGCTATCCCCTACTGCACACTGCAGTTCAGCATCGCAGTGTCACCACTGGCGATCCTCACTGCTGCAGTGACCACCTATGGCCACTAGGTGTCACTGCGTTCTCCTCACCAGCCCTAGCTGCCTTTCTTCTTGGGGTTCCCTTGCTCAGTGTCACTGCACAATAATCGCTGGGGTGGATGCAGTACTCCCTTCAGGTTTCCCTTGCTGAGTTGGGGGCTAATGCTCTTTCTTCCTTCTTCTTCATTTGAGCATGCATCTATCAATCTTTAGGGAGTTGCCTGTTACATCACTCAGCACTGATTGCAGTGCACAGCAGTCCGTCATCCATTAGCTTTGGGCTGTCCATGCTAGCTATCGCCTGTGCTGCACTAGCGCTGCATCCTGGCACACCTTCGCACTGCTCTCTGCCCAGATGCTTGTCGGTCATGATGACATGGCTTAGCTGTTCAGGCCGACTGTTCCTTTATTTAGTGGATGTCAGTACCGATCTACATATGGCCATGTCTAGACTGGCAGTTGTTGAGTCATTTCAAGAATGATGATGGATTCCCTGGTCTGTTGACTGGGCGTGAAACCTGATTTGCCTCAGCGCTTTCGTCCACTCTTCTCTTTTAGGGATGCCTGGTTGCCAGCAATTTGCTCGTGACCTCGGCTGCTCCCCGGATGCCACTAGATTCACGCTAGCCTGACTGACGACGGCTGACAGTCACTCCAACCAAGGTCCAGGTGATGCTTGTTTCCAGTCCAGGGAAGACATGGCTTGGCAGTTCGGGCTGGACTGTTCCCATGAGGCACAGGGTCAGACTGATTTGCATATGGCCATGTCTGAACTGGGGTGGTGGAGTGAGCTAAAGAATGATGATGGATTAAACCCAGATCTGTTGACTGGGGGTGAGTGTTTGATTTGCTCAAGCGCTACGTCCATCATCCCCTTTGGTATCGCTTTGTTTGCCCTAAGTTGGCAGGGTATGCCCAGACGTGGGTCCCTTGCTCACTTTGCCACTGGATTCAAGCTAGTCTGGCTGATGACGGCTGAATAGCCAGAAACCGGTCCCAGGATGCTTGTTTCCGGTCCAAGGAAGACATGGCTTGGCAGTTCGGGCTGGACTGTTCCCATGAGGCACAGGGTCAGACTGATTTGCATATGGCCATGTCTGAACTGGGGTGGTGGAGTGAGCTAAAGAATGATGATGGATTAAACCCAGATCTGTTGACTGGGGGTGAGTGTTTGATTTGCTCAAGCGCTACGTCCATCATCCCCTTTGGTATCGCTTTGTTTGCCCTAAGTTGGCAGGGTATGCCCAGACGTGGGTCCCTTGCTCACTTTGCCACTGGATTCAAGCTAGCCTGGCTGATGACGGCTGAATAGCCAGAAACCGGTCCCAGGATGCTTGTTTCCGGTCCAGGGAAGACATGGCTTGGCAGTTCGGGCTGGACTGTTCCCATGAGGCACAGGGTCAGACTGATTTGCATATGGCCATGTCTGAACTGGGGTGGTGGAGTGAGCTAAAGAATGATGATGGATTAAACCCAGATCTGTTGACTGGGGGTGAGTGTTTGATTTGCTCAAGCGCTACGTCCATCATCCCCTTTGGTATCGCTTTGTTTGCCCTAAGTTGGCAGGGTATGCCCAGACGTGGGTCCCTTGCTCACTTTGCCACTGGATTCAAGCTAGCCTGGCTGATGACGGCTGAATAGCCAGAAACCGGTCCCAGGATGCTTGTTTCCAGTCCAGGGAAGACATGGCTTGGCAGTTCGGGCTGGACTGTTCCCATGAGGCACAGGGTCAGACTGATTTGCATATGGCCATGTCTGAACTGGGGTGGTGGAGTGAGCTAAAGAATGATGATGGATTAAACCCAGATCTGTTGACTGGGGGTGAGTGTTTGATTTGCTCAAGCGCTACGTCCATCATCCCCTTTGGTATCGCTTTGTTTGCCCTAAGTTGGCAGGGTATGCCCAGACGTGGGTCCCTTGCTCACTTTGCCACTGGATTCAAGCTAGCCTGGCTGATGACGGCTGAATAGCCAGAAACCGGTCCCAGGATGCTTGTTTCCGGTCCAGGGAAGACATGGCTTGGCAGTTCGGGCTGGACTGTTCCCATGAGGCACAGGGTCAGACTGATTTGCATATGGCCATGTCTGAACTGGGGTGGTGGAGTGAGCTAAAGAATGATGATGGATTAAACCCAGATCTGTTGACTGGGAGTGAGTGTTTGATTTGCTCAAGCGCTACGTCCATCATCCCCTTTGGTATCGCTTTGTTTGCCCTAAGTTGGCAGGGTATGCCCAGACGTGGTTCCCTTGCTCACTTTGCCACTGGATTCAAGCAAGCCTGGCTGATGACGGCTGAATAGCCAGAAACCGGTCCCAGGATGCTTGTTTCCGGTCCAGGGAAGACATGGCTTGGCAGTTCGGGCTGGACTGTTCCCATGAGGCACAGGGTCAGACTGATTTGCATATGGCCATGTCTGAACTGGGGTGGTGGAGTGAGCTAAAGAATGATGATGGATTAAACCCAGATCTGTTGACTGGGGGTGAGTGTTTGATTTGCTCAAGCGCTACGTCCATCATCCCCTTTGGTATCGCTTTGTTTGCCCTAAGTTGGCAGGGTATGCCCAGACGTGGGTCCCTTGCTCACTTTGCCACTGGATTCAAGCTAGCCTGGCTGATGACGGCTGAATAGCCAGAAACCGGTCCCAGGATGCTTGTTTCCGGTCCAGGGAAGACATGGCTTGGCAGTTCGGGCTGGACTGTTCCCATGAGGCACAGGGTCAGACTGATTTGCATATGGCCATGTCTGAACTGGGGTGGTGGAGTGAGCTAAAGAATGATGATGGATTAAACCCAGATCTGTTGAATGGGGGTGAGTGTTTGATTTGCTCAAGCGCTACGTCCATCATCCCCTTTGGTATCGCTTTGTTTGCCCTAAGTTGGCAGGGTATGCCCAGACGTGGGTCCCTTGCTCACTTTGCCACTGGATTCAAGCTAGCCTGGCTGATGACGGCTGAATAGCCAGAAACCGGTCCCAGGATGCTATTTTCCGGTCCAGGGAAGACATGGCTTGGCAGTTCGGGCTGGACTGTTTCCATGAGGCACAGGGTCAGACTGATTTGCATATGGCCATGTATGAACTGGGGTGGTGGAGTGAGCTAAATAATGATGATGGATTAAACCCAGATCTGTTGACTGGGGGTGAGTGTTTGATTTGCTCAAGCGCTACGTCCATCATCCCCTTTGGTATCGCTTTGTTTGCCCTAAGTTGGCAGGGTATGCCCAGACGTGGGTCCCTTGCTCACTTTGCCACTGGATTCAAGCTAGCCTGGCTGATGACGGCTGAATAGCCAGAAACCGGTCCCAGGATGCTTGTTTCCGGTCCAGGGAAGACATGGCTTGGCAGTTCGGGCTGGACTGTTCCCATGAGGCACAGGGTCAGACTGATTTGCATATTGCCATGTCTGAACTGGGGTGGTGGAGTGAGCTAAAGAATGATGATGGATTAAACCCAGATCTGTTGACTGGGGGTGAGTGTTTGATTTGCTCAAGCGCTACGTCCATCATCCCC